>JACYFF010010365.1:33115849-33218710 GCA_017589665.1 Selenicereus undatus | reverse complement strand
TAATTAAACATATATATATATATATATATATATATATATATATTACACATACAATAATGTATATATATAATTCACATTTTATATTCTCGAATTTCTTGAAAAAATAAGTGCTAAATCTAAAAATACAGTAATGTAATTAAACATATATGCTCAAAAAATAAATTTAACATAACTATATTATTAATCAAAATAAACGTAATTACAAACAACAGAGGGGCGGTTGGGCAGCGGCGGTCAGGCGGCGCAACGACGGCAACACTCTTAAACCAATTTATGACAAATTAACCACCATAAAAAACTTAATTAACTTAAATATTTCAATTTTAAATAATAAGTTAACTCAAAATAAATAACTCACCGTTAAATTACAAGCGATGACACCAAATTTTTTTGGTCACTGGCCACCGGAAACCACAAACACCAACTCCTTCTCTCTCTTCCTTGCTCCCTCCCTCTCTTTCTTGCTCACTCTCCCTCTCTCTTCACAGTGCAAATGGATGCAAAATCCATCCAAAACTCTTAAAATCCAATCCGAAAAATTTTTGAATCGCGTGTACGGAAATTCTGACGGAATTTCCTACGGATTCCGACAGAATCCATCGGAATTTCTGTTGAAATTTCCAACGGAAAGATACTCTGTCGGAATTTCAAAAATCCGTCAGTTTCCATTGGATTTTCCGTCGGAATGTCTAACTTTCTCCGACGGGTCGCTGCGCCGTTGCTTTTTCCGTCGGAGATCAGCATCGTTTTTTGTAGTAATCTACAATATCATGCCCCCATGCTTGATGATATTTAAAATACTGGCTCATGTCCTAGTTCTTGGACTTTAGTGTGTTCTCTATCTCAGATCTAATTGGTGGGAGGTCCATCTTGTCTTTGGATAGAAGACATTCTAATGCTTGAGTACATGTGGTTCAAATAGGTGTGCATTTGGTGAAATGGTCTAGAGTGTGCATCTTTTTGCTTATGAAACCATTGTCTTTCTTATCCCTATTTTGATAGTTGCCCCTCCAATTGGTAATAGTTTTTGAGAGGGTTTTTCTAGTAAGCTCTTCCTCCACAAGCATACCAACATTCCTTAATGTCATTAAATTTTCGAATGGTGTGAATCCTAGGTGTTACCCATGTAGACTGTAAGTTTCTAATGAACAATCTCACTTGATTAGCCTATGAGGTTTGGTGCACCATATGGGTGGCCTTTACCCTCCATTAAGCGAGGAAGTCAGAAAATCCTTCTTTTTCCTCTTGCTTTATTAATTCCAAGTCTCTCAGTGTGATTGGTATATTAGCATGGCATGAACACTGACATAGAAATTGTTTACAAAGATCATCCCAGTTCACGTCCTTTCGTGGGTCAACAATCTTGTGCCATCTTATTAATCCTTGTCAAACATCTAAGGAAATATAATGTAGAAGATATTTTTGTCAATTCCTTTTAAAGTCATGGCACTGACAAAATTTCTCACATGGTGGTGAGGGTTCTCAGTTCCATCAAATTTGATATATGGCATGATAAATTTCAGGGGTAGTTTTCCTTTTGGGATTGAAGTGAATCCTACATAATCATTAAAGTAATTGTTGAACATTGAAGATTCTTTAAGTAGCTGATCTATAAGATCTACTTGTGAATTCGTTTGAGGAGTGCCCTTTTTCCCTTCTTCCTTCTTCCTATTATTTGGCACTTCTGTTCAATAATCTTCTCGTTCTTCATCATGAGGCTTTTCACCATTATCCCTTTGGAGTTCCTCGGTAAGTTTTTCGAGTGCTGTGGCCATCATCTCCATCTTTGTTTCACTCTCCTCCATTCTTGTCTGCAATCTCTCCAACATCTTCATAAGTTGAGCCATTTTTTTACTTCCCACCAATGGAGCGGTTGAGGAATTGTACTTCAACTTAGATTTGACCTTGTCCTAGCAAGTGTTGTTTCCTCGGACTCTTTTCGAGATAGGAGCCTCCTAGCTGTTGGATTTGGCTTGTATATCTTCTTAGTCTTTCTTATCTTAATCAATAAGGTAAAGGTTTAGAGGAGTGGAATGTTATTAAGGTGAATAATGGAAATGAAAGTAAAAAGCGTTTGGTCTAGGCTGAAGGAAATGGCTAATGACCTATAGTCCAGTAAGAAAGAGACAATTGCTTGGTGAGCTTAAAAGTTTGTGTTTGGATTGGAATAAATGGGGCTAGGATATTAGTTTTAGGATGAAATCACACCTTACCCTAGATTAAATCCTAAGTTGGGCATGAAAAGCTCAACTATAGGGCTAAGTTGGATCTAGCTCTGTCCCAGATAAAATCACAAGCCTATGTTGGACCTAACCCGACCTTAGTTTGGCTTGCCTTAAACGTGCTGGTTTAGGCATGTGCGTAAATCTAGGCATAGTCATGTAGGAATACTAAACCTAGGGAATAGACATATGATGTATGAACCATGAACTTATGCAGGGATAAACTATCTTGGTTCTAGCTAAACCTATTATAAATAAAATTCATGATTGGATGCAACATATAACAGACTAGGACTCCAAAGGTCTAATAGGTCATATTATTGTTATTGTGCCTAGATAGACTGGGAATAAACCATTCTAGCTTATGAACTAAGTCCTAATATAGAGAACCTAGTGTACCAATTTCATCCCATGAATGTAGATGAAAAAAATACCTATGACAATGAAAACTGGACTAGGCTTCCTTGCGAGGACCCCCTGAGTTCCATTTAGGCTCTAAGTTACTGTTGTCCCTCCCAGACATAGAGTAATGCATACTGACATCTCAGATCCTGGTCGAGCTCCTATGGACCTAATTTCTTCCCATTCTCCTAAATGCAAGGTGGCATGTGACCTATTCTTTTTTTTTTCCTTTGATATACTCCGCCAAGTTTCTCTCCTTTTTTCAAACTGAAACCATTGCTATGACTTTTATGAACTTAAGTGGGGTGAGAACTTATTCGGCTTTTGAGTCAAGAGTCGTTATAAATTAATTGGCACGGAAGTCGTTTTTTAGTCCCTAACCTTCACTACTAAACTTGACATTTTCTAACTTGGGCTCTACCTGACACAATGATGACTTTATGAACCCTAAAGCATCAATACATGGGTCTTTCAGTATGAGTAAGGATTAGATAGTAAATTAGACTTCTAAACATTTAGAGAATCAAGTCATACATTAGTTCTAATGTAATCCAAAGTTCTACATTATGAGTGGTTTAGGTAAGGTTAGGAATAATCCTCTCACGACCTAAGTGCTTTGTATGTCATCCATGGGGTGTATGGCAAGACTGGAACATTTTGATTACTTTCCTATATCATGTAGACCAGGAAAGTGTGTCATGAGTGGATGAAATGACTGCATGCTCAGTTGAAAGTCTAATGGACCCACCAAGTTAACCAACTATTCACCCAAGGGGTAATAGCAGGGTGTACCCTAGAGGTACTATTAACTTGATACACTAACACCTTTAATGCAAGAATACCTAATGTAGCTAAATCAAAAATAATTTCCCATATTGAATTTGAAATCTCGCTTTTCTTTTCTTTCATTTTTTAAAACAAGAAGTCCTTGGTGGAGGCACCACTATAAGGCTCACGTCTCAGGGTTCATCATATTAACTTGATACACTAGCACCTTTAATGCAAGAATACCTAATGTAACTAAATCAAAAATAATTTCCCTACAAATGGTTGAACTCGCTTGCTAGGTATGGATTCAAAACTGATTTTTTTTAAAGACTCAAACTGCAATGGAACAAGAGTGGATAAGGCAAGAGAACTAGACCAGAGTCTTGATCTAGGAATCCCCCAGAGTTTTTGGGCTACAACTAGGTCTAATCCCCTAGTCTGGTTTCAAATATCGTTGGCTGTTTAACCAAGGAACTAGACAGGGGCCCTAATCTAGGAACTCAACTGGGTTTCTAGGCCAAAACTGAGCTCAATTCCTGGTCTAAACAGTGGCACTGTCATAGTATTGAACTTGTTCTGCTCCAATCCAAAAATTAAAAAATAAATAAAAGATTAAAATAACGAAGTTAATTAATAGAGTCACCAGTGAATTTTAGGAGAAACTTCCAAATCAAATTCACTTTTTGAAATGAGTGATAACTTAAGGAACACCAAAGGGACAATTGGTTCATACGAACCATAAACCGAAGGGACACCAAAATGGATAATAAGCTCGCTTCAAAAAGGTTTTTGAATGGCCTCCGAATGATCCCTAATATGAGGACCATCTGAATCCATAGGCTCTAAGTGAGGATCTAGAGTCGGAGATGAAGGTACAATATCATGATGAATAGAATCATGACACAACCCGTCATCATCGACAACCTCTACTAATCAATATGAAAAATTAACATTAATAACATTAATAAACAATCATGCAGCATATTAGTATCTAATAATAGAAATTAAGAAGACAATGCTAGTCTAGAAGAATTCAAAGAAATAATATAAAATAATTACAATGGGCAGAGCTAAACAAATTAAAGATTACATCTTTGTTTAATCGAAATTAAATAGAATAAAGAGAAAGAAAATAGAGAGAATGAAGGAAGGTTCAAGAGATTGGCACCCTTGGATTAATTGCCTGAGTGACTTGGGAACCCCAGGATCGAGAAATATCGAGCCTTGACTTGTGCCTTAGAAGGGCTTGGGGATATATTTCAAAAGGGATTGGTTAGATTATCTGAATCTCTCAGTATTCTCTTGGAGTTTTCAAGATTTCGGTTGTGTCTCCTCTCCAATTGTTGGATTATGTCCCTTTAATTTGCTAATGATCTCTCCAGTTTTCTTATGATCTCTCTAATTTTCTGATGTGTCTAACCCTAGGGTAGCCCCCTTTTTATAGCACTCGATGGTGGCAAACTAAGCTGATTAAGAAAAGGAGACCTAGTGCAACTCCTTGCGTTTATCTAAACGGATTACCTATCCATATAGCGTTGTAATAGTTGAGCCTGTTTTAGAGGAGGATAAGATATTAAGAACTCGGACAGGATAATTTATACCAGGTACTTGGCCCGGTTCTTGCCGGTTAAGGCCACAACTCGACTGGGTTTTCCAGCAAAGCTGTGCTGCAACTTGTTTTGGCCATAATTTTATCATCTGACCTTTGCTTCGAGAAATTCTTTTTTTTCTGAAAGATTATTGAGTTTATTTTGTAATGATACTAATTTCATAATTTTTAGATATGTGTCCAAGAGTATATAAGAAAAATAATGAATAAGGGTTGTTTTCAACGCAAGCCCTAGTATTCAGCTTACATCTTTACCGTTGCGTACCGAACTCTAACATATAATATGTCATTAGAAATGTTATACAATGAAAAATATCATTGTCAAAACTCAATAAATTTATGCACCCTAGAGTGCAGGGAAAGTACGAAATAAATCTCAACTAGATGCCGAACATCATTAATTTGGGCATGTTTGGGCTTTAGGGTTCCTTTAGCCTTTTGTAGGAATCTTTGGGTTTGGATGTATAGGTTAAGGTATTGGGAACATTTTAAATCACTTCATTTTTCTCATCCAGGGGTCCAAAGTCTTACTCGATCAGTTTGTGATCATCGGGCATTTTATAAAATGAGACATTTTTCGGTGTCTACAATACCCAAAGATCTTATTGAGTTTATCACTTACAAGCAATTAAGCACATCGATGGAATTTAAATATGTGTACAAACAAGATCTAATGACCCTTTAGCTTTATGTCAAATGTGTCGTAAGATCAAAACTTATATTAAGCATATCACATTGAGGTGATTCTTCATCCTTTCCCTTTTTGATAAAAGGCAACATTTTCCATATAAAAATCATAAAGAATAAAAGATAGGATTCAGGAAGTTATGTTCTCCTAATATTTAGTAATTAAACCTTGAGATAACCACATATATTTATATAATTGGCCCCCTAGTTTTCCAAGTAAAGCCGCATGTAAGCATAGTGAACATACGCCATATATATATTACAACCATAAAATTTTCAACATTCTTGGCGTTGAAATCCCAAAATGAGTTCTTCTCAAGGTCACTTTTTCTTCAGGATGCTAACTACTTCTGCAAGAGTGCCTTCAGCCTAGCTGTACGTATTGAAGAAATTCTCCAATTTTCTCCCCTTCTGACTCACATAAAAAACGGGACGAACCAGACAAAAATGTAGGGCCTTATTTTAAGCTTATGAACAAAATGCCAAATTGTTAAAAACACATACAAAAATCATAGAAATTGTTTTGAAAAACTAAAGGAAATTATTCGAAAAGAGGTGTTTGGGTTGATCAATCATCAAGAGGGAAAAATTGGAAAGGTTTGGCTGGAATGGGCTTTAGAGAATATAGAGATCGAGAAGATACTATAAAGGGTTCCTTGAGAATGTTGAATGCCTTACTAGCTACCTTGAGATCCTACTCCATACCTAGTTTCTCTATCTACCTCTTATTATACCAAAAGATGACTTTAGGGTCATTCTTAAGAGTTTTTTTACTAAGTTGATCAGTTCGCACGCTACCTCTTGAAGTCCTTTGTTCAGGAATCCTTAGGGCATCAACCTTTCAAATCCACTTTGACAGGTCCTTTACTCAATCAAGCATGTTTTAAATTTGTCACCAACAAAGGACAACCTGGAAGTTCAGAGGCTCAGTGTGTTGAAATTTTAAGGCTCAGTGTGTCAAGTAGAGAGTTCTTCACATTCCTTCTAAAGCACACCGCCGTAGTGGTCGGGCCCCATTTCGAGTGTGAAAGGCCCAAATTTACGGCCCAAATTCACCAACATTTTCCATGCCCATTATTAAATTAATTCATGGCTGACCTCATCTCCCCCCTCATTCAACAGATCAAGCCACTCTCTGCTTTTCCCTCCACCCAATCACCATCCAACACGTTCGTTGTGAAACATTATGGCAAGTCCACCACAAGTACGATTCCTATTCGTAAGGAACTTGCTTTCAAGTACCAAGTCCAATTTGCAACTCAAGCTAGGCACCTTATCGTTTTGATTGTGGGAAACTAATACTAAACTAATAAAATTGAGTAATAATAAATTAAATCAAGCAACAGAAGGTAAAACGTCAGGTTGGGATTCCCCCTACTATTGTGCCTAATAGTCAATCATTAAACCTTTTGAAACTACCTATGCAAGAGGTTTGATTGGATAAATTACAAATTTAGTGCTCACCTACACCTTCTTTCAAAGGTCATTAGACTAGCCAAATTACGTAATCATCTATTTTCATGAAGTTAGAATTAAAAGGCTATAAGATTGAGTACTCATTAGTCACAATTTGAACGCTAATTATTTTCTAATTAAGACTTCCAATTGGTCACAAAGCCACACTAAGTAAAGATTTCAACTTTTCTTTCTCCCCTAAATTCGAATTAGGAATGGTGAAATATTCTTTTTAGGGCTTTCATCAAACAATTAGTGGACGAAGTGAAAATCCAAATCGCAAACATAGACAAGTTCTACAAAGGGCTAAATTATGATTAATAAAGCATAATAGGGGTTACACATAACCCGAGAAGGGGAATTTAGCCTCTAATCATACCAAGAACAACTATTGCAAAACCTAAATTGATGAACATGATTAACACAAAAACTTAGAAAAGCAATAATAAATATGAACAAAGAACATTAAGCAACAAACTTGGTTTAATTGAAGTACAGTAGCAAACCGATGTCATGCAATTTGATGATTTCTAATCCATAAGAGTTTCCAATGATCTCCCTCATAATCCCTACAAACTGCTGACCACTCATGCATTTTTGAAAGTGGCAGACTGCATGACTATAGACTTTTGGACAGCTACCTGTGCATAGCTTCGGGAATCAGGGTGAAATTTGCTGGTTTTTGGACGATATTACCTTAATGCATGACCATGGTGCACTTCATTGACTTGTCATTATTGCTCCTTTGGCCCTCAAAACATTGTTGGACCCCCTTTCCATCTTATAAAACATCCCCATGGCCTTCCTTCCTATCAACACTTGTGAATTCCTCATTTTCTTGGCAAAGATTCCTAACAATAAGAAAGATGTCTCTATAAGCACAATATGAACCAAAGGAAGTTAACTTGACTCTTTTTTATCAAAATCCAACATAGAAATAAGAGAAAAAGGGATCAAATAAAGGTACACAATGAGGTTAAAATAGGGGTTTATCAAGAGTGTGGTAAGACTGGGTTAGATGTGGGTTTGACAAGTTTGGAGGAAATGCTCTTCTCAGAACACTCATGTTCGTGCAACCATTGCCCAAAAGAAGTGCATTTGTATTTCAAGGCTTCGAGTTTTTCTTTTTTGATCACACGGTCAATCACCTCAGTACAAGGTTGTCGGAACCGAACTAGTTGGTGAACCAGTAAAGCTTGCAGTTTGATGGTTCAATCGGCCGAGCTGGTTGGGTCAGATTAAATCGGCTGACCTAGATTTCATAAAATATAAGCAATTTTATGATAGTTATGTATTAGTATGTTTACTTTTGATTGAAAAAGAAGAAACAACCACCATTGTTTATTTTCAGATATATTGTTATGTTTTTAGTATATTAGTTATCATGCTCTAATAATCTAATCAAAAATTACATCTTGTCACAATAAAGGAGTTGGAATGAGATGTTAAAACCAATATGAGAAAAAATACGACACAAGGAGCCTTTTTGTAGTTGGTTTACTGAAGCAAAGGATCATGCCATAGAAGTGCAATGTCGTGGGTTCAATTCTGAAGGCATGCAATTTGTGCAATGTTTTACACAAGCAAGGAGAGGAGATGTAGTTTAACCAGTTCAAACCTCTAGTTTAATGGGACAGTGAGGTGATTCAACTGGGTTTTGACCGGTTCTTGACTGGTTCAATTAGCCAACGATTTTGTGGCCTCTCTGGATCGGACCATTGTCCGATTCACGATCTAACCGGTTAGACTGGCTGGTCCGGTCTGGTTCCTGGAACCATACCTCAATACATTCCTCATTCTCAAGAGGACCGTTAAAGTAATTAAACACCTCGTGAGTATATTCACATAGGAAAGAGGAGTATTATGAGATGACTCCTTAACATTATCCATGTACTCAAGGATGAGCTTTGAGAAGGTTTCATCATGGTCAGTTATGATGTGTTGAACCAGTCTCAGTGCCAAAACAAACGATAATTCTGGTGTGTTCCTTTGTTAGACAGTCCTCACTAAGATGTAATGGAGGAGCCTGGGTTTAGATAACAACCAAAAACAGGATCCTTGATTTTTGTTGTTAGATGGAATCTGAAAACAAGGGAAGCTACCAAAAAAGGTATTAGCACTGTCATTTAAGGGTTTATAGTACACCTTGGCAAGGTCTACCTTGAGATTAAAGGTTTGATCCAAGGTTATTGCAGACAAACTAAAATTCGAACCCTTAACAAACATAGTGTAATAAATCATATCCTTAGATCTAGAGTTGGGTTAGAGTAGGTTTAGGTTGCCCACTTAATAAACAAGTCAATTTCGTATCAATCTTGCAAATAGTTTAAATCTACTTAAAATTGAAAATAACATGCTTTCAAGCTAAACGGTCAAATCATGTCGACTTGAAATCAGTTCGGTTCGTGTCACGTTCGGGTTTCTCTCAGTAACTTCAGGTCGAGTTTGGGTTAGGTTATTGTATTAGGTCATACTTTCTTAACTTTACTTAGATTCTTGTTTTTTCATACACCTTAGTTCCAACAGTAAACGATTCTCTATAGTTCATATATTTCAAAATATGCAGAAAAACGAATTCTACTTTCCTAAACAAATCTCATTCTAGGTGAACACAAACAATCATCTTCCTATCCATCAATTTCTCAAAGTATTCGTCAACACTTTTCTTATACCACTTATCAGGCATATCCAAAACATTGATAGAAATAGAAGGACAAGTCATTACCTCTTAGGCGTAGTGAATTTCAAACTCTATTTCCTCGACTTCCTCATCAAGTAACCCTTTTATCTTTTTGGAGGTATAGAAGATGTGAATAAGAACTTCAAGTGATGTGCTTGGTGGCAAACTCAGATAGAGCACTCATTCGCTTCTGAAGGGACAATATGGATTCGACAATGATGAAACGTTAAGAGAGAAGAATGAGTTTCTAGATTGTGTTTTGTAAGTTGAAAGAAGAGAGAGAAACGGAGGAATCAACTTAAAAGGTATTAAGAGAGGAATTAAAGGAAGTCATTGTCCATGGGTGAATGAAAAACGTGATGTGCTTAGACTGTTCCCAAAGTGACAGGCGCTCACATGTATCAGGCTTTGATAGCTTTTTACAGTTGCTAGATATGGGAAAAAACAGAGGGAATCACTTAAAAAAATCCAAAGACATTTTTTCCACCCAATTTTTTAAAAGATTTCAAATCAGTTTGCAAAATTCATTTTCTAATTGTTTTTTAAAAGACTGTTGATTAATCTTCATTAACATGAGATATACCAACATTAATATATGAAATGACTTAACTTCAATTGTCTTGGTATAGTGAAGGTTGTCAAAGTCAAGTGCCTTGAAAATAGTTTTTCTTGACATGCATAATATTAAGAGAATTACTCCCCCCCCCCCGCCCCCAAGATCATGAAGTGTGGTCAATCATTTCCAAATTCCCTTCTTTTGAGCTAGTTTGTCTAATTAAATCATCCTATAGAGGGGTGTATAGGGAAATGACCAAGGTCACAAAATAATCAAAATATGATGCGGAAAAGTAAATGTTAACAAAAAACAATATTTATTGTGGTTCAGCAATGCCTACTTCCTTTACCCAGAGGCGCACCTCACCGATGAAATTTTGAACCTTTTTTCTTTTATTAGGTACATTAATTACATAAATTATTCCCTAATCATAAAACCTACGAGTTGACTGTACAACTTTAGATGTCCCAATACAAAGAAAAGTAACAACTAATGAAATAAAAATACCAATGTAAGCTCAAGCACTTCTGCAATTGATCCTCTTGATTTGCATGTGCAACTCTTATATTTTCTCTTCTCTTCCTTATCTCCAAGCTCCAACTACTTCCCTACTTAAAGGCATTGGAAACTAGTAATTGATAGCCAATAGATACATTGGATTCATCATATTTGAAGCCCTTAAATATTTTGCTTCTCACTTGATTTCCCAATTTGCATCAGAATAGCTGGAAGGCAATGGATACTTGCTATATGTGTGAGATATAACAATCCCAACACAATAGAATAATATGTAACTTAATGGAAAAACTTCAAAATTATATCTCATTGTATTAGGCAAGTATGGAATCATTCATAATCTTGCGTAATCATATTTAAATCACAAAAGATAATATCATAAATATCACATATTTAAATTTGAATACTAAACCATCTCAAAGATATTATGACAACTTATATAATATCAATTAAGAAATACTACCATGCCAATATATACTTATAATTATAACACATTTAAATAATAGAAATGCTAAGGTAGGTCCAAATTAAATATAACATGATAAACATACCAATAAACCAAAACCTTATTGTCTTTCATCAAAACATATTAATAAACATATTGCGAGCTTAAGGGAAACTTACACCTTCGAATTGAATAAAATTGATCTTCACCAAGGGACCTGGCAAAGATGTGAACCAATTGCATATTAGAAGCCCAAAAATCTAGAAAGATATCACCTTTTTCCATATGATGTCCAATGAAATGATACCTTCAATATGTTTGGTTCTGAAGCACTGAATTGGATTCTTAATGATGTTGATAAACTCTGATCGTCGTATTTGATAGGAGTCTTCTTGTAATCTAATCCAAAGTCTTTGAGTTGTTGGCTAATCTGTAATGTTTGAGCACAGCATCCTCCAGCGGCAACATATTCAGCCTCAAAAGTGGACAAAGCCACTCAATTTTCCTTCTTGGAATTCGATGACACAAGACATTGTCCAAGAAATTGGCATGAACCAAATGTACTCTTTCTATCAACTTTGTAAACTACATAGTTAGCATTAAAATATCCTACATGTTTAAGATCACCACCTCTTGGATATCACAAACTAAGGTCCTTAGTTCTAGCAAGGTACTTAAATGTTCTTTTCAGAACCTTAAGGTGTGATTTCTTAGGAGCTGATTAGAATCTTGGACATAAGCAAGCACTAAACATGATATGTAACCTGTTTACAGTTAAATATGATAATGATCCAATGACATCACTCTATGCCTTTTTAAAAATTGGCTTACTACTTGAATCTAAGCCCAGCTTATGGATAGACATCATTGAACTTTTGGTCATGCTTTGAAT
This sequence comes from Selenicereus undatus, assembly GCA_017589665.1. Classification (NCBI taxonomy): domain Eukaryota; kingdom Viridiplantae; phylum Streptophyta; class Magnoliopsida; order Caryophyllales; family Cactaceae; genus Selenicereus; species Selenicereus undatus. The sequence continues at coordinate 33,206,478 of JACYFF010010365.1, read as the reverse complement.
TGTTAAGTCCATAGTTTATTAGGAATTCCTTGACATACTTTCCATGGTTGATGAAGATGACCTCTTAGCATTGCTTCATTTGTAGTCTAAAGAAGAAGCTCAACTCTCCTATCATGCCCAAATCAAATTACTTGCTCATAAGCTTAGGGAATTTTGCACATGGATTTGTTATTTGCACAAAATAATATATTGTTGTAAGGATCTACATTTCCAGGGATGTGATTACCCTAGAATGGTCGGACTCGTGTTTAGGTACTTGGTTTTTTTTAGAAGTAGATTTAATTTTCACATTTTGTACTTTTTTTGGCAAAACCATAGCCTGAATTGGGCTATTGATTCTTCGAAAACTGAGCCTTGGCGCTAGCTAAGGATCTAACTGGGATCCCTAGGTAGAACTATGTCCAGCTTACTGGCTTGGATCTTATCAATTGCCTTAACCTAACCCAGAATCTGGGAGCAGGTCTGATCTAGGAACTCGGGTGGGTTCCTAGGCTATTTTGGAACCTATGTTCTATTCTAGGCTAATTTTACTTCTAGGATCTAAACCTGCTTTCCAAACTCAACAATGTAGAAGTTGGTATCAGATGGAACAAAGAAAAAATATCAAACATTACTAATAGAGTCGCCAGTGATTTTTACGAAAAGCTTTCAAACCATACTACCTTTTGAAGCAAATGACACCGGTAGGGACAACTGAAGAGACACCAAAGGGACAAATTGATATTGCTTCGAAAGGTTTTAGAAAGACCCTGAACAATCCATAGTGTGGGACCATCCTAACTCCTCCGTGTTAAGCCGAAGTTCTAGATTTGGGGGCAATGGTATGGTGATGCGATGGGATGTATTTCATCGCCACCCGTCATGATTGACAACCTCTACTAATCAACATGGGAAATTAAGACTTAATTATACGAACATAAATTCATCTCATATCAGAATCATTCATATAAAATCAAAACATAATGTTAATCCAAGAGTAAGTAAAAAGGAAAACCATTCAAATTATTACATTGATTAGAGACGAAACTAATTAAAGATGACATCTTTGCCAACTACGATCAACCAATTTACAGTAAAGGAAATATAGAGAAAAGGAAGGAAGTTGTCAAATGCGCCCTCAGGATAACCATACTTGAATCTTCAAGGGACCCAACAGAGTGATTGTATGAGATTTTCAAGTGAAATTTATACGATGCAAGAGTAAATTTTTTGTTGTAGTACTTGAGGATCGCCTCTTTAGGGATGTGGATGACATTAGGTCTCAAAACAAAATTAAACTATCATGATAGCCCAAACTAATCAATAATCAAACAAACAAGGACTAAAATAATCAAGATAAGCTAAAGTAACTACCTCAGGACCATGATGTATAAGATTATCAACTAAATAAGAGTCACTAAAATAAACTAATTCATAATGAAGCTGTTAAACTTGCCTAACTTGAATGAGTCCATACTCACACCAAAATGAAACCATCATAATAAAACCTTAATGTGTTGGTAAACAACTAACTTAAATCAATCCCTAAAAAGTCAAGGAAATAGGGGATAGAAGTAACACAAGAAATCATACTTAAACAGAATATCAATGAAGCATTCATCCTAGGAAGAGAAGCTAAATGGGAGAGGAACAAGAAGGGAAAAGATGGAAAAGAGGGAGAAGAATAGCAAGGCATCAAGCTCATGTTTTTTGCATCTAAAACCCAAAATCAGATCATAACATGGGAGGGGGAAAAATGAAGATTCAACCAAGCACACCTCAGATGGCATTTTCACACGAGTTCTATATCATAATATCGAAACCAAACCCAAATGATGTGAACAGAAGACCGAAAAGGATGTACTAGGACATTCGAGCAAAGAACCATCAAATTGAACCCAAACTTGCAAATCTCTAAACCAAAATATGATGTTCCAATAGTTAAAATGAATCAAAAACCCAATAGTAGGATTTTGAAGAGTAATAAAAATCAAATCTAAGAGCTAGAAATAGAGAATGGTAGTGTAGGGGAGAAGTAATAAGTAGAATCACTCAAATCGACCCACGTCCTAACTCAAATTGAGTATTTCCAAACCAAAAATTGCCAATTCAGTAAAGTTGAAATTGATCACAACTAATTTGGAAGCCTCGAAAACAAATCTCAAATTGCAAAACAAAGAGAAATTTTGAACAAAACTAAACCTAAATCTTACTTAAAATTGAAATTAAAACTAAAAATGAAGAACCTAAAACCCTAAATTAAACCCTAAACACCTTCAATCATGCCACAAGCCTTCAATTTGTACTCCCCCCCCCCTCTTCGATCTCAGCCCTTGATTTTAGCTCTGAAGTGAATGGTGAAGATGGTTGCTATGCTGGCGTTTGGTGTGGCAGTGATGGGGCTGCATGGTGGATGACGATGGTGGAGGTTGATTATGGTGGAAGTGGTGGGGGATGAGGATGATTGCGTTGTGCTGATTCAAGAGAATGGTGCCGAAGATTAAGGCAAAAGGGGCGGTGTGCGAATTCGGGGTTTGAGCCTCGAGAAAAGAGAGAGAGTGCAAGGAATAAGAGGGGGGAAAGGGTGTCATGTGACTAGCGTATAAGGGAAAGGCCAAGTTTTATTTTGATTTTTCCTTTTTTTTAAGGCCTGGGCTGTGTTGAGTGGGCTGAGTTTAGGCTGATGGCAATTGTGCTCTGCTCTCTTTTGTCCAGCATTTTCTTTCCCACTTTTAAGAAAATTTTCCAAACCTACAAAACAATAAAAACTCAAGTAAAATTCTAAAAATCATAATTACTAGGAGCTAAATTAGATGTAGAAATTTTGCAAAAATTATTATAATTTAGGTGCAAACAAATACCCTCACACCTAGACTTAGCTCGTCATTGAGTACAACAAACCACACTAGCTAAAAAGAAATAAAAAATAAGAAAAAGAAAATCCTTACTCACTTTCGTAAAAATTACAGTTGTATTTAGCGTATGTAACAAGCCCTATAGACCCCTTGGTCTCCCAAGTGAACGATCGAGGTCTTGTGAGGATTTTCAAGTGAAATACCAAAAAAAATCTTTTCAAACATAATGGAGAATCTTGTTGGTTTTTTCAACACATGATCATACATACAAATAATATGGAAATTATGTACACAACTTAGACAATTGTATCACCCTAGTAACCAAATCACCAAATTGTACACAAATAGAATGTACAATCAAAAGATATCCAAGTCTCAAGAAACACCCCAACTTTTATTTTTCACTCCACACATAATATACAATGATATATACACTTTGGTGCATATGCAAATAGATGTGTAATCAAGTAAAATAGCACATATTCAAGCCAATTAAAGATATGAAATAGAGATAGTGGCTTTGAACATTGGCACCAAGTTTTTATTCATTTTTTAGACTTTTTTCCTTTTTTTGTTTCTTTTTTTGCATTTTTCGAGAGCTTAAAAGGAAACTTCAATTAACAAAAAGCTCATATGCTAACTTAACAACAACACCCAATGAGTTGATAGAAATGTGAGCGAGGTAGGCACAAAATCACACATATGAGATAGGGTTGTTATGAAAAATCAAATCTACATCCTCAACTAGACATCTCATAATGCAAACTCTATTTATATATATATCTCAATAAGCTAGCAACATGGGATCAAAACCACCTCAAAAAGAACACAAGTCCCCAAAGAAAAATAAAAGCCTTTTTAAATTTTTTCAAATTTTTGAAAAATATATACAAATGGACACCCCACCCACGCACTAAAACTCCACAATGTTCTCATTGTAGGAACTAAGGCGCCAAAAAGCAATTAAATAAGCTATACAACTGGTAAAACCGACATAAATCCACAAGTATATGTAAACTTGTACACCACCAAAATCAAAATCAAAATCAAAATCAAAATCAAAATCAAAATCACAAAAGAAAGCAGCAATAAAAACAAACTCTAAAACAAAAACAAACATCATAATCACCAAAATAAAAGCAATACAATACCAAGGAGGTGCTAAATACAAAACAAAACCAAAGGGAGCCTGAAACAAAGCAAAACACAAAAGAAAAGAAAAACAAAATACAAAACCAATAAAAAAAAAGCACTAACACATATTTGCAAAAAACATTCCATTAATAAACAAAAACCCACAACTAAAATGTACTAAAAAAACAAAAATACCCAACATAAACAAGAAACTACTAAATAAAAATCAGACAAAATACAAAACATAAAGCTAAAAAGAAACAAGTATTCAAAATACACCACCAATAACAAAATACATAACACAACAAAGGGTGATCATGGCCAACTCATCTCAACAAATTCCAAATTTCTTCCTCAAATTCGATCAACCATGCAATCATAATTCCAAACATCCACAACTACGTACAAAAAGAAATAAAAAAAGAAAAGAAAAATGAGAATAGGGAAGGGGTGGAACAATCATACCAGGTTTGGTATTCGTTGTACCCAAATTGATGCCTCACTCAGATGACGTCGAGGAGGTCTGTGGAGCATCAACCCCTCCATGTCAACTTAGAAGCCGCTACTCATCAAAACTCACCAATGCTCATAACAGCTTGTCAAACAATGGGGCACAATCCACAGAGAAATCAAAGTAGTTAGAAATAGGAGGTGTAGCCTAAATAAAGTGCATGAGAGGAATGCAACTCAAGGCTCCCTTGAGCTTATCAAAACTCTCAGCCCAATCAAAGAAGAGATGTGCATATGCAAAATCAAATGCATAATCAATGGTTTGACAATGATGTGGTTATCTGAATGCCCTAAATGAAGTCCAACATCTCTAAAAGGGAAGAGGAAAAGACCAAGACAGGGCCAATCAAATGGAATATAAACATCAAAGCTCATAGGATGGCCTAAAGTCTAGTCCTTCTCCTTGAAGTAATCCTTAAGTCTCTCTATGTCACTATCATTAGGAGTATGAACTAAACAAGGACTGCAAAGCACAAGAGTCTCAGACTCTATAAAATTAGAGTCAAAAGGGTCTAAAAAATGGAGAAGAATGGGGAGGGAAGAAGAAAAAGATGAAATGGGAGGGGGTGGAGCTACGTTGAGGAAGGCCCCACATGAATAGGATCACTAAGATCCATGTGACGTGTAACTCCGCTAAACTCCACAAAAGAAGGCTCATCAAATGAATGCTTCTCAGAAAAGGTATCCTTTGACTCAACAAATATGCAACACTGATCATCAGAACTAGCATCAGTCTCAAATCTATCTCCCTCTTCAAGCTCTCCTAAGGGAACCAAAGGAAGAGACAAATTATGAATAATTAGACTACTCTTGGGGTGGTCACTAACTGTGCTAAACTCTAGGGAGAGTGCAACTACTATAGAACATAATGGATCACTCTCTTCGTCCTGGAGGCCATCACAGTGTGTGTCATCTTAAAAACCATGCCCTAAAGGAATTAGTGTCTCACTCCTAAGATCAAAGTCATCACAAGACCTAGCCTCAGGTGTAGAAGAGTCTAAACTAAGGTTAGTCTTGAGTAAAGTATGCCAAGTAAAGCTCCCTATTAAAGGCAATGAATGCGTCTACTATGTATTCTCTACCAAGTAGCAGACAAGTATCAACATCATGATCAAAGGACTCATGATAATCACATGAAATAAGAACACATGGAGTATGAGCAGTGCTCATAAGATATACCCCCAAACTAACTCTAATCTAAAGTTGTAGCATGCATCATATAAGGGTCGGGAATGGGGTGACTAAAGGCCTCTCTAGCATTTTCATACTCCCAAGTCTCACGAGCCAAATATTCAAAGAAATCCCAAATTTCATTTGGAGGCTTAGTGAACAAACATCCCAAACCTCCGAGATACATAGTCTCAACATTACCCGAAATTCATCATTAAGACCCTCAAAGATCACTTGGCAAATTTTCCATTTCTGAAAATATTGATCACCACATTTAACACGAAAGTCATTGAATCTACTTAAGTATCACCAAGATATTTCATGCTCAAATTGAGGGAATAACAAAAATTCCATTTGTTTTTAAGACTTTTTGAATTTTTCAATTTTTAGAGGCTTTCATAATTTTCCAAGTTTTTATAATTTTTGACTTTTCTAAGTTTTTTTGGATTTTTTTCAAAAAATAAACTAAACTAATCCACTACTAATAATGAAATAAACAAAGCCAAACAAAACATATACAACCAATAAGTAATTGTCAAAGAAAAGAAAATGTGACCTAGTCTCATACTGTCGTACCCAACAACGGCGCCAAAAACTTGTACGTGATTTTCAAATGAAATTTATAAACTGCAAGCGTACAACTTTCATTATAGTACTTGAAGGTCGTATCCTCAGGGATGTGGATGATATTAGGTCTCAAAATAAAATTAAACTATCATAATAGCTTAAACTAATCAAGAATCAAACAAATAAGGACCAAAATAATCAAGATAAGCTAAAGTAGCTATCTCATGACCATGATGTGTAAGATTATCAGCTAAATGAGAGTCACTAAAACAAACTAATTCATAATAAATCCATTAAACTATCCCAACTTGAATCTGTTCATACTCGCCCCAAAACATAATAAAACCTTAACGTGTCAGTAAACAACTCACCTAAATCAATCCCCAAAAAGTCAAGGAAACAGGGGATAAAAGTAACATAAGAAATCATAGTAGAGCACAGTATCAATGAAGCATTCATCCCAGAAGGGGAAGTTGAATAAGAGAGGAAAAAGAAGGGAAAAGAAGGGAACAAGGCTCTAACCTAGAACCAAATGACATGAACGGAACACCGAAGAAGATGAGCAGAGAATTCGATAAAAGAGACCATCAAATTTAACCCAAACTTGCAAATGTCTAAACCAAAATATGATGTTCCAATAATTACAATGAATCAAAAACCCAGTAGTAGAATTTTGAAGACTAATAAAAATCAGATATGAGAACTGGAAATAGAGAAAGGTTGAATAGGGGAGAAGAAGTTGGTGGAATCACTAGAATTGACCCATATCCTAACTCAAATTGAGTATTTGCAAACCAAAAATCACCAATTCAACAAAGCTAAAACTAATTACACAAATTTGGAAGCCTCGAAAACAAATCTCAAATCGCAAAATAGAGAGGAATTTCAAACAAAACTAAACCTAAATCTATCTAAAAACTAAAATTAAAACCAAAAATGAAGAACCTAAAACCCTAAATTAAACCCTAGAAATCCTGAATCCCACCGCAGGACTTCAATTTATACTCCCCCTCTTTGATCTTGGCCTTTGATTTTAGCTTTGAAGTAGACGGTGAAGATGCTTGCTATGTTGGCATTTGGTGTGGCAGTGATGGGGTAGGATAGCGAATGAAGGTGGTAGAGGTTCATGATGGTGGAAGTGGTGGGAGATGATGGTGTTGTGCTGACTCAAGGGGATGGAGTCAAAGATGAAGGCGAAAAGGGGGTGTGTGAATTCAGGGTTTGAGATGCGACTGAGAAGAGAAAGAGTGGTGAATAAGAGGGGGGAGGGTCGTCACATCACTAGCGTGTGAGGGGAAGGTTGGGTTTTATTTTGATTTTTCCTTTTTTCGGCTCTAGGCTGTGTATAGTGGGCTGAGTTCAGGCTGATGGCAATTGGGCCCAACTCTCTTTTTTTTCAACATTTTGTTTTCCATTTTTTTGAAAATTTTTCAAACCTACAAAACAATAAAAACTCAAGTAAAATTCTAAAACTTATAATTATTAGGAGCTAAATTTGGTGTAGAAATATTACAAAAATTATCATAATTTGAGTGTAAATAGTGACGCTTTATGGAATCAATGTCTGATGTCCATCTCTTAACACGAATTCTCTCTTTTAGAAAAGGAATCCTAAATCTCTATTCTTTTTTCTGACTTTTTTGTAGCTCTCAATGGTTTCAGGGTAAGGTGTCGATCTAATGGTCTTTTTTTCCCCTCAACCAAGAGGTTAGCCCCCTTTTTATAGTTATTTGAGGAGGCTACGTGAATCAGCATACTTGTCATATTCACACTAAACTTAATCTAAACATGCTAGCTTGATAAACTAGAACTCTAAGTAATTAACTAAAATTAACTTAATTAGGCACGGTGATCTAATCCTACTGGGGATCTGTCTTACTAGTGTAATAAGAACGGGTCTCGGCAAAGTACAAAACAGGAACCCAGATAGATTCTCTTTGTGAGGAACAAAAGTTCTATCTAGCACACCCATTGGGCCAGTTTCTCTCACAGACTTGCTATACCTCTTTTTATTTTTTATTTATTTTTAGGCTATCACTTTGCTACGCCAAGTTAAAATTGGGATATCAATTTCATCATTGGGCTTCTTGTAATTTCCATTTTCAAGCATCTACAATTTTCCCCGACTTTAGTGAGCTGGAGCACAGCGAAGGTCAAAGTAATAGTTACCTCCTGTAGTTGTTCGTCCGACTGTGATGATGTAGAATCCATGCCTCGTCATTGAGGATTGTGAGACTTGGCGCATGCCTACCTTTGCTATGATAGTGGCCAATGAATTTTATCCCTTCGCTAGATTAGAGAATTTCCTTACTTTTGCTAGTCGAGTAAACTGGTGAATTCATACTTTCACTGGTTTAGCATATTTTCTTATTGCTGGAGTGTGCGACCTTTTACCGATCAAACAAACTTGTGAATTTATTCTTTAACCAGAGTAGCGAGTTTCCTTATCACTGGAGTAGGGGTTCATTTTGCCGATCAAGTAAACTTGTGAATTTATCCTTTGGCCGAATTAATGGGGTCGCTAAAGTAGCAGACCTTTTTGCTAATCAAGCAAACTTTTGAATTTATCCTTTTGTGGGATTAGTGGGTTTCCTTATCGCTGGAGTAGCGGACTTTTTATTACTCTAGCAGGTTTCCTTGTCGTTCGAGGAGCAGAACTTTTGCTGGTATAGCGAATTCTTGCGTATATCCCTGACGTCGAAGTAGCGGACCTTGGCCAATCTAGCAGGTTTCCTTATCGTCGGGAGTCATTAGTTTTACTTATGATTTTGATGAATACTTGTGACACTTTCATAAGTATTCCATTCTTTTCTTCTTAAAATTGTATGTACTCTTTGGATGCTCATGGATACAGATTATCCCTTTGATCCCTTTGCTTTGGCTTCTTCTTCTGTTGCATCTTTCAAGAGGAACTTTAGCACATGGTGGTCAGGAACACGGCTGTATTTTATTGACCACTTTTCTTAATTTAGCTTTTCCTTCTTTATTTTAGATGCTTGTGTGCTTTTGATTATTGTAGGTTCCTATCACATGAAGATCTTGACCGGGTCCTCTTTGCTTATCATCTTAGCTTTCTTTCTCCCTTTTGTTTGAATGTCTGGCTATTTCTAGAGGGAATACGCCCATATGAGTAGTGGTGAACCTAGTTGACTGGTCCTTGTGTTTGACATGCCTTTGTTTCTACCTTGTTTGCTTACATTTAGCGTATTATGGAATACGCCCATGTGAGTAGTGGGAAACCTGGCTGGGTCCTCCTTTAGCTTCTTCCTCCTTATTTTGCATATAAAGAGATTGGCATGTGGATTGTTTAATTCACCCTTAAATTGTGCCTCTTCTCCCTCTTTCATTCTCCTTTGCTTTCTCTTACTTTGATTACTTTCACAAGCTTTCAACTATGAGTTTGCGAAGAGCTTATCGTCCTTGTTGATTTGTTAAGAAAGGCTTGGACAAGATTTCTTTATTAACAGAGAATGAAGGCATGTTGAGGCTTGGGATGGTGTTGATCTTCTTGTTGAGATCGAATATCATGCCTAAAGCCAAGCTACAACTAAAAAGATAGGTGTTCTTCTTCATCACGATCATCTGGATCCTAGGAACCTACCCGTTTTCCTGCGATGCTTTCGTGGAAGAAAGATAACCAAATTCAGTGGAAGTTTCGGTCAAGAAGTTTGCAGCGCCTTCGGAGGGCTATAAATAACTTAACCACGGTACTATAACTGATTGCGTTTATCTTTCTTCACACTTTGTTGTGGAGATAGTGCTTTATAGGCTAACTTTCACCTGTCGGGTGCTCGTGCGGTTCCTCTAGAAATTCAAGTCACTCAATATTACACACAAAGGGGAATCCTATTGAAAGGACCCGTTTGCTTTATTTGGTATTTGGGTGAAACGGTACCACCCCGAAGTCTCCACCAATGGCCCCTTACATTCCAATGGATCCCCCACGTTTTATGCACTATGCTAGAACATTGTCTCTAATAGCATGACAGAGATGAAGTTGGGTTGTCATTGTGCCAATTTCATCGACCATGACGGTGATTACATGGAGTACCTTCAACTAATCATGGCCTATTTGGTAGTCCACTGTGCCCTGCCTTCTTATTTTATTTACCATTTTAGTGATGCCATTTTTACCTTGTTCTCCTCTTTTAGGGAATGTACATCGATGTTTTGATGCCTAACTTCAACATTATTGTGTTGTCAAAAGGAGAGCATGAGAAGTATGTAGAGATTTCCCTAGTGCTGGAGTTTGAGTGCCCTGAGCTTCCATTTCCTCCCACATTTACAGTGGCAAGTACATTTGTTTTTCTTCTTTCACCGGTCAATTTCCCACACTTACTTATTGTCCTCCTCTTTTTATACAACGGGGAGCAATCCAATATGATAGTACGGTATTATCGTTCTATGACTGAGGCATTCATGAACCTCTTTACTTGCCGCCATCCTCGGACGGATGAGGTATTTCTCCTTTCTTCACCTTTCTTTCTTTTCCCTTTTGTTTTTGTTTGTTACACTTCTTCCTTCCCGCAAAAGCGGTCTGACGATTATAATGGGCAAGCACCACCTCATAGATCTCAATCAAGGAGATGTCCTTGTTCGAGGGCTCCAGTTGTTTACTCTCTTCTCGTGCTGAGGAGGCGAGACCCCATTCGATTCACCATTAGAAGTTGAACCTCTTTAAATCTACGATCCTTAGGATCCTTATGTTACTACCTCTTCCTTAGGAGAACCTCTGATTTCTCAAATCTCATATGACAATTGGTCATCCGGGACCATGCATAGTGGACCTCCTCATCACTCTCAGGCTGTTGGGGGTAACTCTTGTCCAAATCTAGATACAAGCCAAACTTCAGCTGATTATGCTTTCATGCCGAATTATGCCGAGTACTGTGATGGCGAAGTATAGTTATACTATCAATCTTATGTATGATACTGTGATGCTAACTTTTTTAAGCAACTTACTATAAATGCATTTAGACATTTTATGCAGAATACAAGACTAAGGCCCCCCCAAACTAAAAAAGACCAAAAATGAAAAAACAACCATAAGTAAAAAGAGCTTTTGGTGGTCATGGGCAACAAATCGTTTGATTATATTAATTATATTTTTCATATGAAACTAAGTAATGAAGCAAAAAGAAAGCACAGAAAATGTGTGGGCTTTGCGGAACCTAGCCAGGTTCACTATAAATCCCTGGGACTCCAATTCAACTTAAAATTGTTCCAGTGCATTTAACAAGAGGTTGTAGAAGCCTAGACCCAGGGAACCCAAGGGAGTTTCTAGTCCAAATCAGACTGGCCTTCAGTGTACTGCTGTACTATAAAATTTGCCTAAATGCAGTGTTTTCTACATCAGTTGTGTCAGCTTTTCTATGTACACGCATCATGTCTTTCGAGATGAGCTTATCCTCATGGCTGCTTGCCCTTGACTCCTAAGATAAGCATGAATTGAAGCACCATAGGCTAAACAATCTCTTAGCCTATGTTAGGTCAAAATCTCCTGGAACCTCCTAGAGCCGCTTTGACCTTTTAGGACCCAAACCTCCATGTCTTTAGGTTGTGGACTCATGAAATGCGCCCACTAGTTGAGGAATTTAGTGCTATTTTAGGATTTTGCCTTTACTTTCCTCTCATTATCCCTTAATCTTAAAAACCCTTATTTGCCCAATATTGTCACCTCTTAGGCTTGAGCTTGGGGTATATGTCTTTCATTCTCATCGATGAAGAGGTGAACTTTAAGTCTTTATTGCTTATTTTAAGAAAGAATGTGGCTATACACTGGAAGGTTTACACAGGCGTAGGGCTATAACACTCTTCCTCTTAAGTGCCTTCTTGTTCATATGAGGTTCTAATGGTAATGGTCCTACTACGCTTCTCACAGTGGCAAATGACATTTGTCACGGTAATACTCCCGTACCTTTTGTGCTAGCTAAAACCATCCTTTTCCTTGATGATCTTCGCTGCACCCTGATCAATTTTTCTCAATAAGCCTTTTACTTCTCCATGTAGTTACTGTTGATCCAATGGACTGGCTTTTTCCTTCCTTTTTTTCATGGGTGAGGGACCTAGCTAGGCTCTCGGTGGGTCAAAGCCTAATTTCTGGCTCGCCCTCCCCTTTTATCTCTTTTTCTTATTCTGGATTTGGGAACTCGAGTGAGTTTTCTAGGTATATACTTATTTGATTTTTTTTTTGTGTTTTCCTGGAGATCTGGTTATTAAAGCATCTTAGGGTAATCGAAGACCAGCTAGTTCCAGATTGGGTTAGCTCTTTTAAAAAATCTCCATCCATCTACTAGATCGTTCACTGGTGGATATTCATCGAGTTTTGAGCCATGGAGATCACATCGCCTATGTGCAACTTATTGGTCTTACAATGAGGACCTACTTTTTCCTTGCATGTCTTTTAAGACAATATGGTCTCAAACAAACCATTCTGAGGCTAGACTGCATCCCTCTGGGTGAATGATACTACTTATGTCCACTTTTGGACAAAGTGTTGGTTTTACTGCCTACTCATCACCATATCAGAGGCACTTCGCCTCACCAATGTTTCCAAATTCTATATGGAGTGGATGACTAAGCATGATGTAAGGAAGTGGAAGGCTAGAAGAAGGAAGACACTAGGGCTTTAAACACTAGCAAAAGAGATGACTTGTCTTAGATTGAAAAGAAAAGAATCAAGGGCCCTACCCCCCAGAAGAGAACCCCCTGAGTGAAGGAGAAGAAATTAAAGATGGATTAGCTTTGCCTTTTTAGATGAAATACAGTTTTTTCTTTCCCATAGTTTTAATGATGCTTTAGTGCACTTGAGAGTTCTATGTTTTGCAATTATTAAGAGAAATAAAGTGTTACATCCGGATTATTCTTCTTCACTGCTTCTACTTCTCTACTTCTCCCTTTTTTCTTTTTCTCTTTTTTTTTGTAGGCCCAACCTTCTTGGGACCCGACCGGGTTCCTTCAAATATGGGCCCTGCTAGGTTTCGAGTGTGCTTGTCTACTGGGCTTGCACAAGGTTTTCTGTGATCTGCTAGTGTCTCTGTTCTCTTTTTTTTTTGGAATTTTAAAAAGAAAACAGGATGTGATAGTTAATTGGGCTAGACCAATTGGCATCGCACGTATCCACATTGTGGAATCAAGCAATCATAGTTCATTTTATTTGAGCCTAGCATGGACCTTATAAGCCTAATATGGGCTAAGACTTAGAGAACCTGTTATAGGTCCCCCTTTTGGACCATTTAGGCATAAAACTTTTTTAACTGATCGAGATTTGTGCACTAGTCATATTCTTCTCCATCCATATTTAAAAATTTTACCACCCTTCCTAGTAGAATGGTTTTAATTATGAATGTGTCTAACCAATTAGGCCTAAACTTTTCTCGTGGACCCTAAATTGAGGACCTAATTTGTTTTAGCACCATGTCTCCTTCTTGTAGATCCCTAGGCCTCATCTTTTATTAAAGGCTCTTGAGATCCGAGCTTCATACAATTGGACTTTGTGCAATACATATAGCCTTCTTTCATCCATTATTGCCAATTCCTTATATCGAGCCTTTGCCCACTTAGATTATGGGATCTTACTTTCTGTTACTACCCTTAATGAGGGTATTGCTATCTTCATTGGGAGCAATGTGCATATTCTATGTAATAGAGAATAAGTGTTGCCCCGTCGATGGTTGGATTGAAGTTTGATATCCCCCATAGGGCAAACGGTAGTTTGTGTGGATAATTTTTATAATTTTTAGCCACCTTCTCAATTATTCTCTATACATTCTTCTTAGCTGGTTCGATAGCTCCATCTATCTTTTGTCAGTATGGATAAGACTTATGATGCCGGATTTTATATTTTTCTAGTAAGCTAGCCACTTCCTTCTTAAAGTGACCTCCTTTATTACTATCAATTCATATGGCACCCTATATCGATATATAATATTGTTAATGATGAACTTTACCATTTCTTTTGAAGTGATCTTGGCATAAGAGGCTAGCGCCACCCATTTCATGAAGTAGTTAATTGCTACAAGCACATATTCATGCCTCTAGTTCCTTTGGAGGCTATCTTTTCAATGATGTTGATTCCCTAAACTGAAAACATGGAGAAGTTAATGTTGGAAGAGAATAGGGTGGCTAATGTTTTAAGTTTGCATAGCCTTGATATTTATGGGATCTTCTTATGTATGCACAACAATCATTCTCTATAGTGGACCAGTAGTATCCCCTTCGTTGGATCTTCTTTGTCAATATCCCAGCATTCATGTGCAGTCCGTGTTCCCCACCATGGACTTCTTTCATTATCTCACGGGCTTCTTCGTGAGTGACACAAAATAAGTTTATACCCATGTCGGTCTTTTTATACAATTTCCCGTTATCCTTAAAATACTATGAAGCTAACATCCGTAATGCTCACTGGCCTTTTGGGGAGGGTCTATGTGGGTATTCCTTGTTTGTGAGATATTGATGGATAACATAATACTAGGCATCAAGGTTAATAAGCAATACGCGGTCTTATCCTTTCTTTCCACTACTAATGACATAGAATGGTTACCGCCTTGGAATATTAATCATTGAGCCTAGTTTTGTTAGGGCGTTAGCAAGTTGATTCTCCTCACAGGGCAAGTAATTATGCATAATGTGCACAAAGTTCTTGGTGAGTTCAACTAGATAAGCCGGGTATGGTGCTAAGGAATCACTCATCACCTTCCATTTTTGTGACATTTGATTAATTATGACGTTACAATCGTTATATACCCTTATGTTCTTTACTGTTATTTTAATAACAGCCTAAAACTCGATGATACAGGCTTAGTACTCAACAACATTATTGGTAACATCAAAGTCTAGTTTGATAGAGATCGGCGTGTATGCCCCTTCGGGAGATACTAGGAGGATGCTTGCACCACATCCCTTTTGGTTTATGGCTCCATCAAAGTACATCATCTATATGTCTTCTTCCATTTGGAGAAACCCCTCATCAGGAAAATCGAAGGTCTCTTCTTCTTAATCCTTTGTTGGCTTATCTACTAAGAAATTGGACACAACTTTTCCCTTGATTGATTTTTGTGGAATGTAGTGGAGGTCGAATTCTGATAACATAGCCATCTACCTAGTCACCTTTGCATTGATCACTGGTTCTTGTAGTAGGTATTTTATGGGGTCCGTGGGTGCCACCACATTTATTATATGGGTCAACATGTAATGTCCAAGCTTCTTAGATAACCATACCAAGGCGAGGACAGTCTTTTTCAATGGAGAATACCGAGTTTCATATTAAAGGAATTTCTTACTCGTATAGTAGATTGCTCTTTCTTCTCCCTCAATCTTCTATGTCAGTGTGGCACCCGTTGCTGTTGTAGTATTCGTGAGATATAGGATGAGAGGAGTACTTGGTTACGAAGGAACCAACACTGGTTGATGAGAGAAGTATGCCTTGATCTTATCAAGTGCTTCTTGGCACTCTTCATCCAATTATGGCTTGACCCCTTTCTTCAATTTCTTGAAAATAGGCTCACATGCCATGGATAGAAAGGATATAAAGCAGTCAATTTGTTACAGGCGCCTTAAAAATCGTTGAATCTCTTCTGTTTTTTTTTTTGTTTTAGGAGGCAGCATCTCCTATAAGGTTTTGATCTTCAAGGGTTGAACCTCATTTCCTCTTACACTAACAATGTATCCCAGTAACTTTCTAGATGTGACTCTAAATGGACATTTCTGTGGGTAGAAATGCATGTTATACTTTCTTAATCTTATAAAAAAAATTCAAAGAGTTGGGAAATAGCTCATTCTTTCCTTGGATTTTATAATCATGTCATCCATATATACCTCTGCCTCCTTGTGTATCAAGTCATGTAGTAAGGTATCACAGTATCGCAATAGGTTCCCTAGGGGGTGATGAAGGTAGTCTTTTTATGTCTTCCTCGGCCATTTTGATCTAATTGTATCTAGATACCCATCCATAAATGAGAATAGCACATGTCTAGTAGTATTGTTAACCATAATATCTATAGGTGGCAAAGGAAAATCATCCTTTGGACTTGCTTTATTAAGGTCTTTAAAATTTATGCGCATTTGCACCTTTCCATCCTTCTTAGGGACTGTGATTATGTTAGCAACCC
This sequence comes from Selenicereus undatus, assembly GCA_017589665.1. NCBI lineage: Eukaryota > Viridiplantae > Streptophyta > Magnoliopsida > Caryophyllales > Cactaceae > Selenicereus > Selenicereus undatus. The sequence continues at coordinate 33,190,154 of JACYFF010010365.1, read as the reverse complement.
ATTAAGGTTATTGTGGAACTTTGATGAAGTGACATCCGGTTGTTTTCAAACCTCCTCTTTTATCTTCAACGCCAGCTCTGGCTTTATTCTACAGAGCTTCCGCTTTATTGGTTTGGCGTCTAAATAGAGATGAATCTTTTGTTCGACAATATCTCGATCTATGCTTGGTGTGTCTTTATAACATCAAGCCAACACATCTATGAATTCCCTTAGGAGCGAAATGAATCCTTCCTGCTCCTCGAGAGTTAAGGATTTACCTATGTTAATTTCTTGGGGCACTTCAGTTGTCCCCAAGTTGATTATGATGGTATCCTCTGTTATGGAAGTTCGTCTTTCATGATCTTCCCCTTCTTTCATTAAATTATTTGGGATTGTTTCTTTGTTTTCATCTTTACTAAAGGCAAACCTTTCAAACGAAAAGGAATGAGATTACTCATACGCGAAAGAATCCATCTTATTAGAATTAGAAATGAGTACATCTAATGCAACATTTAGAGAAATAGAAGACTGACTCTTATACTCTACCCTAACCCTCACACTGGAGTCTCTTATAGCTATAATAAAGATTTTTCCTTCCACTTCAGCCTTCCAAGTCACTTGTGTGCAACTCTTCGTGCAGGCTTCGATGATGAATTTTGGTAGGGTTAAAACTTGGATTGGCCGTGGCATGGGATAAAACAACAGTAGGATCTTCTCTCTTCATACATTCTTTCTCGACAGGATACCAAAGATGTTTTTGCGAACTTGATTGATCCAATCTGGTGTGGATTGGTCTTTGCCCTTTAAGCTGACTAACTCTTCCTCCAATAGGTGGCAATCATTGAATGCTTCTAACCCTACGACCTAGATTCCTTTTTCTTTTATATAGTGTGGCTTAGGGAAACCATAAAAGGGATGTTATCTTCCTTATTGAGGAGCTGACAATTACAAGTGCGTGGGTACAACTTCATGACGTAGTCTTTCCAGTAACCTTTCTTGGTTGGCGCTTTTCTTGCTTGCACTTCCCGTTGAGCTTCAACTATTTCTTTAAGTGTAGGTCGGTACCCATGACGAAACTTGTAATTTTCTTGTTTGGTCAAAGCGAAGGTGGTCTAACCTTGTGCTCTTTGGCCCACAACTAATCCTAGGAAGTATCCCTATCTCTTGAGAATGGTAAGCACATTTAGGTTTCAGTAAGGATTGAAGTCAAAAAGAGCTTGATCTTTTTCCAGGATTGCTATTGTTTCAAAATTGTAAAGCTCTTCATCATTTCGGCCATGTCCAACTTCCAATACTAGGTTCTAGTTGGCAATAGTGGCACATAGATGATCCCCTTCAATAGTGACCACTTTTACCATTGTCAGCATTTTTACCTTCTGGTGTAGTGTACAGGGGACTGCCTGATGTTCATTGAACCATAAGCGTCCTAAGAGCATATCAAAAGGAATTAGAATGCTCAAAACTTAAAATTCCGTATTTCTCTTGATGGGACCCACATTAGTGAGAAGGAGTATAGTGTACGGAACAAATCTCTTTGAGTTATCATATGCTTGAAGATGTGTTGAGTGGGCTAATTGTTAACTTTCCTTAATTCCCAACCTCTTTGTTGTCCTCCAAGGGCAGATATTCAGAGCCGACCGCTATCCACCAGGAAGAGTAGAACATGCTTCTGAATGCAGATTATAGCTAACTATAAAGCATTGTTGTGTGTTGTGCCTCCTGGTGAAAGATCCTCACTATTAAAGTTTATAGTGCTATTACTAGTGTTGATTGAGGCTATAATTTCTTCAGGTGTGGCATCAGGTGACAGATCTTTCTTATTTAGTTCTTCATTTAAGAGTTGCCTATGCTTTTGTCGAGCCACTATAAGCTACCGCATGGCTACATCAGCTTTAAGTTTCTTCAACTATTTTAATACATGGTCATCTTCTTTGATCTTTGTTCCCTTTTCTTTTTCAAAGGCCTATTGTGGGCCATATTTTGCTTGATATTCCCCATTTTTTATAAGATGCTGAACATGGTCTTTATCCTCCTTCACCAGAGAATGCTACTCTTCATCTTCACCCCAGAAGTCTTCATCAAACCAAAACCCTTCTTGAGTTTCATATACATCTTTGTCATTACTCTCCCATAGTTCACAAACTTCTGACTGTTGTGCAAGGAGGTATAAAGCTTGTCAAGGGCTACAAATTTAACCACTACTTCGGTTATTAAATACTTTTTATAGCGTAGGAAAGTAGGGATCGATCAACGAGGAAAGATTGCTTTAAATGGCTAGTTTGATCCTAAATAATTTTACTAATTAACTTGTTAAGTCTAATTTTAATAATTCTAAAACAATTAAAATCTAATGAATAAAAATCTAGAAAAATACCCAATGATGCTCCTAAAAATTCTAGGTCAGATTCGGGAAATAAAACAGTAAAAATATTCCCTAAATAATTCAGAAAAATAAAAACAGATTAATAATCCAATCTTCAACTAAAAATTAAAAGCAGAAATTATTAAACAGAAAATCAATATTAAAAATCACAGTCAGTAACCTAAATTGACAATCTTAGATTTGAAAAATTTATAACTCCAAAATAATGTCTGATTTATTTTAGGAAAATTAAATCAGAAATTTACTGCAGGATAATCAACAGAAAATTAAATCTGAAATTAAAAAGAAAATAATCTGCATAAATAAAAATACGAAAATAATTAAGAAAATTACCATAATTCTAGGACACAAATTTCTGGACCTAAAAATACCTAACAATCGTAAATTAAAATTAAAAACTGAAATTTTCATAATTAAATGCCTAAAAACCTGCACATATCAATTTCACAAAATAATTCTCAAATATTATCAAATAAATTCCAAAAATCACGAAATTTTGTATGAGCAGACTAGAACACTTTATAAACCCTAGGAATTAATTAAAATAGAAAAATAACGAAACTAAATATTTTTAGTTTAAATTCTAACAAACCGGTAATTAAATACTAAAACTGAATACAAATCAAACTAAAATTATAAGCACTCCAAAAATCAAAATCTAAACTATCTAAAATCACCTAGACACTCCTAAAAGACTATAGTTTTGGGGGGGGGTTTGATTGAATTAATATTGAAGCTAATAAAAATAGAACAAAAATTATCAAACTAATTAAATTAACTCTAAGCAACAAATAATAATCAAAAGTTATCAAATTTATGAAGGATACTTAGTATAATCTCAATCCACCATGAAAATTAATATTTATCATTAATACATAAGTTAATTTCATTCATGAGTTAAATTGTAGAAGATATCCACCAGCGGTTCTTCCCTGTTTTTCCTTATATTCTAGTTTACTTAGGTCCAGCCCTAATATAAACCCTACTAATTTGTTAACCTTTACACCAGCGCAAAAATTTAACCAAATTAGAGCATTAAGAATTAGAAAAACATCATTTAACACTTTGTAATCAATTTACCAGCAAATCGATTTAACAAAGATCTAAAGCAATTACCTAATTAAAAGGGACGGTTTTGAGCCATCCATGATTAATTAGGGTGATACCTAGGTCTAAAAGATTATAATTTTTACGTATTATAATCTTCTAAACTATCAATAGAAGTTGTATTTAATCAACTAGCATGCATTTTAATCGATTTAACACAAGTTTTATAAACTATAAACGATAATCGCTAAAGAATCATGAATAGAAATCAACTAGGCCTTAAAGCATAAAACTTGTTTCAAAATTATTAATTTAGCATAGCTTCAAGAGAATTATACTAAGCATAAAAAAATTACTCACTCATATTAAAAATAAAATTACAATAATAACTCAAATTCTTCATGTTTAACAGTAAACCTAACACAAAATAAATAAAACAAAGTAATAATAATAATAATAAAAATACTTTGATGGAGATGATTGCCGCCTGGAGGAGATTGAAGGCGAGACGGTGATGATCGATGATGAAGTATGATGATGACGAGCATGATGGTGATGATGGTGAGATGAGGGAGCGTGAGTGTGTGATGGAGAAGGGGCTGCGTGGGAGTGAGGAAAGCTGATGAAGGTGGGTTCTGTGTGTGAGAGGATGAAGTTGATGATGAGGGTGGCGATGATGAAGATGAAGGGTGATGGTGATGGCTGGGCGTGATGATGGCTTGAAGATGGTGATGGAGGTGTAATGTGAGGGTTAGATCGGGTTTTTGAGGAGAGGTAGGGTAGGTTTATTAATAGGATGAGAGTTTAGGGTTTTTGCTTAGGTTTTGTTCTCCTCTTTTCCTTAGATTTCTTCTTCTTCAAGAATTGTAGCTTTTTACCAATTCTTGAAACCCTAACCCAATATAATAGTTATGAAAATAATAATTCCCATAATTATTATTTTTGGACCGTCTTGTAGCTACGTGTGTAAAACTCGAGCTTCTACGTCCTCTTTTCTCCTCTTTATTAAATTAATATTATCCCTGAAAAATATATAAAAAAACAAATTAAACGAAATAATATATATAATATATTCGAAATAATTCTAAAAATAATGCATGATTTTTGACTTAACAGGAGGTAGACCTTGGGGTTTGGTAATCAATGTTTTATATATATCCCGAAGGGCCCCAATCATCCTTGGGATTGTTGCTAATCGTAAAAATCTTATCATGGTCTCCAAGTGGATTTTTTCTTTTATTAGGGTTCTGAGGAGCCTTAGGCAATGGTAGATGTCCTGACTTGAACATTCACTCTAGCATGTTCTTAAAGGTCCATAAATTCTCAGTGTTATGCCCCGAGCTCGATTATACTTGCAGTATTTTGGTTGAATGAGAGTTCTTTCTCTATCTCGTTACTTTGGTTTTTGGTTTGATTTCAAGTAGATCAATCTTTCCGTTAGTTAGGAAATGCTCTAAGGCTTGGGTGTAAGTAGTCCTGATAGGGGTATACTTCATGTAGCGATTTATTGCATGCACTTTGTTATTGGCCGAACTTCTAGCTTTCTTTTCTTTATTTTAGTAGTTACTTTTCCAACTAGTTTGAGCATGTGTTTCCCTAGCTACTTCCTCCTCTACGAGCATCCCTACATTCTTTAATGGGGAGAAATTCTCTAAAGGAGCGAATTGCAGGTGCTGCCTATACTTGGGCTACAAGTTTCTAATGAATAGCCTTACATGATCGGCTTCTAAGGATCGATCCACCGTATGAGCAGGCTTTGCTCTCCTCTACCTAGCAAGGTATCAAAGAAACCTTCTTTTTCCTGTTGCTTAATGAGCTCTAGGTCTCTAAGAGTGATTGGAAGGTTAGTATTCTATGAATACTAGCACATGAATTCTCTTCAGAGATACTCCAAATTCATGATCTTTATTGGGTCCATAGCATTGTACTGCCTCATGACATCATTGCAACTCCAAGGGAATATAATGTAAAAGGTGCCTTTGTCAATTCCTTTCAGAGTCATGGCATTGACAAAGATCCTTACATAATGATTATGGTTTTTAGGTCGATGAAATTTTATGTCTGGCATGGTCAATTTATGTGGCAATTTCCCCTCCAGAATGGAAGTGAATCCTGTGTAATCATTGAAGCAATTAAACATAGAGGATTCTTTCATCAACTATTCTTTACGATCTACCCACGAATCCATTCGAGGAGCGCTTTTTTCCTCCTCTTCCCCCTTTTTCACTGCTTCCAGGTTTTACCTCTTATCTTCTCCTTCTTTTTCATCGTTAATTTCTTTGCCATGAGATTCTTTGTTACTATCTTGGAATGCAACAATCATTGCCTCTATCTTTTTATCACTTTTATCCATCCTCACTTCTATCTTTTCTAGCATTTTTAGGATTTAAGCTATCTCATTACTATTCCCAACCATTGGCATTGGTGTTTTATTAGACTTGGACCTTGTCCTTGACCCAGTTCCTCAAGTATCCTTAGATTTCTCTCGAGGACGAAGTCTTCTTGTCTGTGGACTTCGCTCACATACTTTCTTTTTCTTCCCTATCGTAGTTGATAATGTAAATTGCGCAAGAGCAACTGATACGAGTGTTTTTTTTATTAAAGAACTTACATGAGCCATGTTGATTTATGGACCTAACTCTAACACTGAGAGCTCAGAATATCGCTTTACGCCGTGAATGCAGACATTAAAAGGATGTGGACTTAGCCTAAGCTCCTAATGGGTCCTCGATCGAGTTATAACCAAGCCCAAAACATTCCCCCTTATTCTAACTCTTCAGTAAATCTTATTTATGCAGCCTGAAAAACTCTATTGCTAAACCCTAATGGATCCCGGCTAGGTTCTACCAGGCTTAACATGGACTTAATTATACTCCTACAGATAAACTACTAAGTTCTCCTCTCTTTTTTTTGGTCTCATTTTCTTAAGAGATTGGTCAGGTCCTTTTTCATTTTGTATTTTGATCAAAATAGAAAATCTAAACTACAGTCAGACCCTTTAAAGATTCTGAGTCAACTGCGCTTTTAGGACTCAATTGGCCCAAAAATCGTTTTGATTCTTAATTCAGTTTCTAAACTCAATTTTTCCTAACCTGGGCTCTTCTAAGACTCACAATATCAATGCATGGTCATTTGAGCTAAAGAAGTTAAATCATATAAGGATACATTGCAGTTCAATCATATACATGAATTCCAACCTAAGCCAAAACTCTATGTTACATGGATTTTAAATTAGGTTTAGAGAACCCCCTCTTGTGGCCAAAATGCTTTGTACACCATCCATGGGGTGCTTGACAAGACTGGAACATTTTGGTTACTTTCTGAATCATGGGGACCAGGAAAGTGTGTCATGAGTAGGTAAAGCAACTACCTGCTCAGTTCAAAGTCTTATGGACCCACCGAGTGGCCAGGTACTTTCTCGAGTGGTAATAATAGGGTTTGACCTATAAGCGTTGTTGATCCCTGATCACTAGCGCCTTATAATGCAAGTATTCCTAATGCAAGTTCAATTAAGATGATTTCAGGTATATAAGTTCAAATCTCACCCTCTTTAAAAAAAGTGCCTAGCGAAGTCGCCGCTATAGGGCTTTACCTCCCCGGGGGTACGATCCCCTACAAATGGTCAGACTTGTGTGCTAGATACATTGCTTTTTTTAGAAGCATATTCAATTTTCACATTTTGTACCTTTTTTTTATAAACCAGTAGCCAAAATTGGGCTTCAAACTCTTAACAAATAGGCCCTTGCCCTTGACCAAGTAACCAAGCTGGGTTCTTTGAGCAGAACTGGGTCCAACTTCCAAGCTTGGATCCTATTAACTATCTTAGCCTGACCCAGAATCTGGGTGCATAACTGATCTAGAGCAGATTCCTGGGGCAATTCTGAGCCTATATTCTGCTCCAGGCTAATTTTACGGTCAGGATCTGAACCTGCTTTCCAAACTCAATAATGCAGAATTAGGTAATAAATGGAACAAAGAAAAACTATTAAACATTCCTAATAGAGTAGCCAATGAGTTTTAACAGAAACGTATAGACCATATTACCATTTGAAGCCAATTATACTGATAGGAACAACTGAAGGGACAAATTGATGTTGCTTTAAAAGGTTTTAGAAAAGCCCCTGAGCAATCCCTATTATGGGGACCATCTCGACACTTTGGTCTTGAACCAAGGTTCTAGATTTGGGGGAGATGGTAAGATGGTGCAATGGAATGCAACTTATCACTACCCCTCATTACTGACGACCTGTACTAATTAGCACGGGAAATTAGGACTTAATTATATCAACATACATTTATGCAATGAATTAGAATCATTCATATAACATCAAAATGCAATGTTCGTCCAAGAGTACGTGAAAAGGAAAACCATTCAAATTATTGCAGCAAGCGGGGTTGAAACTAAATAAAGATTACATGTTTGCCAAGCTGCAATCAACCAAATTAAAGGAAAATAAATACAAACAAAAGGAAGGAAGTCATGAAACGTACCCTCATGATGACTCTGCATGAATCTTCAAGGAACCCAGCAGAGTGATGTTTTATGGAATTGATGTCTAATCTTCTTCTCTAGACACTAATTCTCGCTCTTAGAAAAAGGTTCCTAAATCTCTCTTCTTTTTCTCTTTTTTGCAACTCTCAATGGGTTTAGGGTAATTTGTCGCTCTAATGATCTCACCCCCCCCCCCCGAACCAAGGGTCAGCCCCCTTTTTGTAGCTATTTGAAGAGGCTATGTGAATTGGTCTAGGAAAGGGGGACTTAGTCCTATTCTCGGTAAACCTAATCTGAATAGGCTAACTTGATCAACTAAAACTCTGGCCAATTAACCGAAATAAACTTAATTGTACGTAGTGATCTAATCCTAGTGGGGTTATGTCTTACTAGTCTAATGAGAACGGATCTCATCAAAGTAGAGAGCATGAACCCGGGCGGGTTCTCTTTGTGACGAACCCGACTAGGTTCTCTCTAAGACTCACCCATTGGGTTAGTTTCTCTCGCGAACTTGATTAATTCCCTGTCTTTATATTTTGTTTATTTTTAGGCTACCACACTGCTGGGCCCTTAACAATTCAAATTGAAACATTAATTTTGTTATCGGCTTATTAAACTAGGATGCCATTTTCAGGAGTCTACAATCGTCAACATAACTTTTCACAAGCTAGAAATCTTTCCCCTTTGTTTTAATGAACAAGATCCTATCAATTTGTCTCCTTTTAAAATCATTTTTGAGTAAGAACTTGCTAAGCCTCTCATACCATGCTCTAGGAGCTTGTTTTAACCCATAGAGGGCTTTGTGCAGCTTGAAAACATGATTAAAAGAGTCAAGATTTTCAAAACGGGGGTTGTTCAACATGTACATCTTCTTGCAAACATCAATTTAAAAATGCATATTTCACATCTATTTGACATAATTTGACACCCATGAAAGATGCAAATGCTAATACAATTCTAATGGCCTCTAATCTAGCTACAAGAGCAAAGGTCTCATCATAGTTGCTTCTTTGTTATAACCCTTAACCACTAGGTTTCTAAACATCAATTTGGTTCCAACAACTTGATGATTCTTAAGTTGGGTGGTCAAGGACTAAACTCGGTTTCTTTCAAACTGATTTAGCTATTCTTGCATAGCTAAGATCCAATTAGGTCTTCAAGAGCTTAGAGAGGGCTCTTAGGTTTTATGAGAGAAACAAATGCAGAGAAAGCATATAAATTTTCGTAAGAATAATGAGTCTATTCACCAGAGTTGAGATCGAGTATGATACTATTTGTAGGATAGCGTGTGAGGAATCTATAGACTCTCCTTCGTTTTTCAAGATTCTGGTCATTTTTCATTTTCTACCTTGCCTCTTATAGAGCTTCTTATCTTGCTTTAGAGTTCTCAATGTTTTAGGGTCCTGATAGTATCTTCTGATTGGTTTAAGGTACCCTGAGTTAAACTCTAAGTAGGTCCTTTATTGGATTCAACTCTTTTGTATTCATCATCATGTCTACAAAGTTTGAGTTCTCAAATGAAGTTAAGATGATGGTCCCATCATTATTTTAATCAAGCACCACATTAATGATTTCTTCAGCCACTTTGGTTCTCTTACTGTGTACTTTATATGCTTTGCTTTGTTGAAAGTATATGACAAAGGTACCTTACTCACTTCTTCATCAAATTTGCCACAATTTTATATCCCATTGTTTGAATGAAGCACTTGCTATCAAATACTTTGAAGTATGAGATCTTTGGATTCTTTCCTTTAAGGAGATCATATGGAGTTTTCTTTAGAATAGATCTAATGAAGCATATATTGGGAACATAATTGACAATATTCATAGCTTCAACTTAAAAGCACTTGGGAAGATCATTCTCACATAACATTGCTTTGGTCATGTCTTCCAATGTTATATTTTTCCTTTCAACCACTCCATTGTGTTGTGGAGTCATTAGTGCTAAGAAGTTATGTGATATTCCTATTTGATCATAGAATTTAGTAAATTCTCTTTTGAATTCAATTTCATGATCACTTTTCATAGCTTTAACTAGTAGTCCTTGAATATTTTGTATCTATCTATAATACTTAGCAAACACTTTAAAAGTATTTATTTTCTCTTTCAGGTAGAAAACCTAGTTTAATCTAAAATAATCATCAATAATGACAAACATGTATTTACTGTCACTAATATTTCTTAATCTTATAGGACCACATAAATCCATATGCAATAATTCAGTAGGCCTTGAAGTTGAAGTTATTTTTAGGGGCCTAAATGCATCTCTAACTTGGCTTTTTTTTTATACATGCATTGCAAACTTGATATTTATCATACTTATGCTTGGGAGGACCTTTTACTAGATTATGTTCGGATAGTTTATTAATAGTATGCAAGCTAGCCCAACCTTCTCTGTGCTACAACCTAGCATCATCATTAATATTTTTAAAACACACAAGGTTTTTGAAGTTAATATGATCAAGATTAATAGCATAGACATTTCCCACTCCAGATCCAGACATAGTACTATTTCCAATTTTAAGGCTAGACACATCATATTAAGTAGAATTAAAAATGACCCTGCTCCCTTTATCACATACATGCAAAACGTTCAACAAACTGAATCTAAGACCATCTATCAAGTAAACATTCTCAATTGAATTAGAGGTATTTTTACTCACTTTTCCAACTCCAATAATCTTTTCATACTATTTGCCTCCAAATATAGCTTTACCTTGATTTGATTCTTCAAGTTCTAAAAACACTACAATGTCACGAGTCATAAGCCTTGAGCATTCACTATGAAGGTACCATAGATCAGTGTTTAACTTAAAGCATACCTACAAAACAAGTATCAAACCTTTCTACTTCCCTTGATTGAAAATATGTGTGTAAAATATGTTATCATCAAGGGCCTTGTACCCTTTGGTGCCCACACTTGAATAATTTTTTGATTACATTTAGTGTGATCTTTAGATGCACGAGATTTTGCTACCACCATCTCTAGTTAGAGTTCCTTTGGTATCCTTTTCTCATCCTTGAATAATGATAGTGCTTTTGAAAAATATTTTCAGTGTGCCTTGAATTGCACTTACCTTCATGAGGAAATGTCTCTTTACCAAAGAATTTTCAATATGATTTTCTTTTATTGCTAAGATCATATCTAAGACTTTTTTTATTAAAGGACACACTTTGGAATCCAAGTAATCAATTTAGATTTTCTTGTCCCTCACTGAGTTTTGAAAGAGGTTTTGAAAATCCTTGCACTGAGCCTTTAGCCTACCGATTTCATTTTCAGCCTCATAAAGCTTGTCAGCCGGTTCAAAGTTGAGTTCGAAAGCACGCTCAATTTCAATTTTTAACTTCTATTTTCTTCCTTGAGAGGTATAGCCCCTGTTATAAAGTTATTCCATTTCTCATAGAATTCATCATTTTAAAACCTATTTATTGTCATCCTTTAAAGACTTGCATTTTGTATAATAATGAGACATTCATGTCGTAAACTTTCCTTTTGATATTTTAGAAAGGCAATTTCATCATTAAGGGACTTGATTTTAGAAAGATACTCTTCATCAACATTCACATCATGCATAATAATCTCAAGTAAATCATTTATAGACATTTCAAAAACGAGAGACTTCACAGGCAGCGTGGTTGTTCCTTCCGAGTCTTTAAATACTTATTTGTAGAACTTCACGAATTCAAATTTTCCCTTTGATTCCTTTCCAACAGCAATGAAGCATAGGTTGGCCACCTCATCATTTTCATCATCACTGTCACTACAGTCACTATTACTCTTTGCTGCTGCCATGGCCTTTTTGCTTTTTCCCTCGACTTCTTCTATTTAACTTTCTTTCTAAAGGTTTGACAATCTTCGTCATGTGCCTACATGGGTGACAACCAAAGCAAACAAATGCGTTAGTTTTAAGGTTTTTAAAGGAGGATTTTAAATGTTTGTTGCCTTTCCAGTGTGATCATCTTCGAAGTTTCTTCAAGTCAACGTTCGTCTTCTTGAGCATTTTACAGAAGTCTCGAGAGAGCATGACTATTTCATCCTCTAATGCTTTGTTTCATTCGTTGATGCTTTAGACTCTAAGTCACTTGACTTTTGGGTTCCTTGATTATGCTTTTCAAGGCTATATCCCTATTAGAGGTTTCTTCTCGTTCTTCCTAGAGGTGGAGTTCATATGTTAGGAGTTTTCTAATCATATCCTCTAGCTTCAAATTCTTTAGGTTCTGAGTCTCTTTAATGGTTGTGACCTTCTCCCCCCATTACTTCCTTGGGAGACTTTTGAACAATTTCCTCACCATCTTATTATTTCAGTAGGCTTTTCTAAGGGACTTGAGGTTATTGATGTTGTCAATTAATATAATGTACATCTTATTTACACCTTAATTTGAAAACATCTTGAAAAGCTCATATTCGTATGCATAGATGCTTATCTTTGACTTGACTTATGCCTTCATATGTGGCAAATCGAGTGTTCCACACTTCATTCACCATTTCACAAGTAGAAATTATGCTAAACTCATTTGCATCTAAATTATAATATAACAGATTGAGTGCCTTGTAATTTTTCTATACTCTATAATGTTCTTCAAGGTTGTATAAGCCAATGGGCTTCTGCAACTGTTTAGTGCCAACTATGTGCATGATTCGGATTGTACTCCTTGACACTATGTTCTAAAACTCATAGTCTTGATCCATTATGTAACACCCGGAATTTCAACCCCTCCGTTTAGCCGATGTATGCCGTTATAAACTCTGCCTGAGTGTCGATTTTGTTGAAATGAATATTATTATTCTCACTGTTATTAGCTTTTTGGGTATTACAGATTTTTATTGGAAACCTCATTGAGCAGATTCCCGAATACGACTAGAATGTCGAACTTTGGGAATGAACCTGCAATTTATTGAATCGAACCTTAATATAATCAAAAGGTGATAAATCAACCGACGATTATATTAATGGTTATGGTTTAAGATTTTGAAGGTCGGAAAATTTGATTTATGGTACAATGGGTCGGTATTATTATCAGCGGATAGGAAAAAAAAAGAAAAAAAATTAGCAAAGGGGCCGAAGCCCCTCCTTCTGTTTACGGTGGAGCAATCGCGAAGGAGAGGGGGGAGCAGCAGCAGGGGGGTCCGTCGACCCCCAGCCAGCGCATAGAGAGAGAGAGAGCGGTGGGGCTGGGGAGGCCACCGGCCACCCACCATCTGAGCGAGCGCAGAGAGAGAGAGGAGAGGCACGAAAAGGACCGGCTTGCAGCCCGGCGACCAGACACGCACGCCGGGGAGGGTGAGGGAGGCCGGCGGTGTCACCGGTAGCCGGTCGACTCACGCCCGGTCGTCCCCCTTTCCGATGGGCGCCCCATGTCGAGCCAAAGAGAGAAACAGAGGCAGGCGCAGGAGGAAGAGAAAGAGGGTTCAGGTGGGGGAGGTCGGCGGCACCTCCACGGCTCGCCGGACGCCGGCGACGGGGCAGTAGGCAGAGACGGCAGAGACAGAGGCCTGAGCCCACATCGAGCCAATCCAAACCGAACCCTAAAACGGGTCCTTTAGCTTGGATTCGAGGTGGGTTTCCTCATCCTCCTATTTATGGTTAAATTGTTAATTTCGATAAAGCTTATTGATTATGGATTATAGTTCGTTCAGGTTGAATTCAATAGTTATTGATTATAGTTCGTTCAGGTTGAATTCAATAGTTATTGATTATGATTCGTTCAGGTAGGTTGAATTCAATAGTTATTGATTATGATTCGTTCAGGTTGAACTCGAATCAATTATCAGTAATATGAGGAAGTTGTAGTGTTAATTGAACGATACCATGTATATATATGTGTTAGTTGTACTAAATTAGAACTCGAATCAATTATCAGTAATATGAGGAAGTTGTAGTGTTAATTGAACGATACCATGTATATATATGTGTTAGTTGTACTAAATTAAAGTTTATCGTTCGACAATTAAATAAGAGCCATTTGAGGCGTTCATTTATTGTTTCGAAGTTACATTTCAAGCCTAATTAAGCCACTTAAGCATATTACGGTTCTAGGCATTCATTTATCATATATACGTTGAGCCTAAGCATTTATAATTCACGTCGAAATTAATAAACGGTTATGAATTAATTAAACGTACATTCGTCGCTTCTAATAACTTATAATCCACTTCGAAGTTAGTCTTCAGGCATGATTTAGCGGAACAGGTCCGAATCAAAGCTAAACATGCATAACTTATTGATTTATGTTATTTGTCAATTATATGAAAATTTATGAGTATGTCAAGTTTATCGAATATATATATATATATATACATTAAGTTTATATGTAATAATCAAATTGATATATATATATATATATATATATATATATATATATATATATATATAACGTTCTTCATTAATTATGCATTTTATCGATTATTGATTATCTAACGCATATTCATGGCATTCTGTTACTCATTGATTATATAACGTTTATTAATTGCATTTTATTGATCTTTGCAATTAATTGATCATTGATCTCATCTCGTATGAAACACATATCGTTCATCGATTAGGCATATTTATCGAATTATATACAGTGTTCGTCGATCATATAAGTTTATCGTTTATATAACGCTCATTATATATATATAATGTTCATTGTGTATGCTCACTTAAAGTTCATTGCTTATATAACGCTCATCGTATATATATATATTGCTATATATAACGTTCATTGAATATGCCTGCTCACTTGCAGTTCATTGATTTTATAACGCTCACTGATTATACAAGATTATAGTATCGATTATATGCATGATTACATTAGCGATTACTAATAGATCTTGATCCATAGGGTGAATTCCTGGATTATATAATCGACATAGAAACCATGATCCATAAGGTGATTTCATGGATTATATGATAGACATTTTAGGTGGAAAATAGTTCCACCTTAATTGGAGTAGAAGTGAGGCCACCTTGGTACGTACATTGCCTATGTTCTTCAAAAACTCTATGTTATTCGCAAACTCACAGTATTCTCAGCAATGAAAAATCAAAACAAGATTCATTTAATGAACCAAGTTCTCAATGTTTTGTCAAATAAACAAGTGGCCCCGCTCATTTATCATCAGGGCTTATGCCCTTCAGTTATCAAGGCTTATGCCGACCAGTAAACCCGCGTGCGGCGTCATGTACCACGGAAATCTACGCGCGCGCGGAATCAACTCAGGCTTCTCGATCGGCCTGGGGGGTGTGAGCACCTAAAGTACGATCGTCTCAAGATGTACATCGACCAAGGGGTTCACTTTCAGATAATAAAAATCAACAAATCAGTTTTACTTATACATTCTCTCCCTCCTGTTTGCAAAACAAAATATTTTGAAATACGGGCGCCCAACCATTTGACCACCAAGTATGTTTTACTGCATAGGGATGTACGTCTGAGTTTCGGCTTATATTTCGAAACATGTTAGGTAGAAAATAGTCTCATGTTTCGTCTATTGCCTAAGTTGTAACCAACCTAAAATGGTTTCATGTCTAGTCGACAGACATTAGTTTATCGATCGACATTACACAGACATGAGTTTATCGATCGACATTTATAAGTCTATAGCCTCTATATGTTTATCGATCGTATACACCGTATCCATTATATAGTTCATCGTATTGTATACATGAATTATGTGAAGGGCATTGAGTCTATTCCTATTGTATGGTAATTACATGACATTTGTCAATGGTATATTATAGTAAAAGTCCATAAATGCTCTATTACATGATCACTAAGTGCTCCTAATTGTTTATCAGTCGCCTATTTGTATCTTTAGCTAAACAACCCAGTACCTACCTAGAAGTTTGCATGTAACTTCAACTTATATGTTTCAAGACTCATTATTTGGCAGAGAATTCAGACTCATTATTTGGCAGAGAATTCAAAAATCAATATTTCATTTCTCTGCTAGAAGGCAGAGACAAAGCGCAATTTTTCATTTCTCTGCCGGTAGGCAGGGAATTCAAAGCTCAGAATTTCATTTCTCTGCTAGAAGGCAGAAACAAAGCTCAGTATTTCACTTCTCTGCCAGTAGGCAGAGAATGCAAAGCTCAGTGTTTCATTTCTCTGCTAGAAGGCAGAAACAAAGTTCAGTATTTCATTTCTCTGCCAGTAAAGAGAGGATTCAAAGTTCAATGTTACATCATGATGCCAGTAGGCATATGTGGAAGTTACATGTTTCATAGCTCAGTTAATATGCAGTGGAGTCACGGGAAACATGATCAATTGAATAAACAAGCATGTAAAGTTCAGAGGTCCATATATTCATTTTATTACTATTACTACTTGATACTGAAGAAGATTATTGAAAAATTGAATTGAAAACCTGAAAAGGTGATTAATTGTTTATATCTTGTTTAGAAAATGACGTTATAGATCCAAATTTATGATACAAGTACAAGAGGAGAGGAGATAATGGTATTCATAGATCATGTCCACTACTTACATTAACATATGATATTGTTTTATTAAGTTTACGAGTTCATACGGGTGGCTTTTGGTGCAAATGCTATTTCTCTTGCTTTGTGATTGGAATACACTATGCGATAGGTGAATTCTTCAAGAAAAAGGAATTACGAACAACGGTTGTAAGTTATTATTGCATCTTTTAGGGGAGGGGGCTATCCACTGTGCGATTATCGCTCATCCCATCTATCATTGTGCCTCCAGGTTTCTGAAGGAAGCCGAAAGGGAGTCACTGCTGCCTAGAAGTGAAATGATGGACTCGTACGTGAACTGCAATGTGTTTTGTGGTATGTGATTGTAAATTGAGTTCTTGTGTGCTTAGTTGCATATCATTTAGAGTCGCTCTGTATGGCCATATGAGCCACCATCTAAGTTGTCAGGTCTGTATTGTATTTGTCGCCTTTTATTTGGTTATCATTAAACTGCATTGGTTATAGTGCTCCGGGCGGGTGGCCCGTAGAGCTGTGAACTCCGGCGGGTGGTCGTTGAGTTAGGTTTTATTGTTTTTCAATGCAGGGGATTTTTTGTAAGGCTGTAAGCCTGGGAAAATGGTCAAATTTTAGGGGAAACTCTGTCCGTTTTGCCCTAGGATTTAAGAACAAATTAGTAAAACTCCTGACTTTAGGGTTGGGGGCCTTCTTTTTGAGCCCCCATAAAGTTCACTAAATCAAGCAGCCGTGTTCCATCATGGAACGGCGGTAATGCCTCCAATCAAATTAGAAGTCTTCCGTTGCTAAATTATAGTAATAAATGGTTATGTTAGAATAATCAGATATTAGCTATTGGGGGCGTTACACATTAGCTAAATCTATATAGGTCTCTTCTAATGAGCAAAGTTAGATCCAAAAAATAAAGGAGGTCTAGGCATTTTTGAGGAACACATTGGTCTTTACTCATTTGATGGTTAAGTAACAAGAGGTGAGACTAACTCTTATACAAATTATTAGTCCTAATTAAACTTAATCACCTTAGAAGGGGCGAATAGGGTTAACACAAATATTCACAAATATAAACTTAATCACATAATATAATAGATTATAGCAAAGTCAAAGATACCAAACAATGAAGCCAAGGCCATTGAGCAATTAGATCAAAGGAAGATGAGCAACAAGAGAGTAATGCACCAAGTAAAGCACACACGTAAACGCCTAAAAATCACATCTCCAATTTTATAAAATGATCGACGACGAAAATTATGTCTCAACATACACATTTCGGGGCCCAACAAAATAACTCAAATATTCAAAGTCAAAAAAAGAAAGAGGGAAAAAAGAAAAAGGGAGCACAAGGCCTAATGGGCTCAACCTGACCTAAAACTCGACCGAGTTCTCTGCCCAGGAGAGGGTCTCATGTTCCTTTAACCAAGCTTAACTCTTATTAGCAGAGTTTGATCTAAATAGGCTACCAATTCGGATTAAGCCCAATAGGAATTGATGTAGGAATCCTTTTTCTTAGCCAACTTGGTCTATTTTGACTGTTATAAATAGAAAGTTGCCCCTAGAATTAATCACCATGTAAAGTACGAGTAAAGGATCAAAAAAAACTAGAGAGAAATACTAGAGAGGGGATGAAAAATTAGAGAGGGAGTTTGAGAGAAAATGCTTAAAAAGTCGAGATGCATTAAGCGTTATAGATTGATTAATCCCTAAAGAAGCGTTCTTTTACTAGGTTCCAAGGTGAATCAGATGGATCATCATGAGGATATAATTGAATCTTCCTCTTATTCTTCCTCCATACTTTCCTTCCCTTTATTCCATTTAATTTTAGATTTTGTAAAGATGTAATTTTTACTTAGTTTCATCCCCACCCGCTGTAATGTTTTGAATTATTTATTTTTTTCCTTTAGATTGCATGATTTATATCCTTTGAATTAATTGATCCTAATATCTTGTATGCTTCTTGTTTAAGTAGATTTTAGTTTCCCGTATTGGTTAGCAGAGGCCAATGGTGATCACGGATTCACGGGTGATGTTGTGATTCACTCTATCATGACATCGTACCTTCGCCTCCAAATTTGGATCCTATGATACCCGTACTAGGGATTGTTCAGGGACCTTTTGAACACCTTTTTGGAGTGACCTTAATGTCTCTTTTGGTGTCCCTTCGCATTATAGGTCATATGATCCCATTGTCCCTTCAGTTATCACTCGTTTCAAAAAGTGAATATGGTTTGTATATTTCTCCTAAACTTACAGGTGACACTGTTAATTAACTTTACTATTGTTTATCTTGTTTTTGTTTTATTTTTATTTTTGGATAGGGGGCATAATCGGCTTGGGATACATAACAGTGCCATTGTTGGGATCAGGAATTATGTCTAGTTCCGGCCTAAGAACCCGTCCATTAGGGCTACCACCTAGTTTTCTGAATCAGTCAACTAGCTATGCTGGGAAGTAGGCTAGAGGACTGGACTTGGTTCTAGCTAGGAACCTGGTTGGGTTCCCAAATCAGAACTCTATTCTAGTTATGTGGCCCAATCCACTTGTTCTGTTGCAGTTTGATCATTTCCTAAAAAAGAAAAACAAAAAAAATCAACTTTAGATTCGAAATCACTATCAAGCGAGTAAGACCATTCATGGGGGACAGCACCCAGGAGGGGTTTCGAGTTATGGTCCTCACATTGGTGACTCCCCTGGGACTTCTCTTTTCTAAAAGAAAAGGAAAATAGGGTGAGATTTGAAATTCAATATGAGAAATTATTTTTTAATTACACTTGCATTAGGAATTCCTGCATTAACGGTGCTACCGCATCAAGTTAATCGTACCTCTAGGTTAAACATGTTGTTACCCCTTGGGGGAATAGTTGGTTAACTCAGTAAGTCCATTAGACTTCAACTAAGCATATAATTGCTCTACCCACTTGTGACACACTTTCCTAGTCTACATGATATGGGAAAGTAACTAAAACGTCCCAGTCTTGCCATGCACCCATGGATGGCATACGAAGCATTTGGGTTGCGAGAGAAATGTTCTAAAGCTTACCTAAATCCCTTGTAACATATAACTTTGGCTTACGGATGAATTCATCTGTATGTAGGAATGTGTTTTTGTGTAATTTAATTACCTCCAATCCGGAAGACTGTGCATTGATGTATCTAGCCTTAAGAGGGCCTAGGTTAGGAAAGGTCAACTCTAGTAACAATGGGCTAAGGACCAAAAATAACTTTTGGGCCTATTGAGTTTTAATGACTCTTGACTCAAAATCCGAATAAGGATCTAGCCTTATTTAAGTCATGATAGTGGTCCTAGTTTGGGGGGGGGGGGAAGACCATAAAACAAAGAGAATCCGAGCTGGGTTTTGTCTACAGAGAAAGGAAAAACAAACAATTCATTTACTATACTGTATTTAGGAGGATGGGTATAAATTAGTTCTATAGGAGCCCGGTCAGAATCTAGGAAGTTTGTATGAATGAATCTATGTCTAAGAGGAGGGCAGCAGTCACCTCATAGCCTAGTGAGGAACCCGATCAGGATCAAATCAGGGAAGCCCAATTTGCTTCTCTTCAGTCTGTATTTGGTTCACATGCATGGCGTAGAGTCTGTTGTCTAGGTCGTCAACATTAGAATTTAGTGCTTGATTTAGTATACTTCATTTGTATATTTTTAATTTCTTTTGAAAAGTACTAACATGAGCTAGTTATGAGCAATCCTTGTTCATCAATTAGGATAGGAAAGACTAAAAAGGTGTAAGATTGGAGTCCCCAAACTGGGAAACTTGTGTCTAGAAAAGAATCTGAGGAAACTCTACCAATTGGGTTGAAGTCAAAGTTGAAATCCAAATCAAAGTCCAGCCCCTTACCAACTCTAATGGCTGGAAATGAAATCGCTTAACTTATGAAGAAGATGGAAAGGATACAGACTATAATAGAGGAGAGTGAAAGAATATGGAGGTGATAGCTACCACACTCCAAAACCTTACCCTGGGGGAGAATAGTGAGAAGCCTCAATAAGAAGATAGGAAAGATGATAGAAAAGTAAAGCCGGACATTAAGAAGGAAGCAGAATTGGGAAAGAGCACTCCTCAATTTGATCCATAAGTAGATCACATAGAATAGCTACTTAAAGAATCCTTGATGTTTAACAACTATGTGGGATTCACTTCAACACTAAAAGGGAAGTTACTTCCAAAATTCACCATGCTCGATATAAAATACCATGGAACTGAAACTGTACCATCATGTGAGTAACTTTGTTAGTGTTATGACTTTTAAGGGAATTGACAAGGACATCTTCCACATCATATTTCATCGGACTGACAAGGATGTGATGAGGTTGTATAATGTTGTTGATCATGATAAATGTCATAATTGCATAGGAGTTTATGAGTGTTTGGCAGTCATTTTATGGCATTAGTGAGCTTAATTGCACGATTTATGCCTTTATTTCTACTATTACGCTTGGTTTCACTTGTTTTGAGAGTGTTTGAATATTTTGACTTTGTGAGCCAAGTTATGCGAGTTCAATGATGATTTTGATGCCTTGTGGATCAAAGAATATGGGAAAAGAGGCCCAAAGACACCCAACACAGACAAACTGTGGCCAGTACCACGGTCTAGGAGGATCGAGGAGTTGCAATTGGAGGAATAAAGAATGGCATTGAACCAGCAGCCACATGGTCTGACCGTGGACGGTGGTCCCCACGATTAGGCTATGGTGGTCGCTCTTCCTTGAGTCGGCTTGATTTCTTTGCAGCTTTTTGGGTTCCAGGTGTTTTAGGACATTTATAGCCTTCATTTCCACGATAAAGCTGGTTTTGACTGCTTCCTTGGCATCCCCATTCCATTCCACTATAATCCACAATTTAGTGAGGATTTAGACTTTATTACAGAGAGTTGAGAGCAAGTTGATGGTGAAGATTTGCAAGGATTCTGGATCGAATTTGCGTGTACCAACACAGGCACAAATCGGCAAAGCAATTCCTCTCCGTCCTCTTCACTTTTGTCTTTAGATTTTCATTCTTTTTAGATTAGTATTATTTTTTATCTTAAGTTTTGAATTGTTAATCTTAGAATTAGGTTGAATTCTCTTAATTGAAGCAATTTTTGTTTTCATCTAATAGTGTTTTGGATTTGTTGGGTTCGTTCTATCGAATCTTAGACATTGAATTGCTAATGGAAACTTAATCAACTTCTTGCTTGTTTTAGATATTTGGTGAAGGACTAAAAGGTAAAACTGGATGTTGGAAAACTAAGATTCGACCTAAGTATGTGGGATCTTGAGGAAGACTCACCATTTAAGAAACCCCTAAAATTTAATAATTACGTCCTTAATGATCTTAAATTAATCAAAAGCCCTTAAGAAATCATAATTGATTAGATCTAAGAACTTCATTCCACCATGTAAGAGGGGTTTGATAATTCGATTATCATTTTTGAAATTACTTATCTAAAGAAATGTGCTTGATTAATTCTTGAGCTGGAAAATTACTTGATTAGATTAAATTCCTTGATTGTTTGTCTATTGGATTAGAAAAGTAGCACTGCTCAATTTTATTCACATATTTGGATTCGCTTAGCCTATATTGAGGGAATATAACCCAAAAGCTTGACCTTGTCCTTATAAGAGACGACCTTGATTTGCTACAATGCCACCATGCACTTGTGGCCCTATCAGACCCACGAAAAGTCATGAATCGGGATGACCTCTGCAGAGAGTTCTTACGTTAATATTCATACAATTCTAACCTACCAATCACACTTAGGGATTTAGAATTGATCAAGCAATAGGAAAAAGAAGGCTTTTTTTACTTCCTTGCTAGATGGAGGGCGAAGGATGCTTACATGTGAAACAACCTTCGAAAGCTAATCAAGTGAAATTGTTAATTAGGAATTTCTAACTTACATATAGAGACAACACTTGCGATTCACACCATTTGAAAATTTCACTACACTGACGAATGTAGGTATGCATTTAGAAGAGGAACTGGCTAGAGAAGCACAGTACAAAGACATTCTAGCAACTGGAAAGGCAACTACCAAAACAAGGACGAGAAAGCTAGTAGCTCTAAAGAAGTGCATGCATTAAATTGTTGGACTTTGAAGAATAAGCTAGAAAGGATGTTTAGGTTAGGGCAATGCCCTTTGCCTAAAGTAGTTTAAAAGCCTAACAATGATTAAAAAAAAGCCACTTGAGGACCATGAAGAATTTTACTATCAATAATGATCAAGACAAAGAATAGAACCCATCCATATACACACAAAGCATTCACGGACTGAAGCCAAAGGCTTGCATACCCACACAGCATTTAGAGGCTCATGGCTTATGGGAAAGAAATAAGGAGGATGTATATGAAACTCAAGGAGGTTACTAGCCTACTAAAGTAAGTGATGATGATTTATGGGAAGAAAACAAAGTAGATGACTTTTGGGGAGAGAAAGACCAAGCTAAAGTACAACACATTATGAAAAGCTAGATGGCATCAAGCCAAAAAGGGCGCACGATAGGACCCATAAAAAGAAAAGGGGACGACAATCCAAGAAGAGGATCTTGTGCTAAAACAATTAGAGAAACTTAAAGTAGAAGTAACTATTTGGCAACTCATAGTGGCTTCACAAAAGCATAGGTAACTCATAATTGATGAGATGAGTAAGATTGGATTGTCTTCTAAAGCCACGCCTGACGAAATGATAGCTTCAATCAACACAAGAAAAGGCACCATAACCTTTAGCAATGAGGATCCTCCACCAAGGGGTCTAACACATAACAACGCCTTATACCTTACTATAGCATGCCTCCAAAATTACAGACCACTTCGACAATGGGTCAACTGTGAATGTTTGCCCCTTGAGAACTGCTAAAGGTTAGTAATCAAGAAAAATCAACTCTCAATGCTTGCAACTCATTTAAGAGCATATGATAACATAAAAAGGCTAGTGTTGGACATCATCCTTCTCCATATTAATGTAGGCCCTATTGAAAGGAATGTTGAATTCCAAGTTTTAGCCATTCTAGTTACTTTTAACTTGCTCCTGAAGTAACCATGGCTTCATGAACACCAAGCAGTCCCATTAACCTTTCACAAGAAAGTGAAGATGTTGATAAAGGGACAGGTGGTCACCATTGAAGAGGACAATTTGTGTGCTAATATCGTCAACAAGGTCCTAGTGTAAGAAATACAGCACAATCATAATGATGAGGAACTCTATAATTTATAAATAGTGCAGCATTGGACAAGGATGGAGCTAGCAAAAAGCACAAGCTCAAAAACTACTGATAGAAAAAGATACCAGAAGTATTACGTTGTAAGGTCTTACTTGTTCTGTAACGCCCCGACCGCTCTCGGTCGCAGGTCTTACCAATAACGGCTTTAAGGATCGTCGACTAACCCACAAATCACCACAAGTCTTTCCGGCGTACTTCGTCCTCACTCACACGCTACCTACGAAACTTCCCAGGAGGTCACCCATCCTAAGATTGCTCCCAGCAAGCACGCTTAACTGTGGAGTTCTTAAGAGTGGGCTTCCCGAAAAGAAAGGTGCACATTTGGTGATATAAATAGTCACTTCGATCCTTTTAAGCCACACTTGTGGTGTTACATGTTCACTCTTAATGGGCAGTTCCTTCATCAAGAAACCAATTTTCCTTTCTATGGCTACCCTGAATGCCACTACATAAAAGCAAAGGGAATCTGGGTACCTAGGTTGGAAATATGCAGTGATTGTCATATGTTAGAGAAGGAAACACTTACTCTAATAGGAAGGGACCGATCCACTCAAAATTGTACTCACATAGCTGAAGGCAATATCTTTAGAATTCTATTTAGGTAAGATTATAGGAAATAGCATGTCCCTGCTACCATGTTGCCCCTTGTCTTGCCCAATAGTGGTTTCGACCCTGCAAACTGCATCGTCGAAGTTAGTGTAAGAAGCGGCAAACAAGCAACTTCGATAGCTGAAGAAGAAGGAAAGGTCCTTGATATGGCTATAGGGGGTAAGAAAATCTATGGCAGAGAGTAAGAGTTAGTCTTCAGTTCTTGATTCCCCAAAATCTGCATTAGAAGTACTCATTTCTGATTTCAATAAGATGAACTCTTTTTCTTACTACTCATCTCATTCCTCTTCCTTGGAATGCTTTGCCTCTAACAATACTGAAAATGAAGAAATAGTCCAAAAGATCTAATCAAAGCAGTGGAAAATCATGAAAATCGAACTTTCCTAATAGAGGAAAAATTCCTAAGAGCTTAAAATAGGGAAATCACTAACTCTAGATGAGTAGGAAAGCTTTACTTCATCCTACAGGAATTCATTGATGTCTTTGCATGGTCATTGCCTAGCATAGATTGAGATATAGCTAAGTATATGATCCCTTTCTATTCTGATGCGAAACCAATGAAGCAAAAACTCCGTAGGATAAAACCAAAATGGCCTTGAAGATAAAGGAAGAAGCTCAAAAACTATTGGATGCAGGTTCCATTAAGGTTGCATAGCGCCCTCAATGGGTAGCAAATATAGTGATAGGTCCAACGAAAAATGAAAGGCTAAGAATGTCAGATTTTAGGGATCTTAATAAGACAAGTCTAACAGATGAATTTACTTTTCCATATATAGGTATTTTGATCGATAATACCTTTGGACATGTCTCCTCTTCGTTATGGGTAGGTGTGCTAGCTATAACCAAGTTAAAACAGCAAAGGAAGACATGGAGAAAACTAGTTTCATTACCCCCCTGGGGAACATATGATTACACGGTGATGTCGTTTGGGTCAAAAAGTGCTATTGCCATTTACCAAAGAACAACTACTACTCTGCTTCATGACTTCAAACATAAGGAAGTAGAGGTATACATAGACGATATGATTAAAGTCCAAAGAAAATGCAATATGCGCTTGAACCCATAGAAAGGTGCATTTAAAATCATCTCTGGGATGTTGTAAACATACATGGTCAGCCTGAAGGAAATTAAGGTTGGTCCTTTAAAGATCAAGGCTATATAGGAAATGCCTCTACCTAAGACAGAGAAGGAAATGTACTCCTGGGACACCTACAGTATATTACCGCTTCATATCAAAGCTGACTATGATATGCGAGCCCATCTTCAAGAAGTTGAAGAAAGGTGTAAACCCATAATGGACGAGGAGTGTCAAGAGGCATTTGATAAGATTCAGGAGTACCTATCCAACCTACCAATGTTAGTACCTTTGCAGTCGGGCATTACCCTCATTCTTTATCTTATGACGACGAAAACAGCAATGGGGGCTATCCTAGCCCATAAAATAGAAAGAGAGGAAAGGGTCATCTACTACATGAGTACAAAGTTTCTTAAATACGAAACTCCCTACACACTTCTTGAAAAAAAAAAAAAACCTCTTTACCATAGGTTTAGGCATCCAAAAAACTTAGGCTGCATATAGTGGTGCCAATGGACTCGATAAGGTATTTACTACAACAATTGATGATAAGTGGAAAGGTTACCAGGTGGACAGTAATGCTATAAGAATTTGACCTACACTACATCTCAGTGAAATTAATTAAGGGAAGAGTTGTGTCAAATTTCTTAATAGACTTGCCAATGGAAGATCAAAGGAAATAAATCTTTGATTTTCCTAGATGAAGAAGTCCTTCAAGTAGAACAAGACATCAGGACAATTTATTTCAATGGGATCTCAACCCAAAAAAGATTTGGGGTATGCATCCTTTTAGTATCTCCAGAAAGGGCATGCACCCATATATCAGTCAAGTTGGATTTTAGCATCACTAACAACGTGGAAAAATACGAAGCCAATAATATTTGGTTGTAAATTACCATAGAAATAGGAATAAAGAATGTATGGGTGTACAGGGACTCCAATTTGATAATCAACCAAGTCTCACAAAAATGAAAAGTGAAAAGTAAGCCTTTGCTCCATATCACCTATATTACTTATACTTAGCCCTATATTACCTACGCTTACCTTCGCCAAGGAGATAATCAAATCACTAATGCTCTAGTGAAGTTATGTTCAATGATTAACAATCCTAACGGCATTCATTTGATGCCATTATCAATTGAAAGGAGATAAAAGTCAGCTCATTGCTATACTAGTGAAGTATGCCGCATCGACCTTACTACTTGGTATTATGACATCTACCAGTACTTAACCAAGAAAGAATACCCACCGGAGTCCTCTCCAAAAGCCCAACAGGGTGGTGAAGTTGTTAGCTTCACAATTTTTCGGGGACAAACGAAAGTTATTTATAGAAGACATCTATGGGCATAAACTTACTCTATGTAACATAGGATGAAGTGCTAGAAATCATAAAGGAAGTTCATGGTGGGGAGTGTGGGTTGCACATGAATGGTCAACTGTTAGCTAAAAAGGTTCAGAGCATGTGGTATTATTAGTCTGCAATGGAAGCAGATTGCCATGCATATGTGACAAGATGTCATAAATGCCAAATATATGCAAATCTACACCACTAACCTCGCTCTTTTCTTTCAACAATTACTTCACCATGGCCTTTTCCAATTTGGGAAATTTATACAATCAAAAAAGTGAGCCAAACGAAATGGGCAATCATGAATACCTGCTTATAGCAATTGAGCACTTCACGAAAAGGGTAGAAGCAGCCTCTTATGCTAAAATCGCCTTAAAACATGTGGCAAAGTTCATCGTTAATAATATTATATATAGGTATGGTGTACCATATGAATTGATAAGTGATCAAGGTAGTCATTTCAGAAAAGAAGTAGCAGACTCATTTAAAAATATAAAATCAAACACCATAAGGCTTCCCTATACTGACCTAAACAAATGGAGTAGTGAAGCAACCTGACATGCTACATTTCGTTCTTTAGGGGTATAGAGCTTAGATTCGCACTTCAACAAGAGCAATGCCCTAGTCCCTTACATATGGAATGGAAGCAATAGGTCCAATTGAAATAGTAATATCCTCACTCAAGGTAATAGTGGAAAGCCAAATTCTAGAGTCATAGTGGACGAAAGCTCATATGAAGAGCTTATCATGCTAGATAAAAGGAGATTATGGGAATTACATAATATACAGTTATACTAGGCTTGGATTTCAAGGGCTTTCAATAAACAAGCAAAGCCTAGAGACCTACGCAAAGGGGATATGGTCTTAAAAGAAATAAGGGCTCCAATCGAAGACCCAAGGGAAAATTTAGGCACAATTGGGTATGCCTATATATCATAAAAAATCTTCTTGCCAGGCAGAGCCATGAAATTCATGGATATGGATGGAGGGGAACGTACTTAGTATACAAATTTTAATCAACTGAAAATTATTATGCTTTGTTCAATCGATCTAGGCCAAAGCCCTTAATAGGCTTCAGGGAAAAAATGGTGAAATCGGTTTCCCTAAAATTACACCCCTAGCAGGTTCACAAGGCCCATAACAAGCCTAAAAAAATTGCAATAATGTAATAAACTATGAAGGCCTGACTTCGCAATGCGGATACATAGGAAGTCTTAACGGTCCGTCCCCATTACTCTCACCCAAAAAAAACAATACTGCTACTGGGTTGGGCCAGTAGGAAAGCCTAAGTCCTACTAGCCAAAACCAATCTGGTTCCTTGAGTAAAGCATGTCCAGTTCCAGCAGGCAGTAATGCAACTAGGTTCCGCCCTATGTCAATAAAGGTCATGCTCGGCTGAGCCAACTGAGTCAATAACTTTGGCAATCAACAAATTTGCAATGAAAGCAATAAGTTATCTAGAAAACTTTAATCTTTTATTGCCATTGAAAAATTATAAGCATACAACTTGCAATGAAAGTGCTACTAACATACTACTATGAAATGCATAAAACTTTATTCAAAAGTAAGAGGCAAAGTTAATTCCTAATGTTTCTCTAACTTCTTGCCCTTGATACCTTGAGATCTTGTCTTCTGGCAGTAAGATCCTTAACTCTCTTTCTTTCGCTATGATATGAGTCCCGCTTTTCCTGGTTTACCTCCATCTTCCTAATCTTCAAAGATTCCTTAGCATTCTCCTCATCCCGAATAGCCTTTCTCAACCTAGCATCACTCACATTTATCCAATTCGAATAGCATTTTGGGACATTGGTGTAGCATGAGACAGGCGGCGTCATAATGGTGGGACGATAAAAAGCCAATAGTCAACCTAGGACTTGATACGAGAACGGCCACTCATATAGCCCTAAGGAGGAACAAAGTCTAAGGTAGGAATGCAATCCAAGAGGCAAGTTCTTCTTCAAAGAGCTAATCCAATTCACCATCGATTAATCCTTAAATAGCCTTTTCCTTTGGCAGAATCGAGTAGCTAAATGTCTATGTTCTGAAGAGCCTTGATGATACGAAGGTGTTCTAGCAACCAAATCTGCATGCCAACAGAAACCAAAAAAAAGGAAAAAAGGTCAGAAGTAGCTTGAGCCTGACCGGGTTCTAAAGGCCAACCCAAAGCACCAAAAAAAGGAGAGGGTACAGAAGAGGAAGGAAAGGAGTAGATGTAAGAGCACAATGCAGGCCTAGGAAGAACCTAGCTGGGTTCTAGGCCCATGTAACATCCTAACAAAGCCCAAATAGGAGAGAATCTATGTGAAGCAACAGTGGAATCCCTGAAACAACTAATATAGGTGGTGGCAAAGCCGATCCAAGCACAATATGGTTTCAGCTATAAAAAAGGGAATACGAGTTTGATCACATTAAATCCCTTCTACTATGTTCAGCAGCATAGCTGGTCCCCTATTTTCAGTGCCACCAATGAAGAAGAAGGCCTTTAAGAGGTGTAGGAGAATTGCTTTGCATCTGTGTATACCTTTAAGAGCCCACCCATTCTCTCTTTGAAAGTAAGAAATTAAGGAAACAAAACCTAGTTCATCCCCAAAAACTATGGTAGAGATGTTCTCCTCACTTATAACCAAGAAACGACAATATTGGAAGGACATACATGTTGAATAAGTTAGTATAACATGAGGGCAACAAAGTGGAAAACCTAGTATAGAACTAAATTCCTTAGTTAAAGAGCACAATTTGCTTTCCTCGAACCGAAAGACATGAAATTCAGAATTTTAAAAAGTAGAGATAGCTCTAAGAAGCTCGTAGGAGATTTTAACTTAACAAAGGCAAAGAAGGCTACTTAGAAGGAGGGTTTTCAGCTCGTGTTTATGTCTCGCATCAAAGGTAAATGGCCAAGAGATTAAGAAATTTTCAAAAGACATGGTAAATCTTAGCAAATTGCTCTTACAATGGATGAAAATTGAATGACATGCACCCTTAATTTATAGCTACATAAAACAACAGATCTAAAATTAGGTAGATTTCAGATTGGCAAACCAATAGGAACTCGGCTAGGTTCCTTTCTTGATGTAGCATCAAGTCAAATCTGTGTTGGATAAGGCAAGGTGAACCCAACAAGGAACTCAGCTGGAATTCAGATTTAAGCCACCCCGTAATTTTGTTTTATTTTCTTTTGCCCTTAACTTTGCCTAACTGTAATTCAGAAAATCCAATAGAATTTTCAGATTATTACTCAGGACCACAAAGCTCTTGATACATATTGGTTTTTTTAATTTGTTATTCTTTTTTTATTTTGGGCAAGCAAGGGCCATATTTGCGTAGTCATTTTTTTAGCTTCTATTAGCATAAAACGTTTGCATAAGACTTACATGAAAGAAGCATTATCAAAGGAGCATCATTACATCTTAATAAAAGCATCATGTACACGTCTATTAGACCATCTCTACTGATTGTCTGGGAATCCACTGCCACTTTCACCAAAGAGGTAGTTAGCAAAATTTAACGCAAAACCAAAATCCACTAACGAGGCAATGGCGCCAACATTAGGTTGAGGAGTACCTCCTGGGGCCCAAGAATGATGTGGAGGGTCATTATGCATCGTCCCAGATGATGACTCACCACAATCAAAGAATTCAAGTAAGGCTTCATCTCTCTAGCACAGGAAGACCCCAGAACATCTTGCACCCTAATGCAACGATCTCTTCTCAAATGGGATCTATGAGGCCTCGAATGGGATCTACAAGGACTTGCTTCTAGTCCTTTTTACAAAAGAAGAAAGTTCAACAAAAGCATAAAAATCACATCGAGAAAATGAAAGGAGATAGGTTACCACAATCCTGGTATGGAAACATTAGCAAACATGTCCTCAAAACTCCTAAAGTTCAAATATTTAAAAAATATAGTGAATCAGGGAAAGAACAGCAAGATAGGTTACGAAACTGGTCTAGATGCATCGAAGATATGTGGCAGAGTCACATTCATGGTCGATAAAATCAATGAAATGATGACCTATCTGTGTCTTATCCATGTCCTCTAAAAATGGAACGAGGTGGATGTCAGGGTACTAAAGGAGGCTATTGGTTAGCGTGTTGGACAGTAACTCCTTCACCCAAGTACCAAACAAAGCTAGATGGACCCTTCATAAGGATTTGACATTGAGTATAGTACCAAGCTACTTCCACCCTAGTAGTTCACACACGACTTTTCCATGGGTGAAAACTTGCTTAGAAGAAAAGGAAATTAGAATAATTAGGAAGATTAAAACCAATAAATTTCTATAAGACATTCAAGGCAATGATACAGTGGCTAAAGTATTTATTGCCTCTCAAAGGCACTGACGACTTCCAGCTCGAAATTATTGTTGAGCTTGATTTTCCTTGGTCTATGAGACCATGGATGGAAAATGAGTGGCTTTCCTCGATCCTGATGAACGCTTGAGAAAATATTTGTAAGGCCAAACCAGCAAAAATAAGTTAATACAGGCTGTAAGCCAAGAACAGGAAATAATTCTTTTAAGAGAGATCATTACCTCAATCACCCTCCAAGAACCACTAACGGGGAAGCTAGTATTATATTCCCCATGAGTTTCCACTATCTTTCACAGCCGAGCTCTCACACCACAAAATGTAGGAACCCCCCAGTTCAAATCTTTTACCCGATCAAGGTCAATAAGGTTGACTAGATAGTGAAAGTAACAATGATCCTCCAACTCGGCAAAAATGGTAGTGTCAAGAAGAATAGCTAAAATGATACGGGCTTGCTGACCAATAGAATACTCAACCCAATGCTCATCAATAGTCATCACATCAAAAAGCTTGTTATAGGAGAAGTGATTCCCACAAGGAATCTTATTCATGACATGACCAAAGAGCTAGAAAAGTTAGTTGCTTTGAAGATGAAAGTCTTCTTGATAAACTAATGGGTCCCCGGAAAGGTTGAGATTTGTTAGCATGACAAAGTCAAGAGGAGTTATGGTCATCTCCCTAAGTGGGAGATGAAAAATATTAGTGGTATCCCAAAATCTCTCGACTATCGCTTAAGTCTCACAACAATAAGTCAAATCTACTCCTCCTTTTAGAGCAAAATGAAATGCCCCAAAAGCCACCATTATTTAGTATAGATCAGACCTAAGCTTCTTTACTCTTGAGGTCCATCATAAATTTCCTAGGGGCACCTGCACCCCTAATAAGATCTTCCTGAAAGAAAGGAAAACAAGCATAATTGGACTCATGATCATGACAAAAACAATATAAAGAAAAAAGGAATGGGAATACTTACTTCTTTCTTAGCAGTTTGACTGGATGCATGACATTCAACATCCACCAAAAGCACTACTAAAAATCAGCTTTTTTCTGGAAGATTTTCCAACGGAAAATGACGTTTTTTCCATCAGAAATTGTGTTTTCCGGCGGAAAATCCGACGAACATGTCCCGTAGGAATATGGTCCGTAGACCCACACCTGCCGATGGAATTCCTATTCCGTCGGCCCTGACCGACGGCAAGAACGACGGACTGACGACGGAGTTTGAGCTGTCCGACGGACTACGCCGTCAGGCATTCCCGGTGAAAGGTGGCCAGGCACACCGGAGGGACCGACGGAAAGTGCCCATTCCGTCGGTAATTTCCGACGGAATGACGTTTTTCCGTCGGAAAGTACCGACGGAAATAGGCCATTCCGTGGACCACTCTAGGTCTCCTGTCCGACGGAAATTCTTAATTCCGTCGGAAATTTTGGGAAAATTAAAAAAAAATAGTTTGAAAATGTAGTTCCCCAAATACAAATTTACAATCTGCATATATAAACTCAGGCCAACCAAATGTTGACCGAACCAAAACCACGACACGTGGTACACAAATCGCAACAACCATAACCACCACACGTGGTACACAAATCACAACAAACGTAACCACCACACGTGGTTACTTTCATTCAATAAGTATAAATAAACAACCACACCAAATGGACATTGTAATAGTACGAAGTACAGTAATAAGCAACCAATGCAAGAGAACGTAACTGTTCAAATGAGTATCGAGGAGGAAGGGGAGGATCAAGGGACATTCTAGTTGAAATAATCCCTGTAGTCATGAGGGCGATCATCATACCCAAGGTTGCCGCTACCATCATCATCATCATCATCATCATGATCATCGTCGTCGTCGTCATCACAGGGTTGCGGTTCAGGAGGAGGAGGTGCAGGAGGGACGTAAGGAGCAGCGCGGCGGTGTTGTCGATGGCACATAGAAGGGCGTGGGCGAGATCCAGACCCAGATGCTTGTTGAGCTCTCATAAACTCACGGAATGTATCTTTCAGACCAGATAATTCTGAAGTGAGTAAAGTCACTTTCTCTTCTAAGTGACGGTTTTTCTCCGCCATCGTACTTAGCTCGTTATTCAGCTGGGTAACCGATACTCGCACATCAGGGTCATGATCACGGTCCCGGGATGTCGTTGTGGACTTCACCAAGTGCTTCAGTTTCACCCCTTCTGATCCTAGCCCATACACACGGCCCTTTTTGTTGTAGTTAGCTTGCACCCACAACTCGGTTTCGGATGGGACTTCAGTTGGTTCGGAGTCGGGATTTGTGGAAGATTGCGAGTTTCGAATGTGGTCCCACTTTAATTGGTGCTCCGTCTACAAAATCAGATTCAAGAAAATTAAACATTCCAAACATAGCATTCAATCGTGAAGACACTAAGCTGATTTGTTACGCAATCAAGAAATCATGCAGGTGACTTACCCATCTTTGTTCAGATTTTTTGTCCACCCATTTGTTAGCCGCATCTACATGAGTGTCTTTAAAAATTTCGAGGTCCGTAACCTCCCTATTAAGCTTCTTCGCCTACACAATAACAAAATACGTTAACGTACAGGAGGATGGTTGTAATTGGATAAGGCGTTGGGAAAAATAAGTACAAGAAATAATGAACCACGCACTTACCATGCGTCTTTTGTGCTTAGTAAATGGGACCGAACCAGATCTATGCAAAGAAGGACCTAAGTCATCCTGGTCGTTGTTCCAGTTCTTCTTTGCCTGAGAACTCATCTTCAGAAATTTCTCGGAGGCCCAATAGTCCTGCAGCGACTTCCAAGTGCTGTCAGACAACCACAACGGTTGCTTCCTCCTCTTCCGCAACGCCCCGAATGTGTCCCTCAATCTACTTGCCCCTTTCTCCTCGAAGTTCCTCCGTATCTGGGTCTCATGCTCTAGAGCCCAACAGTAACGCCTCTGCATGAACACAAGTACATGCCACAAAATGTGATATCTGCTAACAATATGAATATATATGTGTGTATATGTAGATAAATGTACAAAAATTTAGGAGAACTCTTACCTTAAACTCACCAAACCACAAGTCCCGATGTTGTTTAGGCACTTTCCCCCATGTTGGCCATGGCACAGGATATTTGCTCGTAAATATCCTTGTAATCTCTAACACAACATAGTACGGACAGAAACTTGCAAAGTAAGAAAGAATGGATCCTGTCAGAAATTGCAAATTGATAATACAGTTGGTAAGACATATATAATTACTTACTCTTTGCCGTCAGGTGTGATGAGTTGCTTGTTTGTGGTACTGCCATGGCTAGAAGCATGTTCACTTTATTCTCGAATCCTTTCTACAAATTGTTGTGGAATAATAGGTGGGTTCGGGATCATGTAGCTGCCAGACATGTGTACATGGGGGATGTTGGGTGTCATGTGCTGGCTGAAGTGTATGGATGGAGTAGAGCGAGGGTCTGGGATAATGGCGTGGGGAACCTCAGGGGTTTGACGTCCCTGATATTCCCCTTCGTGCTGACTGGTGGGGTCCTGTCGGTCTGCTCCCCGAGAACGCCCACGTCCGGCCCCACGACCACGATGTGTACCTGACATCTTTGAGACAAATATATAGAATGTAGTGGTCAAATAATATACGGAACAAATAATTAATTGCAAGTTAAATTAACAGCAAATGTCGTGTGTGACCATAATTACAATGTCATAAATGTCACGCATACATTGTCATAAGTGTCAAAATTAACATAGAATACAATTTGGTTTTAGGTCACAATCTACTCATTTATCATTATCACTGTCATTCAGAGTCTTCAGTATCGTCGTCAATATCATCCCACTCCTCCTCTTCACTTCTCTCAGCTGGAACGTCTTCGTTTACCTCCTCAATTTCTTCCTCCTCATTCAACAAAGTTGCAGGGAGCATGTCAGTTACTGGTGTCATGTGGGATACTTGTTCCTCTTGAAATGCAACTGGTAAAGTGAATTCATTTTTCACTTTGTGTCTAGATTTGTTTAGTACGACAACCCACCAGTTACCTTATCTCTTATTCCATTTGGGTACCTCATGTACACCACCTGGATTGCGGAAGCAGCAAATATGAATGGATCTTATTTTTTGTATCTTCTTATTACATTAACCTCAACGAAGGGACATAGTTTGGGGCTACGTGTTCCTCGAGGGGTGTTATCAAGCCAATCACACCTAAACAATGTACATTGTTTTAGTGGTTCTCCTAGATATTCAACACGAATAACTTCTTGAAGGATTCTATAATAATCATCCTCGAATCCACCTTCCCCGCTCCCTTTCAAACAAACCCCACACTTGTAACTCTTTTTCCGTTCACACCTTTTCTGTGTATGAAATAAGAATCCATTCACCCTAAATGCAGACCAGGTTGTGACCTTCCTCAAAGGCAGTTGAGCCAAATGGTACAGGTGTAGCTGATGTTCGTCATTGAACATTTGAGCAACGTCAACCTACAAGTATTTATGTTTCAACTCATAAGGTCGAGACCATTTGCTACAAATAAGTTCTGTTGAATTAGTACAGTAATTTCCAATGGGGATGGCAAAATTAAAAAGTCTTACTGCTTTCTTGAACCACCAAATAAACTCTGACTCTATCAGTGCATCTAACTCCACATCTGTGAAATTTGGGTTTCCTGGTAATTTTTGTTGTTTGAATAGTCTGTACAAGTCATTATTCATTTATTAGCACCATGTTTCAATTCATAAAATGGTATTTGTTCAATGCATGTAATGGATGAAATGGGTACTTTTTTTGGTAACTTACGCAATGTATGGTTCAACTTCATTACAATTCAACACAATATGAAGCTGTGCAACGTTCATTTCTTCATCAGTTACGTACCTCTGTGTCCGACTTCCCACAGCAGTACCTTTGGCTTGGAAAACTGACAGAATTGGCTCACCTCCTGGCTCCACATTGATTTCCTCATTTCGTCGACGTCTTGTGCACATTGAAGGCACATTAGCGCCGAAGTAGAATGACGAAAACTGTGACATCTCGAACACCAGATATGCTTCGGCCACTGACCCCTCAGGGGATGTTTTGTTTTTAATTTTCTTCTTCAGCCACCCGAAGTACCTACATTAAAATTTTATGAATGTTTGAAGCACACTTTAGTTTTACATTTACATGTGTGAGGAAATTTGTCAAATGTATTTACCTTTCAAAAGGATACATCCATCGATATTGCACTGGACCCCCAAGGTATAATTCTTCCGCCAAATGCACAGGTAAGTGCTCCAAGACATTAAAGAACCCAGGAGGGAAAACTCTCTTCAATTTGCAAAGGATGATGCGTATATTGCGTTGCATTTCTTGTAACTTATCGACCTCGTAACACTGTTGAGCAAATGTTTTTGAAGTACTCACTTAACTCAACAAGTGGTTCAAGTACATCGTCCAGTAGCGCACGAAATGCTATTGGCATTAGCATCTGCAGGAACACATGACAGTCATGACTCTTCATGTTTTGGAACTTTGCAGCCTTCATATCTACGCAATTCCCAAAGTTGAAGCAATAAGCATCAGGCATTGTAAGCTGTTGGGCCCACTCACATACCCCCTTCCTTTTGTCCAAAGAAAGGACGTACGAAGCCTTTGGCTTCAGTGTCCTCCCATTAACACCTCGTTCGACATTTAACTCGGCACGATCACACATGTCTGCCATGTCCAACCTTGCCTTCACATCATCATTTGTTTTTCCCGGAACATCCATGACAGTGTTTACGATGTTGTCGCAGAAGTTTTTCTCTATATGCATAACATCCAAGTTGTGATGTAGCAACTGGTCTTTCCAATAAGGTAAATCCCAAAAGATGCTTCTCTTGGTCCGGTTGTGAACATTTTCCTTGAAACCCGAGATTACAAAATCTCCATCCGAGGTTACTTTTCGAAGACTACGCACCTCATTCCAGATTTCCTCGCCACTTCTCCTGGATGGAGGGCCCTCTTTCACCACTTTTCCCTTACAAAACGCGGTGTGGTTTTTCTGAAACGCATGATGTCGAGGCAGGAATCGACGGTGACAGTCAAACCATGATGCTTTGCCCCCATGTTTCAAATGTGTCGCCCTCAACTGATCCATACAAACAGGGCAACTCAAAACACCATGAGTGCTCCATCCAGATAACATTCCGAGCGCGGGGAAGTCATTCACTGTCCAAATTAAGGCAGCTTTCATCAAGAAGTTCTGCCTCATGGAAATGTCATAAGTCTGGACACCATCCCACAGAGTTCGGAGCTCATCAATCAACGGTTGCAAGTACACATCTATTTTATTCTTTGGATTTAACGGCCCCGGTATAATGCAAGTCAAGAGCATATATGGCGTTGTCATGCACATATCTGGAGGAAGGTTGTAAGGTGTCACAACCACAGGCCACATTGAATAAGGACAGCCAGA
Organism: Selenicereus undatus; assembly: GCA_017589665.1. Taxonomy (NCBI): domain Eukaryota; kingdom Viridiplantae; phylum Streptophyta; class Magnoliopsida; order Caryophyllales; family Cactaceae; genus Selenicereus; species Selenicereus undatus. The sequence continues at coordinate 33,152,848 of JACYFF010010365.1, read as the reverse complement.
TTGTGAGAAAAGGCTAAACCCATTAGCACACAAACCAAGCCTCACATTACGAGGCTCAGAAGCAAAATCTGGGTATTTGTGATCAAAATGTTTCCACGCTTCCCCATCTGAAGGGTGATATAAAACACCATCCTCGCGCCTATTGTTATAATGTCACCTCATGTGCTCAGCTGTACTTCTTGAGGCATAAAGGCGTTGCAACCTTGGTATCAAAGGGAAGTAGAACATTTTTGCAAATGTGTTGAGTTTTTATATTCAAGTTTTGATGATAACAAATCCAAGTGTAAAAATGTGTCCAAGTAGTGTTGCTCCAAACATGATCTGCAAACAGGCCTAACTGGTGTTTGTAATCTTTACTGTATTAACCGGTTTGCTGCATGTGAGAACAAGCCTCTAAAACAGGTTTTTGGGTGATTCTACATTTAGTCAAGAACGCCATCTCACAGTTGGATGTAAGGCATGGTCACAGCAGCTCTTCTAGCAATGCAAAGAACAAACTCCAACAAACAAGGTAGCCTTGATGTTCCCAGCAGCTTCTCTAGCGATGCAAAGAACAACCCCAGCAAACAAGGTAGCCTTGACGTTCACAGCAGCTCTACGGATCTTGGACAAGATTCAAAACAAGAAGTCTTGGGTATATAGGCTTTATTTATTTAGACTCTTGTTAATATGCCAATATTGAAAAAGCTTTTTAACATCTCTTGAATCGGTATTTGCACTAAGTGCTTCAGAACACCAGACTGCGAACAACCCTGCAAACAGGGTGCCTAGGGTGTTTCTGACCTGAAGTGGCCATACCCGATTATCCTTGAAATTATTATTTCGATTGGCCAAAATCTCCAGAATATTTTCAAAAGTTATTCTTCTGGAAAATATATTTCTTGAATATATTATGGGAGATTTGGGAAAATAGATTTTGGGAGATTTGCCAAAATTGAAAGATTTTCTCTGCCCAAATCTTCGGATGTGATAAAGTTTTTAAATTGCTAAAAATTTCTGATTGCCTTGCTTAAAGCTTACCCACGGCTATAAGGAGATAAAGGTTATCTCTTAAGATAACAAATCCCTTAGTTTTTCGAAAATGTTTTATCACTAGCCGTTGGGAGTTTTGTTTTTCTCTTGAAAAATCACCTTTCAAAATTAGATGATTTCCTTCCTCTCCTTGGTTTTTGACCATTGGAATTTGTGGTTAAAAACATCTCAGTTTTCACGAAAACATATACACTGATACACTGAGACACATACTTAGCTATAATGAGAAGAAAGCAAAAAGAAATCTTGAAACACAACATTCCTAAAAGACAAATTTCAAAAGAGGTTTTTCTGGTGAAAAGAATTTCTGAGCTTCACTTGAGAAAAGAAAAACCAGTTCAAGTTGTGTTTAAAGCAAGCTTTCAATATATTGGCATAATAGGAACTTCATTGTACCTTACATCTGCTTAGTCAGAAGCACCCCCTGTAAGGTGTTTGTAACCCTGATCTTGAATCAGAAAAGTAAGTGAGTGGTCCTAAGTCGTGTGGACTTTGGACGTGTCCAATCTGGTGAGATTTGGACGTGGTGTAATCTGCCTTGAGAAGGAGATTACGTGGTTGCAAGTTGTAACAAGGTGTGTTACATTTGTAACGTGTTAAGCCCGGTTTAGTGAAGTGGTTAAATCCTACACGAGGTAGGTCGTGGTTTTTCACACCTCAGTTGGGCTAGAGGTGTTTTCCACGTAAAAATTGTGTGTGCTTTAATTCCGCATTTATCTTGGTGATTTTCGTATTTACAATATCTGAAAACACCCCCTGCAAACAAGTCAACAGGGTGTTCGTCATCGGAGAACAACCTCTGTCAGGGTGTTTGTTACTTATAATGCGAAAATCAGACACCACAATTCACCCCCCCTCTTGTGGAAGTATACTCTAAGATCTAACAATATGATTTTAACTTCTTCCTATTATCGCCTGACTTAATCGTCTTCCATCTTCACAAATCACAAAACTTGCAATTTTCAAGGGCCGAATCTTCCTTAAAGAAAAGCATACATCCACCACGGTAACAATCAACCCTGTGCACATCTAAACCCAAACTTCGGACCTTCTTTTTCAACTCTAAGTAACTTTGGGGCACACGATTGTCTGGCGGACAACTCTCATGCAGTAACTGCATCGCCTCATTCATACAATTCTGCAGCATATTGTAATCAGATTTGATACTCATCAACCTCACAGCATTGGACAACTCAGTTTAGTTTGAACATCCCTCCCACAAAGGCGTCTGAGCAGTTTGAAGCATATCATAAAATGCCTGAGCTTTTGCATTTGGTTGCTCACTAACTTCAACCACCTCATTGGTAACACTGACATTGTTCACCATTGCTCCAACACGATCGACGAACGTGTTTGTGTTATAGAAATCCATAGGACTTGTTGGAGCCATGTCATCACACAAGTTTTGTTGGTTACTACTACCAACATTTGCATATTCAGTTGGTTCTATCTCCCCATGAGATGTCCAATACCAATACCCCCTAACAAAGCCGTTTTGGTACAAGTGTAATTTAACATCATCAGGTTCCCTATATGCTCTGTTTCCACACTTGGCACAAAGACATCTATAATGCCCATTATTAATGAACTCTGTTTGACACCTTACAAATTGATCAAAAATTTCTACTCCTTCTAAGAACTCCTGCCTATAAGATTTTCTCCTTGACAGAAATCTTTCATACATCCACCTCCGATGGGGTGGTCCACACATATTATCCACTGTTCATCATTGACAAAGTAAGCAGTACATTGGTTACTTTAACAATCGACGTATGCTGAGAAATTTAGTTCGTATACAAGTGAACGCATGATGGACTTATCATTAAACTATTTCGTCATACGCTATGATTAACAGGATACCAACAAAAGCACATATATATTACGACAATGAAGTCAGGATATAAACCTGTTTCAATGTTTGAAGTGGGAGCCCAAAGTTGTGACATGCACACCGACAATAACAACACTCACAGCAACAATAATGGATTTTTTCCCCTTTCGCAGTACGTTTTCTCTTACGACCCATTTCCTTCATATTAATAATCCACAAAAATCGATCTCATTAACACAAATTCAAATAACACCCTTCTCTCAATTCGTACACAGCAACATATACGCACAACTTTTTCACATTTAACAGAATAATATATCCTCGTAGTTGCTTACTAATTGTTTTCTAGCAATCCTCAACAATAAATACATTTCACAACTAATTATGTTCAATGAATGTACGAACACATTCTTCACTTCACTATAATTAACAACATCAACAAATTACTAATAATAGCACTTACCTAACAATTACATATTAATTTTCACACTAATTTCAACATACACAAACCATTATCAACAATTTAACACATATCACATAATCAATCCACTACAATTTACCAAACCGCATGCGACAATCCATACATTTTTAATTTTCCACAACAATCAATTTTCAAATATCACTCAATATAAATCTACCAATCACTAATTATCACAAAACTATCAAAATTATCTCTTTAATTTCACAAATCTATAAAATATTTAGGTTTAAATACTTACTTCAAGATAAAGAAATTTGTGGGCCACAAATAGCGGGAATGTTGAGGTCGGCCGGCGGCGAAGAGGCAGCAACGGCGGCGAACTGGCTGTGGCGTCACTGGTGGGAGGCACCGGAGCACGGCGGCGGGGTGGGCGGTTGACGCTCACAACCAACCTCACGCCCACTCACTCGACGGTGAAGAGGAGGTGGTCGACGGGCGGGGGTGGGGCACACGAGGCCAGCGACCGGAGGGGCGGGCACACAACGGCAGGGGAGGGGCGAAGGGGGGGCGAATTTGGAGAGAGGAAGGAGAGAGACAGAGCGCCTGACTCGCGAAAGCCGAGTCGGGCTCTTTTAAAGAGGGGCTGACGGAAATGACCGTCGGGCCTCTTTGTCCGACGGACATGGCCGCCAGGAAGTCCGTCGGACATAACTGTCCGGAGGATTGCCCGACGGACAGGTCCGTCAGACCCCTCAAAAAACAAAACGGCAGGCACCATTTTTCAAAAATCATCGGCCGACGGCTGAGTTCGCCGGAATATCCACCGGAGATTCCGGCGGACAATTCACTCGGACAATTCGAAAATAAAAATAAAACATTTACGCGGCCAGTTTTCAAAAAAAGGGGTGACCGACGGGTGTATCGCCGGAATATCCGTCCGCCGGGTCCGACGGACGGACTTCCGCTGGAATATTCCGCTGGAAAAAACCGGTTTTTAGTAGTGAAGGTTTATTCCATTCAAAGCTTCAATTGGTCTCCATTCACTCTCAATGAAAGAATCCTGAATGAGTCGTTCCTGTCTAGTTCTCTAGGGTGGATGTGTCTGTCTTACACTCATAACCTTAAAGCACAATTACACACTCTTAATCAAGAGAATAAAGATAGGAAGCAATAAAAGCACAACTAATTAGAAGGAGATAGGTTCAGCAAAGCCAAGAAGAGAGGCTCCTAAGTGCATGCTATTTATAAGCAAAGATAGGGGAAGGAAAAAAAAAAAGAAGGCGGCCAAACCAAAAGAGAACCTGGGCAGGTTCCTCATGTGAAGTGCACACATATATTACACATGCATAAAGCCAAGGCCAAAGAAATAAGAAGCAAAGAAGAAAAAGAGGCCTAAGAGGGAGGGCGGACTTGGCCAAGTTCTCCATGTACGAAAGTAAGCATATACTACACATGCATATATGCAACTGCAAAGAAACAAGTCAAAAAGAAGGAAAAGAGTCCAAAGAGTGGGGACCCAGCCGGACTTCTCCACTATGTGCAAGACACATGCAAAAGCAAAGGCATAAAACAAACAAGAAGAAAACATGGAAGGAAGGCCAACAGAACAAGGGACCCGACGGGATCCACCTCCACTTGCATACATAATAGTCATGCATGAAGAAAAACTTAAAACAATTGCAAGAAAGCAAAGAAGAAAAACCAAGAGCTAGGGGCTAGATCGAGTTCCCCAAGGCATGCAAAACATGAACAAAAGTCAAGCTCTTCAATCAAGAGGCATGCAAGCAAGAAGAAACAAGAGAAAGTCGTAGACAAGGGGACCCAACCATGTTCCAAGGGGAATTAACCTCGCATGCACCATCATTATCGTTAGAAAAAGCCAAGCAATAAGAGAAAAACTAGGATAAAACTAAGAGGGATGGAACCCGGATGAGTCCCTATGGAAGAATAACAATAAGAAGCCCAATTTGTCCATGAAAGATGCCTGCAAATAAGACAGAGAAATGAAAGAAGAAATCCTTGGTACTCAAACATCACATGCGTTGCCATTAATTCTAGCAAAAGAGCAAAGAAGAAATACCAAGACGAACGGACCCAGTTTGCTTTCTTAGGTGATGAATGCATATAAGGAAAAAGATGGAAAGGAAATGTCGGTAAAGCAAGAAAGCGTTTAAATTATTATCAGTCAAAGACAAGGAAGTAAACTTAACACCAAGATCCGCTAGAACGGCAAAAGGTCTGCTAGACTGGTGAAAGGTCTGCTAAACCGGCAAAAGGTTACATTAGAATCTATTAAACAAGAGAGAAAGGCCCGCTAAACTAGCAAAATGTTACATTAGAATATGCCAAACTGGCGAAAGGCATGCTAAACTGGTGAAAGGTTATATCAGAATCCACTAGACTGATGAAAGGTCTACTATACCGACAAGGGGCTTACTAAACCGATGAAAGGTTACATCAAAATCTGGTGGACCGATGAAAGGTCAGCCAAACCAACGAAAGGTCCAACTTAGAAAGATAGCCCAAATAGGTAAGCATACAATCACCTACTTTGACCTTTACCTTACTTAGGCTTGGTTAAAGTGGAGGTTAACTGTAAACAGTGTCTCCAATTTTATAAAATTTTCAATGATGAAAATTATGCCCCAACCTATGCATTTGAGCAAAATAACTCAAATATTCAAAGTTAAAAAAAAAAACAAAGAGGAAAAAAGAGAAAGGGAGCACATGACCCAATAGGCTTGTCCTAGCCCAAACTCAAATATTCAGAGTATTTTGAGACTATAAAAAGGCGGCTGCTCCATAGGCTTAATCACCATGAAACATCCAAGTGAAGGATTAGAAAAATCTAGAGAGAGGCTAAAAATTAGAGAGGGAGTTTGAGAGAAAATACTCAAAAACTCGAGAGGCATTAAGAGTTAGAGATTGGTTAATCCCTAGAGGCTGTGTATATAGGTGAATCAGGTGGGTCATTCTGAGAGCATAATCAGGACCTCTCATCACTCTGCCTCTGTACTTCCCCTCTCTTTATTCTATTTGATTTTGGGTTTGGTAAAGATGTAATCATTAGTTAATTTCATCTTCATCCATTGTATTTGTAATGTTTTGAATTATTCTTTTTACTCCTTTGGAGTGACATATATTGAACTTTTGATTTCTATTATTTGAATTAATTAACCATGATGTGCTGCATACTTCTTGTTTTAAGTATAATTAAATTTTAGTTTCTCGTGTTGGTTTGTAGAGGCAAATAGGTATGACGGACGATGTTATGATGCACTCCATCATGATATTGTATCTTCGCCCTTGAATCTGGATCCTCGGTTCGAGCCTATGGAATCAGGTGGTCTCCACACTAGAGATTATTTGGGGGCCTTTTAAAAATATTTTTGGAGTGAGCTTAATGTCCCTTTCAGTGTCCTTTTGGTTTATGGTTCATATGATATTATTGTTCTTTCGTGTCCCTTCAATTGTCACTCGTTTCAAAAAAGTTAATTTGGTTTATAAGTTTCTCGCAAAGTTCACTGTTTTTTTATCTTATTTTTGTTTTATTTTTATTTTTGAATTAGGGTAGAACATGTTTGGGATCCATGACAGTGTCTCTATCTGGACCAAGAATTGGGCCCAGTTCTGGCTCAGGAACCCAACTAGGTTCCTAGATTAAGGCCATTGCCTAGTTCTCAGGATCAAACAGCCAATATTTTCTAGAATTAGACCCGAGTACTGGATCTGGTTTTGGTCTCAAAGCCAAACCCATAGATTAGAACTCTGGTCCAGTTCTGGCTCAGGAACCCAACCAGGTTCCTAGATTAAGGCTATTGCCTAGTTCTCAGGATCAAACAACCAGTATTTTCTAGAATTAGACCCGAGTACTGGATCTGATTTTAGTCTAGGAGCCAGACCCACATATTAGAACTCTGGTCCAATTCTGGCTCAGGAACCCAACCAAGTTCCTAGATCAAGGCTATTGCCTAGTTCTCAGGATCAAACAACCAGTATTTTCTAGAATTAGACCCGAGTACTAGATCTGGTTTTGGTCTAGGAGCCAGACCCATAGATTAGAACTCTGGAACAGTTCTTTGGTTCGGTCCACTTGTTTTGCTGGAATTTGATAGTTTCTTAAAAAACCAAAATTTAGCTTTAAATCTGAAATACCTAGCAAGCCAATTCGACCATTTGTGGGGATTGCACCCAAAAGGGGGTTTCTGGGTTGTGGTCCTTGCAACACGATGTTTTTTTAACGAGATTCACTCCTCCAAGTGGGCTGCATCCATGCCTAAGGACCTTTGCTTATGATTCAACCACTTTTATTAATCTTGCCCGAGATGTACACAATTTGCAATTGTCTACCCAAGAACCTTAACACAAAAGACCCCTTTAAGATGTCTCTTAAAGCAACTTTTTCTAAGTCCCTGATTAAGAAAAATGACACTCTCTGTCAACCCTCCTGCTTACAAGTAGGATTCTCCCAACCGTTTTGCTTCGCAAGGAATCTTAAATATGTGTGCAACGATTATAAGAATTTGAAGTTAATCACTCGAGAGTACAATAATACTTTTGAATAGGAGTTAAACTCTTTGTGTGTTGTCTATTCTTTATCTTCAGCAAGATCTCTACATATGTAATCAATGAGATGAGACCATTGGAAGATGCTAAAGAAGTAGTCATTGGACTCTTAATAATATTATGTCGGATACTTCCTCTAATGGCTACCAGGTGGTTAACAGCCTTCATGTTCATTCACTGTTCTGACATCTACGTAGTCAGTTCTTGGCGCCTTATGTTTCGAATTAGTGGATCTTTAGCCTTCGTTTAATGTGTCAACCTTTGCATTCCTTATTTGATAAGGCAGAAACTACTCTTTCAAACTTTGATGCTGACATTCTCTAATTCTAGTATTGTCGATCGTAGATGTCCTTTCAAGGAAAGTGCATTTGGTCTTTTCCTGATTTGGGATATATTTGAATTCGCTTTCCAAGCATCCCAAATGCTACCAACTATTATATTATCAAAAATTATAAAGTTAATCCTACTGTTTGAAGATTGTACAAGTAGATAATTAGCAAGATAACCTCATCAACTTAATTATCATTAATTGAATTAATTCGAGTTAGCATAATGTGGCAAAATATAGCCTCTTCAATGACAAACGGCACATCCAAATTTGAAGCATACAATAAACACCTTTTTGTACCAAACTTTGTGCTATGTGTCCTTGTCATGAAATTGCATATTTATGAGTAATTTAAATTTCATTAAATAAATATGCAAATTCTAGATTTAGGAAATTAATCAGAGTGCTATAAAATTCATTTTAAGCTCAATCTAAGTCATATCAATTTTATGACTCTAACAAGGGTATATCTCTGACATGCTAGTCAAGGACCTCACAATAAGTGTTGAAGGTAATTGAACTCTAGCTTTCAAGCTTTACGCTGTTAGATACCCAATGATCTCATTAAGTATGTTATTTTCAAGCAATTAAGCACATAGATGGGATTTAAGTATGTGTACGAACAAATCTAATGAACCTTAATCTTTCTGTCAAATGTGCCTTGAAATCAAAACATATATCAACTAACTAATCAAATTTAGGTGATTCTTTAATACATATATTCATTGAGATCATCTGAATCATTTATAGGAAATGAATTCACTAAATCCATCCCAAAGTGATAGTCTCATCTAGACAATAAAATTTTCTTAGGGAACATTATTTATTGCACTATTTTCAATTGACTTAAGAAGAGATATCAAACTTAATATTAATATAATAGCTAAGATAGACTTGATTTGCGACTTCTATAGAAGAAAAAATGAACTATTTTAAAAAAAAAAAAAACAGAGGCAATGATTTTACCAATTATAAACCTATCCATACAATTATTAGAAGGGCCTTTGGATGCTAATAGTTCCACTTCTGAAGTTGTTAGCCGAAAATAATCTGACTTTTAAATTTGGGAGGATAATGTTCCGAACTTTGGGATTATTTATTTTTAATATAGCATTACCAAATCAATGAATCTTTGATTTCCCAATTTGATGATATGTTTACTTATTTATCAATTGTCGATGATACATTTCCTTCACTTTTTCCACCACCATAATTTAGACGTGATACGTTAGCGATCACATTGCTACTTTCTAAATTCATGGGTTATTTATTATTTGTAGCACAATCGAGTCCTAGACACATTCATTGATCGATTAGAGAGATGTGGACTTATAAAATATGCATGGTTAGTGTATTTTCATTCACTTTTCCAACATCATCACTTATATATGATACATGGGCTAGCAAATAATCAAATTGGTTTGATAAGATAAAGTTTTCATTAACCAGAAATTAGTGTATTGAAAATAAATACATTTAAAATTGGCTTACTAAACACTAATTTCAATAATCAAATTATTACAAGCTAGAAACTTTGAAAGTAGCATGATTGATCTCCAAAAGTCCTCACTAAAATATATTTCAAACATAAATGGGAGCCCAATAATGAATCTAAAACCCATGAAAGCCACAATAATCACTAATGGGCCTATTGTAGTACTACCCCGTCCTACACTTTTGCTGAGCCCAACTGCATGCCGGCAAAATCGATTAAATGCACTGTCTGAAGTAGGGATGACAATATAATCTGAATTCGATGCAAATCCGATCCGATTTGAGATAAAATTATCCAATTTGAATCCAATAAAAAATAATCCGATTCAGAGTCCGATAAAAATAATTCGAATTCGACTCCGATCCGACCGGATTTGGAGGAGAGTCCATCCGATCCGATTAACAACCAATTCGATACCTTTTTTTAATAATTTTAACTTTTTTTGAAGATAGAAAATTCTTAATATGATAACCCTCAAAAAATCCGCATAAGATCTGCACTCTATGTGCAGTGCACTCTTCTTTCTTAGCTAATTTTCTCGTCTCTCCCGATCTTTTTCTTGCTCTCATCTTTGTTAATCAAAGTTGTACTTTCTCCCTTTTCTTCCAAGTGTTGTACTATTGTCTATCCCTTTCATTCTAAAGTGAATTTGCATTCTCTTTTTTCAACACTTGTTTACTTTAATACATTGAAATGTTTAATATAAAAAGATATTTGGCATTAGAGAGGTATTTAATATTGCACTTACAAGTGAGCAAAAATAAGGTTGGAAATAAAAAATTGTGCAAATATTGAATAAAATCCGATTACATCCGAATTTAATCTGATCCGAAATCAATCCGAATTCGGTTTAACATCCGATCCGATAGAGTCGGATAATCGGATTTGGATTGGATTTTTAAATCCGATTATTAATTGGATCGAATTTAAATTTCTATACATCCGATCCGAATCCGACCCATTGTCATCTCCGGTAAGAAGTTTCGCTGCAAATCTGCAACTGCAATTCAATTCAGTATGTCATAAGATTCGCACCTGTCCTTATCCAACTAATCCACTCCCAGCCGAATCAAAAGCCAAAAATTGCGATATAAAATCCGCCCAAAATGTGAAAATATGATTTTATGTTCCCTCTTGCATACTGGAGAGTGGAGAGATGCATAGTTGATACACTTTTAGGTTGTACCCTTGCTTCTCTATCAATTCACTGCTTCGAATTTCCTTAATCAAGCGTCTTGTAATTGGGAAAAAAACCCAGTTAGCCAAGTTTTGTAATCTTGCTTCTACGAATCAAGTTCTTTGCGTGAACTGCAGATTTGAGTTCTGGGTACGATTTCTTCTTCGACATTATTGCTTTTTATCGGAAGGGAGCTTTTGGGTAGTTGGAGATTCGACTGATTAGGTGTTTTCGGGTGATAGTTTGATGTTTATGCGTCAATAATTGAGTTTTGATTTCTGGGTTATGGTCATCTTGGCTTTCTGGGCTTCTTGATCATGTTAGAATTTGATTCTTCCCTTACAGAAGCCCTCTGCTTATAATCGCTAAGTATGCGAATTAGGTGGGATTGTGAGCAGTTGTGTTTTTGCTAGTAAAGTACTTGATGAAGTAATTGGTGATTCAGAAGCGAAGATGGCAATGGCAAGCAAAACTCGAAATATGCTTGAAGATTTTGTCAAAGAAGGATCTTTCAAATGGTTGGTGGGAAATCGGAATTCATTTAGGGAAGAGATGGAGGAAATGGGCAACTCATCCTCAGGAAAGATGAGTTGGATAGCCGAGCTTTCCCCCATTGCTAATGTTGTGGTTAGGAGATGCTCGAGGTAAAACTTGATCATTATCAACTTATTATGCTATGACTTTTGTTGATAATGGCTATGATAGGAGGGAATTTTGTTTGCTTATTAATGATTCCCATCTTTGTTTAAACATGTGTCCTTGTTGCATTTATGTGGTAACTCCTGAAACAAGCTTATTGCCATGAGGAATGAGAGCTCTAAGCGGTGTTCTATTTAAACACTATGTGTGATGCTTTGTGTTGTATTTCTTAGTTTGAGCTTAGGCAAATAATCTGTTAGTCAAGCAGTAGTGACCGAGACAGTTCTAAGTAGTGGACATATGACAATAGTAGACATCAATCCCCTTCCGATGGGAAATGTTAGCAACCTGGATATGCAAAGGCAGGTGTGATTGTGTGAGCTATTATGAAGGTTTGGTTGAGATGTATGACTTGATTTGCTCCCAGCTGGGTTATGTCGCATGGCTTCCTATGATGCTACCTGTTTAACAGGAGGCCCAATAGCTGCTTCTAGAGGAGTCATACATTATTCACCATAAAGGTAATGAAACTGAGCACTAGAAACCAACCGGTAGTAATTGTAACAACCAATAAAGCTTCACTCCTATTATGCTATAAGTATGATTAAAGTCATTAGCTGACACAAGAGTTGATTTGCATATGAAAGAGGAAACAATTTTTTGGTAACTATGTGCAGTTTGAAGATTGTAACCTGTGTAAACAACATAGCATGACTTCTTCCATTTGTCACCATTTATTGCACGTTGCCCATTGGGTTTCCTCGGTTCTGTCCAACTGTGGAGACTGGATTGTTCCCTATAGTATGTCAACGGTTAATGTGGCATCCTTGTTCGCTTTCTGGTAACATTCTCATAGTAGTCTCTTCTTTGCAAGTGGAAACTCCTAGTTCAAGCACAATCCAATGAAGATTCTGCCTGAAGAAGGCTCCTAGCATGGTGGTATGTATCCGGATTCCAGCCTCAGCTCTGGCAAAGCAAAGGAATGCCAGGAAATCCATACTTACGGCCAAGGGTTATCCTGCAATTATTGACTACTTTTATACAAAATGACAAACATATGCAGGGCAGCCAATAGTTTTAAACAGAGTAACATAGCCTTTGTGAATGCAACATGGCCAGTAACTCCTACAGTCCCACTGTTGAGTTCTTCTGATTGAGGGTGTCTGAGTCTGAGTGTGTGATATATTTTTTGGGCAAATGCTACCGTTTTTCTGGTCTCGTACATCTGAACATGTTTCTCTGATCCTAGATGATTGCAGCCAAATGAATAAGATGATGATACTGTGCTTTAATGCTCTATGGGCTTCATATGTAAGAGATAAAGCTAGTACAACATACACAATCCTTGGGATCAAAGCAGCCATTAGAATCTACCAATTCATCATCAGTTAGGTAAATTGATTGCTTCCTAAGTTATTATTTTTGTCCTTTGCTCTGCAGGCTCCTTGGTGTTCCATCTAACGATTTGAAAGAAGATTTTGATTCAGTGGCCTCGGATTCTATAAAGCACCTGTCCCATTATGCTAGAAACTTGCTGGAGTACTGTTGCTTTAGGGCTCTTGCTTTGTCTATGCAAGGAGCTGGTTACTTGGCTGATAAAAAATTTCGCCGCTTGATTTTTGATATGATGCTTGCTTGGGAGTGTCCTGCTGCTGCTAGCCAGGAACTAGTGAATGTAAGTACCTTAATATCTGTTTAATGGTTAATACAGTTTCCTGACCACATCAATTTACTTGCATGTGAGTTCTCAGCAGTATCTTATTGTTCCTGTTGATTACCTCTTTCATTGGGTTGAACCTTGTTTGCCCTCTTTGACCTCTTGTCTATGTGGTAAAATCTGGGCAGGTGTAGTGGCCACCCAACAGTTAACATTGCACAACTAAGTCTATGTATTATGTTTTTCCTTGCAGTTTGGGCATGATTTTTGCTTCTGTGTGCTTCATTGTTTGACCTTATTGTAGGTGGATGAAGATGCTGCTGTTGGACTGGAGGGTTTCTGTCGAATCGCGCCTGCAGTCCCTTTAATTGCTAATGTAGTCATTAGTAAGAACCTATTTGAGGTGCTTACTGCTTTAACTGATGGTCAGCTTCAGTACTCTGTCTTCGACAAATATCTCATTGGCTTAGAAAGGTAGTATTTCATCATCTCTTTTTCTTGCTATCTTCCAATTATCACTGCAGTACTGTTTTTATTTTAAATTATTTATTTTTTTGGTTGGAATCCCAAGTTATAGCTACTTCATAGCAATGTATTTTCTGAATTACCATTCCAACTATATTGGGTTTGCATTTGACTCCCTTGTTTCCATAATGTCAGAGATGCTCTTTTGTTTTCTTTTTTTTTTTTTGAGGGGGGAGGGGGTGTATCTGTAAGCAATGCAGATCTTTGATTTTTTCTTTTTTTGCGGGCACTGCATCATTTTTGCAGTTGTTGCTGGGCTTTTCACTGTCGTGAAGAGTTTAGTTCTTTGATTTTTCTCATAATATGGCAATATCTATGCTGCCTTGTTATGATATTTTCACATCTACAAATTATTCACTCGTGATAAAGATAAGGTTTCTTTTGGTGCAACCTGTTTTTGTCATCAAGGCTTGAAAGTCACTCTTTCTTTTGGGCATGGTTGAGTGAACGAGGGTGAAATTGCATGTGGCAGTCGGATAGGAAATAGGGCATCGTGGTGGTGTCGAGCAGAGTCTAGGCTAGGAAAAGTGTTATTAGAATCATGTATTTTGTGTTTTTGAGATTATACTTTGGGGCCCAGTACTTCGCTACGCACGATTATGATGCCTCATTTATCCCACATTGCTTGTGCGAGTCTAATCACCCATTGTATAAGGCTCTGAATGGGCTATTTAAGTTAGTTGAAGCACTTTCTTTTAGCAATAGCTTTTAGCATTGTGACCATCTGTTCTGTATGGTTTGTTAAAAGCACACAGAAAAGGTAGCATAATCTTACATTGATTGCACTTCTGTATTCAGTTTCCCAAGATAGACAAGTGGGGCCCTTCTTTTTCTGTGTTGTATGATCTACAGTAGTGAAATACTTTGCTGGGGTGACTGCCCCCTGATCTCACCTTTACTGCTGAGCTTGGCCCAGGGCCCTAAACAGCGCTAGCCACTGGTGCTTTGGAGTCAGTTGGTCGGGTTCTCAGCCCAGTATCATGCACCTGGCATGCATGATATCTGCATACAACAGCTCCCCAAACATTGAGATGTACGATACTTTTTGCTATTGAAGGCAATTTTTTGATATGTCAATTCATCTTGATTTTCCAACCGAGGCAATCTGGAAGTCTAAAGCTTCCGCTAAAGCATGGTTTCTTGCCTGGTTGGCCACCAAAGGAAAGATTCCCATGTTTGGCAAGCTTAAAAGGATAAATTTCAAGTTGGCTGGTGCGTATTCTGCTTCTTTCAAGGAGGAACAGTATACAAATCACCTTTTTGTCCATTGTTGGTGTGTCTACACGGTATGGCATTTATCATTATCTTTGATGGGAGTTAGTTTTGGTCGCAACCTCATGCTAAAGGAGATGTTTTGGTGGCATGGAGAAGAATGCTAAAAAAAGAGTTGGTCCTATGAGTTGAGAAGTTGATTTCATTGGCTATTTGATGGCACTTGGAAGGACTGGAATTCCTTAATTTTAAGGGCGAGGACAGGTCTTGACCATAGGTACCGAGAATGCTCCATATCCCTGTGATTCCTGTATCAAGAACAAGCGATATGAAGCCTAAATTAGACTAAATTGATGCAATAAGTAGCAATCCACGAAACCAAGCAATCCGTGAAGCGTTTAGGACTCCACACTTTACCTTTCGAGGACTTTGTATGGCTGGAGTCAAGTTCTCGCTCATGGTACAAAGATACCTGTTTCGGATTTTTTTTTTATTATCGATATGATTATGGTAGAGAGATTGAGGGCATGATGTTATTTTGTGATTGTGTACACAGGTGACATTCTCCTTGGTGTCTTTTTAATACAAATTTTTTGATTCCTTGTTGAAAAAAGAAGGAAAAAAAGATTTGAGGTTGCTGGAAAGAATTTCTGTTGCCAGTGAGGAGATGTTGAATGAAGGTAGGGATCACAGCCGCGTTTTGCTGTTAACATTCTGGGATCACGACTGCCTTTTGCCGTTAACGTTCGTATTTCCTCAGACTGAAAAGGAACAGCTTGACTATGATATGGCTCTGGCATTACATTAATATTTTCAGTTGAAATTACTGCACAAGGATCCAAAAAGTGGTTATGGTCGTGGTACGGAAAAATCACTCTAATACAGCAATTGCGTTCCATATCGCGGTTGTCACGAGATGAAAATGCGGTTCTCAAAAACCTTTCCGGTGCAGCCATTTCGTCACGGGATCTCGAAATTTCGAATCCACTGGGGTTTCCCAAATAACATTTTGAATCCACTTCGATTTTGAATGTTACACTGCCATTCATTGTTTTGGCAGCTGAAAATTTGTTGAGAGTCTCTTCAAGTAAATTTGATTTCCTAACCCCCTGCCTGGGGGTGGGTTGAGGTTTTCAGGTGGCTGATGAAGTATTTTGTGCTGAGGATTAGATTGTTTTAAAGTTCCCAAGCTTTATCTTGTGTGTCATGTTTATTTTGGTTGCTGCAGTTGTGGCTATTGGAAATCTTGCATCCTATATGTCTATACATATCTTACATGAGTGATGCACTTATTTACCTTGGTACTTCTCTCCCATTCATTTATTGTAGGGCAATAAAGAAATTGAAAACCCAGTCAGACTCATCATTGCTATCTGCACTGAGATCAGATAGAAAGGAAAAGATAGTAGAGGTGGATGGCACAGTCACAACCCAACCAGTTCTTCAACATGTAGGGATTTCTACATGGCCTGGTGAGCTATTTGTTTTTTATTGAATGCATAATGTATAATCTTGATTCCCAATGCCATCTTAGTTAACAAGTTTATCACCTCCCTGACCCGATTTTGGTTGTTTAAGGATTTCTTTGATATTTGCATGGTTTTCAGATGGATTCCGTCATATAATGTTCCAGTCCTTCATGCTACCACTTATAGATTTGCAGTTACACCCTTCATACTAATACCCTACACTCTTGCCCAGGCATGGTTTTAGGGAGAAGGTTTCTATATGTATGCAATCTGTCTTCCAAACTGTGGAAATAATGTGCCCATCATGCACTAGATTTAAAAATCATTGATTGCCTGGTAGATTTAAACATCCCTAAAGGTGAAGAGGTAGGGGACGACCAAAGAAGAGCTTGAATAAGGTGATTAGATAGGACTTGAAAATACTAGGGCTCACGGAGGACATGGCTCAAGATGGCAGTTTGTGGCGGGATAGGATTAAGGTCTTGGATCTTAGATAGCTAGCTTTGTAGCTGCCCTTGTCCTTTAGTTGTGGTATGATAGGAAATGTAGTTATGTGATTCTGTATATTTTCCTATTTTTCATATATCGTTGTTTGTACACAACTATGCCTCCATCTTAGAAGAGTAAGTATTAGCTTAGCACTGTTTGTTAAGGTATAATGATTTCCTCTATTATATTGTATCTATGTTTTTCATAGTTACTGGTTGTTGTTTTATTAGTATTTCTTAGTTCATCCCTTACTGCTTTTCTTTAGTTACTTCTTTAAAATATTTTCACATATTCCTTTTTTGTGAGTCTCTTGAAATCAGCTTCTCTATGGGGCAGAGATGTGGTAAAAATTGCCTACATCTTGATCTCCCAAGACCCCACAAAAGTGGAACCTATGCTGGGAGGTGTTATTGTCTGCTAGTTAACAACAGTAGAGGGCAGTTTAAGGAGTGTGGGTAATTGAAAAGTCTCGGAAGCAATTAATGATGTTGTCTTTATTTTAAAGCCAGGTGATGAATGGTCAACTTCTATAGGCTGAATTATTAATTCTTCATTTTTCTCCGAACCATGCAAAACAATGTGGCAAACCTAGCACACTGTAATCTTTTTAACTGCTGTCGGTTTTGTTATTCTCTGACTGTATTCTATCTTCTTTTCTCCATGGCTTTTTTTGTACTCATTGCAGGGAGACTGATTTTGACTGATCATGCTCTTTACTTTGAGCCACTTCGAGTTGTATCATATGATAAAGCTATACGATATGATCTAGCTGATGATTTAAAACAGGTCATCAAAGCTGAGTTGACAGGTCCCTGGGGCACTAGACTTTTTGATAAGGCTGTCTCGTACAAGTCTAATTCTCTGTAAGAAATGAATATTCCTGTGTGTGTTTCATGCACTAGTATTCTTTATATGGTATCCACATATTGGCGTGCCACAAGAGTATTCCTCTTCGTAGAATTTAGTGTCCGTAAAAAGTTCTAATTCGTTGATCGGCTCATTCAATTTATTAATTTATGTTTCAGATCAGAACCCATAGTTATGGAATTTCCAGAGCTTAAAGGGCATAGTCGAAGAGACTATTGGTTGGCTGCTATAAGGGAAATTTTACTTGTTCATAGATTTATACGCAAGTACCAGATAGTTGGTATTGAGCGTGAAGAAGCACTTTTGAAGGCCATACTCGGGATTCTGCGATTACAGGCTGTTCTTGACATGAGTTCAGTCGGTCCTGTTCGCTGTGAAGAGCTTCTCCTTTTTAATCTTTGCGATCAGCTTCCTGGGGGTGATATGATACTTGAAACTCTAGCAAACATGTCTGCCTCAAAGGAATCAGAAAGAACTAATAGCCCTCGGCTCAGCATGTATTCTAGTTCGGCTTTAACGCTTGCCTCTAATTTAGGTTTTGGATTTGGTTCTACTGATCATAGCAGTCACCCTCTTCTTGTGGGTGAGATAGCAGTTGGGGGTATGACACCCCTGGAGAAGGCTGTAAATGAAGCTAGAAGCAGCTATGAGAAGGTGGTCATGGCACAACAAACTGTTGATGGGGTAAAAGTAGATGGTATTGACACCAATTTGGCCGTAATGAAGGTACAATTTATTTCCATATTATTTGCATTTGCATGACTATGGAGGATGTTGTACTGTCACAACAAAAGTTGATAGAACCACTGTGGTCACTTTGTCATCAGGTTAATGTAGGAGTCAAGCACAATGATCTGCTAGCGCATCTTGTTTCTAGCCATTCATATTGTGTTGGCTTTGCAAGCTAATCCTCTGTAAATCCATCATGATATTGTTCTCCATGTGATTTTCCCATCTCTTTGTGACTGTTATAATTTGTTTATTCCTACTGGAAATTGATGAAGTTGGCCTCCGATTATCTTTGGAAGGTATTTGAGATCAGTCACAGTTTTTACTTATAGTTGGCAAATTTATTGATATTTAACAAAAACACAAAGCACAAATGCATGATTGTAATATGGATGGATAATGGCAATAGTAGAGACTTTGTTAGTTTGTTTCATTATATCGACTTTTATCCAATCATTTTCCACTTTATCACTTTCAGAGAACTCCCTGTGCCAGTCAATGGATGCTAACAAAAGCTTGAGTGAACATTTATGTGTGGCTAGTAAATAGTGTTTTTTTTTCCTATTGGGGGGGCGGGGGTTGTCACTGCATTGAAAGGGGGAGGGGGCAGGGAAGGGAATGAGTTGATAACCAAGTAAAAACTCACACCCAATCTCAGAGTCCCTCCTTGATACAGCCAACATATTCTGTTTTTCAGGGCCAACCCTGGAAAAAAGGGGGCCGGGGCTGTCAGATATATGAATCCTTTTCCTGCGGTGATAGAGGCTATTGACATTGGATTCAAAATGCATTAACTGCCATCTATTCCATAGGCAGTTTGGTTTACTCTGATACTATTTCCAGAAAGTGATTCTTTACTGCTGTTAGGAGCGGGGAATTACTTGATAGGATTGTATAATCCACCAGCATGTAGTCTGTGTACCCCATGGATTCATTTCTTGATATTCCATTGTATGACAACTGTTTCTGCTCTTCCCGAATGTTCTTAGTTTTTAATCTATAATCTTCATGTTTATTGCAGGAGCTACTTTTTCCAGTTTCAGAACTTGGCAAGTTTCTTTTTTCTATGGCTTACTGGGAGGAGCCATGGAAGTCTATGCTTTTCTGTACAGTCATGGGATATGGGATTGTTAGGTAATGTACTCCAGGACTAAAATTTTTGCTGATTATTTCATTGAATAAGTCTATGCAATAGATGTTCTTCTGATGAATAGATTTGATTACCCATTTGAAGGGATGACTTCAACTAATTCTGCATTTGGCTGATTATTAGCAATATCCTTTTTGACTTCTAAATCATGGGATTGTCTATTCCTGTGCGCTTATATATTACATTTCATACAAAGCAGGCATCCTTATTGAGAACATTATCGGTAAGTGCCTGCATGATCATCGCACAGTAGTATGCTAAAAAACAGATCATGCCCTGTATGTAATCGGCATGAATCATTTTAAGATTTCTCATTTGGCAATTTGATCAGGTATAGTGCTTGAGTTCTACAGAGATTTTTATGATCACACTCAAGTTTGATAATAAAGCTGAACAAGCGATGATAGTGATCGACACTATTTGCTCACGTTCTATTCTTTGTAGATGTTCTGGCTTTTCATGATTCTTGTTTGGTAAAGGTGATCTCAGTAGGACATTCAAGCAAGAAAAAGCCGAGGCTTAGCCTGTCCTCTATATGGATATTCAGCTATCTAGTAGCAAATGTTTTGTTCTTTGTTTAGTTTTTGTTTTGCATCAGAAGAATTTTAACTCTAAATGTTTTCTCAAATCTTTTGTGGATCTATTGGAATCGACCTCTTTGTGTGTAGCGATACTTGCAAATGTAAGACTGCTTACATCTGGATCTTCCGAGCTGCACAAGTAGGACCTACCCTGAGAGCAGTTGTTGTGGTACTAGCTATCCAATGGCAAATGAAATCCAGGCCTAGAAACCACTGTTGAGGTTCATTGTTGGCTATTTTAATATTGATAGAATTTGAAAGTAACATTGAGGACCATTAATTCAATGCTTGTATCTTTCTTATATACATTTGCCTGGCTCTTTAGTAGTTAGCCATTTGGTTGTAGAGATAAGATTGTTTATAGTTGAAATCCCCCGCCCCCCATGTCCGCAGAAAAAAAAGGGAAAAAGAAAATGAAGAGGAGGAAAGGCTACCACTTTGTTGAACTTGCTAACTGGTTCTGTTTGCTTTGTACCTAGGCTGTTTTTTCTCTTGATAACTTGTGTGCTATGCCTCTGCAGCGGATGGCTTGTCTACATTCTGGCCTTGCCGTTGATCTTTGTTGCTGTTTTTATGGTATTGACACGGTGGCTAAGTCAAGGCCGGCCCATTGAAGTGCTCAAGGTAATAGCTCCTCCACCAAAGAATGCCATGGAGCAACTTTTGGCTGTGCAGAATGCTATTTCTCAAGCTGAGGAGTCCATCCAATTTGGAAACATTGTTCTTCTCAAACTGCGTGCCCTGCTGTTGTCTGCTTTCCCCCCGGTTTTGGCCCCCCCCCCCCCCAAAAAAATGCAGTAATAGCTTTGATTGTTTGATAAGCCACTACTTTCAAATCTGATGTACCCTAGCTCAAATCCGTTTCTTCCTCCCTAGTGTCCGAAAATGTTGGCAAAACCTTTCCAATTGACATTATTTATGACCCTGTATCTCATCACAATTGTAGTAATTATGAGTTTTTCCTGTTCTTCATGGAAGAGAGCCATGGTCCATGAATGATGATTTTCTATGTTTTTTCCATGAACAGGCTAGCGAAAAATGTGCGCTTGTGCTTCTGATCGTGGCTTTGTTTCTGGCATTTGTGCCCTCTAGGTATTTAGTGCTACTGTTCTTTTTGGAGGCATTCACAAGGTATTCGCCTCTACGGAAAGCAACTACAGAGAGACTGGAAAGGAGGTTGAGAGAGTGGTGGTTTAGCATACCGGCCGCCCCGGTTGCGCTTGAAATGGACAATGAAGATAGGAAGCAAAAATAGATGGCTCTACTGTAGGATGTTGTAAATTAGTGTACTTTTTCAGATGAGATGTTTCCTGTCGATAAAGTGATTTCTGTGCCAAGTGTAAAGCTGTTTCATGTAAATTGCAAAAAAATATGATTCTGTGATGCATGTCTCTCTGCTCAATTTTTCATGCTTGATTGATCTAAAACAATTTATGTGATCCAAGTCTTCCAAGATAGCTACAATGCCTTGAAGTAGGTCAGCTTTGAGGTTGGGAACCCCATATGAGGCTGTCAGGTTAACCTGGCGCCTCAATCTCCGTTGTTTTGCTGGACAGTCGGGCATCTCTTGCTCGGTGACATCGTTGCTTGGCTATTAAGGGACATTCAAGCTAGATGAATTTAAAATAAGGACTGTTGATTTACTTTCATAAATCATCAGTGGTTTTATAGGTAACCCTGGTTGAAAAAACAAAGTAGGAGAGGTTCTTGTACTTCCTCGCAATAACATATATCTATAAGTTGTAAAAAAACGTAAGGATGTATAAAAAGTTGTAAGAAGTTGTAAGAAAATTTAAGGAGCTGTAAGGATAGATTTACGGAATTGTTGAATTATTAAAAATTTGTATGGTATCATTTTGAGATATGCATATATAATTGTTATTCTTTAATGTATGAATTATGAAAAAAAAATATTTCATGAAAATAAATTACATGTATAACTGATATTTAGGAAATAAATTTTATAACATCACTAAACAAAATATATTTTAATACTACAAAAAAAATTTATTTTTCTACAATTATCGTTTTGAAGAATAAAAAATGATATGGAAATAAGATAATTAATGAAAACAAACTTTTTAAAAAGTTAATTAAATATCAATAAGGTAAATGCAAGCCGACAAATATACAGAACCAAATATGTTCCACTTTTGAGGTGATTTCTTGGTATTAACATTAGTTTCACCTCCTTGTAAGTAAATTAAAAAAATTATAATTTTTCTCAGCAAAATTGAATAGAATCTTAAAAGTAAAATCTTATTTGAATTAAATACTTTGGAATTAAATTCAATCTAATGTTGAATTGTATGATGACAACAACCAAGTTGTCATGGATAAACGTATGGATGAAATAGTTAAAATGCTTTCGTCATGTACTGTTAGACTATTTTCATGCATGATTTATGTCGAAACTCAGACATAAATGTGATTTTTTTTATTATGATTTTAAAACATCTTGACTTTTTTTCTCTATAATGGCATGTATGAATCATGTCGAAACTCAAATATTAATTCATATTATTAAATTCTATTTTTATGTTTATACAAATATTATATTCATAAAAAAGTTGTAAGATTTTTCTTATTAGTTGTATATAAAAATATATATACATATCTCTGTAAATATGAGAAAAAAAATAGATGATAAGTTGAATGTTATAAAAAATATATAAGGAGATTGAAGAAGATGTAAAGAAATGTAAGAAGATATAAAGAGATGTAAGGAGCTGTAAGGAACTATAAGGAGATGTAAGACGTAAGTCAAATCCTCTCAATCAATAAATCCATTGAGGAGAATTTGGCTAAGTACCTAGGCTCAATGGTACGGAAAAACGGACCGAATCGCATGGATGGATTTATGTGGGAGGGAGGGGTGTCCATGGACATCCCTACCCTAAAAAAAGTTTTGATGTGGTATTTTAAAGGAGGTTATATTAGTATTTTTTTTTTTACAATAGTAAAACGTGAACAATTACAAATGTTAGATGCCTCTTCTCACAAGAGTATGCCAAACTACATCCTCAACCAAGGTAGATCCAAGAACTGGGGAAAAACAGACATCTGGAAAAAAAAAAAGAGGTTGTGATAGTATGTCCAAATTTAGAAAGCCAATCGGCAGCCATATTTGCTTCCCGAAAGATATGAGTAATGTGGAATTGGGTACCATTATGTAACCAGGTACGAATGTCTTCAATAAGTACGGAGATTTGCCAAGGAACAAGGGATTTGCCTTTTAACGCCTGAATAACTATAAGATCGTCACCTTCAATGCATATCTTGTTGAAGCCCGCCTATATAGCTGTATTAACTCCATTTCTAAGCACTTTGGCTTTGGCTATAAGGATTGATGTATGTCCGTAAAAAGCTACTCCTGCTTTGAGTAGTTTGCTAGTCCAGTCGCAAAGTATATATCCTCCTGATGCTGATGAATTGATGAGTGATCCGTCAAAGTTGATTTTGACGAATCCTAGAGGTAGAGGGTCCCACCTTACAAGGTGGAAAGATGTGGAAGGGGAGGAAAGGGATTCCTTACGAGAGTGATCACCCGACAGACAATTTCGAATTCTCCATTCGGCAGACTTTTTTTTTTTCTCTGATTAGGCACCCTAATGGGTTTAAAAAAATTTCCTCAAAAATTGTTTCGTTTCTATCTTTCCAGATGCTCCAAACAAGAAATTCTCATTTTTGAAGCAACTTTGGCTTTTGTGAAGGCTTTACCCTCTTAAGGGCATCAGTCATCTCATGGCACCCTCTAGGTAAAACTGGATTGGGAGTCATTGATGTTTATCAGCTAGTTCCCAGACCTTCTTGACCACATGGCACTCACTAAAAAGATGTCAAATTGATTCAACGTCACCCAAGCAATTTGCACAAACTGGGTTAATGTTCAATCCCCTTTTGAGGAGGTCACCTTGAATGAGGATTGCTTCATGGCTGATTGGCCATAAGAAAATTTTGATTTTTGGCATGGTATCAATGTGCCAAATCCATTTAAAGGGCCATTCGGGGGAGTCATTTATCAATGTATCGTGTGCTATCCAAATTGCAGATTTGATACTAAAGGTACCTGAGCTATTCAGTCCCCAGTAGAAGGAATCCTATTTGCTGTGGATAGGCAATCCCTTGTATCTTCTGAATGATCAGGTGTTTATCAAGGATAAAGCTAAGCTTTGGGAGGTCCTAGGTTTTATCATGCTGCATAAAGTCAGAAACTTTGGCTCGTGGATTTGGAAACCATTTCTACGTCCAAATCT
Source organism: Selenicereus undatus (assembly GCA_017589665.1). Taxonomy (NCBI): domain Eukaryota; kingdom Viridiplantae; phylum Streptophyta; class Magnoliopsida; order Caryophyllales; family Cactaceae; genus Selenicereus; species Selenicereus undatus. Next base: position 33,128,424 of record JACYFF010010365.1, on the reverse strand, counting down.
AGTATTTTGATTAAGTTCTTATTTTTTATCCAATTATCATGCCAGAAAGAGATGTTTTCGCCATTCCCTAACTTCCAAATAATACCTTGCTTTACTAGGTTCCTGTATTTTAGTATATTCTTCCAGACTGGCGAGTGAGTACTTTTCCTTTTATAATTAAAGAAGTCCACATTGTGGAGATACTTTACATTCATGGCTTGAACCCATATGCTAGATGCATTGGTAAGAATTTTCTAAGCCAGCTTGCATTGGAAGGCTTTATTGACGGCTTCTGTTTTTCGTAATCCTAGGCCACCTTTGCTCTTGGGCAAGCAGAGTTTATCCCACGCAACAAGTGGCAACCCTTTTTCTGCATTAGTATTACTCCAAAAAAACTCTCTATTGAGTTTATCTAAGTGGTGGGTAGTAGTTAATGGCAGTTGAAAATATTACATTGTGTGTGCTGGCAGTGATTTTAATTGAGATTATATTAACATTGTTCTTCCTGCTTTTGATGAGCAGTTTGCTTTCGAGCCTTGAAGATTAGCAATGGCTTTATGAATTATCTCTTTAAATATGGATTTGGTAGGTCTACCTTGGAAGAGAGGACAACCCAGATATGTACCTAAAGAGTCTCTGTGTGGAATATTAAAGATGCTCGTAACTATTTGTTTCCGATTAGTAAAGGCATTCTGTGAGAACGTCAGTGCCGATTTATGGTAGTTACCTAGTTGCCCTGAAATATAGTAGAATTTGTTTAACAATGTTTTCAGGGTCGTACAGTTGTTGTTGTTGGTTTTACAAAAGAGTAGGCAATCGTCTGCAAAGAGTAGACCGGGTATGGTGATGGATCTCGGGGAAATTTTAAGTCATATACCTGATTTTCTATTGCTTGCTTCTTTTGATAACCAAAGGCTCAAAGCTTCCATAGAAATGATGAAGATGTATGAAGAAAGGGCATCTCCTTGTCTCATTCCTCTTGTCGGGGTGAAAAGACCATTAGGTTCATCATTGACGACAACAGAGTAAGATAATGAAGAGATACATTCCTTAATCTAGTTGTTCCAAATTGGATGGAAGCCCTTTTCTTGGAAACATTTCAAAATAAAGTCTCATTCCATTCTATCATATGCTTTTTCCATATCAAGTTTAATGGCTACCCAATGCGTCTTGCTTTTAAGGTTCTTGAATTTATGCATTATCTCATGAGATATGAGGATATTATCATGAACAGAGCGACCCGGAATAAAGGCACTTTGAGGGAAGAAATTACTTTATCTAGTAGTGGTCTTAACCGATTAACAAGCATTTTAGCAATGATCTTATAGATAGTGGAGCATAGGCTGATCAGTCTAAATTGATTAGTCTGTATAGGATTTTCTATTTTAGGGATAAGTGCTATGAAGGTATGATTAATTTCTTTTAGGATTTTCCCATTAGTAAAGAATTTGAGGATATAGTTAAACAGTTTTTTTTTTACAATATTCCAATAGTTCTTAAAAAACCCTGCTCTGAAACCATCAAGTCCCAATGTTTTATTGGAATCAATGCTAAACAGTGTGTCTTTGACTTCATCCAAATTAGGGAGCCTTATGAGTTCACTATTTTCATGGTCAAAAATTAGGCTAGGAAGGCTAACATTAGGTAGGGTGCGCTAATGGCCTGATTTAAATCTTTTGGTAAAATCAGATGTAAATTTTTCAGCTATCGCCTTATGCTCATCGATCCATACACCACAATCGTCACGAAGCTTGATGACCAACTTCTTTTTTTCTTCTAGTGTTTGCTCTACATTTAAAGAAATTAGTGTTTCTATCTCCACTCACTAACCATTCTTTCCAACGCAGTTTGCCCCAATATTTTTGATTGAAAAACATCATTTTCTCTCTTTGTTTTAAGAGTCATGTCAACCATGAGTTGACTTGATAGCCATCCGGATTTGATAGGAGTTTGTCTTCTACATAGTTGATTTTTTGTGTATTTCTAATCAATTTTTCATGGAAGTTGCCGAATTGATTTTTGACCACCCTTTGATTTCGTATTTGACATTTTTGAGTTTGTTAGCGAAATTAAACATGTTTGTTCCTTTGAAATTACGTTGCCAATTTCTTGCTGTTATAGTATCAACTCGTTGATACTTGCACCAGAAGTTCCGGAATCGGAAGGGAAACGCTTTGTGTCTTTCCGGTGTGAGTTTAGATGACACAATGATGGCCCTATGATTTGAGCATGTGAAGCTACCATGTTCCTCAAAAGCGTTAGGGTACATGGTTAACCAATCTTTCCTAGCTATAGCTCGATCTAATCTTTCATACATTAGATGTGTGTACACTTTCCTTTTCCAAGTAAACAAGTAGCCTTTGACTTGGATAGATTCCGCATCAATATTTGAGCGAAATTTATTAAGTCTTTGAAACTTACTGTTAGGGAGTGCTTGCCCCCCCCCCCCCCCCTTTTCATTAGGGCTAGCAAGTTCATGAAAGTCTCCCATTAGACACAATGGCACATCAATGACATTATTAAGTTGTAGGAGATGTTCTTAGAACTTATATTTCTCTTTGGATTGGCTGGTGCATAGATTCTCAAAACTATTCAGTTGTGGGCTTTTTTGGGATCATGAATGAGCATGTGAATTGCTCTTGGTTCTTTAAGTAAGGTGGATGCAAGTATTTTTCCATTATTCCATGGATTGCAATACCCCCCGAACGATTAGTTGGTAAGATGCAGTCCAAGTGTTCAAATCCCATTAAAGGTAGGATTTTTAACATGTTTTTCTCATTAACCATTGTTTCTAACAGGAAGATCATATCCACATTACAGGTTCTTGTAAGGAATTGGACTTTCTTAATAACCTGTGGCTTTTTCGCACCTTGTGTATTCGAACTAACTATTTTCATAGAAAGGCATCATACGCATGAGCCATTTTTCGACGTCTCATTTTCATGGTAGTGGTACGTGAGCTAGTTTGGTTAATGGCAACTCTTAAGTCCCCCGTTTGCTGCAGCATACAATGTCTTTTTAATAATAAGGAAAAATAAATTCGTGGAGCCAAGACTAGAGTTAGACAATTGGGCTGGGGGAGCTCACAACTGTGAAAATTATCAAAGCATCTGCCTTTTCAAAGATGGAAATACATACGCATAGAATGATAGGAGTTATCATTGGTGTCAATGATAGTACCGATTCTAGAATTAGTTCGAAAATTTGATATACCATTCGCAACTCACGCTTGGTTACTTCGAGTTATGGGTCTTCGCTAGTTGTTCTTAAAGAAAATAATACAATCAGAGAAAGTTGTACATTAAGCTGCATAAAATTATCATAAGAATTCATAATACAAGATATGTACTCAATTTTTCTAGGCCCAAGGGCGATCTAGTAAATAGCCTTGGAAGGGCAAAGCCCTTCTCTCGCATTGGTGTTACAGTAAACATTCATCCGAGAGCAATGTATTGGTTGAGTTCCAAGCATTCTTCCAGTCAGCCTTTACGAAGTCCCTGGCAACAAGTAATAAATACATTAACAAGATTTAGCACAGTAGCTACGTGAGCTAACAAAAAAACTCCTAGTCCAGTAAGGTTGTAATTCATTACAAGACACATAAAGAATGTCTACCGCAGGATAACTTAGCAAGGAAGTCTCAGGCATAATGATTTGCATAATTGACTTCATAATGGGTAGGGGACTATACCATAAGCACCAAATCTTAAGCTGCTCACCAGAGATAGAAGCAACACTAAGTTTGATGTGCTTAAGTAATATCCTCCAACCACCCAGTTGTATGCACAACATTATAACATTGGGCATCAGTCTAGTTACAACAATCAACCAGCAAATTCCATGCACAGATGTATACATTGAGAAACTCAAATCCAAACCATGAAAACCATAATATGCCATTTTGGTGATAAGGTAACACACAGAAGTAGTGCAGCCAGCAATACAAATTCATCCCAAAATTTAAGAACCACCCAAAAGCTAGGCACTATGACATAAAGTACGTGAATCTCTAATACAACAAACAGAAGGGTGTCTAAAAAGAAGAGACACGAAATAAGCTAGATGGTACACCTTCTCCATCTAGTGGGGTAAATTATAAGCAAAAAATAATAAGCTCCAATCATCAGCAAAAAAACAATGTGAGCATCCGAGTCAGAGGCAGTTAGGTGTAGGAGGTACACTCCTCACCCTCTTCAATTCTTTCTTTTAGAGGAATTCGTCGACATTTTCATGTCCTCGATTTTCTCAAGGTTAAGAAACATGTCAACATTCTCATCAGCATCCGTACCTTCTTCTACATCATCTTTCATAGCAAGTAATATGTCAGAGTTAGTAGAGCCTTCACCATTGGTCATCATGGCAGTAGGATTTGGCAAAATAATCTCATTGAAATAAAAAGGGGTTGGGACCCCTTGCGAAGTAACTAAAACAGGCTGGGCAACCACTGGGGGAAGGGTTGGTGGGCAACTGGGCAAAAAGGTAGTGTCTTGGGTTTTCAAATTGGTGGCTTTCTTTTGACGAGGGCCTTGGAGGGATTGGACTCTTTTTTTGGGGAAACCATGATCCAGTTTTCAATTAGTGGTGGTTGAGCATTAGCGGAGGAAGAAGGTGCCTTAGTTGACGGGCATTCACTAGTTCAAATTTTGAACCAGAACTTGGATTTTTTCTGGGATTGTAGCTCGGGGCAGCTATCAAGTTAGTGGGACTCAGCTCCACACAAGAGACAAGCCTCGTGCAGTCCCTCTTAAATAAGGGGAACTCTCATTGACAACCCATCTCTAGCAATGGTGAGACTTCCAGCAAAGGTCGGGTCATGTCAATATTAAGACAAGCACGGGCAAACTTGTCTTTGAGGCACAGGAGTGTGTTTTGGTCGACTCTAACTATGGGGCCCACAGGGTTCAGCAGATCAGCAAGTGAGTCATGGTCCCATAATTCCCGTTATAGCCTAGGGACTCTAACTCATTGGTCAATTCTAGTAATAGAGGTAGAATACGAGTCAAAGAAAGGGATCCACTTTTGGACAACAAAATTAAGGTCGTTCACATGCCAAGGCCTCTGGTCATAGACAAGTAATGTATCCTCAGAGTTGGTAAACCTAAGCATAATCCAATCATTTCCAGTATCTATATATAGTCAACTGGCCCCTTGTCAAAGTACCAGTCCATTTTAGTCTTATGGATAATAGCAGGGAAGGGAAGAGGGTCCCCCTAGATTTTCCCAATCAGGCAACAAGCAAGCAGCTCATCCATATGAATGGGGTATATGTAAGGGCACATGGTATGATCAATTTCAGGATAAGAAGATTAGTGAGAAGACTGGCCTAAGGAAAGGAGCCCTGCAGGGTTCTCTCTTGAAAGTTGAAGACAAAGTTTTGGTTCAGATGGGGGGACTTAAGGATTACCCTTACCCCCAAACCAAATTTGAGGGCATCTGCGCAGGGAGTGCATCTGGTTGAATCGGATATGCTATTATTGTGAGATCAAATTCCATCCAACAGAGGTGGCTCACGAAGTTAGGTAGGATGATCAGAAGTGGGAACATTATCATGCCGGTCAAAACTACCATATGAGCTATTAGTCAGTGAAAGGGGAGAAGTCGGGAATGGGATGGTCATAGGCAGCAATTTGCTAGATAGGGAGATGTATTGGTAGATGTGGCAAGTTTAGGCACTAACAATGCATGTATTTATATGAATCCACCAAATGCCTAAGCAGGCCCGAACACTTCATTAAAGCAAGATCAAAACTAAAAAAAATGAGAAATAAAAACATATGGATCACCATATCACCACAACACCACTGGATGTAAAACATCATGAGATAGGTACTAAAAGAAAGGATATCACCTGGTAGCAACGGGTCTTTCTCTCTAATCAGCATTAATAAACCGGGCTATGCAACATAGATCCAGAACAATTTACTGAGATAGCCCACCGATTTACTCCCAAATCACCTCAATCTAGTGGATTCTTACTCAAGTGCTGCTATGAAAGTAGCTTGTTGTCTAGAATCTTGACTATAATGATAGCTATTCCCTAGGAAGAGAGATTCACATAGGTCTAAGGAGTTAATGACCACTAGGAGGCGAAAGGACGAGTTTAGGAGTCCCCTAAAACGCCTACGTCCTTGAAGAACCAAGGGCTTTTTAGAGTAGATCAGACAAAGAATAGAGGGTAATTTGGGTAGAAGTGTGCAAATCTGGTAGGGAATTGGATGCTGAGGAGTAGATATGGAGGTCATGTTCGCCATAAATGAAAGGGGTTTAGGCAATAGAGCATGTCTAGATCGACATAATATGAGTCGTATCTCATCATTACACCACTTCATAGAAGTGGTTTTGGGGGGCCAAACCACGGTGGGTGGGAATTAATTGGGGTTGTAAGTGTGAGTTAAAAGGACAACCTTCAAAAGATGATGCCACAAGCCACAGAGGTGCGCCGTTAGTGACGAAGAAGGCGAATGGAGGGGGGAGGCAATGGGGCTTCGCCATTAATGCGAGGCTTATGGTTTGGTGAAAGGCCATTGAAGGAAAGCAAGTGGAGGTAAGGTGGTTTTTTCATAGGGTTGGAGGGCAACTCTCATTAGATGACCTAGCTCTCTCTCTAGAGGCTTCTCCCTTTCTCTCTAGATTGTTCTACTTAGGTTATATTAGTATATGCACCTCTTAAATAGTTCTAAAAAGCTATAGACACTTTTTTATACGTAACCCACATATTTGCATTTTTAATTTGTTTAAATACCAGAAATCCAATTATAAAGTTAGAATTTGATAGAAAAATAAAATAAATTTAAATGCATCCAAACCCAAATCTTTTCGTCGTTCTCTCCCTCCCCTTCTCTCTCTCCTGTGGATTCTAGAGTCTAAATTTAATATAATACTAATCTCTTTAATTTTCTTTTATTATTATTATTGATTTTTTCGACTGTTTAGTTGCAATGTGCTGTTGGTGTAGAAATTTTGTTAACTTGGCACTAATAATTGATTTGAACTTGATCCTATTTGTTTTTTTCCCCGTTTGGTGAGATTAGATGGAGATTTCTTATTTATAGTTTTATTTCATGTTTTACGTGTCAACTTCATGGCCTTTTTTTGGTTTTACTATTAGGTGCGGATGATTTGTGCTTTGTAACCAACGATTTTAGTGAATGGTAGATAATTGTAACATTATGTGATTTCTGCATAATTGACGTATCAACTTCAAAATTTCAAAAACCGCAAAGAACAAACGTAGTAGTGGACCTATCGTAGTTTTTTTTTTTTAGAGCAAAAAAGTGGGACATATTCTTATTTTTTATACACTTACGCTAGCGCAGAAATACAAGGCGGAACATTTGTTAAAAAAAAGTATGAGATGGAACAACAAAAAGTATGAGCCGAAATACTTTTACAAATGGTATACCTTAATACGTATCATATGTTTTTTTTACTAGTGTATATTTGTAATGGTGATAATATATGGACACTCACATTCTAAATTTCTAGATCTGTTACTGAAGGATCAGAAACTTGTCACCGTAACAGTTCAAAAAACTTCAAAACTTGCCGATGACTTCGAACTGGGAAAATTCGTTCATACCTGGTCGACCCGTGAAACTAGTTCAACCCGACCAAGCCACGATTCGAACAGAATTTTCCTACTTCATATGGAAATTTCTATTTTGAGGCTTACACTTTAGTCCTCAGCATCTCTAATCTCCTTGAAAGTCAACTCAAAAAGCTCTTATGTAATGTTTGGTTAGATGTAGTCAGTCTTGTAATACAATCAAGTTTGTAATTGTGTTATCATTACGTTGTTTGGTTGCATGATAATCAGTTTAGGCACTCACAATGCATGTATTTATATGAATCCACCAAATGCCTAAGCAAGCCGGGACACTTCATTAAAGCAAGATCAGAACTAAAAAAAAAAACAGAAATAAAAACATATGGATCACAATATCATCATGACACCACTGGATGTAAAACATCATGAGATAGCTACTAAAATAAAGGATATCACCTGGTAGAACTGGGTCTTTCTCTCTAATTAGCATCAATAAAGCGGGCTATACACCATAGATCCAGAACAATTTACTGGGATAGCCCACCGATTCACTCGCAAATCACACCGATCTAGTGGATTCTTACTCAAGTGCTGCTATAGAAGTAGCTTGTTGTCTAGAATCTTGACTATAATCATAGCTATCCCCTGGGAAGAGAGATTCACAAAGGTCTAAGGAGTTAATGACCGCTAGGAGGCGAAAGCACGAGTTTAGGAGTCCCCCTGAACACCTATGTCCTTGAAGAACCAAGGACTTTTTACACTAGACCAGACAAAGAATAGAGGCTAATTTGGGTAGAAGTGTGCGGATCTGGTAGGGAACTGGATGCTGAGGAGTAGATATGGAGGTCATGTTCGCCATAAATGAAAGGGGTTTAGGCAATAGAGCATGTCTAGATCAAGATAATATGAGTCGTATCTCATCATTATACCACTTCATAGAAGTGGTTATTGGGGCCAAATCACGGTGGGTGGGAATTAATTGGGGTTGTAAGTGTGAGTTAAAAGGACAACCTTCAGAAGATGATGCCAAAAGCCACTGAGGTGCACCGTTAGTGATGAAGAAGGCAGATGGGGGGGGAGGCGATGGGGCTTCGCCATTAACGCGAGGCTTATGGTTTAGTTAATGGCCATTGAAGGAAAACAAGTGGAGGTCGGGTGGATTTTTCATAGGGTTGGAGGGCAACTCTCATTAGATGACCTAGCTCACTCTCTAGAGGCTTCTTCCTTTCTCTCTAGAGTGTTCTACTTAGGTTATATTAGTATATGGACGTCTCAAATATAAACACTTTTTCATACCTAACCCACATATTTGCATTTTAAATTTGTTTAAATACTAAAAATTCAGTTATAACTTTGAAATTTGATAGAAAAATAAAATAAATTTATATGCATCCAAATCCAAATCCAAATCTTTTTGTCGTTGTCGCCCTCCCCCCCCCCTTTCCTGAGGATTCTAGAGTCTTAATTTAATATAATACTAATTTCTTTAATTTTCTTTTATTATTATTATTATTGATTTTTTTTACTGTTCAGTTGCAATGTGCTGTTAGTGCAGAATTATTGTTAGCTTGGCACTAATAACTGATTTGAACTTGATCCTATTTCTTTTTTTCCCCCTTTCGTGATGGAGATTTCTTATTTGTAGTTTTATTTCATGTTTTACATGTTAGCTTCATGGATTTTTTTTTTGGTTTTACTATTAGGTGCGGATGATTTGTGCTCTGTAACCAACTATTTTAGTAAATGATAGATAATTGTAACATTCTATAATTTCTGCATAATTTACGTATCAACTTCAAAATATGAAAAACCACAAAGGACAAACATAGTAGTAGACCTATCACAGTTTTTTTTTTAGAGCAAAAAAGTTGGATATATTTTTATTTTTTATCAAGTTACGCTATCGCAGAAATACAAGATGGAACACTTGTTAAAAAAAAAGTATGAGACAGAACAACAAAAAGTATGAGCTGAAACACTTGTACAAATAGTATACCTTAATATGTATCATATATTTGTTTTAGTAGTGTATATTAGTAATGATGATAATATATGGACACTCTTGTTTTAAATGTCTAGATCCATCACTGCCGGATTGGGAACTTGTCACCATAACAGTTCAAAAAACTTCAAAACTTGCCTGTGACCTCGAACTGGAAAAATTTGGTCAAACCTGGTGGACTTGTGAAACTAGTTCAACTTGACCAATCAGCGATTCGATCAGAATTTTCCCACTTCATGTAGAAATGTCTATTTTGAGGCTTACACTTCAGTCTTTAGCATCTCTAGTCTCACTGAAAGTCGACTCGAAAAGCTCTTATGTAATGTTTAGTTAGATGTAATCAGTCTTGTAATACAATCAAGTTTGTAATTGTGTTTTCATTGCCTTGTTTGGTTGTATGATAATCAGTTTAGGCACTGAGAATGCATGTTATTATATGAATCCACCAAATGCCTAAGCAAGCCAGAACACTTCATTAAAGCAAGATTAGAACTAAAACAAATGAGAAATAAAAACATACGGATCACCATATCACCACTACACCACTGGATGTAAAACATCTTGAGATAGGTACTAAAAGAAAGAATATCACCCGGTAGAAACGGGTCTTTCTCTCTAATTAGTATCATTAAACCGGGCTATACACCATAGATCCAGAACAATTTACTGAGATAGCCCACCGATTCGCTCCCAAATCACCCGGATCTAGTGGATTCATACTCAAGTGCTGCTATGGAAGTAGCTTGTTGTCTAGAATCTTGACTATAATGATAGCTATCCCCTGGGAAGAGAGATTCACATAGGTCTAAGGAGTTAATGACCGCTAGGAGGTGAAAGGACGAGTTTAGGAGTCCCCCAGAATGCCTATGTCCTTGAAGAACCAAGGGCTTTTTAGAGTAGATCCGACAAAGAATAGAGGGTAATTTGGGTAGAAGTGTGCGGATTTGGTCAGGAACTGGATCCTAAGGATTAGATATAGAGGTCATGTTCGCCATAAATGAAAGGGGTTTAGGCAATAGAGCATGTCTAGATCGACATAATATGAGTCGTATCTCATCGTTATACCAGTTCATAGAAGTGGTTTTGGGGGGCCAAATCATGGTGGGTGGGATATAATTGCGGTTGTCAGTGTGAGTTAAAAGGACAACCTTCAGAATATGACGCAAGAAGGCGGATTGGGGGGGGGGGAGGCGATGGGACTTCGCCATTAACGCGAGGCTTATGGTTTGGTGAATGGCCATTGAAGGAAAGCAAGTGGAGGTCGAGTGGTTTTTTCATAGGGTTGAGAGGGCAACTCTCATTGGATGACCTAGCTCTCTCTCAAGAGGCTCCTCCCTTTCTCTCTAGAGTGTTCTACTTAGGTGATATTAGTATATGCACCTCTTAAATAGTTCTAAAAAGTTATAGACACTTTTTTGCACCTAACTCACATATCTACATTTTTAATTTGTTTAAATGCCAGAAATCCAGTTATAATGTTTGCATTTGATAGAAAAAAAAATTAAATTTAAATGTATCCAAACCCAAATCTTTTTGTCGTTCTCTCCTTCCCCTTCTCTCTCTCCTGTGGATTCTAGAGTCTAAATTTAATATAATTCTAATATCTTTAATTTTCTTTTATTATTATTATTGATTTTTTTTCGACTGTTTAGTTGCAATGTGCTGTTGGTGTAGAATTTTTGTTAACTTGGCACTAATAATTGATTTGAACTTGATGCTATTTCTTTTTTTCCTCCTTTGGTGAGATTAGATGGAGATTTCTTATTTGTATTTTTATTTCATGTTTTACGTGTTAGCTTCATGGCTTCTTTTTTTTGTGTTTTACTATTAGGTGAGGATGATTTGTGCTCTGAAACCAACGATTTTAGCAAATGGTGGATAATTGTAACATTCTGTAATTTCTGCATAATTTACGTATCAACTTCAAAATATGAAAAACCGCAAGGAACAAACGTGGTAGTAGACCTATCATAGTTTTTTTTTTGAGCAAAAAAGTGGGATATATTATTATTTTTTATCAAGTTACGCTATCGCAGGAATACAAGACGGAACATTTATTAAAAAAAAGTATGAGATGGACAACAAAAAGTATGAGCTAGAACTCTTGTACAAATAGTATACCTTAACAAGTATCATATGTTTTTTTAGTAGTGTATATTAGTAATGATGATAATATATAGACACTCCTGTTCTAAATGTCTAAATCCGTCGCTGCCGGATCAGGAATTTGTCACCATAACAGTCCAAAAGACTTCCAAACTTGCTCGTGACTTCGAACTGGAAAAATTCGGTTAAACCTGGCCAACCCGTGAAACTAACTCAACCCGACCAACCCGCGATTCGATCAGAATTTTCCCACTTCCTATAGAAATTTCTATTTTGAGGCTTGTACTTCAGTCTTCAGCATCTCTAGTGTCCTTGAAAGTCAACTCGAAAAGCTTTTATGTATGGTTTGGTTAGATATAATCAGTCTTGTAATACAATCAAGTTTGTAATTGTGTGTTTCATTACCTTGTTTGATTATATGATAATGTTGCAATAAAAGAACTATTTTGTAATTATGATTACCACAAATTAAGTAATCATGATTAAATTACAAAGTTGATTGCAACATATTGTCCTTAGATTGCCTCCAACCAAATATTATATTAGTGATAGGCAGTTGAGAGAAACTGAGAAATAAGACAACATAGAAGGTCGGTTGATTCAGCAAGCTCTTGATGAGAGAGGGAGTGAGACAGATGATACAGGAGAGATCCGCGATTAGGAAAAAGACTGAATGGGGGACCGGCCGTTTCAGAGTTGTCGGTGCCGCGGTAGTGACAGACGAAATTTTAGTAAATTGAGGATTTTGCTGCTACCTGATTTGCTTTTATATTGTTCATTTATATATGACATGGATATCGGCCTTTGTTCTCTGACCTTATAATTTTCTTTGATGGGCTTTTGTCAATGAATAATGCCACGTTAATTGGAGTTGACGTAACTTTTTTTATTATTTCATGACACACATATGCATGTACACGTAACATATATATATATATATAT
>JACYFF010010365.1:33089062-33105295 GCA_017589665.1 Selenicereus undatus | reverse complement strand
ATATATGTATATATAAATATCTGAGTGCGTGAAATAGCGATGAGATCAACCAAGTCTAGCTGGTTTGATCCGGTTTAGTGGTTAATCAGGTTAACTAGTCTAATTGGACGTAAATGATCCGACAGATCAATCCATTGACATGCTCTTTCAACCGGTTCAACGACTGGATTGATTCTCTTAACATTGCCTAGGCTATCGCACATTCCCACAATAGTGCAACAAGGCAGGGGTTGCCTCTTTTTGCCAATTATAGAAAAGATCAATTGCAAACTATGAGTAGTTGGAAGGCCAGGTCGCCCTCCAATGCAGGAAGAGCTGCCATTATTGTGAAAACTAAGCTAGAATTCTTATTTGATTATGCCATGTAATACCTTTAAACACGTGTTTTTGTAGATGACTTTTTGGATGACGTTTTGGTATGATGTTGGTTTTTTAACTGAGTCAAACAATTATTTAGATTGTTTGGTGAATGATTTTTTTTCACCCCATAAAGTTGTTTTCTAAAAAGGTAAAGTTTGTAGCTTTTTTGGGCTAGCTGCTTGGGCTTTAATGTAAAAGACTAGAATCTCATTGTCTAAATACCATAAACAAAATTCATATATTCTCTTGCACTCTCTCTTCTAAGTTTGAACTTTTTTCTTCAAATTCAAATTAAATAATGATCCGTAGTAATCATACCTTCATAATTTATTTTAGTGGTTGATAAAAATATAAAATTATTAATTCTTGCTAATTTTATCTAGTAATATTTAATGTAATGTAAATTTTAATTCTCAATTTAACCCCCCTCAAAAAGATCAATTCATATCGAAAGAAAGTTAAACTAATAACAAATAGAAATTTTTCTAAGTGAACAACATAACAAGGTTGTGTTATGAGCCGTAAACATCGCATAAATTTTAATTTAGATTGAAAAGAAAATTAGATTAAACAAATAAGTCATGTATAAATCAATAAAAAGATTTAATAACTAGTAATAAAATAGGATTATATAAGTGAAGCGTAATTTGTACATGTCATGTAATTTAATCCCTATTGAAAAACATATAAGTAACCAACTAACTAAAAAAGTTCATCTTCAATGGTAAATGAGAGATATGGACATAAATAAAATTTTATCAAATATATTTTTCGAATATAATTAATTTTCCTAAACACTTTTTCAAAAATAAAATAGCTAATTAAAACAGCTAATAGCAACCACAAATATTCAAATGATTCAGTCAATTTTTAGACCAAAAAACTAATTCTTATCAGCACGCTGCGCGGCACCGCATCACAACGAGCCCTACTCACTCACTCCAGCTTTCTAGCCGATGCACACAACACACTTTGAGCCTAAATTTTATTTAAAGATGAGAGGGGGGGGGGGAGATAGAACTATTTAAAACAACGTGCTTTGCCCTTCAAGTTCCATGTGGGACACTTGTTTCTGACTTTGCAGCGAAAACTCTTGACTGAAAAATTTTAGATTATCCTCCTACAACTGTGATTGTCTTTCACTATTTGGTTTTTTGGCCACCTTCCTCGACGGATCCTTCTTTCTCTTTCTTGTCTCAGGACCCTGAATGCCAGATTCAGCAAGATCATCAATGTTCTTATAGCTTCCAACATCAGTAAATGACATAATCTCATTACATGGACTACTTGGTTTTAATCTTGTTCTTTAGTTAGCTTGTTACATTAGCTATAATCAAGGTGCTAATGCCATCAAAATGATAGTAATGATTGTAAAAATAGAAAGGATGATAGAATAAAATGTTTTCTTCAATTTTGCCCATTATACTAGTAACTAGTTTATTTTAACATAAGATTGTAATTTTTGAGAAGATCTTATTTCTTTATATTGAAAACACTGCTAGATTAGTGGCTTATCAATTTAATTTGTTTGAATGCCTATTGCAAGGGGGAAAAGAAGTTTTAAGAATATCTCTATGTCATTCTAATTGTAGTTGTAGGGGGCAGTAGATAAAATTCTATTCTATCAATTTAAAAGATTATTGCACCAAAAATTTAGGAGATTATGTGATTACGTCTCATAGGATAATTTTGTTTTTTACCGCACTAAGGTGGTAAGGCGTTTCGATTATTTAGATAAGTTGAGTCGACGATGTACTTTTTGTGTAATTGCTCACTGTGACTTTTTCCTAGTTATTTAAATGATTAAAAATAATTGGTTAATCACCTATCTTCTTCTTTTCCAGTTCTTCATTCTTTTTTCTAGCTAAGCTTCACGTCGGGGGGGGGGGGGCGCTAAACTGTGCATTCAATTTCTGTTCATTTCTTTTTAAAACTTTTTTTCTAACTAAATTAAGTTATTTGATCTCTTCCAATTTCTTTGATTTTTTTCAATTAAGTTAGTCTAAACAGAATACTTCTTGTTCTTTCTATTGGCCAGTATCCACTTGACATTATTTCCTGTATAATATATTGGGCATTATTAGGATAGTTTCCTTCACCTAGAATCATATCTTGTAGGGTTTCCTTCATGTATTATACTTTTCTATTTTTATTGAGATATTGTAATACTTCTGTTGTTATATATGACAATTCATGGTTGAGCAGAAGGGCCAAGGGAAATCATTCTCTCCTAAACCTTGACAAGACTTTACATGGTATTAGAGCCAATACACAAACACTAATTTCTTCATCTAGCAGCATTTATTTCTTCAATGGAAGACGATAAACAAAATAAAGTCAATGCTTAGCAAATCACCATCAGCTACAATGACCCACAATTACCCTATTACCTTAGTAGTGTCGACCATCCAGATTACATGGTTAGTCCCGTGATTCTCAACGGAGACAATTATGCGAGTTGGTCTAGGCTCGTTATAAACACTCCCAAATCCAAAAACAACGTCGATTTTGTGAATGGAAAATTGGTCAAGCCAGAAGAGAATGCCCCAAAAGCTCATGCCTGAGAGAAGGCTAATTCTATGGTCGTTGCCTGGCTACATAATGTTATTAATAAAAGCCTGCACACTTCTGTGGCTTACGCAGATACAACACAAGTAGTCTGGGTTGACTTGGAAGAACGATACTCCCAAGGAAACTCTATCAGGATACACCAACTCCGGAGGGAGATTACTCTTCTGAGTCAAGGCAATTTAACTATGACTGAATACTTTACCAAACTGACGAATTGTAGGATGAATTGGAACTTAACAGATTATGCCAAGCTGTACTTGCAACGGTAAGTGTGGAGCAGCCAAAGTAGTAAACAAGATGCTTGAGGAGGAGAAGGTACATCAGTTTCTTATGACATTGAATTTAACAAAATACAAATTGATTCGATCAAATGTTTTGTCGATGGAGCCACTGCCTACTCTTAACAAGGCATACGCAGCTATTTCGTAAGAAATGATGCGGTAACAAGGAACTCACTCAGAGTTTTGGATAGATAGAGGAGTTCGATGAATACCTGATCATGTTTTGGAAAAGGAAATTGAGTAACACAGAGAGGGGAAAAGGGGAAAAGAGGGGAAAGAGAGATAGAGAGAGATGTGGAATCAAATTTTCAGCTATCTTCCCTTAGTGTGAGGTGCCCTATGAGAGGCACTGTTACATTGCCAAGCTTCCTGAATTCCCACTGACACCCCAACTAACTGCCAGCTCAACACGGCTCTTAACTAACTCTCACAAAAGCAATAACGGAAACAATTAAAAATGAAATATAGAAAGTCCTGTATCAATGCACCCTCCTTAAGAGCCTTGTCCTCAAGGATCAAAGTCAGGATATTTGTTTTCAAACACATCAGCATACTCCCAACTAGCTTGATCCTCAGCCAGACCATCCCATCGAACCAGATATTGCACTACAGCTGCATTTCTCCTCTTCACAATTCTTCTAGCCAAAACCTTGATAGGTATCCTGGCCTCAGCATTGTTAGTCCCCTGTAACTAGGCTGGTATGTAAGGTAGAGCAGGTAATGTGCCCACAAAACCCTTTAGCTGAGACACATGGACCGTAGGATGGATTTGAGCTGGCTCGGGTAGATTTAGTTTGTATGCCACAGGCCCTATCTTGTCAAGCACCTGAAATGGACCAAAGTATTTAGGCACCAGTTTCACACCTGTCCTGCTTTGCACATTCATTTGCCTGTAAGGTGGCAGCTTCAACCAAACCCAATCTCCCACCTGAAAAACTCTGTCAGTCCTACCTTCGTCAGCCAACTGTTTCATTCTTTCTAGTGCTCTTTGTAAATTTTGACGTACTTGCTTCAACATCTCCTCCCTCCTCTGCATTGTTCTGTCCACTCCCTTATGATGAGATTCCCCAGGAAGATAAGGCAAATGAAGTGGAGGCTCCTGGTTATATAATACCTCGAAGGGAGTTTTCTAAATGGCAGATTGGTAGGTGGTATTATACCACCATTCAGCCATAGGTAGCCACTTAGCCCATGCCTTAGGATTTTGCATACTCAAGCACCTTAAGTAGTGCTCCAAACATCGATTGAGCACCTCTGTTTGCCTATCTGTCTGAGGGTGATAGGAAGATGACAAGAGAAGTTCTACCCCTAAAACTGAAAATAGCGCTTGCCAAAAAGAACTAAGAAAAATTGTATCCCTGTCACTTACAATGCTTCTTGGTAGACCATGCAGCTTGTAGATGTTGTCAAGGTCAGCCTGAGCTACTATCTCTGCAGTATAAGGGTGAGAGAGAGACACAAAGTGAACATACTTACTGAATCTATCAACCACTACCAAAATAACTTCCTTCCCCTGAGACCGTGGTAGACCATAAATGAAATCCATGGAAATGTCCAGCCACACTTCTTCTGGAATGGGTAGAGGTTGGAGTAGGCCTGGATATGCACTATTATCATATTTGTAAGCTTGACAAACAGTGCATTGTCTGATGTAACTTTGTACTGACTTAGCCATTCCTTTCTAGTAGAATAGCTGTTTGAATCTTTTGAGTGTAGCATCTCTACCTAAATACCCCCCTTGAGGTGATATGTGTACCCAATTCAAAATTTTGCTCCTAAGTTCAGCATCCAATCCCACCACTAACCTTCCTTTCCTTCTAAGTTGACTATTCACCAATTGATACTTGGGAAATAAATCAACATTTTGCTATTTTTGCTGAATGATATGCTGTAGATGGGGATCATTACGCCAAGACTGTTCAATAAGCTGCATTAAGTCAGACTGTATATGAGAAATGGCCATGAGCAGTAGGGTAGCACTAGTCACCCTAGATAGAGCATCAGCCACAACATTTTCAGCCCCACTTTTGTACTGAATAGTGTAATCAAAACCCATAAGCTTGGAGAGCCAAAACTGTTGGAAAAGAGTGGTTATTTTCTGTTCAAGCAAATGTTTCAAGCTCTTCTGGTCAGTTTTGATGATGAAGGGTCTCCCCATGAGGTATTGATTCCATTTTTGCACTGTAAATACAATTGCCAATAATTCTTTTTCATATATTGAAAGCTTTTGCCACTTAGGCCCCAACTTTTTGCTGATAAAGGCTATTGGATGCCCTTTTTGTTGCAGGACAATCCCAATGCCAAAACTAGAAGCATCAGTTTCTACCTCAAACTGGTGTTCAAAGTTAGGTAGAGCTAGTATAGGGGCTGTCATTAATGCCAACTTCAGTGTTTGGAAGGATTTGCTGCCTCCAAGTTCCACTCATACCCATCTTTCTTCAAAAGATCTGTGAGAGGCCTGCTAAGGGTGGTATAACCCCTAATAAACCTTCTATAATAACCAATTAACCCCAAAAAACTCCTCACATCTTTCTGTGATTGAGGCTCAGGCCAACTTGCAATTACCTCAATCTTCTTGGGGTCAGTTTCCACCCCCTTTCCTAAGATTAAATATCGCAAATATTCAACCTTAGCTATGCCAAAAGTACACTTGCTGAGTTTGGCATAAAGTTCATGCTGCCTCATAAGGATGAGAACTTCCTCTAAATGCAGCAGATGATCCTCCATGTTAACACTGTAAACTAGAATATCATCAAAGAAGACCAGTACAAATTTCCTCAAGTAAGGTCTGAAAACCTCATTCATTAGTGCCTAGAATGTAGCAGGGGAATTAGTCAGCCCAAATGGCATTACCAAAAACTCATAATGCCCGGAATGAGTCTTGAAAGCAGTTTTAGAAATGTCCTGAGCAGCCATTCTGACTTGGTTATACCCAGCCCACAAGTCTATCTTAGAATAGACTGTGGCACCTGCAAGCTCATCCAATAATTCTTCAATTACTGTGATGGGAAACTTATCCTTGACAGTACACTTGTTAAGCTCCCTGTAATCCACACATAGTCTCCATCTTCCATCCTTTTTCCCTACTAACACCACAGGAGAGGCAAGGGGGCTAGAGCTGGTCTGAATCACACCCCTATCCTGCAATTCTTCTACCAACTTCTCAATGATATCCTTGTGCCTCAAAGAGTATCTATAAGGCTTGAGATTGACAGGTGAAGTACCATATTTCAAGGGAACTTTGTGATCAATAGGGCCTCTAGATGGAGGTAAAGTGGTGGGTTCTTGGAACAAATCATCATAGGTTGCCAATAGCTTGTGCAATGCTGGGGAGATATTATGCTCTTCCTTAACTGGTGAGGTTTGACCATCTTGTTCTGGAATCATTTGTAACATACACAAGTGTGAGGCAGTTCTAAGAGCCTTAGATAATTGTCCCTGAGGCATCAATTGAGGTCTTTGCAATCTAATGCCCCTCAATGTGGATGGCCATGATAAGTAAACTCCATCCGAAGCTGCTTAAAGTCCCACTTAATGACTCCTAAGGTAGAGAGCCATTGCACTCCAAGAACTAGGTCACAACCACCCAAAGGTAAGTGAAGGATGTCAAATGTAAACTCAACACCATGCAAGGTCCAAGTGAATTTCCTGCAAATAAACTGGCACTGTAGTGTATTACCATCAGCAATTGCTACAGATTGTGTAGCTATATGGTCTAACTTACAGCCTAACTTCCTTGCCAAGTGCTCATCCAAGAAGTTATGAGTACTTCCTGAATCAATCAATATGTGCAAGGTTTTCTTTCCTTTGTGACCATTCACCCTCATGGTATTAAAGCCGAAATGACCACACATAGCATTGATGGATATTTGTGGCAGCAACTCGTCATCATCAAATTCTATTTCCCCATTAAATATGCTAGCCTCCCCTGCCTCTTCTTCCTCTCCTAATACCTCTACTAGGAACAATTGTTTAGTAGGGCTACTACATTTGTGCCCTTTCTCAAATGGTTGATCACATAGGAAGCACAATCCCTTGGCCATTTTCTCTGCCCTCTCAGCTGCAGGGATGAACCTATGTGGTTTATGAGAATTTTGGCCTGGAAATTTAGAATTAACATGGCTATTTTGTGGAGGTCTAGTTGTGGAATTTTGTGGGATTCTGAAGTTTGGGGGAGTAGGCAGCAGTGGCTTGGGGTTGGAGAAGTTAGACCTAAAGGGTCAGTCAGGAGGGAGCTTTAGGGATTGTATATGTTCTTCCTGAAACCGGGCCTGCTCAATGGCTAATTCAAGTGTTTGGGGTTTGAAAGTCCTCACCAAGGATTTAATGGAAGGTTTCAACCCTCCTATAAAGCTTTCCAGGAGGTAAGTATTAGGCATATTAGGATTTCTAATCAATATCAGGGCCTTAAGCTTTTCAAATTTTGCCAAATACTCATCTAGAGTACCAGTTTGCAGCAATCTGTTGAAATCCTCTACCACCTTACTGTCCAAGTTATCCCTAAATCGAGCACACACATCCATCACAAATTCCTCCCAAGTCACCCCTCTTCTTCCCATGATATAGCTTACAAACCAGGTTTCTGCAGGCCCTCTTAAATATAGAGAAGCTAAATCAACCTTTTGATTTTCATTGATTCGGCATAACCCAAAATATCTAGTGCATTTTTTTATCCAACCCCTGGGGCCAGTCCCCTCAAAAACAGGGAACTCGATTTTGGGATTAAACTGTGCACTGTTACCTCCTTGATTGATAAGGTTTTGCCTGGACTCACTCATCTCCTTGTCCTGCTCCAACTGTGCCAAAATTTGGGTCATCATAAGTTGATTTTGTTGATGGATCAGTTGCTGTTGATCTTTCATGTGCTGTTGTTGTTGCTCTAGCAGCCGTTGCTGGTTGGCTGCAATGTTGTCATTTTGTTCTTGAATCTGCTGCTGTAACCATCGTTTTTGTTCCTCCAAAATAGCTCTCATGGCTTCCTCCATGGCTGTCAGGCTCCTTGTTGGGGCCAACTTCTTAGATCAACTACCAGGTCCAATTGATCAATTTGCTTTGATACCAAATGATGCGGTAACAAGGAACTCACTTAGAGTTTTGGATAGATAGAGGAGTTCGATGAATACCTGATCATGTTCTGGAAAAGGAAATTGAGTAACACAGATAGGGGAAAAGGGGAAAAGAGGGGAAAGAGATATAGAGAGAGATGTGAAATCAAATTTTCATCTATCTTCCCTTAGTGCGAGGTGCCCTATTATAGGCACTGTTACATTGCCAAGCTTCCTGAATTCCCGCTGACACCCCAACTAATTGCCAGCTCAGCACGACTCTTAACTAACTCTCACAAAAGCTATAACGGAACCAATTAAAAATGAAATATAGAAAGTCCTGCATCAAAGAGCGGCAACAGTTCAGCCAGGGCATGGAAGCAAGGCCATTCAAGGAAGGTTCAACCTTCAAAGTAAATACTACAAATCTGCCATTGAAACTCAAACAAAGCATAAACCGGCCCAGATGCAGTCACTGTCAGAAATAGGGTTATAAGAAACACCAATGTTTCAAACTTATTGTTTACGCACCCAATTGGCAGAACCAAAGATTGAATCGTTCAACTTGGAATCAGGGCATGAATAGCAATTCTAAATCTGGGTTGTGCGAATGAAGTAGATTGAACCCTAACCATGGTGGAAACAACAAGTCCACACGCAGTGAAGAAACAAGGGAGGCGTAGTGGCGAAGCCAGGAATTTGGAGTAGGGATGTCAAAGATAAAACAGTAATTATGGTTGAGTAATATCGTTCCTACTTTTTTCATTCAATAGTGAGTTTTCGAATTTAGAATTTGAAGAGATGGTTCTTTAGTTATCCTTTTGAAATATCTATGTATTTTGAGTTATAATTTAAATTAACCCACAAATTAAACAACTTTAGAATTAAAATTGGCCCATTAAACTCATAAATTAAAACTGAAAAAGTAAATTAACCTTATGTTAAAGGATTAGTCAACAAGTTGAACTATTGAGGTTAATAAAGCGTTATCTTTTTGAAATATTTATATACTTTGATCTAGAATTGAAATTAAACCCACAAATTAAACAACTTTAGAATGGAAATTTAAAAATTAAACTCATAAATAGACTTTAAAAAATTAATTGATGAATTAAGCATTGAACAATAAATTGAAGTCAATTAAAGTACTAAACTATAATTAATAGACTTTGAACTTTAAATTGGAGAAATGCTAGTAACCAAAAAAAATAAAGAAAAAGAGAAGGTTCTAACCCAAAAAATAAAGAAAAAGCTGAATGTTCAACCCCAACAGGATTCGAACCCATGATGTACTGAAACATATAGCCAAATTGTACACACTCCTACCGTTGGGCTGAACACAACCTCATTAATCATTAATGCGACAATAATTATTTGTACATGATTTATATTTTTAGCATACTACATTTTTTTGTCATGGAGGGGGAGGGGTGTCTATTGACACCATGCTCCCTCCGCCACTGGGGAGGCGCATCATGTTTTTAGCGGTTCAAGTTCTGAGGCTGCTGGACATGGTGAATCTCAAAGAGCTGATGATTTTGGGGTGATGGTGGAGGACAATCGGGTAAGAGCAGTCATGGTAATTTTGCTCGGCTCACACCATATCCAGTAGAGGAGTTATTTAATCTTTTTAGAGAAAGGAAAAATCAAGATAAAATGATTGGTAAGCCTTTCTACTCTCTCTCTATAGCATGGGTGTTGGACTCTTAGGCATCCCACCATATGACATCCAGTTATGATCTTTTCTCTAATACACACATACATACATACATACATACATATATATATATATATATATATATATATATATATATATTGTTAGGAAATAGAGCAGAGTAATAGCAGAAGCGATAGGATGAAACAGATATTCAAAAATTAAAGAACGATAACAAGAACAAAATAACATCACACAAGATTTACGTGGAAACCCAATGTGGGAAAAAACTACGGACGAAGACGAACACAATCAATCCACTATATGAGCAGGAAGAGTACAAAACGATCACAATCACAACAGCTGATTTGATCTAATAGCAGAATTACAATCTCTCTTGTAATCTCTCTCCAAGTCTCTCTACCTCTCAATGTGTTTAGGAATTCAGGAGTGATTTTAGATCCTAGGTATGGCCTATTCATATAGGGACTAGAAAACTAGGGTTTTACCCTTAGAGAAGAACCCTGGCCACTAGGAGAAATTGCTTGTCGAGACAAGCCCTAGTCGCCACCAATTCGCGCCAGAATAATACACGTGACACGGCACCCCCATGTCGTTTTGCTGTCCTCTCTTGACTTCTCGCTCCTTTGGCCTTTAGCACCACCCCACCATCCCGATACTTGAGTTTTGGGCCGCGAAACCCAACACACACACACACACACATATATATATATGTATATGTATATATATATATATATATATATATATATATATGTATATGTATATATATGTATGTATATGTATATAACATTGCCTCATGGGAAAAATAAGTGTGTTGAAAAGACTGGAAGTGTGAAGTTAGGTCCAAATTTTATTTTGAAAGATGTTCTATATATCCAACGCTTTAGTTGTAACCTCATCTCTATCCGCAAATTTACTAAAGATACAAATTGTCTTATCACTTATGACGATGACTTTTGTCTCATATTGGGCTGCACCTCGAAGAAGCCGATTGGAGCAGGTGACTTGAAGAATGGGGTCTATTGTTTGAAGATGGAGCCTATTGGATCAGTGTTCGTTGCTCTACAAAGTGAACGGTCAAATGGCATGAACGTCTACGACACCCCTCATTTGGTAGTTTGACTTCTTTATCAAGTATTTGTGGTTTCAAGTTGAATAAGGAGTTCTATGCATGTTGTGATGTGTCTTATAGAGCAAAACGGACTCAGAATATTTTTCCTTTAATTAGTTCAAAAGCTAAACGACCTTTTGAGTTGCTTCATTGTGATTTGTGGGGTCATTATCGTGCATCTTCTTTATCTGGATGCCATTATTTCCTGTGTATTGTGGATGACTATAGTCATGCTATTTGGGTGTTCTTATTAAAAGATAAGATGAAAACTTTTGAGAAACTTGTGTATTTTTGTGCAATAGTTAAAACACAATTTGGGTTGGTTGTTCAATGAGTTTGCAGTGATCATGGAATGGAATTCATGGATAGAAAGGTACAAAATTTATGTATGGAAAATGGTATCATTCATGAAACTTCTTGCATTGATACGTCACAAAAAAATGGGTGTGTGGAACGGAAAAATTGACATAATACTTAATGTGGCACGAGCCCTTAGATTCCAAGCATCTCTTCCAATTTGTTTTTGGGGTTAATGTGTTTTGACTACCGCTTATCTTATCAACCAAATACCGACCAAAATTCTTGAGTTCAAGACCCCTTATGAGATTTTTTTTTGTTTTTTTTATAAGGGCAAGCGAGCCAGCCTGCAAGGCCCCTATCATAGGGTACCTAGTATACCTTAACAGCCCAGGGGAGGGGATGTCAAGCCCAAGCTAGAAGCCCATACCCACAAGCCTCCAACACACACAGTTTCTACACAAAGCAGAAGTGTGTACCCACACAGGTTTGAACCTGGGTGGGGAGGGAGGAAAGTGGGAGTGTTGGCCATTCGGCCAACACTTGCTCAACCCCTTATGAGATGTTGTTCAATGCTTCTCCATCATATGCTTATCTTAAGGTCTTTGTTTGTCTCTGCTATGCCCATCCCCATAACCATATTAAAGACAAATTTAATGCTCGGTCCACGCGACGCATATTTTTGGGGTACCCCTATGGGCAAAAAGGTTGGTGGGTTTCTTCCCATTTCTATTTTCTATGTGGTTTTCTCAAATTATTAAAGCATTAATTCATTAAAGGAAATGTGGACAAATGCAGATAGGTTCACATAACTCGACTCTTATTCTCCTTAAATAAGTTCTTGGATTGGTTCAAGAATTGTAAGTGACCCAAAAACAAGGCTATACTGAGAGATTATATCTCTTACTATGACTATAACTCACCCCTAATTAACAAAAAACAATGACCAACAATAATAAGAAAAATGAACTCCATGCATCCTCTTTCTATGCCTTAGTTAGGGTAGAGTGAGATGCTTATTTAATTTCAAAATAGTTGAGTCGAACTCTAAGAAAAATTTATGTTTGGATAGAACAATAACAAACATATTTTAGTATGACTTACAAAAGGAGATCTAATATTATTTTAGAACAAAATATATTAATAGTATACAACTACTCTATCATTTCAGAGAAATACATTCTTAGAAAAAAGATAATAATTGAACAAAATGTATGTCATATCTAAACTAACACTCCAAAAAAAATATGGCAATGTTAAGTGGGAAAAGAGCGACATGTTGTGCATCTTTTATTGAACTATGCTAACTAAACAAATCACCAATTAGTTTCTTGGTGAACCTTCCAAAATTATTGGAGCAAAATATACCAAAAAACAAAAATAGGTGAAATATACCAAAATTTTAGCTTGTATGATTATGAAGGAAATTAAAATCCATGTAATTGTAGAGGGGTGGATCAGGACCAGGGCATAACAAATCAAAAGAGGAGGAATTGGACATGTTGTACAAGGGCAAATTGGGAAACACGGGGCTCGGAGGAGGGGCTAGCGTCGGTGGGTCGAAAAGAGAGGGCCCCATACAAGAGTTTAATTGAACCACAATGTCGCTGATCGTACTGCTGCTGCTACAATTCTCATCCGTAATTACTGATGAAGACTCATTGTCATCGTTATTACTACTATTTTCAGTGGTGCTACTGTTTTTGTTATTATCATTACCTGGCCCTTGAGCTATTCTTTTTGTGTCACTAATACTCATCTGGGGGCCGCGGGTCCGAGTCTTATCGTAACTAGGAGGACCAGTGCTGTGGTCTACGGGCCCTGCCTCCTCGTCGGGCATGGACATGCCCGTGAGCTTCTGGACCAGGGACATGAAGTCCTTAGGATTTGTATGGATGACCTTCGGGGAATGGGTATAGATGATCACCGGACCTCGATGTTGTTGATGGTTGTGGTGGAGGGCTTTGATCCTTGGCGCTGCAAGGGAGGACACGGATGCAGAGGAGGATGACGTGGTGGGAGACGACGATTTCTTGATTGCATGGGAGTCTCTGTGGATCTTCAACAAAGACGGGCATGACATTCCTCCATGCGCATTGATGACATTGTTGTCGTTGTTATTTGGGGTTGCGATGTCTGTTATGTCACTCTTAACGGGTTGAGGGCCGTGGTGGTTGTGACGGGTTTGATCTGGTTGGAATGACGTAGGAGACATCTTTCTACCATCAAAGTAACCCGGAAAAGAAGGCAAACGATATAAGGTATCCAAAATAGAAGTCTTCGTAGGTTCGCTATTATGTCTAAAGCAGAATTGGGTTTTCTTGGGTTCTTCCAATGAGAGGTGGGAAATGAATGCTGATATTTATAGGTTACTAATGGACATGGAGGAAAGCAAATTAAAACAACAAATATACTTTGATGGGGAAACTAAAGGCATGAATATTAATTTCTATGTCGGAGGAAGAAAGTGCCACCAAAGAGTGGCTGTTGGTAATTGGGAGAAGTTCTCGGAGAAGAAGTTGGTGGGTTGGTCACAAATGTTATTCTCTCATGAATTGCCGGCTGCCTCGTCCCAACAAAGTAACAAACACTATAATAGAAAATTAATTGACAAAGATGAAAGTTATTAACAAAACTTCACATTTCAAACGACGATAAAAATATTACTTCTTGTGTCTCATATATATTATCATGTCTTCGAAATATATTAGTATTATAAGAAGAATTTAAGTTGATCCCATTATGAGTAGTGTTAGTTAAATTGAAATTGATTTTTAAACATCAAAAAATCCATCAAGTTACTGAGATTTGAACAATGACAATGTTATAGAAGACCAATATAAATCTTTTTTTTACAATATATCTAGGATGGAGCTACTAACAAAATATATTAATGCTGATAATCGATGTTTGGTTTCCCAACTCAATGGAGGTTCAAATAGGTATGAGCTAAGTTCAAATTTTACAATCCAAGAATATAAAATTTCGACATGGACTCATATGTACTTCACTTGAGCTAGAGCTCGGAGTTAAGTCAGACTCAACTTGGTATTTTTTTTTTTTTTGGTTGTCTTAAGAAAAGATTCTACTCCCACATAAAATTCAAAGTTAGTCTAGAATTAGCTATGCATCCAAGAAATAAGGGAAGCCTAGAGGAATATTACATAAGAAAAATATGAAAACCAAAACTCAAACTTAAAATTAATTATGAATGCTATAATTCAACGTAACATGAATAGTCTGTCTAGTGTATACCCAAGCATAAAAAATTAGCTAAAATGGAAAACAATTTGAAGGCTTTCTCAAACTCATCCTAAATGCCATTAATCTAATCAAATAATGTTCATTTAAATAGCTTATGATCCCAACGTAAGTAAAGGAAAAAAAGACAAGAAATCAAGTGCATCCAAAGCCTATCTGCGACAATTAACCGAGCCTTGCTAGGCTTGGCTTGGTATTCTTAATTGACAAGGCGGCTTGGTTTTCGTCCAGACTTGCTTTAATTCAGGCTGGAGTTGAGCTGGCTGAGCTGGCTCAATACAATTTCAATCTTACATTTTTTTACATGAAAAATTACAATCCCACATTGATCTAAACTAATGAATATTTTTGTTAATATTTAAAGTTCATCTTGCGAATCACGGCTGATTAAGTACGGTGGTTACAATTAAGACATTGGGTACATCTAATTTTAAGTTTGATTCTACCTCTCTCCTATTGCACTGCAATTATATTACAATACTGACTACCGTCCGTGGCTCATTAAACGCGAGAAAAAAATAAAGTCCATCTTTCTCTTCTCAAATCAATGTAAACCAACATATTATAATGATGTTTTCTAAGAAGTTTTCAATATATATCTGGCTGACGTTATCATTTTAAGAGGAAGTAAGGAAGAAAATTTTAATTTCTGTTGGATGTTGGATATCTTCGGCTTCTTCGCAGCATTTGCTTAACATATACTCCTGAAGAAGTTTGTCTTGTTTAGGGAATAAAATTGTGCATTGTTCAACGCACTATTTTCTATTAATTTTTTTTAAAAAAGAATATCATTAATAATAATAGTCGTAAGAAAAAATTTCACTTTAATACTTTTATAAAGAAAAAATGGACAAATATTTTTAAACGGAGGGAGCACTGGATTACTGTACACTAGTCGTCCCTTTATATTGCTTTTCTTTTTATTATTAGATCACACTTTCTCGATCAAAAAAAAATTCACGTGATCACTACCCACATTTTTTCGTCCAGATCCAGGGCTGGTAAAAATCAACTCGACCCGATTATTCAAATTGTCCGATCAGAAAAAAATCGAGCATGCTTAATTTAAAATTCGGAATTTAAATTCGGGTCGGGTTCCGATTTGGACATTCAGGTTCAAATTATTTGGATTTTTCAACCATTTTGGTTCGGACAAATTTAGACAATTTGGCAATTGAATTTAGACATCAGACAATTAGATTTATGTCTAATTTCGGTTAAAATTCTCTCGAAAATTTCATAAAAACAATTTCAGATAATCGAGTTCAGATATTGAAAAATCGAGTTTAGGTTCAGTTGTACAAAATTTAGGTCAGAATATCCAAAAATCATTCCCAAATTCGGACATCCAGACAACCGGATTCGAGCATTGAACATTCATATCTAGGTCCGGGTCTAATTCAAGTGTCCGATTTATAATTCGAATAGCATCAAAGTATGAAATTCTTATCTAAATGTCCAATTTGTCTAAATCCAAATCAACCTGAACCTAAATGTTTGCTAGTCCTAAACTCCTAATTAGATTTCTATCTAATTCCCTGTCCTTGCCAAGTCATATGATCACTGCAATATCAAGCATGCATCGCCTTATATTCGCTTTTTTTTCCCCGCGCGGTGGCGGGGGGGGGGGGG
>JACYFF010010365.1:32998890-33084062 GCA_017589665.1 Selenicereus undatus | reverse complement strand
ATATGAGTTCAAATGTTGCGAACGTGACACGTGCCATGTTAAGATTTTATTAAGATTTTATTTAAAAATAAAAAATTTAACAATATGTGATTTGAAGTCATCATAATGAATAGTATCTTTTCAATTGCAATGAAGAAAAAAAGGAAATAAATTGCAGATATGATAAATTATTATTTCTAAAAATTTAAATTATAAAATTAATTATAATAGTTCTAAATATTGTAGGTAAAATTTTAGAACAACAGGTGCTACTTAAAGGCTGGTAACTATAATTAAAAATGGGTGAAGTCATGCGAAAGTGACTTGTGGCATGCTGACTAACCAATACTTGGCGTGATATATGAATGGCTAATTTATGTCTTTAATATTGAACACTAATTGATTAAATGGAGTTTTAAAGTCTCTTAGTCATTAGTAAGATTTATGGCTAATTTAGTGTTGAATTTGTAACTTAAACACATTATCAACCTAAAAATACAAATTCAATTTACTATCTTCTTAAAAAAGTTATTTTTGTATTCCAACTATTTTCAAACCAAGAGTGTGTTTTCTTACCCATTGAGCTCCTCAAGCCCATTGTTATTTCTAAAAATATTGATAATAAGTTGCTTAAATTTTCTCAAATCTCTGAGCATATTGTTTTGATAAAGTTGGGTGTTGTTCATGAAGTGGATATTATTTGGCCTCATTCCTTTATAATTCTTTTAAAAAATTTATCTGCACATTACTATGAATACTATGCAAGCTAAGTTCTTAGATTAGAATCCCTTTTCATTTGCTTAAATCCAAAGTATTTGTGAATTTTATAAAATTTGAGAGGATCAAATTTCAACAAGTCTGATGGAGACATTTCTTTTATTAGAAACTACCCAGTTTTTATAGGATAAACAATCTCAAAACTTTACGCTTATTCTACTGTCATCACTTTTTCCCATTTTGTATAATCATAAAATTCTAGTACATAGTTGTCTAAATCTTCATGTTGTTTATTTCATTATTGGTGTTATTTTGAAGTATATAGATTCATTTTTATAACTTTTATGTGAAATTTTTAAGATGCATGGTACTCATTCCTATTGTTTACATTATTAGAATTAATATGACATTCACGCTATAATCAAATATGATCATACATTGAAATTGGATAATGTTCCCATTAGCCTTTATCATCTCTATCATTACTTGGTAATCTCGATCTCATCTTTTTTCATTTTTAGTGTTTTTACCCTTTTAGATTTCAATCCCAGAGGGTCAAAACACTAAATGAAAAGTTATCTTTAGAAAATTCCTCAACTCTGCTTTTGTGAAGTAGTAAGTAGTATATTATTTTGTTGTCTTAAATTTATGCTGCAAGTGCACGGTGCCAATTGTAGTTAGCAACGGCAAGTACGAGTCGTATTCCAAAGGGAACTTAGTTCTAGCCACCAGATTTACCTAACACTCAATTCAGGCAAAATAGATGCACAATTATGGGAACTGAGCGCTACTAAAAATGTTTAATTCAATAATTACGAAGATCCTAGACTGCGATTCACCACACTATTATACTTCTTGGAATTTGAACTAGATCTTGCAAACCTACCCACGCAAATGATTGAAATGGAATGATTACAAATTGGAACATGTTCACGCCTACTTTCGTAGGTCATTAGACTAGCTAATTAATACTAGTTATCTATTTTCATGAAACTAGAATCAACAAAGTCATAGGATTGAGTAACCCACAATTCCCAATTGAAACCCTAACTAGTTTCATGTTAAGAAATCAATCGCTCACAAGCAATTCTAAGTAGCGGATTCAACTTTCATTGATCTCCTAAACCCTAGCTAAGAACATGAAAACACCCATCTCAGGCAATTCATCAAACACATGGCGTACTAAGTGAGAATTTTGTTGAGTTACTCCTAAACTTAGAATAAGTTGGATGATCTTTTGATGAAAGACAATAAGGATTGAATTAAATCTGAACCAAATGAATCCAAGTAATGATGTTTAAATGGTTGGCAAATTCAAAATAAGCATGGAAGAAGTAGCCCTTTTATACTAGTGAAACATGTGTATGATTATAGAGAAAATATGTGGGCATCATACAATATCAAAATGATTTTATTTGATTGATGAATTGGGGAGTTAACCAAGGAAATTATATAGCTCATTCAAAATTTGAATTTCAAATTTTGAAGAATCAAATCTCTTGATATTATCTTGCTCTGATTTTATCTTCACAAAAAAAGCTTGCTTTTAATCCATTATACTTGCCATATAATCTAATCTTGCAAATTTTAAATATTCTGCTGACAATATTATAACTTTACTGATTTGCAAAGAAATATCATGATTGAGAGAATAATAACTTTTTTATCAAGGATCAAAATCTCTTGTTATGATATTGGATTCTAAGAATAATATCAACAATATTTTCAAGAGCAAGGAAAAGATATTATGCAGCTTCATATCAACACAAATCGTGGCAAAGATTGCAAGAAAATTAAATCAAAATCAACTGACCAGATTTCAAGGGTCTGAAATACAATTTCAGGATATTATGGGTAGAATTTTCTTTCTTGACAGAATTGATGCACGACTACTAAAGCCTATAAATAGAGGCCAAATGAGGAAGAGCAAGCATCCAAGTAAGTGCAAGAACATTGAGGTATACATTTGTGAATTTACTTTGAGCATTACATTGTAATCAAAAGTTGTGAGTGTATTGAGGAATTCTTTATTAAGGAGTGAACTTAAGAGTTAGTGTTAAGTCACAACTCCACCATATTTAAATCAAGAGGTTGGTTTAAGTACTTGGGATCTCTAGAGTGAGGTAACTTTGAGAGATTATGAGAGTTCTTCTTAATAAGAGAAGTAGAAGGGTGAATCCTAGAGTTGGATAACTCTAGGCGGGGACCTAAGCTTGATTGAGGCCCAACCTTGTTAAAATATCATTGCATATCATCTCTATTTAACTTCCGTATTTACATTTGATTTTGATTTTAAGTTTTTACAATCACCCTATTCACCCCCCTCTAGGGTAATCTGAATCTTCAATTGGTATCAGAGCCAATCCCACACTTCTTTTGACTTAACAGTCAAGTGGGTGACGATCATGGTTTTTTTAGAAGATGTCAATATTGAAGGACGCTCTACTGTTAGACCCCCCTTATTTAAAGGAACAAAATTTTCTTATTGGAAAAATACTATGCAAATTTTTATTGAATTTACTGATATGGAATTGTGAAAAATTGTGAATAATGGACCTTATTCTATTCCTAAGGTAAAAAATGACAAGGGAGAATTCATTGACAAACCAAAAGAGTAATATACGAGTGCTAACTAGAACAAACTTACAAAGAATTCAAGAGCTAAGCATATTCTTTATTATGGTTTAGATGCTACCGAATATAACCATATTTCTGCATGTGATACAGCTCAATAGATCTGGAGCAAACTAATTGTTACATATGAAGGGACAAGCAGAGTCCATGAAACCAAAATGAATATGTTCATATATCAATATGAACTATTCAAAATACAGTCAGGCGAATCGATAATAGATATGTTTACTCGATTCACTGACATCACCAATAACCTAAAATCACTTGGTGAGACTTACACAAATGAAGAAATTGTGAGAAAGATTCTTTGATGCCTTCCAAATAACAAATGGGGATCGAAAGTTACAACAATCGACGAAGCTCAAGATCTTAAAAAGTTAGAATTGGACGATCTTCTGGGAAACTCTTGACACATGAGATTCATCTCAAAAAAGATGAAGGAGAACGCTCAAAGAAAGGAATAGCACTGAAAGCTATACAAGAAGATTGCACTTATGAGGAAGAAGAATCCAACGACAATGATGAAGAGGCATTCTCATTTATCGTTCAAGGCCTTAACAAAATGGGGCTAAAGAAAAAGTTCAATCAACGAGGATTTAACTCAAAAGGATCCACGTTAAAAAGAGATGAAAAATCATCCTAAGGTAAGTTTTTTCATAAAGACAATACTAATGTTAGTTCTTGTTATGGATGTGGTATGCCAGGACATTTGTTGAAGGAATGTCCACTAATCCAAAAGATGGAAGAATCATGGAGATTTAAAAAGAAAGATAACAGAAGAGTAATGATCGCAACTTGGGGCGATAGCAACACAAGTGATAGTGAAAGTGATGAAGAACACAATGCCAATATTTGTCTCATGGCTAAGAAAGTACAAGACGATCAAAGATCTGAGAAAGAAAGTACTAATGAGGTAGATATATCAACTCTCTATGAATGCTGTAAAGAAGAATTAATTAATGCCTTAGTCAATTTGGCTAAACTAGAACAAAGATATCTATCTAAATATAAAGATCTTAAGAAAAATCTTCGAGAATTAAACCAAACAAATGTAGCTCTTGAAAAACTGAACAATGATCTTCATGATAAAGTTAAGAGCTTAGAAAATAAAATATGGAATTGCAAGCCAAGCGTGATAAAGCTCACAAAATAATCTTAAAATTCACACAAGGACAAGAAAAATTAGACAAGCTACTTTGCACCCAAAGTGCATCCTTTAACAAAGATGGAATTGGATATAATACCTCCAACAAAAAGAATATCTATAAGAATTTCTTTGTTAAGTCTACTCTATATAAAAAGGATGTTAGAACGTGTAATTATTTTTCTAAAATGGGTCATATTGCATACTCATGTCCACTTAGAAAACCACCTTCAAAGATTATTCAGATTTGGATTCCAAAGGGAACAAGACCACTTAATATGGTAGACATTAATGGACCCAAATTTTTCAAAAGTGCTTTGAGAAATGTTGAAGTTATTTTGTAAGAGTACTTGATGGCTGAGCAACTAAAGTAAAATAAAATAATAATAATAAAAAATGAAGGTCTAACATTTGTATACATACATAATATTTTTTCATACACTAGACCTTGACTCTATTATGCATGCTTGGACAAACAGATATGATTCTTTGTCTATGAGAATTCACATGCTCTCTGTGTCTTCATAAATAACTATTTTAAGAAAGGGAAATATAATTTATCCTAGATTGTTTGCAATTTTGTATGTCTTATAACCCCATGCTTTTGTCTTAAGTTAATGTATGAAGGGGGAGATAAATAATTTGAATTGTGGTATCTTTTCACATCCTCTACATTCAGGTTATCCCATGTCCCCAAGATTGATATTATATGCTTAAATTATTTATGCAAGGGGGAAAATATGCCAATGGTATATAAATTCGTTATAATGATATTGGAATGAATTAAGGGGGAGATATAATCGTCAAAGGTACTTATCCCTTGTTTTTATCCTTGATTTGTATGTTATAGTTATTGCATCGAAGGGAGGAGAAAATAGTTTGACTACATGCGATAAAGTATCACATGGTTGAATCATTTTTGGACGGGGGAGATGTAAAAAGTTTTGAAATATTGACATTCTAATACATTAATGTATCCAAAGAATTATTGACATGTAACTCCATTTTGACATTTATGAGTGTTAGATTAATGGGAAGTTGTGCTATTAATCTTAATGACATTCTACAACCCTTTTTATATTGATGACAAAGGAGAGAAGTATTATACAAGGATCAAGGTATGTGTCTCCATGTTCTTCCATACTAGCATTAAGTTTTTTGAATACCTTTTTGATGAAATACAAAAAGGGGGAGAAAGATTAATTGGTAAGTTCAAATGGTAAGATCACGGAAAGCGTTTTAATTCTTGAAGTTAGATTTTGTCTTTCATCAAAAAGGGGGAGATTGTTGAGTTACTCCTAAAGTTAGAATAAGTTGGATGATATTTTGATGAAAGATAAAAAGGATTGAGTTAAATCTGAACCAAATGAATGCAAGCAATGATGTTTAAATGGTTGACGAATTCGAAATAAGTATGAAAGAAGTAGCCCTTTTATACTAGTGAAACATGTGTATGATCATAGAGAAACTATGTGGGCATCATACAATATCAAAATGATTTTATTTGATTGATAAATTGGGGAGTTAACCAAGGAAATTATCTAGCTCATTCAAAATTTGAATTTTAAAATTTGAAGAATCAAATCTCTTGATATTATCTTGCTTTGAGTTTATCTTCACAAAATAAGCATGCTTCTAAACAATTATATTTGCCATATAATCTGATCTTGCAAATTTAAAATATTCTGTTGACAATATTATCACTTTACTGATTTGCAAACAAAGAAATATCATGATTGAAAGAATAATAACATTTTTATCAAGGATCAAAATCTTTTGTTATTATATTGGATTCTAAGAATAATATCATCAATATTTTCAAGAGCAAGGAAAAGATACTATGCATCTTCATATAAGCACAAATCGTGGCAAAGATTGCAAGAAAATCAAATCAGAATCTGCTGACCAGATTTCAAGGGCCTGAAATGGAATTTCAAGATATTTTGGGCAGAATTTTCTTTCTTGACAAAATTGGTGCACTACTATTAAAGCCTATAAATAGAGGCCAAATGAGGAAGAGCAAGCATCCAAGCAAGTTGCAAGAACATTGAGCTATACATTTGTGAATTTACTCTAAGCATTACATTTGTGATTAAAAGTTGTGAGTGTATTGAGAAATTCTTTATTAAGGAGTGAACTTAGGAGTTGGTGTGAGGCCACAACTCCACCATACTTAAATCAAGAGGTTGGTTCAATTACTTGGGATCTCTAGAATGAGGTAACTCTGAGAGATTGTGAGAGTTCATCTTAATAAGAGAAGTAGAGTGTTGAATTCTAGAGTTGGATAACTCTAAGCGGGGACCTAAGCTTGATTGAGGACCAACCTCGTTAAAATAACATTGCGTATCATTTTTATTTAATTTTCGCATTTACATTTGATTTAATTTTAAGTTTTTACAATCACCCTATTCACATTCTCTAGGGTGATCTGAATCTTCAAATTCAATTATGAACATGGGCATTCATTCACAAAAACCTAGACCATGATCCCAAATCGCATAATAGGGGCTAATCATAATCTAGGATAAAGGATTTAGCTGCTAAACATTACAACAGTCACAATCACAAATAAGGAATCAAAAAACATAATTAAAGGCACGAACTTTGATGAAAATCGCAAGAGAAGGGAAAAGAAACGTACTTCAATCGATTACAATGATGAATTCATAATTAGAATCCATAATTAAAACTTTTAAATTGAATCTAGATTAATGTATGAAGAACAGTGGAAGAAGGCCTAAAAATCACCCTCCAGAGAGTTCTACAGCATAAGATACCCGCCTTTCCAAAAATTGCCTCGAAAAATAATTAAATCGTGGAAGGCGGAGGGTGGCACTGTCGTACCACCTAGCATGGGGTACCCATGCCACCTCTTTGGCTCCATCCTGGTGAAGTTTTGGCAGGCCAAGTCTCTGGATTTGACCGACCTATTTTTAGACTTGAAACTCGTTTTCTTAGCCCTCCTTTCTACCAGAATTAGCAAATCTATTGCTTTTCTTAGCAGAAACTCATGCAAATGCGAAGAATCACTGCATGAGCGTAATTTAAACCAAAGGAGGGCAATTTGACCCCTTTCTCATCAAGATTAAACATGAAAACAATAGGAAAAAGGGACAACTAAGGGCTAAAATGATGTTAAGGTAGGGGTTATCAACTCCCTCATGTTCATCTCTTATTTGTCCCTAAGCAAGACTAATTCATGAATGGTCGGACAAAGGGAGATGAAACTCTAAACATGCCTTCCTCAAAGGAGAGATAATAAGTAATTGATCAAAATACCATGCATCAAAGGCGGCCTAGTCAATGTGTTCAAAATGTTTTTAAAAACAGCACGTATACCACCATCTATAAATCACTGTACCCATATCTAACACACCAAACAACCTAATATTGACTCACATAGTAGGAAAAGATAATCCCCAATTCGTAGTGAGTAAGCATGGCCGGTAGGATCTCACTTTGGAATAAAGTGAAACACTCCTCTCAATGTGTTTGGAATGTAAAGGTGCACTCAATACCCAAACCAATCATGCTACAACCATATGCTTAGCAAGACTCTCTATTCTCCACCACTCATGCAAAATACAAAGATGCCAATCATGAGGACTTTCAAGAGGGTTGTAATAGGGCTAAGGTTATGGGGTGAGAAGGGGAATCATTATAGGAAATGTGGAGTTACTAGCAAAGGGATTAGGGAGTGCAACACTTCCACAACAATAGAAATCCACTTCGCACATCCATTAAGAATGAGATCAAACCCCCAAAAAACCATGCTAAAAGAGTTGATTAAACCTATTGAATGAAATGCTATGCCACACACTCGTTGACAACTTCTCTTTTTTTTTTCACTTTTCTTTTCTTTTTTCTTTTTCATCTTCCTTTTTAATTTTCTTTTTTTTTTCTTTTTTTTTCCTTCTCTTTTTTCATGAAGCAAAAACAAAAGTGTGAGTGACATGGGAAATGCAAACTCTCAACTCATACTCCTTCAAAACAAGCACAACAAATGGAGGGCACCCAAATAGATGGAACTAATCTCACAACGTACCCAACTAGATGTAGAAGTGTTGCATCCACTAAACTTTAGCTAAGGTATGAGAGATTATGCATAGGCCAAAGGTATAGTGAATAAGGTGCAACAACAAACAGGGAAAGGCTCAAAGGATTAGGAAGGGGAATAACTCACACAATGGGTGGCTTTTAGGCTTATGAGGTTAAGCATAACAAAGGAGGCCTCAATCATATTAACATAATGCGCATGCCAAATGTGATCTCAAAGAAAAACATGTTAAGTTCTAGAGATGCGTTCATGGATAAGTCATACAAGAAAGAAAACATGAGACTATATGTAAGGAATAGTCAACAGGCTTAACATCTCACAAGAAAATCTTGTTGACCCTATCCTTATGAAATGTAAGGTTTTGATGATAACAAACGTAAATGTAATATATACTTGATTGAGTGTGTTGATCGAACAGGTTCCAAATATTGTTTGGAACACTTTGCAATTGCTTGGTTAACAATGTTCAAGAACAAGTCTTAAGAACAAGTACTGAAGATAAGTTGGCTGGCAAAACTTTCCAGAACTTCATAACAGCCTTAAGAACAACTCTGCGAAGTGTTTGGAGCAACAAGTTAAGAAGGCTGGTTGATTCAACAAGAGTCTTAGGTTTGCTATGGTTTTATTTTATTAGATTCTTGTTAATATGCCAATTAGAAAGTCTTGACTTATCACTGACTTGAAACGGTTTTGCCTTTTTGAAGATATTTTGGATCACCTTTCAGAACAGTCCTGAGAACAGGGCGGCTAGGGTGTTTCCAGACTAGACTGCGAAAAATGATTTTATACGATTTTTTTCTTGATTTTTGGGCTAACATCTCTGAACTTTTTGGATAGATTTTCTGCTAATTGATAAAGTCCAAAAGGGCTATTTTTTCCTTTGAAAACTTGGAGAGGACTTTGAGCCTATTTTTTTTGCTTTGCCTTATCCTCTAAATAACTTCTTCTCTATTTTTAGAAAATGGTTGAAGTTGTGGAGAAATTCATGAGCTGAGCTTTTGAAAGTGTGTGGCTAACGTTTAGCCATGTAACTCATGCAGTTAGTGGGAGAATTAAGCTCACACCTCCCACTTCTTGTGGGCCAAGCATTTTTCGAAATTCTTCCAACTATTTCTATTTAAAGCAAAGTCTCCACATTCACTTCCGCAATCGGTTTTGAGGAGCAAACATTCAGTGTTCAAGAGCTTTAAATTTTCGAAGGAAAACCGAGTCAAGTGAGTGAGGTTTTGAGCTTTCAAGATTGGCATACTAGGACTTCAAATTGTACCCTACATTAGCTTAGTTGAGAAGTATTGTAATAGGGTGTTTCTTTGTAATCTCTCTTTTGCAAAAGTGAGGTGAGTGTGTCCTAAGTCAAGTGGACTTTTGGACGTAGGGTAACCGGTCTTAGGGAAGACGGTTACGTGGGTTGCAATTAGTAACAAGGTGTGTTACTATTGTAACGTTTTCAGCCCGTTTGGTGAAGTGGTTAAATCCTACACGAGGTAGGTCGTGGTTTTTTCACCTCAGTTGGGCTAGAGGTGTTTTCCACGTAAAAATCTTATGTCCATTATTTATGCATTCAATTTCGTTGGATTTTCACTTCTATACAACTCGGGAACAACCTGTGCAAACAAGGTCTAAGACTATTTGCCAGAAAAGTTGTGAAAATCGGACACCACAATTCACCCCCCTTTGTGGCTGTGTACTCTCAAAACTAACAAGTGGTATCAGAGCCAGGTTATCCTTTGAAAGGCTAACACCTTGAGAGATCCTTGAAGATGAGTACCCCACAAGGCATACTTGAAGGTCAATCCATAACTCGACCACCATACTTTAATGGCCAACATTATAGTTGGTGGAAAAACAGGATGGAAAACTACATCCAAGCCGAGGACTATGAGTTGTGGATGCTCATCAAGGGTGGACCACTCATCCCTAAGAAAACAACTGAAGATGGAAAGTCAATCCCCAAGGAGCCTAAAGAATTCAATACTGAAGATTACAAAATGATGGAGAAGAATGCCAAGGCCAAGAAACTTCTATATTTCGGCCTAAGTCCTGATGAATATACTCGCACATCTGAATGTGAGTCTGCCAAGGAAATCTGGGATGCTTTACAAGTAGCTCACGAAGGGACCAATCAAGTTAAGCAATCCCGAATTGAATTGCTTATGAGAAAATATGAGCTGTTTGAGATGGGTGATCGTGAAAGTGTGATGGACATATACACTCGCTTCACTCGCATAATGAATGAGTTGAAATCCCTGGGAAAATCCTTCACCACCGAAGAATTGCTGAGGAAGATCCTAAGAATTTTACCTCATTCTTGGGAAGCGAAAGTAACGGGCATCCAAGAAGCTAAGGACATGAACAAGATCACCCTAGATGAGCTGATTGGCAATCTCCAAACGTATGAACTTAGAAGAAATTCTCAGCAGAAAGATGAGACAAAGAGAGATCGAGGTCTTGCACTAAAGGCCTTAGAAGATGATTCTGATTCTGATGAGGAGGAGATTGCCATGATAACTCAAAAGTTTAAGTTCTTCAAGAAAGTTAAAGGAAACAGCAAACGGAAGGACTTCGGCAAGGTCAGGAACACCTCTCGGGAACAGTTCTCCAAATGCTTCAAGTGTGGCAAGTTAGACCATATTGTGAGAAACTGCCCACTGCTTAAGGAAGAACAAGAACCCAAACACCCTAGAAAACAGGGCAGGAAACAGGGTGTAAGCAGCTCAGCGAAACGATTATCAAAAGCTATGCTAGCTGCCTGGGGTGATTCAAGTGAGGATGAGGAAGGTTCTGAAGCCAAGGAAGATGATATAGCACTCATGGCAAGAAGTGACACTGATTCAGATGATGAATCAACAAACAGTCTAACTCAACTCAAGAACAAGGTACGTGGTCTCAATAAATCAACCCTTGAAGAATTGGTGTACACTATAATGGATATGTGTGCTGAGTTAAAACGGGATGTTCGAGACCTAGAACTGGAAAATGAAACTCTCAAAATGGAAAAGCTTGAAGTTGACAGAGAAACACTTGCCTTACATGAAAACATTAGTGTGCTTAAAGAGACCCTACTCATGAAAGAAGAGATTTGTTCCATTAATCTGACCGAGCTGGAAAAGGAATCCCTTGAACTGAAACAGAAGGTTGAATACCTGCTTATTGAGAACAGTAAATTGCTTGAAAAATTAAAACAAGTAGAATAAGACATTGCTGCAAACAGGCGCTGAAACAGGTCCTCACAGGCGCTAAATTGGCTGAACACTCACTTTAATCGAGGCAAAAGGGATTAGGCTTTGTGACTAAGCGCACCGTTTACCCTGTTAATAGAAAATATGTGGGATTACCTGAAAATATTGTTTGTTTTCATTGTGGTAAAACGCGGCATTATCGGTATGCATGTCCTATAAGAAGGTATGCCATTGAAAGAAACACAGTTTATGTAAGACAAATATGGGTTAGGAAAGATGAGATTTGTACGTCTAAAGGAATGGGACCCAAGTGGATCTAGGTTCCCAAAACTAACCTTTGATTTGTTTTGCAGGCCGAAGTGAGAGAAAACAACCCAGCAAACAGCTCGGGGAACAACCTAGGGAACAAGCAGCTGTGGTATGTTGATAGTGGGTGTTCGAGGCATATGATTGGTGAAAAATCCAATTTTCTCTCACTTGCAGCTTCAGAAGGAGGGAGTGTGGCATTTGGAAATGGCAAATCTAGGACAATTGTCGGTATAGGTAAGATAGGTGAGTCACTCTCCCATTCAATTGAAAATGTTTATTTTGTAGATGGATTAAAACACAACTTACTAAGTGTGTCCCAACTGTGTGACAAAGACAACCTAATAGTGTTCTCTCCGACACGTTGCTTGGTTGTTAATATGAACACAGGAGATGTTGTGTTGAGGGGGAAGCGACACAAAAATGTTTATAAAGTGTGTATTTCTACTCTTCCCCAAAATAATTTGACTTGTTTGAGTGCCTTAAATAATGATGTTATGGTTTGCCACAAAAGACTAGGTCATGCAAGCCACTCGCTTTTGAATAAACTTGTTACCAAAGACTTAGTGGTTGGCTTACCTTCCATCAAATTCAATGATGACAAGGTATGTGATGCATGTGCCAAAGGAAAACAAGTCAGAAATTCTTTTAAATCTAAAAATTGTATAAGCACTACCCGACCGCTTGAATTGCTACATATGGATCTATGTGGTTCAATGAGGATCATGAGCAGAGGTGGAAAGAGGTATGTGCTTGTGATAGTGGATGACTACTCTTGTTTCACTTGGACCCTGTTCTTAGCGTCCAAAGATGAAACATTTGAGAAATTTCTTGCACTTAGTAAAAGGATTGAAAAGAGAGTAGGGCACTCATTGGTTGGCTTAAGGTCTGATCATGGTACGGAATTTGAGAATTCAAGCTTTATTAGCTATTGTAATGAGCATGGTGTAGACCACAACTTCTTAGCCCCAAGAACACCCCAACAGAACGGGGTGGTAGAACGCAAAAATCGTACTCTAGAAGACATGACTAGAACAATGCTTGTTGCTAGTGGTCTTCCTAGAAATTTTTGGGCTGAAGCTGTGAACACATCATATTACATTATAAATAGATGCATGATTAGACCTCTTCTTAAACAAACACCTTATGAGCTCCTCAAGGGAAGAAAACCCAATATTATGCATTTGAGAGTATTTGGTTGTAAATGTTTTGTGCATAACAATGGGAAGGATGCCTCAGGGAAATTTGATCCAAGGAGTGATGAGGCAATATTCGTTGGTTATTCCTCGCACAGTAAGGCATACAAAGTGTTTAATAAGAGAACCTTGTGTGTTGCGGAGAGTGTGCATGTGCTATTTGATGAAACCAACTCTCTAATTGAGAATGATGCACAAGAAGAGGATTACGAACTGGGCCTTGCTAGAAAAGATTTGTTGCTCACACATGAGAAAGGTAAGAGTCCTGAGGATGGATCAGGGCCTGAAGCTGTTTCCTTGGAAGGTGGGCAAGGTCTGAACCAGACAGGGGGAAGCTCTGCTGAACCTGATTTGGATCAAAACCAACCTAATTCTTCTCGAACAGGCCAGGAAACAGGCTCCAGAACAGGCTCAAGAACAGGCTTCAGAACAGGCTCGGAAACAGTTCCTGAACCTGTTTCGCCGAGTATTCCAGCTAGAGTAGAAAGCGTGTCTGTGGATCCACTTACTCCACGACCATGGAAGCACCAAAGTTCGCACCCTCTTGACCAGATTTTGTCTAACATTAATACAAGAGTGCAAACTAGATCCAAGCTTAAAAATTTCTATGCTTTTAATGCTTTTCTCTCTAATATTAAGCCAAAAAATGTTAATGAAGCCCTTGCAGATACAGATTGGGTCACGACAATGCAAGAAGAGCTTCATCAGTTTAAAAGGAACAAGGTGTGGCACCTTGTACCACAGCCAGAGGATAGATCAATCATTGGCACCAAGTGGGTGTTCCGGAACAAGCTTGATGAGTTCGGAACAGTCACTAAGAACAAGGCCCGGCTGGTGGTTCAAGGCTACAACCAAGAAGAGGGCATTGATTATGCTGAAACCTTTGCACCCGTTGCAGGGATTGAGGCTATCCGCATTTTGGTAGCCTTTGCAGCTCACATGGAAATAAAGTTATATCGGATGGATGTCAAAAGTGCATTCCTCAACGGATACCTTATAGAAGAGGTGTATGTGATGCAACCCCCTGGTTTTGAAAATAAAGAATTTTCTAACCATGTTTTTAAACTTGACAAAGCATTTTATGGTTTAAAACAAGCTCCTAGAGCTTGGTATGAATGCTTGTCAAACTTTTTATTGGAAAATAGTTTTAGAAGAGGCAAGGTTGATAATACCTTGTTTCTAAAATCTAAGGGGGAACATTTGTTGATTGTTCAAGTATATGTCGATGACATTATATTTGGTGCAACACACAATAATTTATCTGAAGAGTTTTCAAAAATGATGAGGAGTGAGTTTGAAATGAGCATGATGGGTGAGCTTAAGTTTTTCTTAGGCTTGCAAATCAAACAAACTTCAAACGGCACCATGATACATCAACAAAAATATGTCAAGGAATTACTTAAGTGATTTGGAATGGAATCGGCCAAGCCCATTGATACTCCCATTTCTCCTTCAACCAGGTTGGAAATGGATGATGGGAGCCCCTCAGTCGAGGACAAATATTATAGGGGCATGATAGGGTCGCTTCTCTACCTAACTGCTAGTAGACCTGACATTGTTTTTAGTGTTGGTTTGTGTGCCCGTTTTCAGTCTAAGCCTAAAGAATCTCATTTAAAGGCTGTTAAACGGATCTTTAGATATTTAAAACATACACCTGATTTGGCATTATGGTATCCTAGAGGATGCAACTTTAACCTTGTTGGTTATACTGATGCTGACTATGCAGGCTTTTTGGTTGATAGAAAAAGCACCTCAGGTATGACTCATTTTCTTGGACCCTGTTTGGTATCTTGGGCAACCAAGAAACAACACTCAGTTGCCATGTCCACAGCAGAAGCTGAATATGTTACAGCTGCTTCTTGCTGTGCTCAAGTGCTGTGGATAAGGCAACAACTCAAAGACTTTTGTGTTGACACGAGATGCATTCCCATTTTTTGTGATAATACAAGTGCAATCAATATTTCCAAAAACCCATGTCAACATAAAAGGACTAAACATATTGACATTCGTCATCACTTTTTGAGAGACAATGTTGAAAAGGGCTTGGTTTCAATGAATTATTGTGCCACTAATAAACAAATTACTGATATTTTTACCAAGGTACTGAATAGAGAACAGTTTGAGAAGAACAGACTGAAATTAGGTCTAATTAAAACAACTTGAGCATGCTCCATTAACCCCCAATGCCTGTCTAGTTAAAAGGTTTTTCAGGTCAAACATCTTGATTCATTGGATGCAGTCAACTTTTGTGTCAAAATTAGCACATGTGTGGATTACAACCTGCTTACAATCGTTGAGGTCTGATGATATTGCCCTTATTGTCCTATGTTACCGAACAACTGACCGCAGGAACAAGCACCAAGAACAGGTATGGCCACTATTTATCACCTTGTACAAATCAGGTAGTTGTCTTTCAGTTGTTGGACTTCTTTTTCTCCTTCCGAGTAAGAGGCGGTTGGGACTCTTAAATTTCCCACTTCCCCTTCTTCTCGGTACCTCTTCCCAAAAACCTCGCCTTATCTCCCCCAAAATCATTTACCTCCATTCGCTCATCTTCCTCAACCAAAAAACCCTAGCTCTTCTCTCTCTCTCTCAACCTAGCAACAATGGAGCAGACCCGTGGCAGCCACTCCTCCTCCAAGCGTCGGCCATCATCTCCTCGAGCCTCACGACCGACACCC
The DNA here is from genome assembly GCA_017589665.1 of Selenicereus undatus. NCBI lineage: Eukaryota > Viridiplantae > Streptophyta > Magnoliopsida > Caryophyllales > Cactaceae > Selenicereus > Selenicereus undatus. The sequence goes on along the minus strand of JACYFF010010365.1, from coordinate 33,068,169 downwards.
AAGCGACCTCGCCTGGCGTCTCCGCCGTGTCTCCATCATTACCATTGTCGGTGACCGTAGCACCGACACCGGAGAAAGGTATGGGGTTCGATTCTCTACCCCCTTTGCCTATTAATTCTACAATCTTTGGGTTTTTGAAGAGTGTGAACTTGCGAACGGTGGGGAAGGAACTGGGTGATGTGCCTTCTGAATTTGGGTGGCCCTTATTGTTGTTTGAGTCGAATGTGGAACACACTGTTCCTGAAGGTGTTCTTAGAATTGATATGGCCCAATCAGGGCCTGAACCTGGTTCTCAACCAGGTGATGCCCAAACAAGGCCTGTGACTGTTTTTCTTGACCGATTGGATGACTGGTATCGGGTGGAAGATCTTGAGGAGACCGACAGTGATGGGTCAGATTCAACCATTGAGGTTGTTCCCCCTAAACCCTACGAAAAGACCAAACCTGGCGAATGGGGACCAAGGTGAGGGTTCAAGACATTTGCAGGGCGAACTGATCTTCCCCTTGTTCACAAACCCAGAACTCGGCATTCTGGATTTTCTTCTGCCTCCCCATTGCCCACAAAAACATCCACTCCACCTTCTTCCCGATCTCGCTCCACTAGATCATCCAGAAAAACCTTACCAAGCACCCCTCGAACTTCAAAACCGACTGAAACCTCCGAACAGCAGCCCACACTGTTTGAGAAAATTGTTTCCTCACCAGAGAGTTCACCTGCCCAGAAAAAGGGGAAAGCCCCTGCAGACCAAAGCTTCCAACAGACCCCACCAACCTCGAAACCTCATTCCAAATGGACGTCATCTAAAAGGAAGGTTTCTCCAAAACAAGTCCCCACACAGGGCCCTGCTGAGGATGAACCAACCTCCAAGAAGGCCAGAAGGGTTACAACCCCTAGTTCTAAATTTGCCAAATTTCTTCAAAGAAGTGTGGTGAGGGGTAAAATTGTGAAGGTTGAGTATTTCCAGGAACAGGGCCTGGAGGTGTTCCTGAACAAGCTCAGGGCTCAGGGTTGGTTGGCTTTATTTACAAACACCCAACTGGGGTGTTTTGTTTCTGACTTGGCAGCGTTTTATGCCAATTGTATTGTCACCCAAGGTGTGCTGACAAGTGAGATTAGTGGGAAGAAATTGCGTTTTGACGCAAAGAAACTGGGTGACATTTTGGGTGTTCCCGCTACCGGATTCGATGTATATGTTAGAGAAGACAAATCCGTGCTTGGAACCGGCCGGTTGCTGGAGTTAGCCCAAAAACTGAGTCAATAAACAGGGCTGCAAACACCCAAATCTATCAAAAAGGGTGACATGTCATCTCTCCATCAGTTACTTTTATGGTTTATTATCAAAAATGTCATCCCTAGGGGTCAAGGACGCAACCAAGCAGATGCCATGGACCAATGCTTTATTGATCTGTTGGACAGAGGAGAGCAAGTAAACCTCGCAGCCATCATGATACGCCATATTGCTAGGATTACAAACACCACTCGGGAACATGACCTAGGGTATGATTTTCTCTTAACTCTGGTCTTTGAGCATTTTGGGGTGTCTATTCAGAAGAAAGTTGGGGTGCAAATGATTGATGAAATAGGGAGTAGCACCCTGACGGGGTGCGGTTTTAAATTGATCAAGGGAGCACACACTGCTTCGGCATAGGGGCTTCGAACACCCTTTCCCCCTGTGCCTGGTTCTTCCTCTAGTGAGCCTTCTGTTGATGCCTTGCTACTGGATCAGTCCCGATTGAAGACCGAGCTCGCTGAGGTTAAAGCTGTTATTGCTGAGGAGAAGGCTCTGAATGTCAAGCGCCATGAGGATCTACTAGCTGCCATCGCTGCCCTCACGGCCCAACTGTCCTCTCCTCCCTCCTGAACCTGTTTCTGCCCCCTGTTCCCAGCCTTGTTCTATTCCCTGTTTTTACTCTTATTCTCGACCCTGTTCTCAACAACTGTTTTCTGACTATCTGGTTGTGCCTTTTGACTAATTGTGGTTATCCTAATCTTGGTTGGTTATATTTTCATAGTTTTCCTTGCTTGTTTCTTGTTGTTATTTGTTTGTGCGTGACTCGGATGGCCAATATCATTACCGTACCATATACTTGAGTGTATCGCTGGTTGTTTTTCCTCCATTACCCAAGTGGCGGTGATTACAAACACCCTGTTTTTACCTGTTTGATCTGACCACCCTTTTTCGATGATGTCCAAAGGGGAAAGACGGGCATGACCATGGTTGATTTAGTGTGACTTGGCTTAAGTTGACTTCTCAAAATTTTTCTCTCTTCTATGGCTTGACTGATTGGCACTAACTTGCTTTCGCCTTTTATGTCAATATGGTCATTTGGTTTGTCATCATCAAAAAAGGGGGAATTGTTCACCCTATCCTTATGTAATGTAAGGTTTTGATGATAACAAACGCAAATGTAATATATACTTGATTGAGTGTGTTGATCGAACAGGTTCCAAATATTGTTTGGAACACTTTGCAATTGCTTGGTTAACAATATTCAAGAACAGGTTTTAAGAATATGTACTGAAGATAAGTTGGCTGGCAAAACTTTCCAGAATTTCAGAACAGCTCTGCGAAGTGTTTGGAGCAACAAGTTAAGAAGGCTGGTTGATTCAACAAGAGTCTTAGGTTTGTTATGGTTTTATTTTATTAGATTCTTGTTAATATGCCAATTAGAAAGTCTTGACTTATCACTGACTTGAAACGGTTTTGCCTTTTTGAAGATATTTTGGATCACCTTTCAGAACAGTCCTGAGAACAGGGCAGCTAGGGTGTTTCCAGACTAGACTGCGAAAAATGGTTTTATACGATTTTTTTCTTGATTTTTGGGCTAACATCTCTGAACTTTTTGGATAGATTTTCTGCTAATTGATAAAGTCCAAAAGGGCTATTTTTTCCTTTGAAAACTTGGAGAGGACTTTGAGCCTATTTTTTTTGCTTTGCCTTATCCTCTAAATAACTTCTTCTCTATTTTTAGAAAATGGTTGAAGTTGTGGAGAAATTCATGAGCTGAGCTTTTGAAAGTTTGTGGCTAACGTTTAGCCATGTAACTCATGCAGTTAGTGGGAGAATTAAGCTCACACCTCCCACTTCTTGTGGGCCAAGCATTTTTCGAAATTCTTCCAACTATTTCTATTTAAAGCAAAGTCTCCGCATTCACTTCCGCAATTGGTTTTGAGGAGCAAACATTCAGTGTTCAAGAGCTTTAAATTTTCGAAGGAAAACCGAGTCAAGTGAGTGAGGTTTTGAGCTTTCAAGATTGGCATACTAGGACTTCAAATTGTACCCTATATTAGCTTAGTTGAGAAGTATTGTAATAGGGTGTTTCTTTGTAATCTCTCTTTTGCAAAAGTGAGGTGAGTGTGTCCTAAGTCAAGTGGACTTTTGGACGTAGGGTAACCGGTCTTAGGGAAGACGGTTACGTGGGTTGCAATTAGTAACAAGGTGTGTTACTATTGTAACGTTTTCAGCCCGTTTGGTGAAGTGGTTAAATCCTACACGAGGTAGGTCGTAGTTTTTTCACCTCAGTTGGGCTAGAGGTGTTTTCCACATAAAAATCTTGTGTCCATTATTTCTGCATTCAATTTCGTTGGATTTTCACTTCTACACAACTCGGGAACAGCCTATGCAAACAAGGTCTAAGACTGTTTGCCAGAAAAGTTGTGAAAATCGGACACCACAATTCACCCCCCCTCTTGTGGCCGTGTACTCTCAAAACTAACAAATCTACCACAGTCAACGCAACTCACTTAAAAATACAACGTATTGCGATCAATCATATTAAACTACATGAACCTCAAGGATGAGTGGCCCATAACACAAGACAAAGCAATTATAGGTGGCGATGTCAAACAATTTCGCAAAATTTTACACCAAGACAAACCACACCTCAACACACAATCTATTCAGTCAATCAATCAGTACCCCTTGCGTAATCATCATAGGAGGGGGTTTCACAAACTTTTTATTCCAATTTTTCTCAGTTTTTTTCAAAAGCGATAAATCTAACTAGGAAAGCAGTAAAATACATAGAGGATAATGAAGAAAAGGGTAAGGATGGGTACCTGGAAAGCTCAAGAATGCCCAGCTCGATCATTTGTGCTCTTGCGATGCAAAAAATTTAATCTATATGCTCTAAACTACATGCTCTGTTAAATGAAAACAAATGCAAAAATAGCCAAATAAACTACGTGAAGTGCTATCTATATGATGCAAACACAAGAGATGTCGTTCAAGTCCTACTCCATCATGCACAAACTCATCTAATGAGCTATAAGCTCACTGCCCCATGCTTAAGACTTTCATTATCGTCAATGAAAGGACACACAAAGTAGCAAGGGGAGAAAGATTCATAGGACAACGAAGAAATGGGGGGAAGGGGGAAAAGAACGGCATCCTTTTTTTGTTTTTTTTTTGAAAAGAAATGAAATACTTGGGTTGCCTCCCAAGAACTGCTTGTTTTAGGTCCCTACCTTGACCCTTACCTCCAAATGGTAGAAGATAGAGACAAGAGAGGTAGGCTAGTAGAGATAGGGAATGGTGGTATAAGGTCCACTACCTCCCCAGTACAAGTAGAAGTGATCCCAAGACTGGATGGGATTGGCAGAGAAAGATCAGAAAATGCTACAAACCTCATATAGGGACCCCCATCCCCATCAGACATCTTAGCCGCGGAAATAGCGACAAAGGGGGGCGGAATGCGAAGGAACTACAGGATATGAGTGACCAGCAGGAGCTGGAGATGTTGTGTTTAGAGGGAAACAGAAATCTACCGTCTCCCCACACAACCGAAAAGACATGGAGCTAGCCTGCACATAAACCACCGTCCCTGCGGTGGCGAGGAATGGCCTCCCCAAAATGATGGGGATCGGGGAGTCTTTGTCCACGTCTAGAATGACAAAATCACTGGGGATGATGAACCTACCCACCTGAATTGGAACATCCTCCGAAATACCCACAGGTCGCCTGATGGAGGGGTCTGCTAGTTGTATGGCCAGGTCGAAGGGTGCCAGGTCCATCAACTTGAGTTTCTTGCAGAGAGAAAAAGGCAGTAGGCTTAAAACTAGCCCCTAGATCACAAAGAGCTCTCTCAATCTGCAGATCCCGTATAAAGTAGGGGATGGAGAAGCTCCCTGAATCCTGTAACTTGAAGAGTGTTTTGTTCTGTAGAATTGCACTGCTCACCTCTCCAATGGGGACCTCTGTGATCACTACAGACTCTCCTTTCCTGGAAAGAAGCTCTCTCAAAAATCTCAAATATGCTGGTGCTTCCTTAGGAGCCTCCAGGAAAGGAGCATCGACATAGATCCTCCTCATTAGCTTCAGAAATCTCGCGAATCTAGGCTCAAGCTTGGATAACTTAGCCCATATCACCCTCTGAGGGTAGGGTACATGTGGCTGGTATGGGCAGACTGGAAGTGAAGAAGCAATTTTCCCATTGAAGGTCCAACTCTCTTCTCCTTTCCTCCCCTCCGTTCCTGCAGAATTCAGAACTGAAACTGTCTCTTAGAGAACCATTACGGGGGTCTCCTCTGACCCCTCTCTTGATGTATAGATAGTATTGGCATGTCCTCTGGGGTTAGTCTCATCCTAGTAGTTGTCCCTGAGGCCTGGATAAATTGCTGACTTGTTGGGCTATTTGTGCAATCTGAGTATCCATTACCCTCAGGTGGAAAGCCATAGCGTCGAACTTGCAGGTCAACTGATTAATGGACTCACTAAGGGCTTTATTGGTCTTGGTTTGAGTTTGAATGAAGTGCCCTATAAGACCTTCCAAGTTGGATTTGGTTCATGGAGGTTGTGGAGGTGGGTTGTAGGGATCTCTATACTGGAACCCAGGTGGCTGCATAGCATTTTGAGGTTGAGGATTTGGGTTCTTGTAAGAGGAGTTGGAGTAGCTCTCCAGAACAGTGAGGATTGGGGTAGGGATTGTTCTGTAGTGACGATGGGTTGAAAGCATGCATGGCGTGAGCGCGCTCAATGGAAGGGGGACCATTGTAGCACTTAACAGATGTGTGCCCTTGCACACAACACGTCTCATAAGCAAAACAAACCCAAGCTGACAAGCTTGGAGAAGAACTGACTGGCGTAGAGGAGGTACCAGCTCTATCGAGCCTCTACACTGGTGTATCGACCCTATTAGCCAACAATGTTACTACATCTACCTCATACTTGCCATTGCCTCTCTACGGGAGCCACTGGACCAGTGATAGTTTTTGGAAGCCATCTCTTCCAACAAAGCCTTTGCAGCACCAATGGATTTCCCCTTTAGAGCACCTTCTGCTGCAGCGTCAACAGAAATCTTCACTGACTGTTCTAGCTAATTATAGAATGTTTGGACTAGAAGCTAGTCAGGAACACAATGATGAGGGCACTGACGCTGCAGGTCTTTAAATCTTTCCCATGCTTCATACAAGGATTCCCCATCCTATTAGGCTAAGGAGGTGATATATTTCCTTCGCCTCACAGTTTTCCCTAGTGGAAAATATTTATTGAGGAAGGCCTTCTAGAGGACTTCCCATATAGTGAATGAGTTGGGCTCCTTATTCTACAGCCAGTCACTGGCTCTGTCCCTCAATGAGAATGCGAAGAACCTCATTTGAATTGCATCGGTGGGTACCCCATTCAACTTAATGGTGTCACACTTCGCAAAGAAGTTGCGAAGGTGCATGTTGAGGTTCTCAGAAGGGTGACCGCGGAACGGGTCTTTCTCCACCAAAGAGGCCAAGGCTGGTCGAAGTTCGAAATTATGTGCTTCAATCGTTGGGCTTACTATGGAGGATGGGATACTTGATGATTGCGACATAGCACAGTCTCACACTACCCTTTGATCTTGCCCTGCCATCTCTACTATTGCTCTCTTCTTTCTTCTCACTTATCCCCCTCACGTTCAAGCGGTTGCTTCGATTTCAGGATCGAAGGGAATAAGGTCTTGATTCCCTTGGCTCCTTCTGTGCATTCAAAACAGACACTACACCAAGCGTAAGCAGTGTCAAGTAAGAATAAAATAGAGCAAGGTAAAAACAAAGAAAAAGGGAAAAGGCCTAATCTAGAGTGTTTTGGTCGCTTCTAATTCTAAAACCAACAAGTTCCTTGGCAATGGTGCCAAAAACCTATTATCTTAAATTTATACTGCAAGTGCACGGTGCCAATTGTAGTTAGCAACGGCAAGTATAGGTCGTATTCCACAGGAAACTTGGTTCCAGCCACCAGATTTACCTTAACAGTCAATTCAGGTATGATAGATGCAGAACTATGGGAACTGAACACTACTAAACCTGTTTAATTCAATAACAATGAAGATCCTAGACTGGGATTCACCACACTACTATACTTCTCGGAATTTGAACTAGATCATGCAAACCTGCCCACGCAAATAACTGAAATGGAATGATTACGAATTAAAACGCATCTATGCCTACTTTCGTAGGTCATTAGACTGGTTAATTAATCCTAGTTATCTATTTTCATGAAACTAGAGTCGACAAAACCATAGGATTGAGTAACCCATAATTCCCAATTGAAACCCTAACTATTTTCATGTTAAGAAATCAATCGCTCACATGTAGCTTTAAGTAGAGGATTCAACTTTCGTTGATCTCCTAAACCCTAATTAAGAACATGAACACACCCCTATCAGGGAATTCATTAAACACATGGTGTACTAAGTGAGAATTCAATTATAAATATGGGCATTCATTCACAAAAACCTAGAACATGATCCCAGATCGCATATTAGGAGCTAATTCCAATCTAAGATATAGGATTTAGCCACTAAACATTACAACAGTCACAATCACAAATAAGGAATCAAAAAACATAATTTGAGGCACCAAATTTGATGAAAATCACAAGAGAAGGGAAAAGAAATGTACTTCAATCGATTGGAATGATGAATTCAGAATTAAAATCCATGATTAAAACTCTTAAATTGAATCTAGATTAATGTATCAAGTACTGAGGAAGAAGACCTAAAAATTGCCCTCAAGAGAGTTCTAAAACATGAGATACCCGCCTCTCCAAAAACTGCCTAGAAAAGGAATTAAATCGCGAAAAGTGAAAAGTGGCACAGCCGTTTCTAGCTCCATCCTGGTGAAGTTTTGGCATGGCATGGCTGTACCTCTGGGCATGGGGTCCTTGTACCGAGTCTCTGGATTCGACCAACCTCTTTTCTAACTTGAAACTCGTCCTCTTAGCCCTCATTTCTACCAACATCAGTAGATCTATCATTTTTCTCAGCAGAAACTCTTGAAAATACGAAGAACCGCTACATGAGCGTAATTTAAATCAAAGGAGGCCAATTTGACCATTTTCTCATCAGGATTAAACATGAAAACAACAGGAAAAAGGTTCCACTAACGGCTAAAATGATGACAAGATAGAGGTTTATCATATTTTTAAATCTAGGGTCAGTCGAAATCAGTCTCTCTGTGACTTTGCAATTTAGGGGGGAAAGACTGCTACATTAAACTCTCTCCCACACTCCAACAGGTGGCAAGATTTTTGGGGTATTGATTTATATTGGATTTGGATTTCAAATCAATTATCCGTCAAGCCTATTTGTTGTTCTAAGTAATGGTTCAAATGGACGAATGATGAATTAATAATCTAGCACAAATGCAAATACTAAATAAGTATATCAACAACCCCTGCATCACAAGGGCCTGAGACTAGCGTACAATATTCGTATCAATCGTTGATTAAAATTCAAATACTTAAATGATTGAGACTGGCATACAACCCAACCACACACTTGCTCATTTTGATCAAATTAAAATGCAAATTAGCCAAATGCTAATATTTGATAAACTAAAACTAGTGTTTGAAATAGAATTTTTAGTAGCATGCAATATCTCAAGTAGCATTTCACCAGAAGATTTAAAAAAAATAGCTTTTGACATTTAAAAGTAACACTTTTATTTGTATCCATTCAAAATACCATTTTATTAATTTTCTATTTTTTAAATTATCCATATTCTTTTATATAAATTTAGAATAATTACCTTTACATCAAAAAAATTACAATAATTACTAGCGCAATAGCTAAATTCATTTAACACGTGTTTCTCGATCACTTAATTAAACAACTATACATTAAAAGCTACATTTCCATATCTAGTTATTATTACAATAGTTGTCAACTACTTCTTTCCTAAGAAAATGGGGATATGATTAAACTGAAATGTTGGTATAAAGGTCTTTAAGAGCCAGATCCAAGACATGATCTGGGACATCCTCCCATCACGCCCTAAGAGAGAAAGAGTGTGGTTGAAGATAAGTTAGGGCATGAGCTGCCTTACTCCCGACTCTCTTAATATGAGGCAAACTGTAAAATTCAAAGCAATTGACTAGGGAGTAAATATCATCTAAAATAAAACCAAGAGGAGTGCTTGGCCTGTTCTTAGACTACAACTTAGAAATAATATCAGAGGAGTCTCCTTCCACCAAGATCTGTGTAAAATCATATGCCTCTTCAACGCCAGGCCCCAAGAAGTGTAAGCATTACTTAGGCTGTAGCAGAAACAATACGCCCAACACTGTCACGATCCATTGCTTCCCAGTCTTTACCCGTCAATCCGAGCTTGCCAGCATCATAGCTAACCTTGATCAAGCTTGAGCTGGGCGCCTTCGATGCAGAATTAGAGTTATCTCAAGGCATAAGAAATTGCTCCGTAGCTTCCCTGAACTCTTTTACAAACTCGTATGCTTTGGTCAAGGCCGTAGAAGGTGCAGGACTGCTCTAAAAGATTTCTAAAGTTCCATCAGGCCCATATGAACCTTTAAGTTCATCAATTGCATGAGCAACACTTTTGAATTTACGGTCATGAACAAAGGAAGCAAATGGCAATGCTTCCCAAATAGAAGCCATCAGAGGACACTTGAAAATGGGATGGACATCCGACCACTAAAAGTGATCACAAATATCGCATTTAGCATCTAGACGTTTATTCTGTTGGCTCAAGCGCCTTTAGATGGGATTGCATTTGAGGTGACACGTCAGGCAAGCATTTTTAACCTAGGGGAGAATATCTGCCTAGAAAGCCTTTATGGAATTACTCATCGGGACCGTTATGTCTTGAGCTTGTGTGTGGAGAACAAGGTGGTACGTGGACTTCATAATAAGCACACCCGAAGAAGTGTAGTGCCAAGTGAGTTGATCTCACAACCATCTAGTACACACAGGAATGCCCAAAATAACTTCAGCATCAATTTCAAGGAACAAGGAGTAGATTAATGTTGCTTTCCACGTGCCCTTTCATAATCAATTAAATCCACAACTCTCAAAAGAGTAGCCTAAGGCTTCAAAGGAGTAATAACTTAGAAGGAATCAGGTATGGGCAACCACTTAGAGATCCAAACATTGAGGGATCTACCGTCCCATCCAAGCCAACATGAACCTTTATGGAGGACCCATCTAGCTTGTCATAGATTTTTTCAAGTATAGCTTGGATTGAGCCCAGAATGGCATCAAGAAGGCCATAATTCAAAAAGTATTTTGCTTTAAGAAGTCTATCTACAAGAGAGTTCTCAAAGTGGATGAAGCACTGAACTTGCTTGGCCAACAAAGCAATGTTAAAGGCTTCGAGGTCCCTAAATTTGAGTACACCGAGCTGCTTGCTTGTGCAAAGTTTGTTCTTGGAGAGCCAATGGATTTTGTAAATATTCTTGTCATGTCTCCACTAATATCTTATGCAAAAGGATTGAATATCAGCAAGGAGATTAAACATGAGCTTTAATACACACATGGAGTAGGTGGGTATGGCCTGGCAAACCACCTTTGCGAGCACTTTCCTACCCACTTACAAGAGACTCTTACTAAGCCAACCTTTAATGCTCTTGCATATTCGATCTTTAATTGAAAAAAATTCTTTCTTCTTCTTGCCTTTACCTATTCTAGTGGCTAAACCAAGGTACTTGTCGTAGGATAGGACCTTGAATGTCGGATGTCAATAACACCTCATCTTTCTTTGTTGGATGGACACCTTTACCAAAGAGAATATTAGACTTGGACAAGTTGAACTTCTGACCCAAGGCATTTCATGATTTAAGGGGATGAACTTCATAGTTTTGGGCTTCTTCTTGGTTGGCGTTAGGTAAAATAATGCAGTCATATGTAAAATGAAGATGAGACACAAAAGGCGCTTCGGAGTAAATCGAGTCCCTATAAAGGTCATTATTAGCAACCTCATCATGAAATAAATAAGAAAGGCCCTCTGTACCAAAAACAAACAGGTACGGAGAAAGGGCTCTCTTTAACTGATACATCCAAAAGGCCTTACAAAACTCGTAGGTTCACCGTTGATCACAACAGGGAGATTGGCGGACTCAACACATCTTATCACAAGGTTTAAGCATGAGAGCACGAAGGATAGGCCACTGAACTCAACCCCATTAAAGGCCTTTGCCATGTTCAGCTTAAGAGTCATGCCCCCATTGCCCTTTCAGACATTCATATCATGGAATATTTTAAAGGCTATGAGAACATTATTAGTAATCACATGATCTAGGCTAAAAGCACTTTGATTTTGAGTAATAATGGATGAAAGGTAAACTTTAGGTCTATTAGCAATGACCTTAGTAATGAGTTTGTAAAGAACATTATAGAGGCTTATAGGGCGATAATCACCAATCTAATTAGGATTATGCTTTTTAAAAATTAGAACCACATGAGTGTGATTTAAGGAAGAACGGAAAGTACCTTTATTCAGAATACTTGGAACTGGTTGTGAGACATCTTCTTCAAGAATAGCCTAAATTTATAGTAGAAATAGGGTTAAGACCACCCCGTCCGGGGTCTTGATGAGGATGCAATTGTTTAAGGATCGTAAGGACTTCCTCAGCTATGTAGAGCTTCCAGACATGCTCACTCATGTTTGTAGTCACCATGGACTTTGTCTAGCACTTGGCTCATTGCTAAACCCGCTAGAAGAGAAAGCGCTAAAAAAAATGAGTGATAATATGCTCCAAATCCTTTGTGTGGTAGTAAAGATTCATGTCAGTACCTTTTAGATCAATGATGTAATTAATGATTCGATGCATACTGGATTCCTTGTGGATCCACTTAGAGTTGTTTTCACCAAATTTCATGAAATTGGTATGAGATCGCGGTCGCCAAATAACTTCCTCTTCTTTACATAAGTCAGGGATTTGACATAATAATTCCCTCATGGAACAGGCATTCGAGGTGCTCTTTAGCAATTTTAGGTGTTTTTTGTTCTTAAGCTGAATGTTACTTAAATGTTAGAACTCCATGCCACTAGGTCACCCATGCAACATTTCAACTGTGCCATGCAACATTAAGTAGGATTAGCAATAGGGATATGTTTCCAATACTACCTCACACTCGTCATTGAGTACCTAGAAATTTTAAAGCGGTATCTCTTGACTTTACTTCAGTTTTGGTGGCTATCAATGGCCATGAGAAGGATAGGTAAATGGCTAAAGAAATCCTCCTCAATATGTTTAACCTTGGCGTCAAGAAAAAGAGAACTCGATTCCTAGTCCGCATAAAATCTATCGAACCTTTCTTCCACGGAGTCATATCCCTCTTATCAGTTCCACCTAGTAAATTTATGCCCTGTAAAACCTAGATCATACAAATCATAGACATCAAGGGTTTCATTGAATGCATGCAACACTTATTGGGGTTTTAAAGGGTCGCCTTACTTATCGTAGTTGATCAGAATCTTGTTTAGTCACAACCTAAAAGCCAAGGTAGAGTAGAGTGATCCTTGAGGTCCATAATTAGATCACAAGTCTTCAATTTGTTGTACATGTCTAGAGTCCCATATATGCCTGTGAATCACCACTTCGCCCTACCTGAGTTCCACTTCACAGAAATATTAATATGATTGAAAGAAGAGGAAACGAAGTCGACATCCATATTTTTCCACTATAACATAGCTAAACACCCCGACTAGCTGTTGTAGTCCACATACGTCCCAAAAAAGTCTTGAAGTTGATTAAGAAGATTCCTCATTATATAGCTTAGTGTTAAAGAGGAAGATTAAGCTAGGCTTGCAACTTCCAAATGTGTGACAAAGGTTGTCAACTACCAAAAGTTTGCCAATGGCCAAACAGTTAAGACATAAGAGACTCATTGGTCTCGACGGGTCTACATGGGTCATTGATTGATCATGAGAGATAGAATTGAAATCTGCATTTTTAATGAGTTGAATCTTGCCCCTTGCATTTGGCTACCTTTAAGCTCTTATATTTTATGCTTATATCCCACCATTATTCTCAATGGGTTTAAGGTCAATGTTCATAGCACATGAAGCAGATTTTCTGAAGTCAAGTGTAGCTTTAGCTCGGTGGGCGCCACTGACATCCTTTAAACCTAGGAGACGTCGCTTTTCCTACCTTCTCATTTTCTTTGTTTTTCTTTTTCATAGGAGATGCTTGTATCCACGGGTCATATTGAAGGTTAGATTCTTGGGTGTTTGGATTATAGGGCACACAACACCTATAGACATGTCACAAGAGACCACAGCCATAACGGAAGTACGTAAGCTTGATGTATTTTATTTTAAACCATGTTGGGGTGTTGCTCAAGTGAAACATGAGGCCCCTTCATAGGGGCTTGTCAAGGTGTAAAGCCTCGCCTGAAAGGGGCAGGCGCGTCACCGCCGTGAATGCCCGATTTGGAACACCCACAATGTTTTTTAAACTTCTTAATCTGACTTAACCTGTTAATAGGCGATAGCAGTGAAAGCTATTATCGAAATCTAACTAAATTTTGGGAGGGTAAATCTAAAACATGCATTACATACATACTTAAATCATATTCCTAAAAATCTTGAACAAGTGCAAACCAAAAATGCATTCAGAACTGTATTTACTAAACATAATTGATAACGTAAACATACAATGAGGCCTGCATTCCCATTTCGACTAGCCAACAGAGTATTTAGCAAATGGCTAGCCTTCCTAGTGCTTCCATGATCTCCTTTATCTTTTCGAAAACCTAAAAAAATGGTGAGGTCATAAGCTCCCTGAGCCTAGTGAATAACCCTTATCTTCCCTGTTGTTACACTTTGCACATTAACCGATTAACACATAACCACACAGTACATGCATCTTATGACATATAGATAGAACATATCGTATAGCATATAGAGAGCGATAAGAGAACATGTGTATGCCTCAAGAGTGGAAACAAACTCATATCTTTCATATCTAACATGTTCACAAATATCACAAACACACACACATATTTATGTTATGAGGTAGGCAATTAGACTAACTTAGTCGTACCTGTCCCATAACAGGTACGTTTCAAGGACTTTCGTTTTCACTTAAGTCCACAAACAAGCTTTGCTATTAGTCTATTCACTAATGTCTTTTGGGCTCCTAATCCTCATTGAAGTCCAAAAGAAAGCAAAACCTCCTAAATTATGCTAATGGCTCGCCTATAACCATACTTAACGCATACATAAATCATATTTCATTTAAAAGTTCACATACATGTTTTAAACACATAATATTTCTTTAAACATATTTATCAATCACACATATGCTTCAAAACAATCACAAATTCATAATATCTCGAATAATTCTTTAAATCCAAAACCAAGTCCAAATCCAAGCCAAAACCAATTTCATATCATATCCAAAGTCCAAATCCAAGCCAAACCAATTTCATAACATATCCAAAGTCCAAATCGAAACCAATTACCATTTTCATAACATATCACATATTCTTAAGTGAATGCAAAACTTTTTAGTTTAGGAGAAATCAACTCATGACTCTCTCAAAGAACCATCACAACATAAGGGTGACAAACACATCCCGGTGCCCCAGTTGCAACTCATTCATATGGTTCCAATTGATGATGGACCAGCTGCAACTCATTCATATGGTACCAACTAGACACTCAACACTATAAAATACATAGATATCCTCAAATCACAAACTGTTGAGTCACATTCACATCTTGGATTATCAGGGACACTCAACAGCTCCCAAATAACACAAACTGAAGAGTCAATTGACAGACCGGGCAGCGCCCACTCAAGGTACCAACCAACGACTCATACAACTTCAAACACAAAGACAACTGCTTCTATAGCCATAGCTCTAGAATGCTCTGTAACAGCCTCAGTTAAGACATGAACCTTTTTCCCACATTTTTATTTTCAAAGAAGCTTAATTTCACAATATTAACAAAAACACAATCAAAATATGGCTTAATTCTACCCCAAATAATTTTCACAAGCTCCAAACAATCCATAGCAACACCTTACTGTTTTGATGCATGAAATTATCACAAACATGAGAAAGATCTAATTTATGCATATGAGTAACCATAACTACACCAAACATAGCATTCCACTCAAAAATTCGTAACTCAAAGAATACACATCCAACATTGACGAGAATTTACAGACAAATACAAAATAGCATGGGAAATTAATCATAATATTTTCATAATTTTTCCAGAAGCCAATCCATCAAAAAAATTGAAATAGCACCTTAAGATACACACTAAACAGGAAAACTTCAATAAAAAAAATTCATAAATCATAAAGTACGCATCCAAAATTCATACAAATTCAAAAAAATAGCCAAGTATCAAAGAGCGCACACATGAAAATTTTCTTAATTTTCCAATAAGCAAATAACTCCTAAAAATTAAAACAATAACTGAAACCATGCACCACAACAGAGTAGTTCAATAAAAAAATTCATAACTCACAAAGTATACATCCAAAATATATGAAACTTCACATGAAATTTCCAAATAATGTGTATATTCTAAAGTAAAATGTTCACAATGTTTCTCAAACTCAATAGCTCACAGTAATTCAAACATCATTAGAATTTTCGCACTAAATAACATGGCAGTTTAAAATAAAAATTCATAACTCACAAAACACATATCAAAAATTCACAAAAATTTACAAAGAATTGCAACACATAGTGATGAACCTACAGTAAAAATTTTGAAGTTTCTCCATTCCAATAGTTCACAGAAATTCAAACACTGGCAGGCTGTCTGCAGCATCTGAAAATTCAACTTCTATTTTTCTACTCTCTTGTTCATCCAATATAAGTAATCAATCCAAAAATCCTTAGTTTAGCATGTATTTGGATGAATTCATAACATAACTATCAATTCACAGCATTCACATAACCCTAAAATCACAAATCACCATGAAAATTTTGGTTGTGGGTTTCTAACAAATGAGTTTAGGGTTCTAATCTACTACACATTAAAACACCAAATTCAAAGCTTAATTTCTTAATTGATTGATCAAACTCAAGCATAAACTTTCAAATTCATATTCCCCTAATCAATTTTAGATTAAAGGAAGAGCAAAAATTACTCACCTTGACTTGAAATCAAATTCAAAACCCAAACTTCTTCGTTTCTTCTTCTTCTTCTTCCTCCTCTCCTCTCTCTATGTGTGGGTTTGAGTGGTGTGTATGTGTTTTGTGTGTAAAAGAAATAGAGAACCCTCTCCCTCTCCTTTTCTTATCATGTAAAAGCCCCCTTCCCCCTTCCCCCTTTTCCTTTTCTTTTTCCTTTTTTTGGGTCAAGCCACCTTTTTGGGCTCTTCCTTCCATTTCTTTTTTTTTTTGCACAATTGCTACTAAATGGGTATAGCATTTTCTAATCCCTCCCAAAAACATAATAATAATGATAACGTAAAATACACACATGTGTCTAAAATAAAATGCGTGAAATACACATGCAAATTACATATTGCACATAATTCAAAATAAGTAACAAAAATTTTGGGGCGTTACATTGTGACAATCCACCCTTATTTTAAGAGCCTTGGAGGGAACTGGTAGGTCAGATTGATCGATTTCGACAAAGTGATGTCACAGTGCAATCGTTGCATGGATGTAAAATACTTATTCGTTTATTATAATGCGATACATCTTAGTATGCATGCATACATATTATAAGATTGTAGGAATAATTTCTTATTGATAATGCTAAGATCATAAAGGATATAAAAGAGTAACATATATGTTATAAAAATATAATGAATATGTTGTGAAAATTAATGACTGATACGAAAGTAACATTTCTATAACATATTTGCTTGTATTATGTGGTGATACTTAAATGAATCATACACTTGATCATATGATCCTCTAACCTATGGCCTAACGATTGGTTAGCCAAACGCTAATGTGTGATAAACTAAAGTACGGATATAAATAATAGTATATAAATGTATCTAAAATTAAGTGCTTTCATATACACTTGACAAGTGGTGTGCCTCCATTGGCTGTTGATGGTGAAGAGATTATTAATGGACGACACCAAGGATTTTCACAATGCTCATGATAACATTAAAAAAAAAGATAATATGTAGCATTCAATTATTAATAATTAATTACTGATCGCTCATAGAATTGGCCAAGGAAACAATTATTAATGGAATGGATGAAACTTTTTATCTTCCCCTTTTATATTTTATACAAACATTTGATAAAAGAATTTTAGACGTTACCACGTAAAAGTATATATATTAGGTTCCTAATTTTATTCTTAAAATGAATAGTAACATAGAATTTAATAAACATTATAAGTATAAAATATTGAAAACAGAATCTTCTAAACTCTCCATAACTATTTCCACTTTGACTTTTTAATTGGTGATTAATTAGGTATTCATATGTGATAAAATTAACTACATGATTAAATAACTACATCAAATTTTTAATTAATGATGTCATCGTCTATATAATCAACATAAATATAAAATTTATTAGTCTTACAAACAATGACAACTTATAACTCAAAGAACATGTCAAAGGGTTAGGCACAATTTAGCTTTTGACTCGAAAGTTGTTCCTTTTCCTTGTTCATTTGATTAATCACAAATTCCTACATTACAGAATTAACTACATAAGTTAATAGCGAGTTAAAAAAATATATAAAAAATATCATTACCAATTTTTCGCTCCATCCCCAGTCATGCTCCCCTTAAAAAAAGTCCATATGGAAAAAATTTAAAAGCTTATTATAATTCTCATCATTTTTATTTACAATAAAAGATGTTGCTGTCTTACTTACTATGTAAAAATTATAGAGATTGTGTACACATTTTTTAATTTTTTAAAAATTGGATATTTTTTTCAAGTACATATAAGAAATTAAATTAAAGCATTTGATATTTAGAGGTCACAATTGATTATTAATGCAACATTTCATATTGGATGCACACATTTCATTGTAGACGAGCTTTTAGAATCATAGCAAAATCAGTGAGTCAAGGACTACGAGGCACAAACAAGGAGGCTACTCATGCAAATAGACCAAGAGTTTTGAATAATAACAAGCAACAATTGTATATATGCAATTTCACTATTTTTAATATTAGAACGTAACCTTTTATGTTATTATCCCTTAGAACACATGACTAAAAGATAAGATCCTTGAATAATAAAGTTTATGTATAATACTAATAACAATAAAAGTATCCTAGTAATTTTTAAAATTACTTAATTACATTTTAAAATAAATATTTTGAATTCCAGTGTTCTTATTAACTCATTGTTCACCACCAACATTGTGACAAACGTCTGAATTGAGATAGTGCTTTTAATCATTTCAATTTTGTATTGCTAATTTTTCAAATACACATTAGCTACCACTTTTTTTTTCTCAGGACACTAATAGTCTTTAAAAAGAAATACAAACATTAGATGACGTGTTTACAGCTAATTGTGCAAATTTCACAAACGTATTGTCACCTACAAATCTAAATCAAAGCCATGCAATGCACTGGCATAACACTGGTTTATATATTACATGTTATAAGGCATAACCTAAAAGGAGTGGGCAATAAACAACCCAACAGGCATTTGCATGATTTCATAAAAAAGTACCAATAATAAATATAAAGTCTTACTTGTACAAGAACAACATCTTAAAACACGTAGTATTTCTTTTAAGGTATGTAATAATTTTTTCCCCTTTTGTTATCCTTGGTATTTGAATTTTATACTTGATTTTGCTATGATTGACAATGAACAGTTTAATTGATAATTGAGGAGTCTTTGCATATTTTTAAATTTCCTAGTTTTGATACATAGAATGAAGGAGATAATCATTGAAGGAGTGGTAAAGCAACCGTTGAAATAAAATGCGCAAGATGAAATGGTGGTTGCTCCACATCATTGCAACATATATATCCTCTCATGGGCAGAGATTACAAGCACATGCACCAAGCGGTGCCCCCTGTGTTCCAAATGTGCCGAACTTCTTTTGCGACAAATATGTTGATTTAGCTTGGTTAAGCTCGTTAAAAGAAGATTTAATTAGATACAAAGTGCCATTCCATGTGTTTGCCAATCAATCCGAAAGTCGAATATAATGAGTATATTTACCACATGAGATGGATCCATGTACTGTGACTCGAACCATTCAGGGTTTATCTTACGTGTCTGAACCTATTATCTAATTGGTACTTCACATTTCCTACTTCTTGTCTCGATGCTTTGCTACCGTAGATAAAAATGCACTATGAATTAATGAAAGAGATGTGCTAGTTTTTCATCTTTTTAATTATGAACTAGCAAGATTTTCTTGTATCTGTTTTTTTCCCCTGTTGAGTAGAAAAGAAATGGTATCTTTCTTGGTTTCTTATTTGTAATTCTTTCTATTGCAAGGAACCACCCTCCCCTCCACCCTCATCCCCAAAAAAACCCTCTAAGAGCAGTAGCACTGTAAGAATTGCATATTTGCATTTCATGAGCCTCCACACTTAATCCACCCGAAGCTTCGGACAACATAATCCACAAGCCTAGCCTCTCCAGTAGGATCTCTGCCACAATCCTCTTACCCCTTACTTTTTGTGTTTTCTTTCTTCTTTGTGGACCCTAAATTGATTTTTCCTTTTTTTTTTCTCAAAATAAAAAAGAGTATTTTGTGGAGTGGGTCCGTAGAAAATATTATTTTGTGATCCTAGTTGGTGATATATGAAATGTAGAGATGAGAGAAAAAGTTTGGTCATTGAAAAATGTGGACGAGATAGACCTCGACTTGTGATAAAAAAAATTGAATCACCATTGCAATTATTCTAATGTGCTTGTAATTAGAAAGAGTGCCCTCGTGTCTCAATGAACTTTGTCTAGTGTGCCACCGATATTTAGTTTTTTTAATTTTGAATGTTAATAATCTCATCTTTGAGAGTCTTTGGTGAAAGTAATATGATTTGTAAAATTTTGCTGACCTTTGGAGCACTTGTTTTCAATCTCCATATTTTAAGTGAACAATACTTTGACTAACTAATTTGGTTGTGTAGTTTTATCACATGTTAATGATGGTGTCGAAAAGTGATTGAAAATATACTATCCACATAAGGTAAAATAAGTTCTCACCTATCAAATTGGTAATTAAAAGTGCCTACAATTACATGAGTACATGGTGCTGCAAATAGAACAAAAACCTCGAGATTCATGTAATGAGATGATTTTAGCTAGATGCCAAAATTGTGCCATCAGAATACAGATTGACCACATAGTTGCATGCTACGTATATTATTTTGTCGTCAAGTAATGACAATTACCTAATCCACCAAAGGTAAGGCGGTACCATTCTCAATTTCATAAGTTTTACTCCATGCAAAAATATTGTTTCTTTGGCACAAAAAGTTATTTTCATGTTTTAGTCCTTATAAAATCCAAAAAATATTTCAAATAATCTTCATGGCTGGAAAACCTTATGTCTCGATCAGAGAATTACTGACACTTTGGTCCATAAGTTTGATGATAACTATTTTTAGGCCCCCAACCTTTTCAGAACTAATTCTGGGGTATCTTATGTTTTCAAACAACTAATTTTTAGGCCCTTTTTCTTATTATTTTAATCTTTGAGCTTTTTCGAAATTGCAGAATAGTTCATGGAATGAGAAAACGTGCAAATAAGCCATTCTAAGGGGTTTTTTTTCAAGAAATATGCTTGTTTTAACTAATTAAACTTCTTATAATGACTTTACTGATACTGGTTATCACAATTTACTACTTATATCTTACATATTATAATCTCTGTGGTTATAGGCCCACTATGCTTAACAAAATAATTAAAACTCAATTAGAGAGTTTTGTCTGTTACCTTAACTTAATCGACGTTGGACTCCGACGTTCTTCTAGCTTCCGGTTTACAAAGATTGCTAATCTTAACCCTACCTTCCTTCGATTAAGAAACGTACAGATCTGTTTCATTTTCTACCTCAGACCGTAGTCACTAATCAAGTTTTTAATCTTTGTCAACGATAGTGGAACTTACAAAAGAGATTCAAGACGAGTTACCATGGTGTATGCTATTTGCAGATGACATTGTTCTTATTGATGAGACCAGAGAGGGAGTTAATAGCAAGTTGGAGCATTGGAGACATTCACTAGAGTCGAGAGGCTTTAGAGTTAGTAGATCGAAGGCTGAATACTTACGTTGTTGTTTCAGTGGAAGGGAAGATGCGGAGGGAGAAGTCACCATTGATGGGATGACGATACCCAAGGTCTAGAGGTTTAAATATCTAGGATCGATCATTCTACAGAAAGGAGATATTGATGAAGATATTAACCAGCGCATAAAAATGGGTTGACAAAAATGGAAGTATGCTTCAGGTGTCCTGTGTGATAAGAGGATGCCTGCACAATTAAAAGGCAAAACTTATCGTATGGTAGTTAGACCTGCTATGTTGT
Organism: Selenicereus undatus; assembly: GCA_017589665.1. NCBI lineage: Eukaryota > Viridiplantae > Streptophyta > Magnoliopsida > Caryophyllales > Cactaceae > Selenicereus > Selenicereus undatus. The sequence goes on along the minus strand of JACYFF010010365.1, from coordinate 33,046,503 downwards.
ATGGATAGGAGAACTGGTCTGTAAAAAAGGCACAGGTTCATAGGTTAATGGTAGCAGATATGAAGATGATTAGATGAATTTATGGTTATACGAGAATGGATAAAATTAGTAATGAAGTAATTAGAGACTTAGTTAAAGTGGCTCCCGTCGAAGATAAGATGAGAGAAACAAGACTCAAATGGTTTGGCCACGTGAAAAGGAGTTTGGATGTTCTAGTGAGGAGATGTGAGAGGATTAACATCCCCGAAGGTAAAAGAAGAAGGGGAAGACTAAGAAGAGTTTGGACGAGGTGATTAGAGAGGACTTGAAAGTGGTAGGGTTAACGGATGACATGGCTCAGGATAAGAGATTGCGGCGGGATAAGATTAAGATCTTAGATTATAGAGAGCTAGCCTCGTAGTTGTCTCTCAGTTGCAGTAGGGTAGGTTTGGTTATGGTTTTTCGTATGTCATGTTTGTATGCAGGTAATACATGCATCTGAAAAGAGACATTATTCGCCTACTCCTATTTGTTGAGGTTGAGTACCTTCCCCTACTATGTTGTATTTATGTTTACATAGTTACCTCTATCTGATTAATTAGTACTTGTTCATTGCCTGCTGCTTACCCTTAGTTTCTCTCCATAAAATGTTTTCACAAAATCCTTCTTCTATAAAATATTTTTATAAAATCTTATTTTGTGGGTTCCTTGAAATTAGCCTCTCTATAGGCATGGATGGTTGTCTACATCTGGATCTTCCCAAACCCCGTGAAAGTGGGACCTACACTAGAAGGCATTGTTGTAGTGAAGCTTTAATCAAGAAATTATAATATTTAAGACATAAGGCTCAATTGAATAGCGTTCCCTACTAGGAAACATCTTTTATTAAAAGCTTGAAAGTGGAAATATTACAATGGAAAGCTTTGAAGAGGGACTTAAGATAAGATTATTAGAGATGCTTACTCATAGAGAAATGGAGAATCCCGATGTCTGTTTTGCTTAAGAATGCTCAAATGATCATGTCCCTTTTTAACACTCAACCTCTCCATTCATAGAGGGTTGGGGGTACATAGGATGCCCTAATGGCTATAGTACATATTAATTTTTCACATGACTACAGTACACCTTGATGGCTATAGTACACTACTTTATTTTGCAGACTTGACAGATGTCCAAAATATTACAATAATGGAGCAATCACTTTTAGAGTTTTTAATGATGACATGACTAGTAATCATTTATTAAGATTCTGCACGCCTTCATCTCAGATTATATCTTTCAGACCATCAGTATCTGGATAATCATCAAAATCTTCATTTAATTGAAGATGCTTTGAATTCCATTTCTCAAATAATTCAGTAAGATATTTATTTCCTTTTCCTAATATGAATTTTCCCGCTCTAACGTCAAAGAGATAATCAAAAACAACTTTTGAAGTCGCTCCTTCCACCTTCATATACTCACTAAACTCATTATGATAGGCGAAAGTAGTATTTTCGCATTGCATTAGTGTTTTTCCTCATTCAATTAATCTCCAAATCTGTTGATAAATGTTGAAAAATCGAAAGGCTCTTGTTAAAGCATGATCAATAACAAATTCTCGATGTTCTGGATTCCATTCTAATCGTTGATTTTTGGGGTCGTTGAAATCACCTATCTGACCAAGATAATAAGCCAGTTTGGCTTTTCCATTTTCATACTCACTTAGTACACAATGTACCTCCACAAATAAATATCTCCTATTTTGGATTTTTGTTGGACCATCAGGAGATGTAAGAATCCAATTGATCTTCTTGAACATGCATTGTTGGAATTTAGTTAGTGTTGAGAAAAAAGGAAATTTTGGATTTGCGAACTCCATAAAATAAACTAACATCCCATACTCTTAAGCTTTCATGATAGGGTCATTTAGACAGAGTGAATTTATTGGGAAACCAACACCACCAACTCAAGACCTATTAGGAAAGTAGATTGTTGTACTCCAAGACTCCCAAATATCATAAGAATAGTTATGATAATAGTCGATGCAGGCTGCATACCACTCATTGAACCATTTTTGTTTAACATGAGAACTCATTTTTTCTTGGATATCATAAGGACATTTAAGGTAATTAATTGTAACTCTAGTAGGAAAAATCTTTGGGCTATTAGGTACGCTGAGGATAGCAGACCAAAGCGTGACCTACTTTTTTATGTGGAATTCCAAATTATCAATAAGGAATTTACTAGAAGAAGTAAACCGTTCTAGTAGTAATGACATCTCATTATGAATTTCTTCCTTTTTTGATAGGAGTTCTGCTTGGATAATCACCATTGGTAAGTTTTCGAGTTAAACTATCTGCCAGACAGTTCTTCAATCCCTATATATGCTCAATATTGAAGGAAAATTAGTTAAGACACAATTGCCAACACAGGAGTCGTCCTTGCGCTTGCATATTTGATAAATTCTTTTTCACAAAATCAAGTATTCCTTTGCAATCAGTTCGAATAAGAAAATGTTTTGGTGCTAAAAGAATTAAGAATTTTTCAATTCCCCTTATAACTGCAAGGATTTCTTTTTGCATCGTAGGATAGTTGCATTATGCCTTATTAGAACTTCCACTGCAATATTTGTAGAGTTTTTCTCCTTCTTTGATTTTGAGTACCACACTCCAATGCTCATTGTTGGCATCTGTCTCAAGAACTAAATCATCTCCTTCATTAGGCAAATTAAGAACAGGAAGATTTTTACACATCTTTTTGAAGTTTTGAACAATCTTTGTATCATTAGTGGTCCATGTCCAACTTACTTCTTTATTGAGTTTCTGTTGCAATGACTTTCTTAGTTTAGCTAGATCTGTAATGAAATCTAAGTATAAGTAAGGCATCTAAGAAACCTTTTTAGCTGCTTCCTATCTTTAATTTTTTCAGGGAAATTCTCTATTTTTTTTTCCAGAATATGCTTTTGTAAGATGATTTGTCCAACTTTTATTTCTAGGTCTAAGAACTCAATTTCTTGTTCAGCATAAATACACTTGTTCTTTCCAAGTATAATACCAGGATCAATTCATCTTTGGGTGACAGCTAAAACATCATCTTCGTGTTGTTCTTTCCACAAAATTGATGTAAACTAAACAACAGTGATTAAGATCTTTGAAAATGTTATCCATTCTTCTTTGGAATATTTGGGGTACGTTTTTTAGGCCAAATGGCATTACTATCTATTCATTAAGTCTTAGTGGGGCACTGAATGCAGTTAAAGGAATGCTTTCCTCATCCATTTTTATTTGCCAATAACTGCTTTTGCAATCCATTTTTTAGAACCAAGAGGCGCCTTGAATTCCGTTGAAAAGGACTGTTTTGTTAGGAATGTAATAACCATCAAAGACAGTGTTATCATTAAGTTTTTTGTAGTTGATTACCATTCTCGCTGTTCTTCTTTTTTCTTCTGCATGATTTCTTACCATGAAAGTAGGGCTGGTGTGAGGACTTTTGCTATTCCTGATTAGTCCTTTATCCAGAAGTTCTTTAATTTTTTTTTTTTATCAAATTCTTGAATATCCTGGTGTGCATACATTATTTTTCTGACTCGAATAATGGTGTTGGAATTTTATAAAGTGATTTTAGCAAATGGTTTATCCTTATCCCAAAACTTTAGAGAATTATCATAGTAGGGTTCTTTGCATAATTTTTCTTGTTGTTCGACAATGCTCTTTAATAGATAACTTGAGCAACGAAATTGGTAATGCTACTTATCGTTGTGAAGGAATTACCTTCTCACCACACCGGCTGCGTGTAAATTCAATTTTTTGATGAGTGTAAGCCTTGCTTAATTTTTCAATAGGAATTGAATGATCATTGATTTTGAATATTATCTGGTTTATGGTATTTGTGCATGGAGAATATAATCTGTGGAAACTATTTTCAATAATCATACCATAAGAGGGTTGATTAGTAGCCCATAGAATAGGTATGATGCATTGAACTCCTCCTAATTCTATGGCTAATCCTTCTATGGCTTCATTGTGACTCATAGTGCTATTATCAGCTATCCTTACTTGTAAAGGACTTTTGACTCTCTTCCATATAAATTCTGAAAATAATGATTTTTTTTTCAAAGCATACAGAACAACCACTATCTATGTGAGCACATAATTCATATTTTTTATATCCCTCTAAATATACCTTTATTGGGATATAGATGCCATTAGAATTTGTATTGGTAGCCTCATAGCAAATCTCCATAGTCATATTTTTTACTAATTCATCTTCATAGATTGGTTTACTAACTGTTTTAGTTTTGTACCAAATGACCTTTCTTTCTGGTCCCATACTTCGATCTATACTAGGTCTTACATATTCAAAACTCATTCTACTCATTTCACTGGTCATGCTATTTGTATAATCTTTTTTAGCTTATGAAGATCCTTGTCCCCAATCTGATCTTGTACTCACGCTTCTTAATAATTGGGGTTTAATGTGATTTTACCCTCCGCATCAATTTTTATTACATTTTTCTAATTGATTTTTGTAGGGTTGACAAAGCTAGATATCCATGAACGATCATTTTTTTATCTCCTGAGGGTTGGACTTAAACCTCTGGATCTTTTGCATAGGGGTAGGACTTTCAAAGTTTTCTGCTTCTATAATTGTTCCCTTAGTCGTTGGGTCTATGTACTGTCTAATTTGTAGATAATTTTCTAAAATATCCTTAAAGGATATCATCCGCTTTTCATGTCCATCCCAGCTATTTTTATCTTAAGGGATATGAAGTTTTTAGCAAATTCATCCTTTAGACTCACATAATATTCAGGTTGACAATTAAATCCTACCGATCTATTGCATAAATTAGTCTTAATGCCTATTGTAATTTGATTATTAAATTTGGTATGTTTGATATCACATAGCAAACCATAAAAATCAATATTTTTACCATAATATTGTAATTGAGTGATTTGAACTTGGACACTTCTAACATAGATATACCTATACTTTCTATCTTTGTTGTGGTTAAGGATATATTCCCAATTAATGAGACTAACTTCTCCAACATCATACTCAGAATCCTTTATCTCCAGATCTCCTTCCATCATTTCACATACGTATTTGCTTTTTAATTAAAAGATGGATTTTTTGTACATCATGTCTTTTTGGATTATGTAAAGAAATCAATCTCCTTTGACTTCCTCGTGATTGTTGTCTACTACAAACTCTTCTCCTTGAAGATCACCAAGGCTAACCGAGCTACTCTCCATCATATGACTTGTTCTTCATAACCACTTTCTTCATATTCATTGTTCAATATAATTTCAACGATCCCTTTATTCTTATTTACGGTTAGGTCTAATGCCTCATCTTCACTAAGCTCAACATAACTAGGCTTCCCAAGGTCTCGATAAGCTTGTTATTCTTCATATTTTTGCATTCATTAGCATAGTGTCCTACTTCTTCGCATGCCCAGCATTTGCAATTGTTTTTCACTATAGGACAATAAGCTACTTTCCTAAAATATCTTCGTTTTTTAGGACTTGATTTGTTTTAGTATTTTCTTCTATATTTCTCTCCCCTTTGCTTGTTAAAACTCTTTTTCTTATAAAATTTTCTCTTTCTTCTCCTTTCAGGTTCTTTTCCCCATTGGTGAGGTGAATCCTAACAAGTTAGGAATTGCTTCTTAATTTTCTTTTGCTTTTGGAGATTAAGACACTGATCATTGATCAATTTTCTTAAATAAGATATTCTTGAACCAAGGGTGTTAATGACATCTGCTCTTTCAAGTCATGCAATGTATTTTTCATTAATGATAGAATTTGTAGGATATGGTAATTTGTCGTAAAACATACCAAGATTGGTGTCATTATGCCCAATTTAGTAATAATATTGAGTAAATTCAGCAATATAGTTTTTCAAATATCTTATATCCAATAATTCTATGTTATTAATCTTTCTTTACCACTCTCTTTCTTTTTCTTTGGAATCAAGTTTATCTCCGATGAACTCGGTTTCAATTTCCTTATATAGATTTTTGAACATTGCGGCTGGTGATTCCATCATTATTAATGTATTTTTACCTTCTTTGTTTAATGAATCATACCAGTAAGCTACAGTACCAAAAAAGGTAAGTTCGATGTAGTTCAAGAAATTTACAGCAGTCCATGTAGTATTCAGATTTAAGACACTATTCATGCCTCATTTCTATTGTTCAAATATTTCTTCTCTATTACGAGCTCCATTGATATTTAAAATATGTCTGGTTTAACTAATTGGGGTAGTTTTCGTTGGGATAAACGCAAAGAAAAAATTGCTTGTTCGTCTTACTGGAACGTACCTAGGTCTTATGAAATGAGTATTTCGTATAGAAGGTTCACCAAATTCTTCAGGTTTAGGCACTATATTGTTAACCAAATTGGTCTCCATTTCACCTAAGTTGAGTTCTTCTCCAATTTTATTAATCTCGTCTTCAAAAGCCATCTTCCCATATTTTTTTATCAAGTTTTCTTCTAATTTCTTACAAAGGTAGCACATTCGGATCTTCTAGTTTAATAAGGTTCATCTGCTGATATATTTCTTCTTCTAACTGGACATCATTAGTCTCTTCATTGTCATCAGATAACATGTCATATTTATGACTAACAGCGCCAATAATTTTGTTCAATTCTTCTGGGTTTTGTTCTTAAAAGTTTTTTGTAGTTCTTCAAGAGTATACTTATTATACTCCATCTTCTTCTGTTTCTGCTTTTTCAGTTGATTTTTCAGTTGATTTTTCACCTACTTCTTTTTGAATTTTTATATCATGCAAAGGAAATGAATTCCTTGTTTTTTGGGTTTTGGAAAGGATATTTATACTGAAATGGAGTACTAATACTGGAAATAAATTTTCACTATGCCTAACTTCGTTAACCAGAGGAAGGTGAATTACAGATATCTGCTTCTTAAGTTACTTGACTTCAGTTTTAAGTTTAGCTAATTCTGCTTTTTGTTCTAAAATTATATCAGTGATATAGTTTAATTGAGGTACTACTGGAGAAATGTCTTCCGGTGAGTGAACAATATGTGAATAATTCGGTCTAGGGCAAGCAGGTGATGATTCAAGCATAAATCACAGTTAGTTAATTACTAAATAATTATTAATTAGCTTAATTAGCTTAATTATTTTTGGTCACATGGCTCTAGCACCGGTTGAAAGAGGACTTCAACTTGTACTAGTGGGCAAAATATCATAAACACAAATTTAGATTTTTTGAAAGTAAGTTTTTAAAGGACTGCAGATAGATTTGTAAGTATGAAGAGTTGTGGACGTGCTTTGCAAATTAGAATGGTAGTTGGGTCTTGAAAATGGTTCAAATAAGATTTTGAAGGTCCTTTCTGTTAGTTACCTCAAAGACAAGTTATCTTATATTTAGTTTGAAAACCGAGGGTCCTTAAAATAGTTTACAGTAAACTGAGGGCTTAGTTTATTCTCTAGATCAGTTTGGATGCATATGAACTTAAACTTGTCACCTTGAGTAAAAAAAAACTAGTATTATGACTAGTGGGGTGGTCATTTTCTCCCCCCAATCTACTCATAAATAATCCATTTAAGTTTCAATAGGGTTGGTCAAAGTTGTCCAAGTCAATACTCAAATTTATCTAACTCAAACATTTTAGGTACAATCACAAATTGTTCGTCAAAATTTTAAATTCGAATATAATATTTTTTCTATTTCTATTGTCCAAACTCAATTTTAATCTGAATGTACACTTCTCTGATTTATTTGACCTAGAAAGAACTAGATATGATCATGAGTATCTCATCCAAAATTTAGACTTTATATGATTTATTCGACCTGGATATCACCAAAACTTAAGTTTTTGCCACCTCTAGGTTTCGGCTAAAAACATACGCTTTAACTCAAGAGTACTGATTGATTTTTCATTGATTTTGATCTTTATTTGATTTGTATTTGATTATGAAATTTGATTTGAGCATTTGTGTAACGAGGTTATCTACTTAGCCTAGTCCCTCTATCCTCTCTGATAAATAAATGACTCCCCTTCTCAATTTAACCATTCATGACCTCACATCACAATGGGGAGATCGCCTCTCTTGATTACTCCCCTCTCTTATTTACTCCCCTCTCTCCTTGTCTAAGTAATGTTTAACCTACAAAAGCCAATAGGCAAATTCACTATTTATATGTTATTCAGATATTGACCCTGTTTGGCAATCAACTGTTTGCTGTTAGCTGTTAGCTGATTGCATTAGCTGTTAGCTGTTAGCTGATTGTATTAGCTATTTGACTTAGCTGATTGCATTAGCTGTTTGTGAAAAAAGTGTTTAGTGAAGTTAGCTATTTTTAACAAAGTTATTTGATAAAATTCCACTTATACCCATTACTCAATTTCATTATTTTTCTAACAAAACAATTTTTCATTGGATATTAATTTTTCTTTTCGATATGAATTATGAATTAAGACTTATATGACGTATAAAATTACATTTATACTTTTTCCTAATTTTAGTACTTATAATCAAAATATATTTTTAATGTTAAATGTTTTCTTTTTTAATAGCAATTGAAATTATGTGATATAAAAAATATTTATATATCATATAAGACTAACTAACATAAATTATTTGTTAAATTAAGAAAGCGTTAAAATTAAAAGCATTATCTTCAACATCATGACCATCCATAACTTTTGTCTCAAAAAAAAAATAAAATTGAAAATTTAAAGTATAAGCATCCAATATTCGGGAATATCATTTGTGGATGACATGTAATGTAAATTTGTCCAAATTATAAAGTTAGTAGGTCATTATAATAATAAATATCAAAAAACTCTTTGAAAAAGCTATCCCAAAGAGTTTTTTGTAAATGAGCTTTTTGGGTATAAAAAGCTAATATAAAAAGCTAATCAACCAAACACCCTAAAGAGCTTTTTGACCAGAGTCAAACAGCTAATACCCTCAAAAAACTCTTTGTCAAACATGACCATTGTCGATTTGTACCCAACAGAAGAAAATTTTTAAAAAAAGGCCGATGGGGCATTATCGCGATTGGCACTTCTGCACTATGGCCGTCCTCCCTACCCAAGTTCGATTCTTTGAGGAGTGCCTCATTTTACAAGTTTCTTGATGGAATGGAGGGGCTGGTATGCACTGTGGGCCTGTGCAGCTTTCCTTTGCCCCTAGGCCTGTTGGTCCACTACCCGGTGGGTGGCCAATACTTACAAAAAAAAAAAAGAATAAAAGAAATAGCGTAAAAGACCGACGTAATGTATTAGGTTTACATATGTGCCATTTTTATTATAAAATGTGAGCTTCATTCTTTCATTGAGAAAATTTGATAATTCTGATTAGTTTGCTTCCATTGATATTTAATAAAGTATAAATCATAATAATAATATTACATTTTGCAACTAACACAATAGTTGAGTCTTTGTGAATAGCTATAATCATTATTATTTTTTTGATCGAAGCTATAATTATTATTGAAAATATTAATGTAATGAGATTTGGAAATAGGGATGTACATGACTTAAGAAACCAGAATTTATTTTTTATCAGAAGTTTTATTAATAACTTTGGTATTAACAGCTATTGCCAAAATTTTTTGGGGATAATATTGACAATTAGAATATTTTATTATGTATATTAACTTTTTAATTTGGAAAGGAAAACATAGTAATACTAGAGAAGCCACAAAAATAAATTAGAATTTTCTTTTAAAACTCTTATAATAATAGGGATGAAAAATATGAAAGGCAAAAATGTGGGGATTTTTGCATTCAGCACCCTTCAGATTTTCAACATTAATATTTTCAACCCTTGCACTACTTAATTTTGACCACCCTTGAGTTTTTAGTAGTATATAATTTAAGCGATATTCCGATATGAGGTTTAAAAACATATTAATAGATTACTGTATTGCCCTCATTTAATAATATTGTCTGCACAATCGTATTTTTGTGCCTTTTAAGGCGATGAATAATGGAGATTAGGCCATCTTTTACCCACTATCTCACTAAAAAACACTCTTTCACACAAACTTATCCTCTCTCCCTTCGTCTCTCTGCCCCTTTTGACCCTTTCTTAATTCGCTCAAGCAATTTTCAAAGTACCAAACTCTCAACCACTTATAATAGAAGGGGTAGTTGGGCAATGTCAGATTACATTATCTGCCACATCATTTTCTCACCGGACTTGGGTCCCATATTAAACATGCCTCAACGGTGCAAAGTAGAAAATATCAGGGTTGAAAAAGTTTATATTGAAAATTTGAACGGTGCGAAGTGCCAAAAACCCCAAAAATATGGGAATGGCACATGACAATTGGAAATGAGAATTTGTTTTATTTTAATATAGATATATAGATAGAGTAAGAGCAAGTTCATTAGATTGTGTGTTTTGGGGCCGGCGTTACTTTGAGAATTGACTTTTTATTTGGACTCACTCTTCATTTTGTGTTAATACAATTATTTTTTATTTTGATTGATATAAAAGAATAAAATTATATTCTTTATGGGGAACCAAAAAGGTAAGTGATATGCTAAATGGTATACAAGTAGCCCAAAAATTAACATTGACAACATTAATTCATATCCTTTTATATATATACCAATTGTAATGTACATCGCCATAGTGGGCCAAGTGAACTTAAAAATTTATTGTGCATACAAAAGTAATTACACTTTTTATGGCAATATAAATTGACTTTAAGGAGAGTGGCATTGATGTGGTCATGAACTATAATTTGATTAGTTAAATTGACCACTTTTCACCAAATTCATGTTATCCTTCGCCTATTATGTAAGTGACCGTTCATTATTCAAGATATTTTGATAATTTGAGAACACATTACAAAATTTGTTGAACATAAACTGCCATATAATGGACGCTAATTTTACTCATGTACTTTAATAAGTAAATCATGTATGTTTCTTCTTTTGTTTTTAATAGAAAAATCGTGTATATTTCTTGCCATCTGGCTTACGTAAAACAATTGATATTGTATATCTGTGCTATGTTACTTTTCATACTCTGATTTATAAATTCGCTTACCATGTTGCTAAACATCTGCCAACTAACTTAAGTTATGAAAAATGCGATGAGCGCAAATATGTCATATTCAAACCTTTCATTTCTTCCGTATTGCGACCTCGCATATTTTATGTGCTAGTTTTGATAAAACTGGAGGGATAACACTTTGTTATAGTCTTCCCTTCCTCCCCCACAAAACAATATCTTTGGACTTCACCTTCAACATACGAAAACACTCGTCGGATACGAGCTCGGAAAGGAATCAGATCGCCACCAAACACTCGGATCAGGCAGATAATAAGGACCATTAATCAAACAAAATAAATTGATTTATTCCGTTGCATTTTTATCACTTTATTTCTTCTTTTTTATTATGGTTGTGTTTAATCCTCCATGAATCATTGTTTACTATCTGGTTCTTTCAATTCACAACAAAAACATTATACTCATAATGAGTGATCACTAACTTCATTGTTTTCTTGTACATTTCATTCTACTATAAAATGGCTTGCCTAATGAGTAGTCACCCAGAAAAAAAAATTCTTGTTACTGTACGTATAAGACAATAACATTCATGAAAGTGTCTTTACATAGAACCAACAAATATTATGCCTAATTTATTAATTTTTAATATAGGCCATTATGAAACGGTTGGTTTAATAATAGTATATGCTACTCATTAAATCGTACCTACGCTTCCGGGCTTGATCTTATCGTTTCATGCATCACATGGATCCTAAAAACTAGTTGATAACAAAACTAACACAAAATCATAAAAATAGAAAAAAATTTAAGAATCACTCAACTTTTCTTTAGGATATATATAAAGAATCACTTAACTTTAAAAAGGAATTGAATATTCAATCATATTTAATATTTGGTATAAGAAATCATCAAACTTTATGTTATTCCCACAAACTTACTAATGACAGAAATTTCTAGTTATTTCTATTCTTTTAAGTAAAATAATTTTTATGTTTGGGGAAGATAAAAAAGGGAAGGAAACATTTTAATTTAGGAGGATGATTAACATAATATTTAAAGCAATTTAGGTTAACTCATCATTTGAAGTAGGTGCATTTTGAATTTATAGTGATAGTAACAATTTGGGGGTACACTGAACATCTCTGAGTCATCCAATATAAATACGGGCACAAATAAAGTAATATCTACTAATACACATATTTCATTAGTTGGACCAAAGCGACTGTGACATGTGTACCAACAATTTGTGCAAGAAATCAAGAATTTGATGACCATGGGCCGTTAGGTTGGGTCTCTCTCTCTCTCTCTCTCTCTTTATAGATATTATCATTGTTCATTTGGTATTTTATTACAAATTATAACCAAACATTATTACAAATTATAACCAAATAATGTTGTTGATTGTATTCCAATGATTTTATCTCCCTCTTTTTGCCCTTCAAAAATTGAGAACTATTTGCATTTACAAAATAAGTCAAAGATGATTAGGAATTTCTTTATTTAGTAGGATATATGATAGACAACACAAAATTGGGTGATCATTTACACCCACAACCAAAGTTTAACAATTTTTTAAAACAAAAACTAAAGTCTGGTGCTTTATAATAATTTTAGAGAAAATCTGAGCATTTTTAAAACCTTTTTTCATTATAAAATTTTCATTTGAAAAATCATATCCATTGGGATATGATGCAGTTCCCTACAAAATCAAAATTAACTTTCAAAAACAACTAAAGTTTCAAAAGTACTAAAAAATTTTCCATACATTACATGGATCCTCAAAATTAGTTTTAGTTATTGATGAACCTCTATTTGTACCATTTTTTAGCCCCTATTTAACTCATTTTCTTCCCCGTTTTCACCTTCAATGATGTTAAGAAAGAGTCAAATAGGCCACCTTTAACGCACTTTTATTTATATAACATCTTTCGTTATTTTCAGGAACTTTGTTGAAGGAACGAAAGGATGACAATATTTAGCTGAAAGGAGTGCCAGGAAGGCGAGAAAAGCTGCGGAAAAACGTCGCACGAAAGTCCCACGGAACTGGACCCACGCAGCACGGCCGAACCACCCGGGACCAGCACACTTGGCCGGGCAGCCAAGTGGCACGACCGTGCCAAGTGGCACCCCCGTGCCACTTGTGCAGTGCTCGAGTGTTTTCGGGCAGACTTTTGGCACGGTCACCCCGTGCCTCTGGACACGACCGTGCCGCCCTCGTTTCCGCGTCGCGACTTAAATCTTTTCTCGGGGCTGTTTTGAGACATTCAGTTTTATTTTTCAGTTTTCTCTCCCACACTGTTCTTTAGGCGATTTTTAGGTTTTATTTTGAGAGTTCAATTTTAGTGTTTTGGATTATGCTATTGGATTGAAGTTGATTTCTAACTTTAATTCATTCAACCCATTTCAGGTTCTTAATTCTCTCTTCTCTTTTCTTTGGTTGTTTAAGGTTTGTCATGTGTATTAAATCGAATATTGTGATTGATGTTAGAAATATGATTGTAGGCTAAATCCCTCAACTTAGGTTAGGATTGACGTCGTATATGCATAATTGAATCTTGTACTGGCCCAATCCATGTTCCCCCTTTGTTTTGCGATTACGAATTCTGCTATGCACACCACATGCTCGATGAAATGCTCGAAAGAACATTCATCATTTTTATTCGGGTTTAGGGGAGCGTTGAGAGACGAAACCTTTACCTAGTGCGTCTTAGTAGACAATTAGGATTTTAACATGAAAATAGTTAAGTTCTAATTGGGATTAGAGATTGTGAATCTTGTAATCCTTCAACCTTTAGTCCCATGAAAATAGGCGACTATAGTTCTAGGATTAGTCTTCGACCCTTGAGAGAGGGAGGAGATGAGCTTAATTGACAATCTATCCATTTGTGGTGCATGCTTGGGAATGTATGATTGTGTTAGTAACTGATTCACTAGCATATTCGTGCTGTTAATTCCAACCTAGGTGCTTTCTATTCTGCTGTTTACTTAACTTTTTAGTTGCTATCGTTTCTCTTAGTTTAGTCTTCAACCCAAAATTGTGATTGCCTAGTTTGAGTGATATAATCGTTTCTAGTATTTGAAACCAAGTTCCCTGTGGAATACGACCCGTACTTGCCGTGTGCTAGCTACAGCTACACCGTGCACTTGCGGTACACATTTTAACCTAACAAGTTTTTGGCGCCATTGTCAGGGAACTTGCGTTTTTCAATATTAGAATCAATTTCCATGCTCTAGACTAGGCTTTTTCTTTTCATTTTTTATCCTTTCTTGTTTCCCCCTCCCTCTCGTGCTTGAAACTATTTACGCCGTGGTAGTGTTGGCTTTGTATGCGCAGGCGAAGTCAAAAGGATCAATCACTTGTTCCTTTTGACCCATAAATTAAAGCCACTGCTCGAAGGCAAAGAGGTGCAAGGAAGCGGCAGCAAGCACAAGTCCTGATGGCTGGACAAAACGAAAGAGTGTTGCGAGATTATGCCCTCCCCCAAGCATCGGGCATAACCTCCTCCATCGTTAGCCCCGCCATCGAGGATAACAATTTCGAGCTGAGCCCTGCACTGATCACTTTCGTGGAGAGGGAGCAATTTAGCGGGTACCCCATGGAAAACCCCAACGTGCACATTCGCAGATTCCTTGCGAAGTGTGACACCATCAAGCTAAATAGGGTGTCCACCGACGCAATTCGCTTGCGGCTCTTTCCCTTCTCACTGCGGGATAGAGCAAGCGACTGGCTGCAGAACGAGGAGCCCAACTCGTTCACCACTTGGGAAGTACTCTTCAAGGCGTTCCTCAGCAAGTACTTCCCATCTGGCAAGATTGCCAAGCTGAGGACGGACATCACCTCCTTCGCCCAGCAGGATGGTGAGTCCCTTTACGAAGCATGGGAGAGGTTCAAGGACCTCCAACGGCAGTGCCCCCACCATGGAGTTCCTGACTGGCTCCTAATCCAAACCTTCTACAATGGGTTGGAGCGGTTAGTGAAGATCACGGTTGATGCCGCAGCAGGGGGCGCTCTCATGGGCAAGTCTATTGAAGCGGCAAAGGCATTGTTGGAAAAGATGGCTTCCAACAATTATCACTGGTCGAGTGACAGAGCCACCCCAAAGAGAGGTGGTGGCAGACATGAGGTAGACGCTGTGACCCTTCTAGCCAGTCGGGTGGATGCGCTAGCACAGAGGCTAGACAAAGTGGGCACTTCTCCCACTCCAGGTGGATCTTCGGGGCCATCCATGGGGACCCATGCATACTGCAAAGCGTGTGGCATCCAGGGGCACACCTCCATTGAATGTTACAATGCTCCCTCCAGTATTGAACATGTCAATGCGTACCACAACTACACCACACCTCCTCAAAATAACCCCCATCCCACCACCTACAGCCAGGGTTGGAAAGGCCACACGAATCCTCTCTACAAAAATCCAAACCCTCACCCTCAGAATCCCATCCAGCCACCCGGTTTCCACAACCGAGCTCCTTACACTCCACCCCCTCCACCTCCTGAACCCACATCTCACCTGGAAAGTCTTATGGAGCGCTTCATAGCGACCTAGACCACAACCAATGAGACTCTTAAGGAGTCAATCCATCTGCTGACCTCTAGGGTAGATGCTATGGCCACCTATCAGAAGACGATGGACACGCAGATAGCCCAAATTACCTAGCAAGTGAGCCTCCTATCCCGACCTCAAGGGCAACTTCCAGGCCAGCCAGACGTCAACCCCAAACACCATGTCAACGCCATCTCCACGATGGAAGAGGGGTTAGGGGAGAGCCCGGTGATGGTCCTCCAAGAGGTAGTTACAGTTCCTGATTCTGCAGGAACTGAGGGGAAGATGAGAGAAGAGAATCTGAGCTTCACTGGGGAGCCTAGTCCGCCACCTCCTACCCCCCCATACCAGCGCCCAGTGCCTTACCCTCAGCGACTGACATGGTCCAAGCTGCGTCAGCTTGAACCTAGATTCGCGTAATTATTGGAAACCCTACACCGAATCTACGCCAGTAGCCCCTTTTTGGAAGCTCTCAAGAATGCACTTGCACACTTCAAGTTTTTAAGAGAGCTCCTGTCCAAGAAGGGAGAGCCCGGGGTTACTCCAGTGAACCCCATTTTCGGATCCTGTCGCGCACTTCTACCAAGGCAATTACCACCAAAGCTGCAGGATCCTGGCAGCTTCTCTATCCCATGCTGCATAGGGGATATGCAGATCGAGAGAGCCCTTTGCGATCTGGGCGCCAGTGTGAGCCTCATGCCGCTCTCTCTCTGCCAGAAGCTGCAATTACGAGACCTCACGCCAACCAGCATGATGATTCAGCTAGCAGACTGCTCCATCAGGCAGCCTGTCGGCATTCTGGAGGATGTCTCGATCCAGGTGGGCAAGTTCCTCATCCCCTATGATTTCGTTGTTCTTGACATGGATGAGGACTTTCCAACCCCACTCATCTTAGGTCGCCCATTCCTCGCGACTGTCAGGGCGGTGATCGATCTTCAGGCCGGTACTATATCATTCCAACTGTGTGGGGAAAAGGTAGCCTTCAGTTTCCCTCCCCTTGCACCGCCTTTAGCGCCTGTCATTCCCCCACCCTCAGAGGAGCCTATCCCCACTTCCCCATTTGATGCTGCTCCTGAGGTTGATACATTTGATGGAAATGGGGGATCTCACATGCTGTCTGCCAGTTCTTCCACTTGTTCTGCGGCCGTCCCTCTCACATCCTACTTCACGACCGCCTCTACTTGTCCTGGAGAGGTAGAGGATCCTCATTCATATTTCTACACCCCCCAGGCCACCTCCCACATCATTCTCGTCTACTTGGGAGGTAACCCAAGGCATTTATCGCTTTCCATAAAAAAAAAACAAAAAACAAAAAACAAAAAAAAAGAAAGAAAAAAGAAAAAAGTGTGTCACTCCTGCCCCTCCCCTCTCCCATTTCCCCCTTCCCTTGTCCTTTTTCTGCGTCCTTTCCATTGAGGACAATGAAAACCTCAAGCATAGGGGGGGGGGGTGAGCTTATCGCTCTTTAGGTGGAATAGTCGATTTTGGGGTATTGGGTGAATGACATGTTGCATTTTGCATCATATAGATAGGATGATATATAGTTTTCATAGGGTATCTTTGCTTTTCTTTCCTTTAATAGAGCATGTAGGTTAGAGCATATAAGATACATGTTGCATTTCAAAAGAAGAAGTGATCGAGTTGGGTGTTCCTAAGCTTTTCAGGTACTACTTCTTACCCTTATTCTCACTATCCTTTATATCTTTTATTGCTTTCCTTAGTTAGCTTTTTTTCACCCTTCAATAAATGTGTGCGAAAACCCCTCTTATGAAGAGAATACAAGGGGTGATGATTGATTGATCTAGTTGAGTTGTGTGTTGAAGTATGGCCTGTTATGGTGTGAACTGTTGTGAATTGCGCTCTAACATTGCCATCTGTGTTTCCCCTACCCTATGCTATATGTTATACTGCCCTTGAGATTCATATGACTTGACTTGACTGACCTTGATAAGTGGGACATATCTTGGAGTGAGTTGTTAGACTGTGGTAGACTTACTCGTGAGACTTTGAGCCTAGTGACTATTCATTGCATATAGTCCTATACTTTCCTTCATGTGTGACTCACCCATGATTGCATCTCTAGAACTTGGTCTTGTTCTCTTTGAAATCACATTTAGCATGTGCATGTGTTGATATGACTGAGGCAATTTTTGTTCTTTTTAGCCACATGAGCCAAAAAGCCACCCATTGTTATGTACTACCTTCCTTGCTAGTCCTTTGTGCCTTTCTCCTTGTCTTTGTTGTTGCACCCTACACACTACACACTTGGCCTATTGATATTCTCCATATCCTTGTCAAGGTCTAGTGGAACGACACTTCCATGTTGAGTTGGGTTTGCTTTGAAGGTTAGTTTGCCATGGGTACATTACTAGTGGTTTGTTTGGGAGGATTTGCAATTCAAATTTGTGTTCCCCGTGCCATTCACTTACCTTTCTCATTTGAAAGAAAAGAAATAGAAATGAGTGAAAAAAAGGAGGAAGCAAGGAAAAGAAGAAAAAAAAATAAGAGAAAGAAAAAAATAAAATAAAATAAAAAAATAGAAAAGTTGTAAATAAGGTGTTTGGCATCGGAGTGTGACAATGAGATTGCTAAATCCGTCCCTTAAGGCTTTTTGTGGGGTTGTTGTTCAAATTTTCAATTGTGGTGTGAAGTTGTTGTTTCGACATTAGCTGTGAAAGTGTTTTTTGCTCCCTAGTCTTTGACTGTTAGCTCCACTCTTCCCAAATTTATTCCACTTCTCACCCTCTACCTCTGACCCCATTACATCTCTTTACAAGTCCTCACAATTTACACATTGCACATTACATTAGGCGGTGGAGAATTGAGAATTCTACCAAGCTTATGGTAGTTGCCTAATTGGGTTGAGTATTGAGCGCACCCTTATTACATATTCTAAGCACATTGAGGGGAGTGTTCCACTTTATCCTAAAGTGAGGTTCTACCAGTCCTACTTAGTCACCACTAATTAAGGAAAGTCATGTCCTGTTGTGTATTTCGATATTGGGGCGTTTGATGTATTTCATTTGGGTATGGGGATCCATGGAAGGAAGTGTGCGAGCTAGGTTTGAATAGTTTCACATTTTGACTTGACCATCTTTAATGCATAGTTTGAGCTAGATTATTGATTATTCGTCCCTTGTTTTGAGGAGGGTGTGTTAAGAGGTTTACCGTTCTCTCTGGTCCTTCATAGCGAAGTCTTGCTTGGGGACAAGCAAGAGACAAGCATGAGGGCGTGATGAACCTCTATTTGTACCATTTTTTAGCCCCTATTTGACTCATTTTCTACCCCGTTTTCACGTTTAATGATGTTAAGAAAGAGTCAAATAGGCCACCTTTAACGCACTTTTATTTATATAACATCTTTCGTTATTTTCAGGAACTTTGTTGAAGGAACGAAAGGATGACAATATTTAGCTGAAAGGAGTGCCAGGAAGGTGAGAAAAGCTGCGGAAAAATGTTGCACGAAAGTCCCACGGAACCGGACCAACGCAGCACGGCCGAACCACCCGGGACCAGCACACTTGGCCGGGCAGCCAAGTGGCACCTCCGTTCCACTTGTGTAGTGCTCGGGTGTTTTCGGGCAGACTTTTGGCACGGTCACCCTGTGCCTCTGGGCACGACCGTGCCGCCCCCGTTTCCGCGTCGCGACTTAAATCTTTTCTTGGGGCTGTTTTGAGACATTCAGTTTTAGTTTTCAGTTTTGTCTCCCACACTGTTCTTTAGGCGATTTTTAGGTTTTATTTTGAGAGTTCAATTTTAGTGTTTTGGATTACGCTATTGGATTGCAGTTGATTTCTAACTTTAATTCATTCAACCAATTTCAGGTTGTTAATTCTCTCTTCTCTTTTCTTT
The DNA here is from genome assembly GCA_017589665.1 of Selenicereus undatus. Classification (NCBI taxonomy): domain Eukaryota; kingdom Viridiplantae; phylum Streptophyta; class Magnoliopsida; order Caryophyllales; family Cactaceae; genus Selenicereus; species Selenicereus undatus. The sequence continues at coordinate 33,027,144 of JACYFF010010365.1, read as the reverse complement.
GGTTGTTTAAGGTTTGTCATGTGTATTAAATCGAATATTCTGATTGATGTTAGAAATATGATTGTAGGCTAAATCCCTCAACTTAGGTTGGGATTGACGTCGTATATGCATAATTGAATCTTGTACTAGCCCAATCCATGTTCCCCCTTTGTTTTGCGATTATGAATTCTGCTATGCACGCCACATGCTCGATGAAATGCTCGAAAGAACATTCATCGTTTTTATTCGGGTTTAGGGGAGCGTTGAGAGACGAAACCTTTACCTAGTGCGTCTTAGTAGACAATTAGGATTTTAACATGAAAATAGTTAAGTTCTAATTGGGATTAGAGATTGTGAATCTTGTAATCCTTCAACCTTTAGTCCCATGAAAATAGGCGACTATGCTTCTAGGATTAGTCTTCGACCCTTGAGAGAGGGATGAGATGGGCTTAATTGACAACCTATCCATTTGTGATGCATGCTTGGGAATGTGTGATTGGGTTAGTAACTGATTCACTAGCATATTCGTGCTGTTAATTCCAATCTAGGTGCTTTCTATTCTGCTGTTTACTTCACTTTTTAGTTGCTATCGTTTCTCTTAGTTTAGTCTTCAACCCAAAATTGTGATTGCCTAGCTTGAGCGATCTAATCATTTCTAGTATTTGAAACCAAGTTCCCTGTGGAATACGACCCGTACTTGCCGTGTGCTAGCTACAGCTACACTGTGCACTTGCGGTACACATTTTAACCTAACAGTTATTAACAAAAATGATACAAAATTATAAAAATATCATTTAAAATTCATATCAATTACAATCCAATACAGTTTTGTGCATAATCAAAATTTTGGATATAATTCATGACAATAAAAAATTTGTGGTATAATATATTATATCCTCAAATATTAAGGAATAGATGTTTACAATTCAATCTTCATGATGGTGTTTACAATGTTCTTCATCGACAAATAAAAAGTCTACATAAACTTTCAACAGATATCTTCCATATTATTTGCTAACACATATAATTATCGCACACAAAACATTGCGCTTTTACAGTATGAAGGATCAAATATGCTTCTTGTTTCGGGACGAGACAGCAAGGAGTGGGAGTGAAGCCCGGACTTATTCTTGGTTGACGTGTCGCTTGGTTGTGTGAGTTAACGTGTCTGCTGCTTGACAACTTGCAGGAAGGTCGACCGCATGTGTCTTCCGAGAAAGGCCTCTCCGACACTCAAGTCTATCTTAGAGTAAGGAAAAGTAACACACACACACACACACACACACACACAGAGTTTTTACTATATCTGGGGAGTGTTTAATGAGTGTATCAAATCATGAATAATGAAGAACTCCCAAAAAGGTTAAGTCTTAGGGTATTTATAGGCTTGGAGTTAACACTTGAGGGCAAAATGACAATTTTTCAATATGGGGATGAAATTACGATCATACGCCTCAATTATGCTTCTCCTTCCCTTGCGGCCAACTCTAAACTTATGTTGACCAAGTATGCGCCATGTGTCACCTTCTCATTGGATGGGTCCTAAATATTCCAATCATTTAGCCCTTCACATCTTAGTAGAACGACTTACAAGGTTCAGATGAGGGGTGGATTTGCTCGATCAACCCTTTTAAAGTGTTATAAATATATTTACTGCCTCCATTCTAGGCTTATTACACACACAAGTCCACAATGTCTAAGCACGAATTTCCCTTTCTCAGGAGTAAGGAAAATGCCAAATTTATTCTTTAGCGTTTCGATTTTTGAAAGCTACGTGAGGAAACCCTAATCCCTCCTCAAACCTCTTCCACCTCATTGGCAATCACTCTGTCTTGGCTTTGCGAAGTATAGGGTAGAGCACCATGCGTATGACATTGGGGCTCCCGGGATAGGGTGACTAGTTTTCAACACCTCCATTCTTCAGGAGGCGATTCCTTTCATGATCGTCTCACCCCTCGTAGCTCAAGACTTGATTGAAGCCTTAGAGGAGTTCTGCTAGGAGAGTTTTAAGATTTGGTTGGATGCCAATGCCGGCCAACTTGCCTAGTGTCATCAGCTGAAGGCAAGCACTAATGCCCCTATCAGTCATGAGGGCATTGAGAGGTTAGCCTCATCGACATTTCCCTTCTTGTTTCCCTGAGACATCCCCCTGAAGGAGAAGGAAAGGTCCTTACCAAAAGGGACGAGGAGGGCTCCCCCAATGGATAGAGAGGATAACCCCTTGAACGAAGAATCGAGTGTCACTCTTGAATGGAAACAACTTCTTCTTAAGGAAAAAGGGCAAGGATGCTAACTAGGTGGCGACATGTCCCATTTCCGCTGATCGGTAAAGACTCCTTCCCAAAGAGAAGAAAGGGCTTCCTCTAGCGGAGAAGAAGTTCAACTCAACTTCATGGTCTTGATGCTATGGTGCCAGTGGTTGCTTGTTGTTGCTGATGAGTTTATGTACCTTGTTTGTTTAGCCATTTTTTCTTCTTTCTCATAACAGGCCCCTTTATACTAGTCGATGTGTACCCAGTCTCCAACAACGTTGTTGCCATAGTTTTTTTTTGTCATGTACTTGGAACTTCTGTATGAATGAATCTTTCAATATTGCCATCCTGACTCCACATGAATTTCTTGGTGCATCATAATTTACGGGTTCTTCACATTTTATCTTTTCTAGGAATCTCTTTCCTTGGTTACTTTTTCTTTTCATAATCAATCTACGTACACTACACCGTGGTTGGGCTTGTACGTGCTAATGCGTTCCTCTGCGATTAATTCAATGGGGATATCTAATAGTGAACCCCTTGATACTGTTACGATCTATGAATAGGTGTACACCTGCCAAGCCGATCGGGGGACCTAGCCTGAAGCCGCACGGGTAACTGAAGGGCGAATGTCCTATAGATGATGACTAGCGGGGTCACTAATTAAATGATAAATCACCGTGTGAACTGATTCATTGATGTACTTACCGAAATACGATAGCTTTGATAAATACACTCTAATTTCTAAAGATAAAGGCAATGAACGTGCTTGAAGTCTTTAAAATGATATTTCACTTGATAATACTTATGCACAATAGAAACGATAGACTAGGCCTCGATTCTGCTAAAGAAATGTAATTATAAGTAAAAGCAGTTAGTAAACAATATTTACTCCCGTAATTTGTAACTTTAATGGAAATTGATTAATTAAAAAGCTTTCACAATTCCAATAATTCAATATAACATAAGTCACAACAAAATGATTTGAAAAATAAATCAATTAGGGTTATTGAACTTGAAATACAACAAACTGAAACAAAATAGACCAAATTGGAATGATTGAGGTGACAATGAAAAGATTTTAATTGATATAAATGGAATATGGGTTTCTGATATTTCTGAAATGAATAATAGAAGTCTAAAATGGATAATAGGAGGTTTAATGCCATGAGGGGTGTTGTGAGATTCATAAAAGCTCAAATAATACTAGCTTGGTTCGATGGACACTGATTTTGAGTCATTATTCTGCTCACTTCCCAAATTTCATTTTCATGCTCATTTAACTTGGTTTTCAACCCAAGTAAGCTTCTATACATAATCAAAATTGTTGAACTCACTAAACTTGGTAATTGTTTGCAATACCCATAATTAGATAGAAACTTTTGATGATAAATCCAAATGTCGTGATTTCTTTCTTCCACCATATTACCGATTGATGGTCCATTTTAGAAAATTCATATCTTTCACTCCCAACCTGCAATTGAGATATAAAGCCCCAATATGAAAAGATCACAAAGTCCTATAAATTTTCATTGAGGACACAAAACATGATTCACATAGTAGGGCTCCTAAAATTGGGCTAGAACACAACCGTGCGCAACTTTGGTGCAATCTGCGCAGTCCTAGAAAAACAACCATAACTTTTTCCACATAACTCGGATTAAGATAATTCAAAAGGAATTTGAAAGATAACTCATTGACCTATCCACAAACCAACAATCACAATTTTGAAATGGCCCAGTCAACACCTTTTTTTTCTTAAAGTCCAATGTTCAAGTCTGCTCCCAGTTTCGATGTATTCTGCGCAGTCTTCAGTAAATTGGTCATAAGTTTGTCCACACAACTCAAAATTAAGTAATTCCAGAGCCTGTTGAAAGCTAATGCATTGAGATATCAATAAACCAAAAATCATGATTTTTCGATGTGCCAATCAGTACCATTTGATTCCCAAAATGACCCTTGTTTTTGGGTATGTTTACAGCATAATAGCTTCTGTTTACAGCATAATAGCTTATATTTGCAATATTTTCTTCACATAATCCCCCACTAAAATCCCCCAGTAAAATCACTCTTTAACTCATCCAAAACCACAACAACATTACCATAATCATTTACGATGACAAAGATTACGAAATCAAATACAAAATAATCCAAATCCATCACTTCAAATTTAAACTAGCATGATCATGAACAATCTCAACTCCCACATGTTTTTATGCTTAATCAACACTTAAACACTTCAAAGATAGCTCTTAATCTTATAAAAATAGTATGATTAACAAGAAGAACCAATAAAAATAAGAATCAACAACAAAAATCAGCATGATAGGGATTGAAGTTTACTCACTTTGTGCTTGAATAAATGGAGATAGAGGTGGTGTTTGGTGGTTGTAGGAGCTGGGGATGGTGGCCGGAGGTGGCTGGGAGTGGCGCCAACCACCAGGAACAACAACAAGCATGGGCTGAACGTAGGCTGGGCAGCCATGGGGTGGAGGAGGAGAAGAGGAAAAAAAGCATTGTGTTCATTTACTTGGTTAAAAATGATTTTGTAATTTACTTGGTTGATATAAAGCCTCCAAAAACTGGATTTTGTTTTTGTTAATTAGTTAGCCTAATGATGGTAATTAGCTAAGTAAAAAGGGGTGTGTAACCTTGTTGGGCCAAAATTGGGCCCAACTGAGTTGGGCATGAAATTAGAACACTCCGTTGTGATAAACTTTTTGCGTAGCTCGAAATTTTTTATTTTTGTGATGTTATGAAAAATAATTAAATCTTTTAAATCATAATTATCGAGGCCTACTTAGGCAATTTAAGCAAGTCTTGAATTACCATGGATTGAAGGAAAACGTCTCTCTAAAGTGTCATTGGTTTCTCTTCTTTGGAATAATTGGTAGTCAATGGTTAAAAAACTTATGTATAACGGAATAAGCCTGTCTAAAATCCTACAGTTCAGGGGATACTACATCAAGAACCCCTATAGCTCGCCTGGATGAGATTCTTGGGTCACTGAAGAAAATATATCTACAATTATTGAAGCATATTTAAGTAATTGCCACTTAAATCCAAGAAATGCACAAAATGACACCCGTATGATGAGGAAACGTATGCCCAAACTTGCAGATATCCACTGGCTTGGACAGTCTGTACTATCAGACTTCTAAGCTAAATTTCATTGACCAAATGGTCTCCAAATGTGCTGCAACTTAGGTCATTAGAAAGCTTACTTTCTGTACTTTGACATAGACTAATCAAAATGTCCATATCTGATGGAATGCATAGGCTACAAGTGGGCTAAACTCAGACCTTGTGCATTGAAATTCTTCCTAGTTTGCAAACTTTGACTTGTCTAGCAATTTTGACTGACCTAGCAATTTTGACTGACCAAATGACCTCCAACCCGCTTGAAACTTGTTTCACATGAAAGATATCTCTCTAACCATAAAGTCAGGATAGAAAACCCCTGGATAAATCATGTTGATCATGGACAAAAGTTACCTCAATGCCGAACCTTGTGCACAAATCAAAACTGCCAAGTTGATTGAACTTGTGTATTCTGCCCATACTTAGTTTTCCATTTGCATTTAACCTCAAAATGAGTCAAGAGCCCTTCGTAGGACACATTTGTAACATGCCCCAACCCTAGGGCTAGAAGTGTTAGTGATTCTTAAATTCCTGGGGTGAAACAGACAGAGTTTCGCCTAAAAACTAACAATTTCACAGGCTTAAAGCCTTACATCAAATCCCCTACACTGAATAGAAGTATAAAAGGATATCAAATCAAGCTCAATGGGTACACCCCGGAGACCACAATTCTATGCGCCACATGCCTGGATTACTAGGGTTTACATCCTAAAAATAAACAATTCTAGCTAAAAGGACAACATACCATTCAGATGGGTGGCTCATATGGCCATACAGAGTGACTTCTGGACATTATGGCCATGCATACCTAAATGCATTGGAGGCACCTTTAACTTGTTGTTCGAATCACCCTCGAATATGATGCTTGAGATCAAACTATATGTACATAATATGGATCCATTTGACAAAGAAGAATACACGAGTGAAATATGTGAGAGACAAGCAGACATTACTATTATCACAAATCTTCAATGATATCATAATAATTCTCACTAACCAACTTTCTGGATCTCCTAACTCCACTTCGATACTCCATATCCCATCAAGAAAATCTCAACCTGGCTTTGATACCAAATCTGTAACGCCCCCAAATTAAACATGTTTCATTGTTTGTATTTTTCTTAAAAAAATCCTTCAATGAGAATCTGATAAACTCAATGATGGGGCAGTACCGCTGTACAAGAGGACAAGGCTTGAAACACGAGTACTATAAATAACATAGTTAACCATAGCTTCAATGATACACAAACACCTGATCAAATGCTATATAATCAACTATTAATCAACATAAGGTTTATACACCCTAGTAAAATAATTCACCATAAAATCTGTACCTCCATCCATTGAAGATTTCAATATACAGCTTCAAAAATATGTATGTACCATATCATGGTTGATCCACCCTGATTTCCCTGCTCAACTTATTCTCCTCCGCTGGTTTACTAGCATGAAGGCGATTCTCTGAGCATTTACCTAAAACAAAACATGAAAATTTTTTTGAATTGTGAGGCAAAGCTCAGTACATGCATTTCTGTATTGTTAAATGATCATTGAAACACTAATTTGGGCCCACATTGCAATTCATTTAAGATCAAACCAGGGAATGAGATGAATATAAAACTGCATTGCTAATTATTATTTGATAGTGAACCCCTTAATACTGTTACGATCTATGAATAGGTGTACGCCGGCCAAGACGATCGGGGGACCTGGCCTGAAGTCGCGCAGGTAACTGAAGGGCGAATGCCCCATAGATGATAACTAGCGGTGTCACTAATTAAATGATAAATCACTGTGTGAACTGATTCATTGATGTACTTACCGAAACATGATAACTTTGATAAATACACTCTGATTTCTAAAGAGACAGGCAATGAACATGCCTGAAGTATTTAAAATGATATTTCACTTGATAATACTTATGCACAATGGAAACGATAGACTAGACCCTGATTCTGCAAAAGAAATATAATTATAGGTAAATGCAGTTGGTAAACAATATTTACTCTCGTAATTCGTAACTTTACTGGAGATTGATTAATTAAAATGCTTCCACAATTCCAATAATTCAATATAAGATAAGTTACAACAAAATGCTTGAAAAATAAATCAATTAGGGTTATTGAACTTGAAATACAGCAAACTGAAACAAAATAGACCAAATTGGAATGATTGATGTGATAATGAAAAGATTTTAATTGATATAAATGGAATATGGGTTTATGATATTTCTGAAATGAATAATAGAAGTGTAAAATGGATAATAGGAGGTCTAATGCGGTGAGGGGTGTTGTGAGGTGCATAAAAGCTCAAATAATACCAGCTTGGTTCGATGGACACTGATTTTGAGTCATTACTCTGCTCACTTCCCAAATTTCATTTTCATGCTCATTTAACTTGGTTTTCAACCCAAGTAAGCTTCTTTACATAATCGAACGTGTTGAACTCACTAAACTTGGTAATTGTTTGCAATACCTATAATTAGTTAGAAACTTTTGATGATAAATGCAAATGTCGTGATTTCTTTCTTCCGCCATATTACCGATTGATGGTCTACTTTTGAAAATCCATATCTTTCACTCCTGACCTCCAATTGGGATATTAAACCCCAATATGAATAGATCAAAAAGTCCTATAAACCTTTCATTAAGGACACAAAACATGATTCAAATAGTAAGGCTCCCAAAATTGGGCTAGAACACAACCGTGCACAACTTTGTTGCAATCTGTGCAGTCCTAGAAAAACAACCATAGCCTTTTCAATAGAACTCAGATTAAGATAATTCGAAAGGTATTTGAAAGATAGCTCATTGACCTATCCATACACCAAAATCACAATTTTTCAATGCCCCAGTCAATACCAGTGTTTTCGTAAAGTGCACTGTTCAAGTATGCTCCCAGTTTCGATGTATTCTGCGCAGTCTTCAGTAAATTGGTCATAACTTTGTCCACACAACTCAGAATTAAGTAATTCCAAAGCCCGTTGAAAGCTAATGCATTGAGCTATCAATACACCAAAAATCATGATTTGTGGATGTGCCAATCAGTACCCGTTGATTCCCAAAATGACCCCTATTTTTGGGTCTGTTTACAGCATAATAGCTTCTGTTTACATCATAATAGCCTATATTTGCAATATTTTCTTCACATAATCCCCTACTAAAATCACTCCTTAACTCATCCAAAACCACCCCAACATTACCATAATCATTTATGATGATAAAGATTACCAAATCAAATACAAAATAATCCAAATCCACACTTCAAACTTAAACTAGCATGATCATGAACAATCTCAAATCCGACATGTTTTTATGTTTAATCAACACTTAAACACTTCAAAATAGCTCTTAATCTTATCAAAATAGAATTATCAATAAGAAGAACCAATAAAAATAAGAATCAACAACAAAAATCATGATAGGGATTGAAGTTTACTCACTTTGTGCTTGAATAAATGGAGATGGAGGTGGTATTTGGTGGTTGTGGGAGCTGGGGATGGTGGCTGGTGGTCGTAGGTGGCTGGGAGTGGTGGTAACCATCGAGGACAACAACAAACTTGGGCTGAACATAGGCTGGGCAGCCATGGGGTGGAGGAGGAGAAGACGAAAGAAAGCATTGTGTTTGTTTACTTGGTTGAAAATGATTTTGTAATTTACTTGGCTGATATAAAGCCTCCAAAAACTGGATTTTTTTTTCTTAATTAGTTAGCCTAATGATGGTAATTAGCTAAGTAAAAAGGGGTGCAACCTTGTTGGGCCAAAATTGGGCCCAATTGAGTTGGGCTTAAAATTAGAACACTCCATTGCGATAAAATTTTTGCGTAGAGCAGAATTTTTTTTTTTGTGATGTTGTGAAAAATAACTAAATCTTTTAAATCATAATTATCGAGGCCTACTATCGATTTTTCTGAAAATTTTCGGTAAATGAAACCCGAATTGTAAAGTGGAGCCCAAAATGAATTCTCCCATCTGGGATGATTAAATGAGATAATTAAATGTAAAAAATTAATAACATTACTTAATTAAATAGATAAACATGATTTAGGGTTGGACTATTACACTTCATCTAATTTAAGGTCGTCGAATTTAGGCATGCATATCAATGGAACACTTGTGCATATACACGTGTCTTACTCTAGTTCATTTATCGCTGTCATTCACACCCCTTCCTCAAAATTCTTTAGAGTGATAAAGTTTTAGAGTGAAACTTTGAAGGAGTGATTTCCTCACCTCATCGATCACAAAGGTGTCAATCCTTTCCTTCTTTCTTTAGCGTTCATGTATCATAGCTATGTCTTAGCTTCCTTATTCGTTAAGGTTGTTCTCTAACCCTTCATCAGGCTTTGGAGAGGATAGATTTAGTAATAGCACCAATTGATGTCCAACCCAACCCCTTAGGGAAGGCGTTTGCGCCTTAAAGGATTGCCACATTAGCTTAGAACTAGAGATTAGGTATCCCCAGAGTCCCTCTTTGTTATTCTGTTGTGGGATTTTGTTCGGACTAGCCATAATTTCCTTGAGGAGAGCTCCAGTAGACCGCTATCCCTCAAGTCTTATTCTTCGGGTAGATCTGTATCATATCCGTGAGAGATATCCATAGCTAACCAACTTCCTAAGCCTTTTGCTAGCATATGGAAACCCCCAACAAATGTACTTGAGGTATCCATATCCAACCCAGAGGACGAACACAACTCCCATTACATCAACTTATCCTTCCGTGATGAGCTCAAGACAATAATCAATTGTGAGGTGAAGTTTTCTTTCAAATGCAATTATAGAGTGGTTGTTCCCTCACATGCAGATGCCATAAATAACCTCCTCCATGTTTTATACAAGTACACCTAGAAGCCTTAGATTATCGCCTTTGGTTCCCACTCTCTAAGATTGTCATGTAAATCCTCCAAACATATTATATTACGGTTGCCCAACTTGTTCCCAATGTATAGGCGTCTGTTCTATCATTTGTTGCTATATGCAAGCTCGCTCTTGGCCTTCACCTACGTGCACTTAATCGAACGTAACAATAAGCCATGTTGGGAGGAATGGTCGGTATCGAATGATTAAATATCCCGACTTCATGTCAGCTAAGACAAGCCTTTCTTCGCTTATGGGTGGAAGTATAGGTTTCTATATGGCAAGAAGTTCAATGGGGGAATGGATTCAAATAAGCAACGCTAAAAGAAGACATGGAATAAGCCTCGTACGACCCCTGGGAAGAAAGAGATAGCTACCGTAAATCACTTTCAACATGTCGACCTCGTTCATCCCTGAATTGGAAAGATCATAATGGCTCCAAGAAATTGGCTTCTTCGACAGGTGCTATTTAGTTTCGGTTGTTTCCTTTACGCCACCAAGCTTTATTCAACTATCCATCGCGGTAACTTGATTATCGCTTTGTTGATTTGATCTACATTTTTCTTTACTAACCTTACTCATTTGGACTTTGTATTTTGTAGAGAAAGCGATCAACATACTACTTAAGATAAAGGGCAAGTTAACGAACGAGGAGTGGATGTATCTTGAAAATGCGAGGTGAGAAAAGCAAGTTAGAACGCATGTTATCCAGCAGGTTCATGACCTTACTTTGGTATGTCTTTCTACTCGGCCACACAAGCCCAACCTCACTAAGGTTTTCCCTCTCCCAAAGTGTATTTCGCCCCCGTGCAACATGGTTATCGCATTGAAAACGTAGGTCCAAAGTTAAGTGCTGGAGAGAATGAAGACTCTGATGCACCCCAGGCAGATCTAAGTGTTGTCTTCTTAGCCTACCAATGTTCCTACCGAGGGGGAACAAGCAGTGTCCCCTCCAGCCTTATTCCCATGAAGAAGAAGGGCCCCTCAGTGAGTCCTCACCCCTTCTAGTTATGCTGATCATTACTCCTTCGAAAGTTAGATCTCATTCATTTCGACTGACTATGAAGGGAAGGTAGCATTACTCCAAGATCTTGCCCAAAAGTGAGAGCTTGCCCCAACTTCGGGTCTAAACAAATTCCCAGCACTTTGGAAGCCGCCCAGTTTTTCTTCATGGAGGTATGGGTCTTTACTGCTCACGACATATTCTTTTCCTTGCATTTCATGATAACCTTTTCATTTCTTAACTTCAGGGTGCGATTCGTGCTTTCTCTGCCTTCCACTTCATTCCCTCTCAGTGCATCACAAAGGCTGAGCTAAACTCTTTCAGGGAGCAGATGAGTGCGAGAAGAAGGAGATAAAGTCCCTTAAGGAAAGGATCCAAGCTGAAGAGTACAAGAACTGGGAGTTGGAGCATAAGTTGAAAGAACTGCACCGCGGGTTTTAGGCTGACAAAGCTTTGATGGAGAGGTAAGCCTATCAAGCTGAGGTTGATGCCGACAACATCTCCTATTAGAAGGGGCAGTATGCTATGATGGATCTGATGACTCGGGCCGCCCACGAGTATGATGAGGGCAAAGGGATTTTCAGGCCCGACTGGGAGATTCTCTTAAGGCGGGTCGATGTGATCAAGATGAAGGACGCCAATACTCACGTCCAAAGGAAGGAGGAGGCTCGTCTAAAGATCTCCCAGTCATGCTCTGGTGTAGCATCTACTCCCCTCCCATCCTCTCCTAAGTAAGTCCCCAGAGGATCTATTAGAGGAGGATGCTAAGGCGACTCATGCTGGTGACAAGGCCACAGAAGTTGTCGATGATGATGATGCACAGGCCTGACTCCCCTCTTCCCTATCTTACCCCTCCTTAAGCTGTTAGGCTTTGCTTTTGTGAACAATCAAATTTTTCCCTTGGCCTTTGAGTTAGGGTTGTATGAACGTCTTTAATTCCTTGCTTTATTTAGTTGAAACTTCCATAGGCACCAATGGCACATTATCTTATTTGTGGGTATGCCTTCTTTCACTTTTAGATCCTTTATTTTGTAATATGTCTTTGTATTTCTTGTTATCGCTATGTGTTGATGTCATGCATCGACATGTTCATAATTTTTACCAATCTAAAGCTACCCAACCTTCGAGGGGTTAGAGGGGCTTCTCCCCTACCCCCTTGGGGGGGCTTATGTTAGCCAAGCATGACTTAGGCATACACCCCTTAGCCCCAAGGGGATAAAGGTGTAGCAGGGTAAGGTATTGAGTTATGTTCATATGAGGGGCTCAGGCACTAGTCGAATAAACTGATCCTTGCATCAGCATGTCATTTAATCAAACTATCACACCTAGTTAGACCTCTTCTTTATGGGGTTAGGATGAGTTTGGTTGTAAGGCCGACGTCTTAGCATACCCATTGCCTACCACGACCTTCATGGGATACGTTTGGACACCAGCCAAAGGAGCTGATATTAACATCAGCATATCATTTAACCAAACTGTCGTGCTTAGTTATACCCCTTCCTTGAGGGGGCAGGATGAGCAAGGTCGGTGTCCTATCATTCTGTTAAGCCAAAAATCATGCATTATTTTTATAATTATTTCGATTATATTATATATATTATTTCGTCTAATTTGTTTTATTTTATATATTTTTCAGGGTTAGTATTATTTTAATAAAGAGGAGAAGAGAGGACGTCGAAGCTCGAATTTTACACACTTGGATATAAAGACGGACCAAAATAATAATTATGGAGAATATTATTTCCATAATTATTTCATTGGGCTAGGGTTTTAAGAGTTGGTGAAAAGTTAGAAGTCTTGAGGGAGAAGAAGTCTAAGGAAGAGAGGCAGGAAACCCTAATATACTAAACCTAACCTCCCTTACTTGCTATATACAAACCCATGGCTCTCACCCCCATCATCATCATCGATCTTCCTCTTCATCTCATCACCCTCATCATCATCTTCATACCATCATCTTGAAAGCTCAGGGCTTTCTTCATCTCTGACCATAATCATTCATAACAGGCCACGACACGCCACACCCTCACGATCATAACCAGCCTCTTCTCCACAGTATTATTACACACCTCTACCATCTCACGGTTAACCACCAAAACAATACCCTAGCCTTCTTGCATCACCATCTCCTTTGCAGCATCTCACACCCTATTTCACGCCTACCTCCATCACATTCCACCATCATAGATCATCCTCCACATCTCACAAACTCATGAGCATCATCATCATCTTCAACCCCCACACCTTCACGCCATCCTCCTTTCTATTTTTATTTTGATTCTTTTTATGTTTAGTTTATTATTAAACATGAAATATTTGAGCTATTTTTGTAATTTTATTTTTAATATGAGTGAGTAATTTTTTATGCTTAGTATAATGTTCTCGAAGCCATGCTAAATTAATTATTTTGAAACAAGTTTTATGCTTTAATGCCTAGTTGATTTCTATTCATGATTCTTTAGCGATTAGCGTTTATCGTTTATGAAATTTGCGTTAAATCGAGTAGAATGCATGCTAGTTGATTAAATACAATTTCGATTGATTGTTTAAAAGACTATAATACGTAAAAGTTATATTCTTTTATGCTTAGGTATCACCCTAATTAATCATGGATGACTCAAACCCATCTCTTTTAATTAGGTAATCGCTTTAGATCTTTGTTAAATCGATCTGCTGGTAAATTGGTTACAAAGTGTTAAATGATGTTTTTCTAATTCTTAATGCTCTAGTTTGGTTAAATTTTTGTGTTGGTGTAAACATTATCAAATTAGTAGAGTTTATATTAGGGCTGGACCTAAGTAAACTAGAATCTAAGGAAAAACGGGGAAGAACCACTGGTGGATGTCTTCTACAGTTTAACTCATGAATGAAATTAACTTGTGTGTTGATGATAAACATTAATTTGCATGGTGGATTGGGATTATACTAAGTATCCTTGATAAATTTGACAACTTTGATAATTATTTGTTGCTTATAGTTAATTTGGTTTGTTTGTTAATTTTTGTTTCATTTTTATTGGTTACCATATAATTTCAATCGACCCCCCCAAAATTATAGTCTTTTAGTAGTGTCTAGGTAATTTTAGATAATTTAGATTTTGATTTTTCGAGTAGTTACAATTTTAGATTGATTTATATTAAGTTTTAGTATTTAATTACCGGTTTGTTAGAAATTAGACTAAAAACAATTATTTTTGCTCTTTTTTTATTTTTATCACTTCCTAGAGTTTGTAGAGTGTCCTAGTCTGCCCATATTTAATTTCGTAATTTTTGGAAGATATTTGATAATTTTTCAGAATTATTTTGTGAAATTGATATGTGCAGTGTTTAGGTTATTAATTCTGAAAATTTCGATTTTAATTATTAATTCACGTTTATTAGGTATTGTTAAGTCCAGAAAACTGTGTCCTAGAATTAGGGTAATTTTCTTAATTATTTTTGTATTTATATTTATGCAGATTATTTTATTTCTATTCTCAGATTTAAGATTCTGCGCTGATATTCTGTGGTAATTTTCTGATTTGATTTTTCTGAAATTATCTGGATACAATTGAAGAGTTATAAGCTTATATACTTGGAGAATAATATTTTAGGTTACTGTTTGCAATTTTTAATATTTATTTTCTGATTATTATTTGTTGTTTTGATTTTTAATTAGAATTTCAGTTACTATTCTGATTTTATTTTTTCTAGATTATTTAGGAAAGCTTTTTACTGTTTTCTTTCCTGAATATAACCCACAATATTTAGGAGCATCATTGGGTATTTTTTCAGATTTTTTTTAATTCTTTTAGAATTATTAAGATTATATTTAATAAATTGGATGAGTAAAATTATTTAGGATTAAGCTAGCCTTTTTAAAACAATCTTTCCTCGTGGATCGATCCCTACTTCCCTACGCTATAAAAATTATTTAATAACCAAAGTAGTGGTTAAATTTGTAGCTCTCAACAAGCTTAACACATTCCCGTTGCTTATAATGACGTTCATGGGGTAAGTTCTAACATCAGTTGGACGAGCTGACCCTTGTATTAGCGTATCATCTGCTAGTTGGATTTATCGCTAATTTTTTATCGCTTGATTGGACCTATTGTCTCATCCTAATCCCTTATGCCCCTAAAATTTGTGACAAACAATCAAAAACAAATTTACGAAAAATGATCATTCATTTAAATTCATAAGTGATAAAATCAAGGACCAACTGAACATACAGCCAATACGCTAAAATGAAACAGGCGTTTCTTCTATGTAAACAACATGGCTTCCCCAACCTACGTCATAGATAGTACCTCATAAGGTTTTCAAAGCAGCATGTTCTTAGTATCCTTTCTCCTTGAAGGGTTATGAGTCAAAATGTCCCAGTGCGTACTTCTTTGATGATCATGTATGGGCCTTCCCAATTGGGGGTAAGCTTTCCCTGGATTGCTACCTTTCTGATAGCCTTCATCTTCCTTAGAATTGAGTCTCCCTTCTTCAGGAGTCTTTCCTTGACATTGCATTTGTAGAACCTAGCCATATTGATTTTAGCTATCTCTTTTTTGAGATAGACGTCGCCCCTCACTATGGGCAGCAGGTCAAGTGCTTCCCTTAGTAACTTCTTGTTGAGGTCCTCTTGGAAGAAGACAATTCGATGGGTGCGGATAACAACTTCTACTGGGATCATGATTTCGGAGCCATAAACAAGCATCAAGGGGGTCTCCCCTGTTGCACTCTTCTCGGTTGTATGAACGGACCACAGTATGCCCAGGAGTTCATCAACCTACAACCCTTTTGTATCATCCAATCTCTTGTTGAGCCCATTCAAGATCTGCTTATTAGTGGATTCATCTTGTCTATTCATTTTAAATCTAGCAACAGCCGTGAACCTTGTTTGGATGCTATACTCAGCACAGTAGTCTCACACCTTGTCGATATCGAACTATCGACCACTATTGAAGCCATTGCCCTTGGGACCCTAGACCTTGTGATAATGTTCTTCTATATGGACTTTTGAACTTCCCTTTCGTTAATAGATGCTACCGCCTTCGCCTCTGTCCACTTAGTAAAGTAATCAACCACGACAAAGAGAAATTTACATTGTCCTATTGCCTTCGGGAAAGCACCTAGAATGTCCACACCCCACTTTGCAATAGGTAATGGGGAATGCATAGTAGTCAAAAGGGGGAATAGTTGGTGATGTAGGGGGTAAATCATTAACATTTATCACATTTCCTTACTATCTCTATCGCATTAGACAGAAGTATTGGCTAGTAGTAGCCTGTCCTCAATGCCTTTGCAGCCAAGCTTTGACCCCCAATGTGTCACACGTATTCCCCCTTATGTACCTCAACCAAGGTCCTTTTGCCTTTTTCCAGTGTAGTGCATCCTAGGAGGGGGTGTGAGAAAGCTTTCCTGTAGAGGAGCTGCTCATACAACAAGAACCAATTAGATCTCTTCTTGATACGGTCAGCCTCTTTCAGGTCTTGTGGTAGGTTTCCATCATGCATTTAACTTATGAGGGGCTGTATCTATGTCTCACCTTTATCCATGCATACCAACTCCTTGGCATCAATCATTCTTTCTAATAAGATTTCCCAATTGAATACTCTTTGGATCATACAGGGAAGAGCTGGTGAGTTTCGGCAAGACATTAGCTTGTCGATTTTTCAATTGAGGCACATATTCGATTTCAAAGTTCTTGAGCAAGGAGGAACTCTCCTTCACTTTAGCTAAGTAGAAAACCATGGCTAGATCATGAGCTTCGTATTCTCCTTTTACTTGATTCACCACCAGTTGAGAGTTGGCGAAAGCCTTTAGACATTCTACCCCCAATAGGTTGCAAATCTCCATGCTAGCTAATAGGCCTTTATACTCAACCTCATTGTTAGATGTATTGAACATGAATTTTGGTACATGTTCATATGTTCATCCTTTAGGAGATACCATGAACATCTATCTCGACTTCCTTTTTTAGTTGCTGATATGTTAACATATAACATCCATTACTTGCTATCTGTCGCCTTTGACTCATCTGTAACTGAGCACTGGGGAATGAAATGAGAGCATATGCCTTAAGTGCTCTTCTAGGTTCAGTTGATTCCATGGGGTACTAACTTGAGAGCCCACTTCAACATTCTTTCAGAGGTTTTGTATCGCTCAATAGTGTTTTACAATGGTTGGTCAGTTAGCACATTGATACAGTGAGATTTAAAGTAAGGAGAACTTCCGACTTGCAATTAGTAAGACTTATGCAAATTTCTCCATGAGTGGGTAGCGTTACTCGACCAATGCTAGGATATGGTTACATAGTAGATCGAAACTGCTATTCGTCCCTGTTGACTATCAAAACCGTGCTTATTACATGATCGCAGATGGTAAGATATGCCAACAATAGCTCTCCAGTGCTGGGACTCACCATCTGAGAAAGTCTTCGTAAGTACTCCTTGGCTCTTTGAAAGCCTTGTTCATCCTCTTCATCCCATCCAAAATGCATCTTTTTCTTTAGCACTTTGGAGAAAGGAACGTACTTATCCGTGAATCTTAGCATGAATCTCCCCAGCGCAGCTATGTAGCCAGTCAACTTTTGCACCTCTTTCACTGTGGTCAAAGACTTCATGCTCAACACTGCCTTGACTTTATCGAGGTTTGCCTTAATGTCTCTCTAATCTATCATGTAACCTAAGAAATTTTCAAATCTAACTCCAAAAGTGCTCTTCTCGGTGTTAAGCTTCATTTTATAATTCCTTAGTATCTTGAAGGTCTCACCTAAGTCTTTCAAATGATCGATTTCTTTGATACTCTTAGTGATTATATCATCTATGTATATTTCTATTGTCTTCCCTATGAATATCGCAAAGACTTTATTAATAAGCCATTGGTAGGTGGCTCCAGCATACTTATATCCAAATGACGTCACATTATAGTGGCACAAGCCGATGTTGACAATGAAAGTTGTTTTCTCTTGGTCTTCCTTGGCCAAAGGGATATGGTGATAGCCTGAGAAGGCATCCATGAAGCTAAGGAGTTCATGGTTGATGCATGTTGAATTCCATTTGTCTAAACAAAGGAATGAAATGCTTGAAGGTGAGTCAAATAGATGTTGAAGACCAATCTCTCCCATGAAGAACCAAGAAAGTGAGGGAGAGTTCCCAAATAAGAAAGCCTCTAATAGAGAAGATTCAACACTTGTATTAGGTGATAAGTAGATGAATTAACCCACCTTCTAACCATCTAAAGCCTTAACACCAAGGATTAGATTAAAAGCAACACTCAAATCACCACCCTCCTAAGAGAGATAAAGAATTTCAGATTTTGAGAGCTTCAAGCTCTCATATCATTCATCAAATCTAATTTTTCATGGAGGTAATTAGGTCCACAAAAATCCAACAAGAGGGCGAATTAGTTGTAAATTAGTGGCGCAAGTGGACCAATAGGAGGCTTATAAAATGTCGTAGAAAAATAAGTCAAGATACTTAAGATAATTACAATCACTGTGAGCTGTACTTTCCACGATTAATCCTCCATCTTCTAGGGAGTCTTGAGTAGGGTCTACTCCTCCAAATGAGATGGCGCCACTTATCACTTCTTTCCTTGCATGTGAAAAATCGTTCCATGCTAATTAATCTCCAAAATTACAGCCATAACCTCCTCAATTAAACCCATAATTAGAACGATGCATTTTATGATCTTGGATCGACCCTTGCTCGGTTTTTTATCTATTCCTCAATGCTTAAAGTTTGAGTGTAATTCAAGACTTGTTAGAAAATAAACATTCGTGGCTTTCCATCCATGTATAATGTACAGAAATTGGAGCTTATTTGCCTGGTTAAATTTGAGGTAGTAATAAAGTAAAGTATTTTGCTTAGAAACTGAAAATAAGCTAATAAGGTGATTTTGGGAGGATTAAGTGGTTAACTCCTAATTTAGGGCTACTATTGGCCTAACCAACTTTCCTAAATCTACTTGGACCTTCTTAAGGGCCTAAGTCCATACTGACCTAGGGGACCTAGTCCTTAACCTAGGGGCAATATTGGGCCAAGTCGGTTGATTACCCTCACTAGTGAGGGTAGGCGCAAGCTCAAAACTTGCTTCGCATCAACCTCTCCCCCTTAAAGAGGATATGCCCTCAAATCCTTGGGATTAAAATTCTTTGACGCCACCCTTGCATGCTATTTACCATTCTTTGGTTTGAATACACCTGAGGTACCAAGGACTCCTATCTTCTTAAATGTGTAAGAGTTGTTAAAGTTCTTTAGAATAACATCAAAGCATTGAATGGATCTCCTAGGCCTTATGAGCTCATTGAAGATCTCAACATACTCATCATAAGATATCTCAGAATCATCACACTCACGGGAGGTGTCACTTGTGGCTTGATCACTTGCATAAGGGCCTTCTCCCAACACCATTTTGAGGGCAATGGGACCTTGGGTATGGGTGCTTTTGGTCTTTCATCCTCAAGCTCTTGGAGAGCTACAAGGGGTAAAGGTTTCACTCCCTCACTTGTGCTTGGCTTCACCATTGGTAAGGAAATTCGAGGTTTGCTCTTACTTGTGACACGCTCTTCCCGTGTTTCACTCTTGTGGGGACTTTCCTCACTTCCTTTCCTTGGTTTAGCTTTGTGAGGCTCGGGTGGAGGTAAAGGGGCCAATATAAGGCTTTTACCATTGTGCTTTAGTGTAAAGGTGTTAGCATGTCCATCATAGGCCACATGGTTATCAAACAACCAAGGCCCACAAGTAACAAGTGACATGCATCCATATGAAGGATGTCACACAATACTTCACCACAATAGGGACCAATTGAGAATGAAATAAGAGCTTGCCTTGAGGCAGTTACCTCATTGCTTGATCCTAACCATTGAAGAGTATATGAAGTAGGGTGCACCTTGGTGGGAATTTGAAGCTTGTCAATGAGTGCATTGGAGGCCAGATTTGTACAACTTCCACCATTTATTATTAAATCACAAACCTTGCCTCCAATGGTGCACCTTGAGTTGAAGATTTGCTTTTGGCTATCTTCATAAGAAGCCTTTGTGACATGAAGGGATCTCTTGATCAATAAGAATTCTCCAACATTTGAGGTCATCAAGGTGGAACCATCATTTTCTTCCTCTTCTTCACTTGATTCTTCCTCAATGGCTAGAATCTCTTCTACCTCCTTGATGGTGAGGGTATTTCTATTAGGACAATCAGCTTGAAAATGCCCAAAACCATGACACTTAAAACATTTCCTTCCTTTCAACCTCTTAGGAGGCTTACTAGTGATTCCCTTGCCCTCATCAAGAGCTCTGACTTGAGGAGGTGGGGTTTCAACTTCAATGTGATTGGAAGGGCTTTTAGTAATAGGGGTGTGAAAGGACTTCCTTCCTTCAGGCTGCTTCTCAAATTTGATAGCTAAGTTGCATACATGATTAAATACTAAGTAAGGTTACAATTCCACCTTGCTAGCCTTGTTTGGAGATAACCCCTTAATGAATCTAGCAATCTTAAGTTTGGGTTCTTCATCCAAGCTAACCCTCATTTGGAGTTGTTCAAACTACCTAATGTATTATTCTACCTTTAGATTCTCTTGGTTGAGAGAGATCATCTTGAGATAGAGTTCTTATTTGTAAGAAAGAGGTAGAAATCTCTTGTCCATATGATTCTTGAGCTTGGATCAAGTCTTGATTTTGGATTTGGCTTCCCTAGCCCTACTCTTCTTCAAATATTCATATTAGGAATGGCCAACTCGAAGGCCTTTTCATCATTGTAATCTTTGGGTTTGAAGATCCTTTCAAGGGCTTGAACCCAATTAAGATAGTTCTCTAGGTTAAGATTGTCATCAAATTCCAGAGCCTCAACTTTGAGATCTCAAAGACCTTCCCTTTGATAGCTTAGTCTTCTTAGTCTTCCTTCCTCATCATCAAAGTCTTCATGGAATGAAGAAAATTTGATGCCAATAGGGCGAGCATCATAGTCTCATCGGTAAGGACTTCGTGGAGTGGAATCCCTTGTGCAACCTTTTGAGTGAGCTGCCTCATTTGCTCTTGAAGATCTACAAGGGTCCTACTTATTTGATGGGCTTACTCAAGAGGAATGTTCGAGTAGTGACAAGGATTAGCCTCACTAGTCATGATTGATAGAAAGGTGAAAGGAGGAAAAAGGGGGGGGGACACAAGGGAGGCACGGGCGTGCTGAGGGAGCATAGGGCATGAAAACAGTGAAAAGGAGGGGGCAAGGTCGTGCTCTGTGGCACGGGGGGTCATGCCAGATCTTTGGAATAGGATTTAAGAGTGCAAGAAAGGAGTATGGTTGTGCCAGGCAGCATGGTGTAGCCATGCCAAATCCTTGAGTCAAATTTTAAAAGTGCAAGATTTTGGCATAGGCATGCCAAGTGGCACGGGGTGGCAGTGCTAAATTTCTGGTTTCGTATTTTTTGTCTTTTGGTGGAGTTTTAGGGATGTGTTTAGGTTAGAGTTTGTGTTTGGGCTATAATTAGGGTTCTTTTTGGACTAGACAAGAGATTTAAAGACGAAGAACTAATGACAAAATAGAATAGAAAGGGGAAAACTTTAAGCAATTCTAACATAAGGATGGTTGGAATGGATGCTTACTAAGAGATAGGATCATTGTGCTCTAATACCAAATGATGCATGGGGAATTCTATTTATCTATATAAAGCTATGAAATGCATGTAGATGAGCCCAATCAATGTCAAAGACCAATTTTTCCAAAGATGAACCAAGAGAGAGAATCCCTAGTTAGTAGAAAACCTCTAATGGAGACGATTCAGTACTTGAAATATATAACCCACAGCTAAATCCAAGAGGATATATCTAGGCTAAAGGTAACACCACCACCTGGATTAAATCAACCCACCCTCTAACCCTTTAAAGTATTAGTGCCAAGGATTAAATTAAAGGGAAAACTCAAATGACCACCCTCCAAAGAGAGATAAAGAATTTGAGATTTTGAAGAAAACCAAGATTCAAGCTCTCATATCAGTCATCAAATCTGATTTTTCATCGAGATAATTGGGTCAATAAATATTGAGAGAGGAAATTAGTTGTACATTGGTGGGGCAAGTGGACCAATAGGAGGCTTATAAAATATTCGAAGAAAATAAATTAAGATACTTAAGATAATTACAATCACTATGTGCTGTATTTTCTAGGATTAATCCTCCATCTTCTAGAGGGTCTTGAGTAGACTTTACTCCTCCAAATGAGGTGATGCTAGTTGTCGCCTATTCCCTTATGTTTGAAGAATTATCCCGTGCTAATTAATCTCCAAAATTATTGCCGTAGTGTCCTTAATTAAGCTCATAGTTAGAACCACGTATTTTTCAATTCTGGATCGACCATTGCTCAGTATTTTGTCTATGACTTCCTCAATACTTAGAGTTTGAGTGTGATTCAAGACTTTTTAAAAATAGACATTTGGGATTTTCGTCCATGTATAATTTACAAAAATTTGAGCTCATTTTCTTAGTTAAATTTGAGCTAGAAATGAAGTAAAGTATAATGTCTAGAAACTAAAAATGAGTTAATGAGGTGGTTTTGGGAGGATTAAGTGGTTAACTCCTTATTTAGGGCTACTATTAGCCCAACCACCTTTCCTAGCTGTACTTGGACCTTCTTAAGGGCCCCAAGTTAATATTAACCTAGGGAAACCTAGTCCTTGACCTAAGTTCAATATTGGGCCAACTTGGTTCATGACCCTCACTAGTGAGAGTAGGCCCAGGCTCGGAATTTGCTCCGCATGAATAGCCAACCATAGAATTGACTAAATTGTCTATCGTTGGAAATGGATAGCTATATTTGGGGCTTGCTTTGTTCAAATTGGTGAGGGCAATGCACATTTTCATGTCGCATTGGATTTCTTAACCAAGACAACATTTGATACCCACTCGGGCTACCGACACTCGGTTATGAATCCTACTTCCAAGAGCTTTTAAACATTGACTATCACAACCGCACTCCTCTCTGCCCCCAAGTGCTTTCGTTTCTAAATAACGGGTTTATGGTTCAGATCTACACTTAGCTTATGTTCCACTATATCAGAAGCTATCCCTAGCATTTCGGAAGGGTTAAATGCAAACACATCCCTATATTACTCCATGAGTTAAGCAGTTCCATCCTTTATCATAGGCTTAAGGTGCTTGCCAATCTAAATGGTCCACTCTAGGCTTCACAAGTGAGTTTCGCAAGGGTCTTCCAGGCTCTTCCACTACTGTAGAGAGTACCACCGATGCTTCTATGGTCACCCTCTTTCCAGCCTTGTTTGACCGAGATGTCTCTCCCTTGGGAGGTTCTTCTTTCCATTATAAGAACTTCAAACACACATAATAACATTTCTTACCATCTTTTGGTCTACATGTAGGTCTCCTATCTTATCATCATTTAGTTCAAACCCAATGAGTAGGAGGTAAGGCTCCACAACTCCTTTGATGGGTTGGATGTCATAGAATGGCATTGTACGCCATGGGGATATCCACCATAAGAACGTTTGTCTCCGTAGTTCATGAGTTGTCCTTATTGTCACCCACACGGACAGGTAGTCTCTAACTTTCGAGTGGGTGTGTGGCTTGCGCCCCGAATCCCACAATGGGAGTCCCGATTGCTTCCAACTCTTTTTTGTTTTATTATAATTTCTTAAGACATTCAAGAGTGATGATATCGACATTACGTGCCGTATCTACAAGTATTCGACGAACAATGGTGGTTGCTATCTTAAGTTGTATAACTAAGACATCATTGTGAGGGGTTTCTAAGGGATGTATGTCATCCGGATCGAATGCCATGGTTGGTCCTATGAGTGGTCTCAATTCTCTAGCATCCAAGACTTGACTGAGCATCCGAATATGAGCTTTCCAGTGCCCCTCTTCAATTCCTTATCATCAATCCCTCCAATAATGGTCGCTACTATCTTTGCGTTGCGGTTAGCATTGTGATCTTTCTGTCCCCCTGGATCGCGATGATTGTGATCATCTCCTGTTTCACTGTTCAAGAAGTAATTAAGTTGTGCCTGGTCGGATAGTTCGTTGAGGGCTTTCTTGAGTTCATGCCACTTAGAGGTAATGTGCCACAAATCCTCAAGGTATTCATAATATTTGTTCTTGTTTTTGAACTTCGCCAGAGTCTCAATGGGCTTTGGTTGCCTCAACATAGGGTTGTCTTTGATCTCTATGAGAATGTTCCGAGGGCTAGCGTGGAAGCGCCCAACTCTTTCATCATCCTTCCTAGGATGCTTGTCCGATTAGGAACCTTTATCCTCCCGTCCTCTTTTTCTGAGTATCTTGTCGGACGAAGTCATCCTCGACACATATCTCTGTAGCCTATATGAAATCTTGAGCCCTTTTTAGGACTTCTGCCAATGTCGTTACCTCACTCTCAGCGAGGAAACATTTGAACCTTCCCGGGGCAATCCGCTGAGGAAGGTCATGTAAGCCACCCCATCTTGCAAGTCTGGGATTAAGGTGGCTTCCCGGTTAAACATTATGACGTACTATTTCAAGTCTTTTCCTTTGGGCTGCCAAATCTTGTACTGGTTTTTCTTTCTCTTTTACTTGTTATGAAGTGAGTGCTAAACAAATCGACCAACCGAAGAAATGAGGTAATGCGCCCGTTGGAAAGACCATTGAACCACTTCTATGGGATTCTTTTTAACTTGGTAGGGAAGTAATGACAGCAAGTTGTGTCATCAATATCCTGCACATACACCTGTACCTTATAGGTATCTCCAAGGAACCCTCGGTCCATGCATGAGAGGCTTAGGATGACCTAATTGAAGGTGAAGCACAATGCCTGGATGACACCCCTTGCTTCTGTCCCCCTCTTAGCCCCAACCTTTTATAAGGGGGACGAGTGTGCGGGGCACTCTCTCCTTGTCTGGGCCCTTCCGACATACCTGGCTAGCAGAGGAGCTTTCCCTCTTGAGCTTCCTAACTCTAAATAAAGGGGGCGAGAAGACTCCTCTTGCTTCTCATAGCATCTGACACCCCAAATCTTAGATATGTATGGAGTAGTGACAAATTGGGAAGAAGCGGCTTTGTTGTGGGCTTTTTGAAGAGCTTGACTAGCTTTGTGATATTCCTAGCATCTCCACCTCGCAAGGCACTTGCCTCTCGCATTGACTCTGGTTCAGCTGGTAAGGAGGAGTATACTAAGACGTTGGCTCGTAATTGAACCCTCGAATGGGCTTGAGCTCATGCCCAATCGCCTTCATCTTCTTTCATATTCCCTAGATCACTGCTTCCTATACTTGTTTAAGTGCTTCCCCCAACTGTTATTGGGTAACGAATTGTTGCACGGAAGGGCGATCTACCAAGTTCTTAGCAGAGCTATGAGTTGGGAGTTGTCCTGCACTTTTGGCGAGTCCTCAAACTCCTCGCGTCTACACTTCTTTTCCTGCTTCGATACTTTGGATCGTGTGTCAACCCTTTTGTCACCAGCTCTCCACAGACAATGCCAATATGTTTCCGACAATAATGGAAGGAGTGGGAGTAAAGTCCGAACTTACTCTTGGTTGACATGTCACTAGGTTGTGTGGGGTAACATGTCTGCTCCTCAAAGACCTTCATGAAGGTCGACCCCAGATGTTTTTTTCCAAAGAAACGCCTGTCCAATGCTCAATCAATCTCAGAGTGAGGAAAAGCGACAAACACAGAAAAAACCAGAGAGAGAGATAAGTAGAGACAAAGAGAGTTTACTATATTTAGAAATTGTTTAATGAGTGTGTCAATCATGAATAGCAAAAAGCCCCCTAAAAGGGTCAGTTTTAGGGTATTTATAACCTGGGGGTTAACAACTAAGGGCAAAATGGTAATTTCTCAATATAGGAATGAAATTACCGTTATGCCCCTCCACTATCCTTCTTCCTCGCTTGTGGTCAACTCTGAACTTATATTGACCTGGTCAGCGCCATGGGTCGCCTTCTAATTCCTAAATAACCCAATTACTTATTTTATTAGATCACATGATCAACCTGTTTGCTCGTTAGGGGGGGGGGTATGTAATAAGATTCTTTTTGGTCATTAATTAGATCACTATTTCGTTGTCCTTAATGATCACTTTAAAAACAAGTAGGCATGTCCTATAGGCTTTGTTATATTATTAAATGGCCAATTTAGAAATCTCTCGAGTGAATTGTTGATAAATTATAAGGATTAGTGCTCATAATCATCATTACTCAACGGTTTTCCAGCATTCCTCGCATACCACTTGATTTAACAATCATGAATGTGATAGGAGTCAAATTAACTCTTGTCCTTTTCTTGCTTACCCTTTCAGGTTTTCCTCTACCCTCTCAACTCACTCTCTTTTTCTATCTATATATATTATATGATAGAGAAACAGGCAGTACGTGATCCAATATATATCGGCATAATTTTATAGAAAACTCTAGTGAGATATACATAAATCTTATTTTTAGGCACGAGAAACATATTAATATTGCATTATTTCTTTTAAGGTATATAATTTTTTTCCTTTTTTGTTTTTACTGTGTAACATCTTACTATTTAAAATGCATTTCGTTATAATTAATAATGGAAAATTACTGCAATTTGCAAACTAATAAAATCCTCTCATCGCTTTAATTAACTTCCTAACTTCGGCTTATGGAATGAAGGAGACAATCCTCCAAAAAGTGGTACAACATGCAAGAGGTGATTAGGTACAGGCTGTTCCACCATTGTTAAGGCTGATGTCAAATCAACGACAGAGAATGCAAGCGTGTGCACAAAGTGGTGTCCCATGTAGCTAATGTGTTCTTTTCCTTTGACCCTTTTGTGTATGATCCTTGATCTCATAGTTTTTATACTTAGCATTTCCTCCAACTCCTCTAGTCCCAAGTCATGCTAACTACCCTGAATAAAAATTTGCCGTGAACTAACGTATGGAGTAGATGGATGCATGTATTTTGTGCTTGTGACCCTTTGGAGTTGGTTTTCTTTCTTTTTCCACCTGAACAAAGAAAAGAAAAAAGAAAAGAAAAGCGCTCTCTTTCTTAATTAGCTTTATTTCTTTCTTTCTTTCAATTACATAAAACCGTATGTCATTAAGTTATGTTAATGCAATAGATGGGTTACCTCATTAAGTTATGTTAATCTAGAAAATGATCTGGCTGAAACCATGATTTGTCCTCATCATTGAATGCCTCATATTTTACATGCATGTAGCTCGAGGAGGGTAAATGGAATGTGGAGTAATGAGCCCATACTCTCCTACGCCTGTTGGTGGGTACAAATGAAGGCGAATGTTAATGCCGTGAATTGATTTCCAATTTCTTGAAAATGTCCTTTCTTAAGATTAATGAGATGATGGACGGATGCATCTTCGCGAGGTTCAATCTTTGCAAAGTTGACTAATGATTCTCCTCCTCCTCCTTTCCCAAACCTCTCCATGCGAACTATTTGAGGTTTTTCCCTCCCTTCGAAAATCTAAGGTGGAAGAATATGCTGATCAAGTTAGGATAACAAAGCTTGTTCACGGGTCTCTTATGCCTTTACCCGTCATGAGGTCATCCACTTTAGGATTACGTATAAAGTCATTCCAGGACATGGCGGAGGAATTGGAGAACAATGTGCGGCAATTTCATCACACCCTGGCCGCCGGCGACGAAAAATATGATGCATGTTCGGGATCATCTAGTTCCCCACTGGACGAGGGGCAAGCGCAGAGAGACTACCTCACGTTTAGCATTCAAATAGCGAACAATTAACTTTGGAACCCTTCGAAATACGGAGCACAAACTTTCCGAACAATGGAAATGAATGTTTGGCTTTATTAAACCATTAAAATATTACCAAAATCAGAAAAAAAGGACTAAATTTCCCTTTCACTTCATATATGCCTACATCACACACACACACACACACACACACACACACACACACACACACACATATATATATATATATATATATATATATATATATATCGTTTAGGCGTGTGTGTCTATATATATACACGTATGTATATGTGTGTCTGCATACACACACAAACACACACAGATCTATACATACATACATATATATATATATATATATATATATATATATAT
>JACYFF010010365.1:32942286-32958890 GCA_017589665.1 Selenicereus undatus | reverse complement strand
GATATTTTCTAACTCAAGCTTAGGTTCAGGTTCGGGTTCTAAATCGAGGTTGGGTTCACTCTTAACGAGTCTTTGATTTTAAGGGTCTCTAACCCAACTAGTCATATAAACTCCACACCTTCACAAAAGGTCCTATTTTTGGTCTTTTCTCTTTCCTTTTTTTTTGAATTTTCTATTTTTTTTCTTTTTCTTAAGCAGAAAACCAATTAAAAATTTTATTCAACCCTAAAGACGATTTACAAACAGAAGGTAGCCAAATTAAAAAGTTAACCAACCTCTAAAATTAAGACAAGACAAATCCCAACAAAAACCAAATTCAAATTAGTAACTCCATTCTAAATCTGAAATAAACTAACACTACAAAACAGCGGTGCAACTAAAACTATAAATCACACTATGAAAAGAAAACGAATCAACATAAAGTCATTTGTTTTTAGAGTTTTTCAATTTTTAGGGGTTTTCAAGTTTTTCTAAATTTTTTCAATTTTAGGTTTTCTAATTTTTTTTTGGATTTTTGAATATTTCAAGAAATGCTGTAAATTATGTCACAACTTAATAACAAAATAAAGCAATATCTATGCAACCTAATAATAAAATAGCTACCAAAAAGAAAATGTGACCTAATCTTATGCCGTCGTCCCCAGCAACAGCGCCAAAAACTTGTTGGATAATTTTGAAATGAAAAAAATAAAGTGCCGCAAGTATACGACTATCTTCATAGTACTTCAAAGCGTCTCCACATGGACGAGGATGAGATTAAGGTCACTAAATAAGGTCAGACTATAATAGCCTAAACGAATCAAGAATTGAACATATAAGGTGTAACCACCTTGTCATTCTAATTCATTAATTTAGACTATTATTAACCTGCATGGCAGCGAAAAATCCTAACGCGGTGTCACCGCCGTATTTCCTTCTTGAAAATACCAGGCTGGATACCAAGTATAGCAACTAATACAAAAACCTTCATTAATGCTTCACTCTTACATTCTCAAAATTAATTAACATTAATCCAAAAGTTCATAACGATAACATTCTAGCATGTAACATCCATCATATTAATTTCAGGCGTCCGTGCCTCGCTCTACGTACATGTCCCCAGCCCCATGCATGACTAGATCACCTAAAAAACAAAACATTTTATAACAGTGATATAAACTCAGTAAACAATCACCCCTAACAGTCAACTATGCACACAAATTCATTTTGAAAACATTTCAAGGGGAGGGGAAACCAGCATGACTTTTCAGACACGTTTCTTATTATCGCAGTCTCGATAAACAGATCTCAGGGATGTGGTTTCTTGTTTTATGACTTAGAGTTCCATAGTCGAATTATTGGTGAGCGACCCCAGTGGGTCTCATGGCCTGCGTTCCAATTTAGCGCAGCAGCTTAGCACATTCTTGGCCTACCGCCACACATGCGGTTACCGCCTAACCCTTTCCTGGCCGACCACCATTAAGGATGGTTATCGATAGCATGGCCCACGTCTACTGGAGAGCACGTGGCTGCTCACATGCATGCACTAGTTCCCGGGGAAGGCTAAAGGCCTTCAATCAATATACAACAGATTGACACTCACCCAACTCAGAACCTTCCAGTTATTGATTACATTTCTCTTTTCTAGACATCGACTTGGCCTGACAAGATTAATCAGACTCATTCACCTTCCCCAACCACGACATCACAATAGTAATTCAGATGTTCATAACAAACACAGTAAGTCTCAATTTCATAGCATGCCCATCATGCAGATTCCGCCACGCGGTTATATTCAGTTACGCATGCCATTGCACTTTTAAAACAGTAAATAGAACACCTCTTCCCATGCTCCAAAACACACATGTTTTCACACAACACGGGGAAGGATTAGGGCATGATTGTTACCTAGTTACCGTACAAATTACGAGCTCAGTTACTAAACTGGATTTACTGCTCCGCACCTAGGCCAACTAACAGCCCAAACTCACTCTAAAAATTTAATAAGTCCTCTTAGAGTTGTGTAGGGTCAGGCTCGATCACGTACGAAGGATCTGGAATGTATTTCTGTAACTGCGACACGTGGAATACATTATGTACCCTTGGAAGTTCGGCCGGCAGCTCCAATTGGTGAGCTACCTCCCCAATTCTCTGTATGACTGGGTACGGGCCGATGTATCTCGGGCTAAGCTTTCCTGCCTTCCCAAATCTCACAACTCCCTTGGTTGGAGAGACTCGGAGAAATACTTGATCCCCTACCTGGAATTCAAGAGGCCTACGTCTCCGGTCATCATAGCTCTTCTGGCGGCTTTGGGTAGCTTTCATTCGTTCCTAGATTACTCTTATTTTATCCGTGGTATCTTGAATTAACTCTGATCCGATGGTCAATGCCTCATCAATCTCCTGCCAACAAAGCGGAGTCCTGCATCTCCTCCCATACAGTTCCTCGTACGGGGCATGCCAGTACTCCCGTGGTAGCTATTATTATACGAGAACTCGATCAGTGCCAACTACTCATCCCACGGACTTTTGAAGTCCAAGGCGCAAGCCCGTAGCATATCTTCCAAGGTTTGAATAGTACGTTCCGTCTGCCCGTCTGTGGCAGGGTAGAAGGTAATACTAAAACGTAGCAACGTTCCAAACGCTTTCTGCATCTTCTGCCAGAACCTCGACTGGAACCTGGTGTCCCAATCCGACACTATAGAACTGGGCACCCCGTGCAAACGTACTATCTCCTCGAGATAAGCTCGAGCTAACTGATACAGGGTCCAAGTGTTCCTGATGGCTATTAAATGGGCTGTCTTCGTGAGTCGATCCACTATAATCCAAATTGCATTGTTCTTCCGTCAAGTCAATGGTAAACCCACTACAAAGTCCGTGGACACCGAGTCCCACTTTCATTCGGGGACATCCTGCGGTTGTAAAAGTCCCGCTGGTCGTTGGTGTTCAATTTTCACTCGCTGGCAGGTTAGGCACTTTACCGCATAATCAGCCACTTCCTGGTTCATGTTACTCCACTTGAATGTCTATCTCAGGTTCTTGTACAGTTTATTTCCCCCAGGGTGTACTGAGTATGGAGTATTGTGCCCATCGTCTAGGATTTTCTTTAAAAGCGCCTCCACAGCAGGAACACACACCCGATTGTGAAATCGTATGGTACCATCTTCATGAATTACGAACCCGGGTGCTTTACCCACCAATATCTCTTCCCTGATATGCTCGAGGTGAGGGTTTGCGGCCTGGGCTACTCGAATTTCCTCTATGAGAGTCGGATGCACCTTCAAGGTGCAAAGTATAGGTTTGGACCTCGGGGTAATCACATTAAGCTCCAACTCGCGGAATTCTTCACATAACTCACTTGGGAGTGCCAGTAAACAGCTCAGTGCTAGATACGGTCGGTGACTTAATGCGTCCGCCACTACGTTAGCTTCCCCCGGATGGTACTGAAAATGGCCATCGTAATCTTTCAGAAATTCCATCCACCTAGTCTGTCTCAAGTTTAGATCCTTCTGTGAGAAAAGGTACTTCAAACTCTGGTGGTCAGTGAAAACTTCACAACGTACCCCATATAGGTAATGCCTCTAGATTCTAAAGGCAAACACTACTGCCCCTAACTCCAGGTCATGAGTCCGGTAGTTTCGCTCATGTGTCTTCAATTGTCGGGAAGCATAGGCTATGACGCAACCCTCTTGCATTAGCACACACCCCAAACCACTCCTGGAGGCATCGCTGTACACTACAAAATCCTTGTCAGTAGTTGGTAAGGCCAGTATTGGTGCACTCGTCAATTTCTTTTTGAGCACCTGGAACGCTTCCTCACATTGTTCCATCCATTCATACCTAGTGGCCTTCCTGGTCAGGTTCGTAAGCGGGTGGCAATTTTTGAGAAGTTTTGAACAAATCGGCGATATTACCCTGCCAAACCTAAGAAACTCCTTACCTCTGTCAGGTTTTTAGGTCTGGGCCAGTTTGACACAGCCTCAATCTTTTGGGGATCCACTGACACTCCCTCGTTAGATACTACGTGTCCCAGGAGTGCTACTCTTCTCAACCAAAATTCACATTTGATAACTTGGCATACAACTCGTTTTTCCTTAAAACTTCCTGGGTTGTCCGTAGGTGGTGGGTGTGCTCCTCTGGGGTTCTCGAGTAAATGAGAATATCGTCTATGAACACCACCAGAAACTGATCTAAGTAGGGTTTAAAGACTCTATCCATAAGGTCTATGAAGGTTGTTGGGGCGTCGGTGAGGCCAAAGGGCATAATCACGAACTTAGAGTGTTCGTATCGGGTACGGAACGCAGTTTTGGGTATATCCTCATCCGTGATTCGGAGCTGATGGTACCACGAACGGAGGTCAATTTTAGAAAAGGTCCCCGCGCTCCGCAGCTAGTCAAACAGGTCTTCTATCATGGGCAAGGGATAGCGGTTCTTAACAGTTATTTTGTTCAGTTCTCGGTAGTCGATACATAATCTTAGGGCCCCATCCTTCTTCTTCACAAATAAAACTGGGCCCCCCCACAGAGGTCTGCTAGGTTGGATATACCCTTTCTCTAAGAGTTCCTCCAACTGAGTCTTCAATTCCTTGAGTTCAACTGGTGTCATCCGGTAAGGTACCTTAGAAATGGGGGTGGTTCCAGGGGTTAGGTCGATACAAAACTCCACCTTTCTGAGAGATAGCATGTCGGGAATTTCATCGGGAAACACATCCAGGAATTCCCTCACCATAGGGATGTCCTCCAAGGAGGGTCCTACATCTTCGGTTTTCACTATGTGACACATGAAGCCCTCACACCCTTTGCTTACCAGCTTGCGAGCTCTCATCATCTTCACCAATTTAACTCCCATTCTGGGCTTCTGGCCCCTATGCATTACCGTCTCACCATGAGGCCCCTTTAGGGTGCTGTTTCGTTTTGGGCAATCAATCTAGGCCTGATACTTAGCTAACCAATCCATCCCCAGGATAACCCCAAAATCCGTCAATTCAAACTTATACAGGTCAGTCGGGAACTCACATTCATACATTTTAATAGGGCAACCCTCGTACAACTCGTTGCACGACACCGCCTTTCTATCAGGCAGAACCACAGATAGCAGTGAAGATTTTTAGGTGGGGTTTAGTCCCAAGGTCTCAACTAATTTAACATAAATAAAGGAGTGTGTGGCACCCGAATCAAATAAAACATCCACGGTCTGAGTTAGGAGAGAGAAGGTACCTGTGACCACATTAGGAGCATCCTCCGCTTCTTCCTTCCGCATTACGTAGACTCTACCCCCGTTATTCCGGGGTGGTTGGTTAGGAGGTCGAGCTTGTGCTGGCTGCGGTGCCCAGTGCTGCTAGTTGTGGTGGGCTACCTACCCTCCCCTGTTCTGGTAGGGTTGTCGGGGTCGCTGCCCATGCCCTTGACTCTGGCCTTGCCCTTACCTGGTAGGGGGTGGAGGTAGTGGGCAATCCCCAACTTGATGCTGGTGGCTTCCACAACGGAAGCACCTCTTCACCGAGGGGCATTCCCTGCTAAAATGCCCTAGCTTCCCGCAAGCGTTGCAGGTCACTTTAGGCAGTGTATTAGGGTACTGGCCTCCCCGATTGTAATTGCTCATGTATTGACCCCCAGTGGGTCGACGGTTTTGCTCTTGCGTCTGGAAGTTCCCCTGGTCGTCCCCCTTCCTCTTGGCACCCCTCTGCCCATTGAAGTAATTGTTTTGTTCCTTCATCGCTCTTTCTACGTTGACCGCAGTGTGGCATAGGTCAACGTATGAGGTATACTGTCATACCGACATTCTTTCGTTGATAGTCGGGTTTAGCCCGACCTCAAACCTATTCATCTTCAGCCTTTCGTCAGCTACAAAGGTTGGGGTGAATCTTGACAACTCCATAAATTTCGAAGCGTACTCGAGGATGCTCATGCTCCCTTGCTGCAGTTGCATGAATTCGCCATCCTTGGCCTTCTAGAGGGAGATAGGGTAGAAATGATCCTTGACCATCTCCTTGGACTTGTCCCAGCCAAACCCAGGCTCATATTGCCTCTCCCGCACCACATCCCACCATAGGTCGACTTTATCCTTCAGTTAGAACACAGCAAATCCTACCTTCCACTCCTTAGGGCATTGGAGTGCGTCGAATAGTTTCTCCATGCCCCTAATCCAGTCTTCGAAGGTCTTAGGGTCGGGAGTGCCATCATAGACAGGTGGATGATGGCTTGCGAACCTCTTGAACATGTAGGAGTTATCCTTCTCGATCCATTTCTCCCGTACCTCCATCAGTCTCTGCATCTGCTAGTTCTAGAGTTGTAATTGCTCTCCTTGTTTCTGTAGCATCTCCAACAACAATAGATTTATAAGTTCAGCACCTGTTGGCGGGTTAGTTTTATCAATCTGACTACAAGATCCATTCCCGTTTCGCGGGCGTAGGGCCTCCAACCGCTCCCTGAGGGGCGACATAGGGATGTCCTGGTGTGAAGGGACCCTCGTTCCAGGGTGGGGTTCGGTTTGGGATCCACCGCTGTTGTTGTTGTTTCCTATCATCCTATTCAGCAAATAATTTGGGTTTAGTTCCTCTCTTAAGAGTTCACAACCTACGCTCTACAAAATTTCAACCATACAGTACATGCCAGTGCATTATGCAACATTTCTCAGAGATTCGATCACAGCACATTACCACACTTAGGTGGTACATTCACTACATCATATGCTTACACATCTCACATCATACAGGCATCACATTCACACGATTCACAGCACGAAATGCTAGTATTAAATAATCCATGAAGATTTTTATTGCATAATATTTCAATATCGTAAAAGTTTCACGCCAGCATCTTCATTACATCACAACTTATAACCTTAGTAGCCGTAGTGGCTTAATAATAAAACAGAGAAACAACTACCAAAACTCTACTAGCAAAGGAAAGAAAATATAACTTCCTAGCTGCCTCCAGCTTCTACTGGTCAGGGGCATCTAGTGGGCAGGTACCCCTACACATCCGGCCACATCTACCTTGCTTCCAGCGGTTCACCCCGATCTCACACTCAGCCCTATTCCACAAGGAATTTATCTCTTCTTCCAAGTTTTCCAGTCCTCTAGTTTGCTCATCCTGAATGGTGCGATCCCTCCTTTCTTCTTCCTGATCCCCCATAAGGTCTTCACTTCCTATCAGCCGCCCCTCACTCACCTCATAATCCTCCTCAGAGTCCACTTTAGGGTCCTCCTCAGGATCCTCCTCTTTCATCGGGTCTCCCTCACTCGGGTCCTCTTCAGGATCCTCCTCGGGGTCTTCCTCCCCCATTGGTTCCTCCCCTCTTAGGTCTCCCATCTGGTTGGCTTCCACCCCGGGATTCGTCTCGTTGGGGTTGTCCTCCACTCCTTTAAGGTCTCCATCCTCCTTTGCAAGTTCGTCGCCTAGGGGTGGGGCGTCATCCTCACTGGCTGTGGGAACACTCTCTAGGTCATGGGGTCCCTCCAACCTCAAGTAGTTCATCAAGTCTACTACACTCATCCCTATAGGTTGCCAATTACACCAACAACACTTCCCCCACGGGAGATGATCACGAGCCCGGGGGTGCAGCTCATCAACTCTGTAATGCCATACAAGGTCTCCTCTCAAGGTCGGCAGCAAAAATATCATTGGGTTGTCCTCAACCCTCAAATTGCTATGGAATACATCCTCCTAGTATCTAGTCAACACCCACCTCACATGTCGTATATGATCCTACACGCTTTGCCCCGGCTTCTTAGCCAACTGCTCATGTAGACAAGGACCTCCTACGCAACCATAGTGCTGAGTACCCTTCATCCCTATAAAAGATAAGTACACATAAGCTATACATACCACACATAGTCATCCAGTCATCAAATACTATATGCAAATGCACATAATCCCTACCTCGTTCTACTCTCATTCTCCGAACGATCCTTAAGTCTACCAACTTTTAATATTTTCTGTATTAGCCTTTTACAGCTTTTAGGCGAGCCTCCAGGACAGTTAACCTGGGC
This sequence comes from Selenicereus undatus, assembly GCA_017589665.1. NCBI lineage: Eukaryota > Viridiplantae > Streptophyta > Magnoliopsida > Caryophyllales > Cactaceae > Selenicereus > Selenicereus undatus. Next base: position 32,950,918 of record JACYFF010010365.1, on the reverse strand, counting down.
TCTGATACCACTTTGTAACACCCTTGCCATTCTAATACATTAACTTAGACTATTATTAACCTACATGGTAGCGGAAATTCCTAATGGGGTGTCACCGCCGTATTTCCTTTTGGAAATACCAGGCTAGATACCAAGTATAGCAACTAAACAAAAACCTTCATTAATGCTTCACTCTTACATTCTCAAAATTAATTAACATTAATCCAAAAGTTCATAACGATAACATTATAGGATGTAACATCCATCATATTAATTTCAGGCGCTCGTGCCTCGCTCTACGTACATGTCCCCAGCCCTATGCATGACTAGATCACCTGAAAAACAAAACATTTTATAACAGTGAGATAAACTCAATAAACAATCACCCCTAATAGTCAACTATGCACACAAATTCATTTTGAACACATTTCAAGGGGAGGAGAAAACAGCAAGACTTTTCAGACACGTTTCTTATTATCGCAGTCTCCTCGATTAACAGATCTCAGGGATGTGGTTTCTTGTTTTACGACTCAGAGTTCCACAGTTGGATTACTAGTGAGCGACCCTAGTGGCTCTCATGGCTTGCGCTCCAATTTAGCGCAGCAGCTTAGCACATTCCTGGCCTACTGCCACACATGCAGTTACCACCTAACCCTTTCCTAGCGTACCACCAATAAGGATGGTTACCGATAGCGGCCTGGCCCACGTCTCCTGCAGAGCACGTGGCCGCTCACATGCATGCACTAGTTCTCGAGGAAGGCTAAAGGCCTTCAATCAATATACAACATATTGACACTCACCCAACTCAGAACCTTCCAATTATTGATTACATTTCTCTTTTCTAAAGATCGACTTAGCATGACAAGATTAATCAGACTCATTCACCTTCCGCAACCACGACATCACAACAGTAATTCAGACGTTCATAACAAACACTACAAGTCTCAATTTCATAGCATGCCCATCATACAGATTCTTCCACGCGGTTATATTCAGTAACACATGCCATTACGCTTTTAAAATAGTAAACAGAACACCTCGTACCATGCTCCAAAACACACATATTTTCACACAACACGGGGAAGAGTTAGGGCATGATTGTTACCTAGTTACCGTACAAATTACGAGCTCGGTTACTAAACTGGATTTATTACTCTGCAGTTGGGCCAACCAACAACCCAAACTCACTCTAAAAATTTAATAGGTTGTAACCCCTGCCCCTAATCCTTATTCCTTGATGTTCTACAAAAATTTTTGATAAGTTTAGGGCCCTCCAACCAAACCATGCCCGGGCCAGTTTTGGCCAAAACTAAGCCTCACTTTCAAAGGCCCTAACTCCTAATATAGACGTCCAAATTATACATTCTAGCCCGACCTGGAAACTTTAATCCGTCCCTGACCTTTTCCATGTTCGGGTTTTTGCTCAGTTTCAATTTGAACTAGGTCGTTTTCTCCATTCTTTTATCAGTGACACTGACTGTTCTAGTCCGGACAATCCATGGTGATTTGCTTATAGCTCAGGCCACGCTACCCCAATTGGCCCTATTCCAAAACGAGATCGTACGGGACATCCTGAGGCAGTCACCTTAAAGATTTCACAATTTTAGACGAATGGGCCTGACCTAGGGAATTTTTCAAAGTTTCCGACGGTGCAGCCCGGTCCCCAGACCGGAAGTTTCTATCCAGATTTAAAACCCGGACTCCCAACCCCACAAATTTCACAACAAACCTCTGAAAATTTATTTCTTCCCCAACATAGAAAGATGGGCTCATCTAATACAACATTCAAGTTCGGTGTTCACGTTAATTCCCACCGTAGCTAGGTTAAAAATTTCACAACTTACCGACTATCCTCACTGACCCAGTTTTGACAATGCTCGGTAAACAGGTCATAACTCTTACAATACGACCCCGATTTGTCCAATTCAAAAACCCACGTTCTTAGCACATCGTAATTTATCTTCTGTAAAATGTTCACAATTTTTGGACAAATAGAGAAAAACCATCAAAATTTCAAATTCAGTGTATTTACAACAACATTCTGCCTAGCACAGCCCTCCTCTTTGGGGTTGGTTTTTCAGTTGTGTCGGGTCACCAAATTTCCCATCCTCGCACTACTGAACCTTAGACCCTAGTTCAATCCTACCCAAGCTAAAAGAATCAAATTTTATTCAATCTGAAAAGCAAACGTCATCAAAACGACGTCATGGTTTACCTTGGACCGGTTTTGGTTCGAAATTGGTAGAATCGCCCCTTCCGCCCAAATTTAACGTCGAAAACACTGAGAAAACGGAATATATATTAGAAATCAAAACTTTTATCTCAATTTCAAGCGTGAAAAATCAAAGGAAGAATAAAAGTTTGAGTTTGGATGCACGAGGTTGCATGGATCCCCATGCACCACGTTGTTGCCTACCAACACATGAGAGGGAGTAGGGATGGGGATTGGAGGTGGCTGTGGGCGGCACCCCGGGCGGCTGGCGCGGTGGTCTTGGCAGCAAGGTGGTAGAGAGAGAGAGAGATGTGAGATAGGTAGAGAGAGGGGGAGATTGATTAGGGTTTAGGGAAAAGAAAAAAAGAAGAGGGGCACAACTATTCCTAAAGGGCACGGCTAGGGTTTTAGAAAAAACAGGATGGGGAAAATTTTCACTAAGTTTTTGAAAATAAAACAAAGGGGGAAAAGAAAAGATTGTTCAAAGTTCAAAGTTTTTTTTTGTTTAATAATAATAATAGCAATCATAATAATAATATCACTATCAATAATCCTAGGAATATTTTTATAAAGAAAATCAGGGAGGATAAACACAAATATTTAAACCTTTTAAAGTATTGACAGCAAGGTGGTAGAGAGAGAGAGAGACGTGAGATAGGTAGAGAGAGGGGGAGATTGATTAGGGTTTAGGGAAAAGAAAAAAAGAAGAGGGGCACGACTATTCCTAAAGGGCACGGCTAGGGTTTTAGAAAAAACAGGAGGGGGAAAATTTTCACTAAGTTTTTGAAAATAAAACCAAGGGGGGAAACGAAAAGATTGTTCAAAGTTCAAAGTTTTTTTTTGTTTAATAATAATAATAGCAATCATAATAATAATATCAGTATCAATAATCCTAGGAATATTTTTATAAAGAAAATCAGGGAGGATAAACACAAATATTTAAACCTTTCAAAGTATTGGAAATTAATTAAAAAAAATAGATTTCACAAGAACTCATTTGACCTTGGTTTGGGTTGACTTGGGTCTAGGTCGGTCCAACTGGAAATAATACGCCAAATTGAATTTCAGGGGTTTTACATAAGGACTAAAATAATCAAGATAAGCTAAAGTAATTTTATCTCATGCCCATGATGTCTAAAATTATCAACCAAACAAAGCTCACAAGAATCATCTGATGCATATAAATCCTTTAAACTTGCCTATCCTAAATGAGACCATAATCAACCAAAATGAAGCCACCATAATGTGTTGGTAAATAAACTAACCTAAACCAACCCCAAAATTGAAAGAGTTAGGGACAGGACACTAGTATTCATAATAGAAATAAGCAACTGAGCAACTAAACTTCTAAAATTAAGCATAATTGAATCAGAGCATAATCTTCCAAACTAAGCTAAAAATCAACTGAGCAATAAATCGAAACATAGACTTAGAACAGTTGCATCAACCAATCCAACTAAAATAAACAACTAAACTTCAGGGCATAAATTCAGAACAAAAACAGAGAAACAGAGCCATAAATCGAAACCTGAAATAAAGAAATCAAGGGCTACAGGGTTGACTCTACTGTTGCATACTCAACTCATTATGCATCAACCGAAGCAGATAGTTGCAACCGAAAATGCTAGGCATACCAACACCATTTCAACCATTGTCTTCACTGATTCATAGGGGGAAGCAACATCCGAACTCAAAGTCTAGCACCCGAACAAGGGAGAATTCAGGGGAGGGGAGAAAATAAAAAAACAGGGGAAATAATAGGGGAATCCTAGCTCAATCCTAAGCTCATCCCAACACCACCAATTCCATTTTCGGAGTTTCAACACCCACTAAGAATGGCGGAATTGCCATTACCAAACATCACCAAAATGAGAACAGGGGAGTAGAAAAACTAAAATTAATCAAACTTGAATCCAAAATATTGCAATAGCACACTGAAATTCGTGAATGTCGACTATAAATAAACGAAACAGAGATTAATTACATAAATTCGAAGGCCGAAATTTAAGTCTAAAACTAAAAAGGATGAAACGAAAGAAAACCCTAAATTACTATGGACCTTTCAATCCCAGCCGTCGATCTGGAAATGCGTGGACGATGAAGATGATGCAAACTGGTGTGCTGTGCTGGTGTTGCGTGAGCCGCTGGTGGATAAGGATAAATACGGTGTGGTATGGTGCTGGATGATGGTGGCGGTAGATGGAGATGATGGTGAAGATGTCGAAGAGATAAAGAGATGGGAAGGTGGAGATGAAGAAGCCAGAGAAAGGGGAATGTCGGGGCTTCGTTTTTTTCGGGGGTCTGGGGCCGAGAGGGAAGAGAGAGAAAATGAGAAATAAAAGTGGGGCAAAGGTCATGTGCCATGCACGTGGGGTTTGGGTGATTTTTTTTAGGTTTCCCTTTTATTTATTTTTTTGTCCTTTTGGGTTATAAAAAATAACGGGATGAGGATTTTGGATTGAGTTTGAGTCAATCTTGCCCAATGTTTCATTTTCGACATTTTTTAATCATTTTCCCACATTTTTCCAAATTATTAAATGCCTATAAAACACAACCAAGATCATGAAATAGAGGTCAACAAACTTGAACCTAACCAAGATCAGGACACTACCTCTAATGTTAAGGAAGTAGGCGAGGCTAAGAAATCTTAGACACATTTAGGAGGGTAGAAGTCAACATTCCTCTCCTAGATGCCATAAAGCAAGTGCCTCGTTATGCCAAGTTCCTTAAAGAGCTTTGTACTGCAAAACGTAAACAGAAAGGGAACGAAAAGGTAAGTGTGGGGAAAAATGTATTTGTTGTTTTCCAAAAGAAGCTTCCCCCAAAATGTAAGGACCCAGGTGTATTCTCTATTCCTTGTAAAATTGGAAACATCTCCTTCGATAGAGCTATGCTTAATTTAGGAGCTTCTATCAATGTGATGCCTAGGCCCATTTATGATAAACTACACTTAGGAGAGTTAAAGAAAACTAATTTAATTATTCAATTAGCTAATATGAGTAATGCATACCCAGATGGAGTTTTAGAAGATGTCTTAGTCCAAGTCAATGAGCTTATTTTTCCTACAGACTTTTATGTATTAGACATGGGTGATGCATGCCATGATGTTCCTATATTGCTTGGTAGACCATTTCTTAAAACATCTAGGACGAAAATAGATGTGCATGTAGGAACACTGACTATGGAATTTGATGGTGAATTAGTAAATTCAATATTTTTGATGCTATAAGATTTCCTCCTAATGTGAACTATCTGTGTGCACTTGATATGATTGATGAATTGTCCTAAGATGTTCATGAATTGTCTCATGAGGATGAATTGTTAACTATACTTACTCAAGTTTTGGATCAGTTTGTGTTTCAAAATGTGCCTTAGCATATTAATAATGAGTTAGTAGAGAGCATAGAGTCTCTGTAGCAATTACATGTACTTAATCGACCTAGGAAGCTAGAGTTGCCTGAAAGTCACACGAAGATGCTACCATCTCGCATTTCACCCCCTAAGCTAGAACTAAAACCACTGCTTGAAAATCTTAAGTGTGCTTATTTAGGGGATGATGAGACATTACCTGTTATAATCTCTAATGCACTTACATCTGAACAAGAGGATAAACTTATTAGGGTGCTCAGAGAACATAGTGAAGCGTTAGAGTGGACTTTAGCATACCTTAAAGGACTTAGCCCCACATTACGTTCACATAAAATAACATTAGAATTAGATGCTAAGTCTAAGAGAGACCCTCGGCGAAGACTAAATCCACCTATGATGGAGGTAGTTCAAAAAGAAATTCTTAAGTGGTTATATGCTAGAGTGATATACCCCATCGCTGATTTTGAGTGGGTTAGTCCTATCCATGTGGTTCCTAAAAAGGAGGGAACAACAGTAGTACAGAACAAGTAAGGTGAGTTAATACCTACTAGAGTCTAGAGTGGTTAGAGAGTGTGCATTGACTATAGAGAGCTTAACAAGGCCACAAAGAAGGACTATTTTTCATTGCCCTTTGTGGACCAGATGTTAGAGAGATTAGCTAGAAGGTCACTTTATTGCTTTCTAGATGGCTATTCAGGTTATATCCAAGTCCCTATAGCTCCTGAAGATCTGAAAAATACCATTTACCTATCCTTTTGGCACCTATGCTTTTAGAAGGATGTTGTTTGGTCTATATAATGCCCCTGCTATATTTCAAAGGTGTATGATGAGTGTTTTTTTTTATGATTTTATCACCAAAATTATGGAAGTTTTCATGGATGGATGACTTTACTATACATGGTGATTCATTTGATGAGTGCTTGTATCATCTTACCCTAGTGCTTAAGCATTGTATTTAGCCTAATTTAGTGCTTAATTTTGAAAAGTGTCATTTCATGGTGGAACATGGAGCAGTACAAGGGCATGTAGTATCATCCAAGGGATTAGAGGTTGAGAAGGCTAAAAAAGATATTATTCAATCGTTGTCCTATCCACAGTGTGTTAAGGAGGTGAGGTTCTTTTTAGGTCATGTCGGGTTTTATAGAAGATTTATCAAAGGTTTTTCTAAGACTGTCTTTCCTTTATGTGCTTTACTTGTAGAACATGCTTTATTTGATTTTAATAAGGACTGTAGGAGAGCTTTTGACCGATTGAAGTTGAAATTGACCACCACTCCTATAGTACAATGCCCTAACTAGGTCCTACCTTTTGAACTGGTATGTGATGCTAGTGATAAGGCAGTATGGGCAGTCTTAGGTCAAAGAGTAGGGAAGGACCTCATGTAATCTATTATGCTTCCAGAACTCTAGACCTAGCACAATGTAACTACACTACTACAGAAAAGGAAATGTAAGTTGTTGTTTTTGCTCTCGAAAGGTCTCGTCCTTATCTATTAGGTGTTAAAGTTACTGTTTATATTGATCATTTTTCTATTAAACATCTGTTAAGTAAGAATAATTCAAAACAAAGATTGATTAGATGGGTCTTACTACTGTAAGAATTTCAATTGGAAATTAGAGACAAGCCAGGAGCTGACCATCTAGGTAGGCTAGACAATGGGAAGAGTCTGAATCCATTGAGTGATTGTTTCCCTTATGAGACTTTATATGGTATCACTAATAGACTACCTTGGTATGATGATATAGTGAATTATATAGTAACTAAAACCTTTCCTATAGACTTGTCTAGAACCTAAAAGGAGAAGATAAGAGCTCAATCTAAATATTATGTTTGGGATGAGCCATATTTATGAAAGTTTTATGGAGATTAGATTATAAGGTGTTGTATAGATGACAGTGAATTTCATTCATTTTTAACTTTCTGTCATTCTTCTGAAAGTGGGGAACATTTTGGACCCAAAAGAATGACACACAAAGTTCTTGAATGTGGCTTTTATTGACCTACTATTTTTAGGGAGGCCTATGAATTTTGCAAAAGATGTGAAGCATGCTAGAAGAAAGGTAATTTATCTAGAAGGAATCACATGCCTCTATATAATGTGTATGTTTGTGAGATTTTTTATGTACGGGGTGTTGATTTTGTAGGACCTTTTCCCCCTTCTTATGGTTTTAATTACATTCTTATGCTTGTTGACTATGTTTCTAAGTGGATTGAAGTTGTGGCCACTAGAGATGATGATGTTAAAACTATGGAGAAACATGTTAAATCTCTCATTCTGCATATATAGAGTTCCTAAAGCCATCATACTATAGGGGAACACATTTTTGTAATAAAACCTTAGGTGCCTTATTAGCCAAATGTCATGTAACTCATAAGGTGTCCACTGGTTATCATCCCCAAATAAATGGCCAAGCTAAAATCTACAATAAAGAGATTAAGGGCATATTAGAAAATGTTGTTATACCAAATAAGAAAGATTGGAGTCTTAGGTTAGATAAAGCTCTCTAGGCCTATAGGACTACATATAAGACACCATAGGTCTGCCACCTTATAGGTTAATTTTTGGTAAAGCATGTCATCTCCCTGTAGAACTAGAGCATAAATCATATTGGGCTATAAAGCAGTGCAGTCTAGACTATAACCTAATAAGCAGGGAGCGTAAGTTGCAATTGTAGGAATGATGAGCCTCTATTTTACACTATTTTTAGCCCGTATTCGACTCTAATTTTTCCCCTCTTCTCCTATAATCTTTCGACTAACCTTAGCAAAAAGGGGGTTGAATACACTTTCTTGACTTATTATGCGCTAAGTTGTCCTATTTCTTGATCTGCAGGTCTAAGGTCTAGAAAGTGGGAGTTTCCTGCTGGTTTTGCCAAAAATGACGCTTTGGGATCAATTTCTGACATGAACGAAGCATCGACGAAGCCCGGGAGAACCATCTGGAAGTGCACGGCTGATTGCAGGGAGCGCACGGTCAGTTGCAGTATACGCACGGCCGTGCCTTGAAGCCAGAAGCTGCGCACGATTGAACGCACGACCGTGCCTACCAAGACACGCACGTGTTCCCGTGCG
>JACYFF010010365.1:32911218-32922286 GCA_017589665.1 Selenicereus undatus | reverse complement strand
ATATATATATATATATATATATATATTTGGAAAAAGATGATAAATTCATTCCAACAACTTCTGTGAGTGTACATTAGCCCTTTAGGATAGTGTGTGTACTGGCTCTATCCTTACTTCCTACGTCAACATTATATCTGTACAAGTATTGTGTTTTGTTGAGTTCCTGTTTGTAAACAACAACCTCTGTATGATGTATTCCGTCACTAGTTTAAGAATCTGATCTGTATGTATTTGCTTATCCTGGAAGATCAGTTGGTTCCTTGTCCACCATATTGTGTAAATCACTGCGTTGAATGTGGCAAAAATCATCTCTTTTTATGCTAGAGCCGCTTTGAGGGCCAAGAAATACTTCAACCATTCTTTCCATTCACATTTTTCTGTGAGATTAAACCATTGTTTTGCCCCTGTCCAGACTTCTCTGGCCCGTTTGCAGTTGTAAAACAGGTGCTCAATGCTTTCCACTTCAGCTTTGCATATCTAGCGTTTAGCTGGAATGGCAATGTATTTGGCCAGTATTTCCCTCACTGGGAGTCTGTTTCTCATGATCAGCCATGAGATAAAGCAGTGTCTTGGGGTTGCTAATCCTTGACTAGGTCAATCTAGCCCAATTAGGCTTGTCATTAGCCTCTATGCACCATTTATAGCCTGTTTGGACTGTGTAATCTCCATTCTTAGTCCCTTGTCACTGCCAGTGTGCCTTTGACCTACTCCCCCCTTTAAATTCCTCTTTCACTTTATATATCTTCTTCCAATACCAACATGTATCTTGAGGAGGGGTGTAATCCCACCAGGGGGTCTGCCCAAGGTACCTTTCATGGACCCATTTCACCCATAAAAAGATCGTTTTTCTTTGCCACTGCCCATACTAGTTTTGCTATGCTTGCTTTGGTCCACCCTTCCATGTTCTTGATCCCTAGTCCACCATTTTTCTTTGGCTTGCATGTTTCCTCCCAAGACACGTATGGAACCTTCTTGTATATCTCATTTGCCCCCTATAAATAGTTTCTGCATAGCCTTTCAAGCTCTTTGATTCCCCCCTTGGGCAGTATAAAAATGGATGCCTAGAAGTTGAAGATCCCCATTAATACACTGTTAATTAAGGCAACCCTACTTGCATAAGATGTGGTCTTGGTGGCCCATGTGGTAATTCTCTTTGTGATCTTCTCTACCAGTAACCCACAGTCATGCTTACTTAATTTGTTTACAGTGACAGGCACCCCTAGATATCTGAATGGCAGTGTCTCCTCCTTGAACCCTATGATTTCTCTTATCCCCTGCATCTGCTCAACTCTGCACCCCCCATTACCACCTGAGACTTGGCTGTATTTGCTTCCAACCCTGTGCTTCTTGAGAATTTCCCAAATGCTTCCATAATGAGATGGACAGATCTATGGTCAGCTGCACTAAACACAATAAGGTCATCTGCAAACATTAGATGTATCAATTTAGTCTTTTTGTAGTGGGGGTGGAATTTGAAACCCTGTTCACTACTTGCCTTTTTGAAGAGTCTTGATAAGTACTCCATAACCAACACAAAAATCAAGAGGGAAAGGGGGTCCCCTTATCTTAGGCCTCTCCCTCCTACAAAATACCGATAGTCATCCCCATTCATGTGTAATGTATATGATAGGGTTGAAACGCAGGCTTTAACCCATTTTATAAACATACTTGTGAACTTTAGACTTGCTAAGAGTTCGTCCACAAATTCCCAGTACACTGAGTCATATGCCTTCCTTAAGTCAATTTTCATCAAGCACCAGGGGATACTTTCTTTCTGTTACAACCTTTGGCCACCTCTTGGCACATGAGAACATTAAAGATCAGTTATCTTCCTGACACAAAAGCCCCTTGGCTTTGGTCAATAACCCTTGGCAACACTTTTTTCATTCTACTGCATAGGAGTTTGGAAATGCACTTGTATATGACATTGCAACATGAAATAGCGCAAAACTACTCCGCTACTATAGAGAAATCAACCTTTAGGATTAGGATCAGCTTTTTTGTATTCCATTTCCTATACATTTCTCCTATGGCTAAGAATTCCTTTACAGCTCTTCATATTTTTGATCCAATATCATTCCATGCTTCTCTGAAAAAAATACTGCTATACCCATCTGGACCTGGTGACTTCATTGGGTGGATTGATAACATGGCCTCTTTAATATCCTTGTCTGAGAAGGGTGCAATAAGATGTAGTTGTTGTTCAATGTCTAGCATACTTCCTTCCTGTATTATCTCTTTGTCAATTGGCTCCCTTACAATCACCTGTGTGCCCAGTAATTTTTGGTAAAACTCAGTCATGACATGTGCCACATTTTCAAATCCTTCTTTCTACTCCCCTTCCTGGTTTTTGATAGCATAAACATATGCCTTCACCTTCTTCTGTGTCATTCTTACCATGAAGGCCCTTGTACATTGTTCCCCTTGATTCAGCCATAAGGCCTTGCTTTGCTGTTTAATCAATGACAGTGAAGAACTTAAGATTTTGCTGTTTGTTTCTCTGCATTCTTGTTCCTTGTCCAGTAGGTCCCTATCCTCGAACTTAAGATTCTAAAAGCTTAATTCAATGGGTGCTTCTCCAAAAACTCTCCCCGAACTCTACAAAATTGAACCTCTTGATGGAACCAATTATAAACGTTGGTCTCAAAAACTGCTCCTCTGCTTTGAGCAACTTGAGATCGACTACGTGCTCACTACTGATCTCCCTGATGAAGGCAACACAATTACTGACTCTGAACCTGCAACTCCTACTGTTCCTAAAACTCCTTTTGCTCCCCTTGACGAAGCCACAAAGGAGAAATTCGAAAAGGATAATAAACTGCCTTGCAGTTATCTACTGAATAATATGCCTAACCCTTTGTTTGATCTGTTTGCAAACTTTAAATCTGCCAAGGTCATTTGGACCAAACTTTAGACAAAATATGGTTCAGACTACGTCGGGAAAAGAAAATATGTTATCAGCAAGTGGCTGCAGTTCCAGATTATGGATGATAAACCTATCATGGAACAAGTTCACGTCTACAAAAACCTGTGTGCTGAGGTCTTAGCAGAAGGCATGAAGATGTGCGAAATTCTCCAAGCCAACGTGCTGACAGAAAATTTTCAACTGTCCTGGAGCAATTACAGAAACCACCTCAAGCATAAGAAGAAAGATCTCACACTGCAAGAATTAATCAACCATATGCAGACTGAGGAGGCAAACTGGCTGAAAGATAAGATGTCTTCCCTTTCTTTAAATTCTATTAGTTCTAACCTGGTTGAATCTACTATACAAATGAACAAAGACAGGTTCAAAGGTAAAGCTAAGAAATTCCAGAAGCCAACTCAAAATCTCAGGAATCAGAATTCTGCTAACAAAAAGATTTAGAAGCCCAAGGTGGTGTGCTATGTGTGCGGCAAGCTTGGACACAAGACCTACCAATGCAATCAACGGAAAGGGTCAGTCCAAGACAAACTGAAGTCCGCAACACCTACTGCCAACATTGCTGAAACCGAGGATAATGAGATTATCTGTGCGATTACCACCGTGGAGGCAAAGCTGGTGCATAATCTGTCAGAATGGATCCTGGATTCTGGGGAGTGCCAAGGCATTTCAATGCCAACAAAGAACTCATGATTGACTTTGAACAGGTTGCTGATGGACAATGTGCCTACATGGGCAACTGTTGTACATCTACTGTCAAGGGTAAAGGGAAGATTTTACTTAAGTTTACTTCTGAAAAAATGTTGTTTTCAAGTAATGTTTTATTTATCCCTTCCCTTTGTAGAAATTTGGTTTCTAGTACCCTTCTTGATGTGCCTGACCTTAAAATTGTGCAAGAAGCTGGTAAAGTTGTTATCATGCGAAATGAGGACTTCGTTGGGAAGGGGTATCGTAGTGGGGGGCTCCTTGTTTTGAATGCTGTTGTGCAAATTAATAATGAAACTGTTGTCAATTCTCTTTATATTGATGAGTCTGTTGATTTGTGGCATGGTAGACTTCAACATGTTAATTTTGCTTCATTAAAAAGGGTTAGAAACATACGTTTAATTCCAAATATGAATACTGAAAATTGTTCTAAGTGTCCAGTCTGCATTGAAGCAACATTTTCCAAGAAACCCTTTAAAAATGTAACAACCAGGAAAACAGAATTGTTAGAACTTGTGCATTCAGACTTAGTAGACTTTAAGAACACTATAAGCAAGGGTGGAAAGAAATTCTATATCACCTTTGTAGACGACTACTCTAGGTATACCAAGATTTACCTTCTTAAGTCTAAAGATGAGGCTGAGGAAATGTTCTTAAAGTACAAAGCTGAAGTTGAGAATCAGTTAGACTGAAAAATCAAAAGACTTAGGTCTGACAAAGTTGGGGAATATGACACCAATTCTTTGTCTGCCTTTGGTGAGAAAAATGACATAATACATAAGACTAGCGCCCCTTACACTCCTCAACAAAACGATATTGCTGACTGAAAAAACCGTACCTTTAAAGATATGATGAATGCCATGCTTGTTAGTTCTGGTCTATCTGATAACATGTGGGGGGAGGCTGTCTTGACAGCTTGTTTTATACTCAATAGAGTTCCCCATAAGAAGTTAGATCAAACCCCATATGAATTGTGGAAAGGGTATGCTCCCAACATGAATTATCTGAAAGTGTGGGGGTGTTTAGCCAAAGTTGCACTACCTAGTCATAGACGTTCAAACATTGGCCCCAAGACGTTTGATGTTATCTTTATTGGTTATGCTCAAAACAGTGTTGTATATAGTTTTATGTCTTTATCTTATTTCTCCATTTCGAAGTATAAAGATGCTGATTTCTTTGAGCATGTTTTCCCTTTGAAAGGGAATGTGTCTCATACTGTGTCTAATGTTGTACCTGAACATGTGAACTTGCCTACTTCTGGCTCTGGTGTTAGAGATTTAGGAACTGAACCTAGAAGAAGCAAGAGACAGAGGATTGAAACTAGTTTTGCCCTGACTTTATCACTTCCTTTTTGGTAGAAGTCCTTGAGAACTTTGACATTGATGCTTTGACCAATAAGCTTGTGTCTCTTTATTTACTTGAGGAAGATCCTAAAACCTACCAAGAGGCTATGAGGTCTATCGATGCTAATTTTTAGAAAGAAGCTATTAAGAGTGAAATAGATTCCCTTAAGTCAAACAAAACTTGGTAATTGACCGACTTGTCTAAGGGTTGTAGACCCATTAGTAGTAAATGGATCTTCAAGAATAAACTTAGGACAGATGGCTCTATTAAAAGATACAAAGCTAGATTAGTCATTAGAGGCTTTGACCAAAAGAAGGGAGTTGATTTCTTTGATACTTATTCTCATGTGACCAAAATTACAACAATCAGAACTCTAGTTGCTTTGGCTGTTATCCAGGATCTTGTGGTACATCAGATGGATGTCAAAACAGCTTCCTCAATGGTGACTTAGAGGAAGAAATTTATATGTCACAACCTGAAGGGTGTGAGGTCCTTGGTTAAGAGAACAAAGTATGCAAACTGAAAATCTCTTTATGGTCTAAAGCAAGCCCCTAAACATTGTTATGAGAAATTTGCTATTTCTTTAGAGAAAAATAGCTTTACTATTAACAACTCATATTCCTATGTTTAATCCAAATGTAACACCCCTAGCCCCTAGGGCCGAAAACGTTACGTTTTCCTAACTTTTTACTTAAATTCTGGGACGAAACGGACAGAGTTTTCCCTGAAAATTGACCGTTTCCAGGCTAAACGCCTTACAATAAGTCCCTGTAAATCAACGGAAGCGTAAACATATAAAACATAGCTCAATGGCCACACGCTGGAGTTCATAACTAGACGAGCCACCCGCTCGGAGTACACAAAACAAAATAGTTCATCAATACAGAAAAAGTAAAAGATACAACTCAACGGTTCACACAACCGGAGTATGGGGTTTACATCCCAAAACTTAACTAACTGTGAACAATAGATACCTAACTAATTAGATAGTTGGCTCATATGGTCATACAGAGCGACTCATAAACAATATGCGTTACATGAACTTAGAATACTTGTTTTGATTACAATCATTTCAAACTAAGAACACATGACATGACTTCATTAAGCGCGTAAGATCCCTTCAAATGGATTTAAACGACACCTGGTAAGCAAGAACAGGTTCCATCTTGACATAGTTGACTCAACTTCTTCCTGTTATAAAGAAAACCTGGGGAAAAGGGGGAAGAGTAGTGGGATGAGCAACCACACGCTCAGTGAGTGTCCCCCAACCCCTTTAAAACCAAAACTGTTGCAGACAATGATATCTTCACTAGTCACATATCATGTATCCATACTTTACTATCATATTAGGCATTCATGGAATTCCTACGAAAACATTACTAATCATAAACTTGACTTTAAGCACTCAAACATAATAGTAGGCAACAAATCATAGGACATAGGTTCTAGAGCATGAACATCGGACAAGCCATGACTTATGCATTCAATAGGCACGTTTGAACGACATTACATGATTCACTAACATGTGACATATTCTATTTGAAGTCACATTCAACACGTTTAAAAACATTTTCTTTCAACTTTCGTTGAAACTTTCTTTGAACGTTGGAAGCATTTTCTTAACCATTGAGGTTCTCTATCTTTTCTAAGAGTTTACATTTCGTATTCGTTGTAAAACGACCCTTATAAGCATTTTACATTCATTCCATATGGCCTTTTTGGGCCCACAAAACATTCTTTTTCTTTGAAACATATAAAATGGCAAGGGCCAATTGCTTTCCTTATCTTCGTACGAAAATACTTCTGGCATAAGATCATTACAGGGTGCTGATTGGGTGAGAACTATTCTCGACCCCATAGTGAGACTTAACGCTCATGCTTAAGCTCTTACTCCCAGGATGGCTACATAACATAGTGAACCATTACATTAACCGTCGTCAGGGCCTCTACCGTTTTCGGACCTTCCCCTAGGTTAACATCGTTCATATCATATCATGTTGTCCGTAACACATTATCTTAGCCACTTAAAGCGTATCGGCCATAATGGCGATAACTTTACGTTTCAAACGGTAAAATCATTCAACGTATAACTCACACCTTTTAAAAACTCTTTAGGGATTCCCCCATTCAAGCGAGTTCACTCCCAAAACTGTTTCCATTTAATTAAAATAGGCCACCATGCACTAATAGATATGGATACTATCATTTCAAAACATGAAATCTTTCTTTGAAAAACTCACCCTTATGCACGTAATGCAATTTGAGCATTTAAGCACATATATCACATTGGTAAGGGTTCACATGCATCACATTTAAGCACTTCATAATCTATTCAACACAAAGAGCCACACATGGCCTCGCAATCCACACGATTGCGGTCAATTCACAACCCGAACTCCCTCCTCACAAGCACCGTACCACAAGATCCCCGAACCACTCATAGTTCTTCCTCAAACCATCCAACTACCATCTCGGCTTCAATTTCACAATCTAGCATCCTAATCATTATCATATACTAGAAGGTGATACACAACTTACACAACTTACCAATGCCAGACTTCTCAATTAAATAACTAGCGATTATCGAAGCGCTACAGCAAACAGTTATAATCATGCGCATATATGTACATTTAGGCATTCATGCGAGCTTGACTTGAAATGGGCGTCTAATGTGTTAGGTTAAACTAACTAGGCATGAAACGTTTCACTATTCAGGCTATTATGGTCATTTAAACATAATGCGATTCTAAGCATTCATATTTCGTTTCGAAACTATTAATTAGGCGGGAGTTCATTATACGTGCTTGAGACAATCATAAACATGTATAGCTCATTTCAATCTAAATCTTCAGGCATGGATTACTATGCATTCGAATCTAAGCTAGACATACTTACCTTGCTTCGAATCGAAATTAGTTCATTTGCATGCATTGGTTAATTAACTCGAATGGAAGCTAAACACGTTAAAAGGACTTCGATTTTAATTCTCTTTCATATATTAGCTAATTAACTTGAGTTGAAGCTAAGCACGTTAATATAACTTCGATTTTAATTCTTTTTCATGCATTAACTCTTTAACTTGAATCGATGCTAAACACGTTAAACTAACTTCGTTTTTAATTCTTTTTCATGCATCAACTACTTAACTTGAATCGATGCTAAACACATATAGTTCACTTCGAATTAACAACTCAGGCATAAATAAACTTAACATGTTCGAATCGATTCTAAACATGCATAGCTTCTTATCACATAATCCATGAAATTAACTAAACCTAAGCTCACATAAAGGATCTTTTAGGTTAAAACATTTTGAAATTAATACTAATTTAGGAGGCGAGGAACACCCACCTCAATCCAAGCTAAAGGACTCATTCTAAGCGCTTTCGAGCTCGATTTGGATGCTGGGAAGCCTCAATCCTTGACCCAATTAGTCCTAATGCACGCCCAGTGATGCGATTGAAACCCTAGCCTGACATAGACCAAAATCAGTATGCCCTAGACCCAGTTCTGCTGCTGGGTTGCTGCCGCTGGTGTCGGTCGCCGGCGTTGGCTCCACCGTCGACGACTGCGATGGCGTGGGGCTGAGGGTTTTGAAACCCCAACCCTTGAACCGAGCCCCCGCTCTCAATCTCGCTCCCTCAGCTTGCTCGACCTCTCCCTGCGGTGGTCGACGGGAAGCAGGGCAACGGGGCGCACCTGACCGGCCCCCAATCGCCGGCGAACCCTTCCTCTCTCCCCTTCGTTCAATCTCTCTCTCTTCCTCTCTCTGGGTGTTCGCTGAGGAGGGCTCGAACGGGGAAGCCAAAACAACCCCCCTTGTCGTGGTTTTTGTCCAGAAGGTAGGGGCTTCGGCCCCTTATGTTCCCCTCCTTTTTTGGGGTTTAAAAGCTCAGTCAACTAAAACCGTCAGTCCAATCTCGAACCTCTTATTCTAAACAATCGCTCATCGGTCTTTCGTTCCCGAATACGTCTAGGTTCGATTTAATAAACCACAAACTAATTCTAAGGTCGAAAACCTGATCGTACTCGAGGAACGACTAAATGAATCGAATAACGACTAAATTAAACTATCGATAGACTTTGGAGGCGCAATTACCACGAATTAACTTTAAAATCAATAATAGCAATAATAATCCTTTTTAATAAAATTATTGCTCCCAAAAGGACATCGATAATAATTTAACTCGTAAAGTTAATAAAAATACGATTTTATAACGTAAAAAGGTAATACAGCTAGCTTAAAGGAAAACAAAAATGCGGGTCATACACCAAAATGTTTGGATCTGGTTATGTGATCATATGCTTGTATATGGATGATATGTTGATCTTTGGTACCAACCTATGTGCCATTAATGCGACCAAAAGAATTCTGTCTTTTCTCTTTGAAATCAAAGATTTAGGAGAACCAGATGTTATCTTGGGGATCAAAATTATAAAAACCAAGAGTGGTTTTTCCTTAAGTCACTCGCATTATATTGAGAAAGTGTTGAAAAAATTTAACTCTTTTTATGTGGTACCTGTAAGAACTCCCTATGACCCTAGCATACATCTTAAAAAGAGCAGAGGACCTAGTGTGTCTCAAATTGAATATGCTAAGATAATAGGGAGTGTGATGTTTCTCATGAACTCCACTCGTCCTGACATTACATATGTTGTTAGTAGACTAAGTAGGTACACTCATAATCCTGTTAAAGAACATTGGGATGCACTTAATCGTTTGCTGAGATACCTTAGAGGTACTATGGATTGGTGTTTACATTTTTGTAAATTTCCTACTGTACTGGAAGGTTTTTGCATGCAAATTGGGTTGCTGATAACGATGAAGTAAGTTCTACTAGTGGCTATGTTTTTACATTGGGTGGAGGAGCTATTTCATGGAAGTCTGCAAAATAGACATGTATAGCTCGCTCAACCATGGAATCTGAGTTTATTGCTCTTGAGTTGGCAGGTCAAGAGGTTGAATGGCTTACGGGTCTCTTGACTAACATACCATTGTGGGGGAAACAATCAACACCTATTTCCTTACACTATGATTTGCAAGCGGCAATTGAAGTTGTGCACAACAGTGTCTATAACGGGAAAATGAGACATATCCGTATAAGACATGATGCGGAAAAGCAATTACTGAAGCATGGTGTTATCTCCTTGGAGTTTGTGAGATCCGAGAAGAATTTGGCGGACCCTCTCATTAAGGGATTGCTAAGAAGAATAATTCTCGATTCGTCAAGGGGGATGGGGCTGAAGCCCATGGAATGAAGAGGTATGGTGGATACCCTCTTGTGGTCAAATGAAGCCATACTAGTCTTCTAACTGCACTACTTCTCATCCCTACGGCGTGTGGTAGTGCCTGTGCTATAGAGAAGCACATTAATGAATCCATAGCCTGTTATGGTGGTGCTATAGAGAAACACTTGATGGATTTCATAATCAGTTTATAAGAGGTTGAGCTTATGCTCTTAATAATTCCAAGCCATAATTTTGGTGGTCAATGAGCAGATAGACTGATGGAATTACCTAAGTAAGTGTGAAGGTCTGGCCGCCTTCCATGAGAGACTAGGGTTGTCTCTCTAGAGCACCTATGAGACCCGAGGTATGTGCAGGGGCCTTAAAAGCGCAAGTGGTTATCACGGAGTATACATCTTCTAGGGTTGATATGTGTCGAGAGGGCCTCATCCAAAGTTTGACAAGTTCAAGACTAAGTTCACTTGTTAGACTTAGGTGTTGCCTCTCAACACTACGTATTAATTCAATCGAAAGACATCGATACTTAAGTATCTAACCATTCTTGCCCAGGAAATCTTGTCTGTTCTTCTTTACCTTTTATGTACCACTCGTGGGGGATAGTTGGAGTAATGGCACTCAAAAGGTGTTCACTTACTTTCCTTATTCCTTCTTTCTATGTCGCACATAGAACTTTTGAGGGGCGTGTTGGGGGTTTATCTATTCCACTCTCGTTGTACTTGTTGAATAACTTAGGACCATGTTTTAAGAGAGTTGAGGATGCCTTGAGGACCACATGCGTGTGCGCCGCCGCCTGCCTGGTCCGGGCTGGGCGTGGGCCGTGGGCTGTGGGCGTCTTTGATTTTTGGAGGG
>JACYFF010010365.1:32867863-32891218 GCA_017589665.1 Selenicereus undatus | reverse complement strand
TATATATATATATATATATATATTTGCATATATGTATATATATATATATGAATATACAACAACAACAACAACAAACGCCCAGTGTGTGTCCCACTTTCGCGGGGATTGGGGAGATCCAGCTGTAGGCAACCTTACCTCTACCGGTATCCCTACCCATAGAGAGGTTGATTCCATAAGACATATATATATATATATATATATATATATATATATATAAATATATAAATATATTTACATATATATATATATATATATATATATATATATATATATATATAAGCGTATATGTAAATGTGTGTTTGTGTATCCAAGTGTCAGATCAAGACACTAAGTTTATATCCATGTTCTGGCAGTAGTACCAAAAAGCAATGGGAACTAAACTATGCTAGAGTGCAGCCTTCCACCCTCAATTGGCAGTAATACCAAAAAGCAATGGGAACTAAACTATGCCAGAGTGCAGCCTTCCACCCTCAATCGTATGGAAAATCTGAAAGGACTACTCAAACCCTACAAGATATCTTAAGAGCCTGTGTATTGGAGCACGCTGGGACCTTGGATCGTAACTTTCCTCTAGTTGAGTTGGCGTACAATAATAACTACCGTGCAAGTATTGGCATGACCCTTTTTGAAGCATTGTACATTCGACGTTATAGAACTTCTATTGGTTGGGAAGAAGTAGGAAAAAGAGAACACTCTAAGGTGGGACTAGTCGGCCAAACGATGGAGGTGATCAAAACCGTACGTAAAAGGTTATAGGCTGCCCTGTGTTGGCAAAAGAGTTACAGAGATGTCACAAGAAGGAGTTTAGAGTTTAACATTGGGGACCATGTATTCCTGAAGGCCTTCCCACTCAAGGAAAGCATAAGGCTTGGCCGGAAAGGGAAACTTAGCGTAAGATTCATTGCACCTTTCGAGATTCTACAAAGAGTAGGCCCCGTCGCATACCGATTGGCCCTCCCGCCTTCACCACAAGGCATACGTGACATATTCTATGTATACAGTCTCCGAAAGTACGTTTCAGATCCATATCAGGTTATCAAGTAGGAACCCTTGCAGATTAAGGAGAACCTCACATATGTGGAAGAACCTATTCGAATATTAAGAAGAATGGCGAAGAAGCTCAGGAATAGGAGTATTCCTTATCTTAAAGTGCTTTGGACGCATCACAAGATAGCCGAAGCAACCTAGGAGCCGGAAAAAGAAATGCAAGAGAAGTACCCAACATTATTCCCACCAGGTAAGCAATTTTGAGGACGAAATTCTTTTAAGGGAAGGAGAGTGTAATACCTGCGTGCTTTCCTTTTACGTTATGCTGATTGTCTTCCCCTATGACGTTATAAAATTTTATTTTATTAACTATATAAGTTAAATTATTGTTGATATGCTTGTATGAGCAATGATTTTATTAAAAAGAATATTATTGTTGCTATTATTATTGTTATCGTTAGTTTTAAAAAACTTTCAACAATTTTTAATAAGCATTGATAAGAATTATTATTGGGCACTAAATCGAGTAGAACCCCGAATACAATTGGATTGTCAACCTTAGAATTAGTTTTGTCAATTACTAAATTGAACCTTTATATAATTGGGAATGAGTAATCGATGAAAGATTATATTATCGATTAGGGTTTAGAATATGAGGTGCGAGATTAGAGTTGCAGAGTTTATTGTTGGGCAAGCTTGAAACAAAAAAAGGGAGGAAAGGGCAATTTCATCAAAGCCACGTTAGACTTAAGTCTAGCTTCTTCTTCCTCCTCTAGCACTCGATCCCTTGAGACCCCATATCTCTCCTTCTCTCTTTCTTCTTCTTCTTCTTCTTCTCCTCTCCACGCGACTCAAGCAGCAAAATCCCATGAAGCTTTGGGTTCTATTTTAAATAATATTTTGTCCATATTAAATGTATTTGTTGGGCATGCTTATCTCATATGTTTGGGTATTTCAGTAATTGAATTGGTTCGTTTAATGTATGATCAGAATGTCTGAGTCAGTGCAAAACAATGCGAAGATTCATATGGAGGATAACTCGGATCATGGCCAGGGAACGGGTGAACAAGCCTCACATCATGTGCCACCAAATTTTACCCAAATGCCACCAATCCCCCCTTAGTTTTCTAACAACATTGCGGACCTGAACTACTAGCCGACCTTAGTAGCTGAACTAATGAAGCGGATTCCCTAAGTACCTACTAAAACCCCTCCTAAAGATGATAAATTAGAAGATAGGCTAGCACGACGCAACCCTAAAGTGTATGATGGAAATTATGATCCAGTAGAATTAGATGAGTGGGTAAGGGGAATGGAGAAAATCTTTACAGTGGTAGAGGTGCCAGAAGAAAAGAAAGTAAACATTGGGTCATATTATTTGACTGGTGAAGCTGATATTCGGTGGAACACTGTTAAGGGTAGGCTCGTAGGGCCTAAATTCCCCAAGAGTAAATTCCTGGGTGAGTTGAGGGCAAAGTTTTACCCAGTTGTGGTCCAAAGGCAAAAGGAGAAAGGGTTTATGGAGCCAAAGATTAGTGGCAACATGACTGTGATGCAGTATGCCAGTAAGTTCACCGAATTATCCAGGTTTGTCCCTGAATTTGTGTCATCTGAAACGTCAAAGATGAGGAGGTTTGAAGAGGGTTTGGCCTTTTATATTAGAAATCAGTTAGCTGGGCAACCAACTTTGACCTACCAAGAGTTATATGAGCGAGCCGCTGAAGTAGAGAGAGTGAAGGCAGAATTAAGGGCCCTAAACCCGATCAACCAAAAGAGAAAAGGGTTTGAGCGAGGAACTCCGAGTGAGCGTGTCAACCAAAAGAAACCTTCTCCCGTTCCTCTCAAGAGCCGTCCTGCAAGCTCAGCAGAGCCCATTGGGAAATGCGAAAGAATAAATCACACCACCCTTGAATGCCGCGTAGGAACCAACAAGTGTATGTGGTGTGGAAGCCCTAAACGCCTCATTGCTGCCTACCTACGAAGGTTGAATGCTGTAGATAAGGGTGCAGTAAAACCCTTGGCCCCACCTCACCAACGGGCCCTACCACCAAGGCCTGCAGCAGTAGGATGGGCGGATGTAATGAGTAAGAAGGAACCTGTCACCTTTGGTACGGTAGTCAATGGAACTCTCCTTTTAAATTCAAAGCCATTTTGTGTATTATTTGATTCAGGAGCTGCTTATTCATTTATATCCACCCGATCTGCCATGCAATTGAACTTAGAGGATAGAAGGACGGAAACCAATTATAGGATCAAGCTACCCAACAATTTTAGGATTGAGTGCCCCGTCTCCTATGAACTTGTTCCCATTACCATTAGTGAAACTACCTTTCTTGTAAATTTGATTCAATTTGATTTGTCTGACTTTGATATCATTTTAGGAATGAATTGGTTGCACATTTATGGAGCTAAGATTGACTGTGAAGATCTTAAAGTTATTTTGAGGAATGACAAAGGGAGAGAAGTATGTTTCTATAGGCAGAAAGAGGAAAAACTTTGTCCCTTAATTTGGGCTGTGAAAGCAAGTAAGCTATTATGTTAGGGGTGTATTGGATATTGGTTTTATGATATTGACACCCAAACAAAAGAAGAGAAAGTAGGAAATATTCCTGTAGTTCGTGATTTTGGAGATGTTTTTCCTGAAGAGTTACCAGGATTACCCCCGCAGAGAGAAATATATTTTGGAATTGAATTAATCTCTGGTGCCCAACCTATGTCCAAAGCCCCACAGCGTATGGCCCCAACTGAGCCTAAGGAGATAAAGATTCAGTTAGATAAATTATTACAAAATGGATTTATCAGACTAAGTGTGCCACCACGGGGTGCCCTAATGTTGTTCGTAAAGAAAAAGGATGGAAGCTTAAGGCTATGTATTGGCTACAAGAAGTTGAACAAGATCACCATTAAAAACAAGTACTCTTTTCTGCAAATAGATGACTTGTTTGACCAACTGCAAGGAGCAGGAGTCTTCTCTAAGATTGATTTGAGGTCAGGTACCATTAACTGAGGATTAAACCTAAAGACATCCCCAAGACTGCGTTTAGGACCAGGTATGGTCACTATGAGTTTAGAATGATGTCGTTTGTCCTCACCAATGCCCTCACAGCTTTCATGGATCTTATGAACTGGGTCCCCAGACCCTATCTAAACAAGTTTGTAGTGGTGTTCATAAATGAAATCCTTATCTATTCTAAAGACAGAGAGGAACATGCTGATCATTTGAGGATGATGTTAAAAACCCTAAGGGAGAATCAACTTTATGACAAATTAAAGAAGTGTGAATTTTGGTTAGAAGAAGTGGTGTTCTTGGGACATGTGGTTACAAAAGAAGGAATCAAAGTTGACCCCCAGAAGGTGAAGGCAATCACAGAATGGTTAAGGCCCACCAAAATTACTGAGATTAGGAGCTTTCTGGGCTTAGCGGGCTATTATCAAAGTTTCGTCAAGGACTTTTCGAAAATAACTTCGCCCTTGACCAATCTATTAAAGAAAGCGAATAAATTAGAGTGGACAGTGAAATGTGAGAGACCTTTTCAACAGTTAAGGCAACGATTAACTACCACATTTATCCCAATGTTACTAGCAGAAGGTAAGGAGTATACCATTTATAGTGATGCTTTGAAGAATGGTTTGGGGTGTGTACTGATACAAGAATACAAGGTAATAGCTCATGCCTCTCAACAGCTCAAGCCTTATGAGAAAAATTATCCTACCCATGACTTGGAATTAGCAGCCTTCGTCTTTGCATTAAAAATCTGAAGACATTAGTTATATGGATTACCATCCAAGATTTACACTGGCCATCAAAGTTTGAAGTATATCTTCACCCAGAAGGAGCTTAATTTGAGACAACGGTGTTGGCTTGAGTTGCTTAAGGGCTACGATTTGCAGATTCAATATCATCTAGGAAAAGCAAACGTTGTAGTAGATGCCCTGAGTAGGAAAGCGCAACATAGCTCAAACACTGTGGTGATTACTCAACTGAGTCTGTTGAGAGACCTTGAGGACTTGGGAATTCAACTAGTGTCCCATGGGCAAGCAAATGTTCAATTATCAGCACGTACCTTACAACCTTCCGTAGTGGAGGAAATTCGAATGAACCAGGAAAGTGATGTTGAACTCCAAAGAATAAAGCAAAATTTATAGACAGAAAAATCTCCTGGGTTGTAGCACATAAGCATGGGACCCTGCAATTTCAAATTCGCCTATGTGTGCCCGGAAATGAGGACTTGAGGAAATAGATCCTAGAGGAGGCTCACAATACTCGCTACTCGATGCATCCAGGAGGCATCAAGATGTACAGAGACTTAAGACAATACTTCTAGTGGAATAATATGAAGAAGGAGGTTGCAAAATATATAGACAAGTCTCCAACTTGCCAGCAGGTTAAAGCAGAGCATCAGCGTCCCGTGTGTGAACTATGACCCCTAGAAATTTCTATTTGGAACTAGGATTCAATCTCACTGGACTTCATTATGGGCTTACCCTCTTCTGTCACGAAGAAGAATGCTATCTGGGTCATAGTTGATCGACTTACCAAGTCGGTCCATTTTTTGCTAATTAAAGATACTTGGGGAGTTGAAAAGCTAGCCCAATTGTATGCCAAGGAGATAATCTGACTACACGGGATCCCCTTAGACATAGTATTAGATGGGGATCAAAGATTCCAAGCTCATTTTTGACAAGCACTTCAAAAAACCTTTGGGGCCAAATAGAACTTTAGTAGCTCTTATCATCCTTAAACAGATAGGCAAACTAAAAGAGTGAATCAAATTCTAGAGGACATGTTAAGAGCATGTGTATTTGAGTTCCAAGAGAAGTGGAAAGATGATTTACCACTAGTGGAGTTTTCTTATAATAATACCTACTAGTCCACTATCAAAGTGGCCTCGTTTGAGGCTTTATACAGGAGAAAATGCAGAACCCCGCTTTCCTAGAGTGACTTGGACAAGGCATTGATCATAGGTCCCGAAATGAACCAAGAAACCATTGAAATAATAAGAAAAATTCAAGAGCATATTCGGGTTGCCTAGAGTCGGCAAAAGAGTCCTATGGACAATAGAAGCAGGCCTCTGGAGTTTCAAGTTAGCGATGAAGTTTTTCTGAAGTTTCACCAACCAGGGGTATCAAGAGGTTCGAAGTACGAGGAGAATTGAGTCCACAATATACTGTATCTTATGAAATCATTGAAAAGTTAAATGTCGTAGCATATCGACTGGATCTGCCGGCACAACTAGAACACGTGCATAACGTGTTTCACATCTCTCAACTCAGGAAGTATATTCCAGATCCGGACCACACTATTGTATCTGAACTTATTGAAATCACTGAGGATCTAGTATATCAGGAGCGTCCAATCCAAATACCAGATCGCATGACTAAGCAGTTGTGCAACAAACAGATACTTTTGGTTTAGGTACTTTGGACAAGCCATACCTCCCAAGAAGCCACTTGGGAGACCGAAGAAGAAATGAAAGCTAAATACTTACATTTATTTGAGGTAATCTTGTATGACATGATAAAGTTCATAAGTTTGGAGGACGAAATTCTTTAAGGGGGGAGGTTATAATAGTCCAACCTTAAATTATGTTTATTTATTTAATTACCTCATGTCAATGATTTTCTCATACTTATTTATTACATTTCATCATCTCGGTGGAGAAAAAGAAAATAATAATTTCATTTGGGCTCTCACTTGGCAATTTGGATTTTATTTATCTATTTAGTTACTAATGAAAATTTTGGAAGAATTGATAGCAGGCCCTAATAAGTTTAATCTAAGTGATTTATTTTCTTTTCTGAAGCATTAAAAAAATCTAATTTTGAGTTATGTAAAAACGTTATCGTTACAGAGCGTTTTATTCCCAAACCCAACTTATTTTGAGCAAATTTGAAGCCCAACAAGTTTGCGTTACTAAACTAGCTAGTTACCATGAATTAAGCTTAACCATGGTTGGTAAAGAGCTACTTTTCGAGGTATAAATTCAGCCAAGTCGTTGATAAGTCAAAAAAGTACAACCAAGATTCAAAAACATTCAGCCAACTAGCTTGCCTGCCTCTGACCACCCCCCGACACCCTAGTACCCCTAGCCACCATCCCCAATCCTCAAAACCACCAAACATCACCTCCATCTCTACTTTTTTTCAAGTTCAAAGTGCGTAACCCTAAGCTTGTTTCTTTGGATTTTTTATTTTGACTCTTATTCTTATTGATTTGAGTTTTGATCATATTCTTTGGATGAAAATAAGAGCTATTTTGATGCTTTTAATGAATGATTGAGCTTGGAGCATGTTAGGGTTAGGGTTATTCATGATCATGCAGACTTAAGATTAGCATTATGTTTTTCTTGGATTGTTTGTATTTTATTTAGTGGTTTTAATGTCTAATAATGTTTATGAGGGTGTTTTTGGTGATTTTGGGATGAGAAAAACAAGAGGTAAGTTGGTTATAAGCTAGGGTTTTGGCAAGTAATGCATGGTTTGAATTATTTTGACATTAAGCATGTTATTTGTATATATTGATTGAGAAATGAATCTTTGATGTATATGATTATGAAGTAAAATTGAGTATGGTAGCTTTGTAAGGTGATGGGAAAGCTTTGTTACATGATTTTAGGTGAGGATTTGTCTGAAAAGAGGGGGAAAAGCAACGACAGTGGGGGATAGGAATGGCAGAAAATAGGGGAACATTTGCCAATACACTGGTAACGATCGGCCCAACCTAAAACTACTGTTTTTGGTGGGCAGATAGATTCGTGTGTTAGCTTTCAAATGCATTTTGAATTGCCTTAATCCGAGTTATGCGGACAAAGTTATGGCCATTTTGCTAGAACTGCACAGGTTTGACCTAAACTGGTACGCTTGTGTTCTAGCCCCATTTTGGGAACCCTATTGTGGGAATCACGTTTTGTGCTGCAAATTAAAATTTTTTAGGTCTCCTTGAGCTTTCTATATTGAGGAATTAGGTTTCAAACGGAGGTCGAGAGGTTAGGTTACAAGTCATTTATTCTGGCCCTATTACGCTTTTACTTTTGTTTTTACTAAAATTAGTAATCATGAAAATAAATACATTTGCTAACTATATGTTCCTACAACGATATTTTTGTATAGATTCAGGGCCTAATCTATCATTTCCTCCCCTTTTGTGCATAATCTGACTCAGTGACATTTCATTAAAAGCCCCAGGCACGTTCATTGTCTGTTTCTTTGAAAATCAGCACGTATTTATCAAAATTAAATATTTTTGTAAGTACATCAATCAATCAGTTTAATCAATGGTTTATCACATAATTAGTGACCCCATTAGTTATCAGTTACAGGGCATTGCCCTTTAGTTACCCACGTGACTCCAGGCCAGGTCCCCCGATCGGTTTGACTGGTGTACACCTACCTTCATATTGTAACAATTACTATGGGTTCACTATCAGATAATAATTGACAATGCAGTTTTTTATTTATCTTGTTCCTTGTTTTAACATTACAATGAATTGCAACGTGGGCCCAACTAGTTCTTCCGTGAACGTTTAACAATACAAGAATGCATGCACTGAGCTTCAGCTCACAGTTCGAAATACTTTCATGTTTTGTTTTAGACTAATGTTTAGTGAATCGCCCTCAAGCTGGCAGGCCCACCAAAGGTGATAAGTGAGCAAGGAAGCCTGAATGGAACTGTGGTGTATTAGTATTGAGATGCTTTTAGCACTGTATTGTGAAATATTTTTTTGTTGGAACTGTATACTGTACAAGAGTTACTATATTTGGTGTAAACCTTGAGATAGTTGAATGGTTTGAAGTTAGAACTATTCATATATGGTTTTGATGGGTTGTGATTACGTAAATGCCTCGTGATGTAAACGTTGTTTAGCGTTTCTATATTTATTATTTACAAGCAAAGCCTTATCCTTTTTGGACAGTGGTAACGCCTTGGTCATTTGAGATATTACTTCTAATTGGTGAAACTAATGAAGAGAATGCAAATAGTGAATCATGTACATTTGGCGTGTTACAGATTTGGTGTGAGAGATGGGTTTTGATTTTCCTGATGGGATATGGAGTATAGAGTTTATATATAGGAGGGTGAGAATGGTTATTAGTGAGAAATATTTTCTACATGCCCCTCATTTGTATTTTCCTTGTTAGATGGATCCTGATGTTGTTAATATGACACCTGGTACGTCTGTGGCAGAACACAATTCACTATTGCATGCTAGTATGATAGCTCATGCGTAGGACCCTTTCTCCGAGTTTCACAGCATCATGGTTCGTGCATTCAGATTGCTCTCTTCCTTACCCACGATTGATCTGTGGGTGGAGTTCAAGCTCTGTTATCATCATTTCATGATGAAGGGAAACCCAGGTTGGGATAGACCTAGGTTCCAGGTCGGGACAGACCTAGGTTCCAGGTCTAGGGGGCTTGGGCTACCGCACTTCGGAGTTGATGTGATGGGATGAGTTCGAGCACAGGGGGATTACTATGGAGACTCCTCGGCATGTCTTTCCTTTACACCAGGTGTATCTCTTGACCACACCACCTGCAGCAGCACAAGGACCACCTTCGCCACCTGTACAGGGTACTACACAGATGCCTGACAGTCCTGGGGAGGCTCATATGGCAGTGGATCTCCCTGGTACACTAGAGGTCGTGTCGTGATAGTTAGTTCTGACAATGAGCCCATGGAAGGTTTCGAGGGCTATCTAGAGGAAAATGATAATCCATAGGAGGATCAGGAGATTAATGAGGTAGTAGAGGAGCAGCAGATGGATCAGGAGGTCGAAAAAGATGTGGGAGGACAGTAAGTCAACCAGGAGATCAACGAGGTACAGTTTAGAACATCGGTTAGCAGCTTCGACTCAGATGAGGAGCCAGAAGATGGGTCCAACCCAGATTACAATCCGATTAGCGATCGTTAGGTTTTTTTTCAGGTGTTGACTTGAGTGTGTTACATTTTAAGCCCCACATGTATATAGAGTGGTCGGATTGGATAGTTGCATTTTGTGTAGTATATGACATTGTATATAGTTAGCCAAATCGTTCCAACCGTGATGACATGATCCGTTTCTGTTTTGGGCATGTGATGAACTTACGGACTGAGTGCTAGTTAGTGTTTTAGGTAGGAGCCGGGGCCGATCTTACCTAGTCAGCTAGATGTGTTATATTTTGTTGATCATGTATATAAACAGGCAACTATACATGTAAATAAACAGTTATGAAATTATATAATCAAGCTTTGGGTTCTGTTTTATATAATACTTGAGCCATATTAAATGTATTTGTTGGGCATGCTTATCTTATATGTTTGGGTATTTTAGTGATTGAAGTGTTTTGTTTAATGTATGATTAGAATGTCTGAGTCAGTGCAAAACAATCGGAGATTCATATGGAGGATAACTCGGATCATAACCAGCGATTGGGTGAACAAGCCTCACATCATGTGCCACCAAATTTTGCCCAAATGCCACCAATCCCCCTTGAGTTTGCTAAGAACATTTGGGACCCGAACTACTGGTCGACCTTAGTATTTTTGCCAATAAAGCATATTCCCCAAGTACCTACTGAAACCCCTCCTAAAGATGATAAATTAACAGATAGGGTAGCACGACGCAACCCTAAAGTCTATAACGGAAGTTATGATCCAGTAGTATTGGAGGAATGGGTAAGGGGAATGGAGAAAATCTTTACAGTGGTAGAGGTGCCAAAATAAAAGAAAGTAACCATTGGTACGTATTAGTTGACTGGTGAAGCTGATATTCAGTGGAACACTGTTCAGGGTAGGCTCGTAGGACCTGAATTCACCTGGAGTAAATTCCTGGGTGAGTCGAGGGCAAAGTTTTACTCAGTTGTGGTCCAAAGGAAAAAGGACAAAGAGTTTGTGGAGCTGAGGATGAGTGGCAACATGACTGTGATGCAGTATGTCAGTAAGTTCACCGAATTATCTAGGTTTGCCCCTGAATTTGTGTCATCTGAATGGTTAAAGATAAGGAGGTTTCAAGAGGGTTTGGCCATCTATATTCGAAATCAGTTAGCTGATTAACCAATTTTGACTTACCAAGAGTTGTATGAGCGAGCCACTGAAGTGGAGCGAGTGAAGGAAGAATAAAGGGCCCTGAACACGATCAACCAAAAGAGAAAAGGGTTTGAGCGAGGAACTCCGAGTGACAGTGTGAACCGTAAGAAACCTTCTCCCGCTCCTCCCAAGAGCCGTCCTGCGGGCTCAGCGGAGCCCTTTGGGAAATGCGGAAGAACAAATCACACCACCCCTAAATGCCGAGTAGGAACCAAGAAGTGTATGTGGTGTACAAGCCGTGAACACCTCATTGCTACCTGCCAATGAAGGTTGAAACGTGTAGATAAGGGTGTAGCAAAATCCATGCCCCACCTTGCTAAGGGGCCCCACCACCAAGGCCTGCAGCATTAGGAAGGGCATATGTAATGAGCAAAAAGGAAGTTGTCACCTCTGGTACGTGAGTCATTGGAACTCTCTTTTTAAATTCAAAGCCATTTTGTGTATTATTTGATTCGGGTACTACTCATTCATTTATATCCACCTGATCTACCATGCAATTGAACTTGGATGGTAGGAGGATGGAAACCAATTATAGGATCAAGCTACCCAGCAATTCTAAAATCCAGTGCCCCATCTCCTATAAACTTGTTCCCATTACTTTGGTGAAACTACCTTTCCTTTGAATTTGATTCAATTTGATTTGTCTGACTCTGAAATCATTTTGTGAATGAATTTTTTGCACATTTATGGAGCTAAGATTGACTGTAAAGATCTTAAGGTTTTTTTGAGTGATTAAAAAGGAAGAGAAGCATGTTTCTATGGGTAGAAAGAGGAAAAACCTTGTCCCTTGATTTCTGCGATGAAAGCAAGTAAGCTATTATGTCAGGGGTGCATTGGTTATTAATGTTATGCTATTGACACCTAAACAAAATAAGAGAAAGTAGGAAATATTCCTGTAGTTTGTGATTTTGGAGATGTTTTTCCTGAAGAGTTACTAGGACTACCCCCTTATAAGGAAATTGATTTTGGAATTGAATTAATCTGTGGTGCCTAAACTATCTCTAAAGCCCCATATCGTATGGCCCGAATTGAGCTTAAGGAGCTGAAGATTCAGTTAGATGAGCCCTTACAAAAGGGATTTATCAGACCAAGCGTGTCACCATGGGGTGCCCTAGTGTTGTTCGTAAAGAAAAAGGATGAAACCTCAAGGCTATGTATTGACTACAAGGAGTTGATTAAGATCACCATAAAAAAACGAGTACCATTTGCTATGAATAGATGACTTGTTTGACCAACTGCAAGGAGCAGGAGTCTTCTCTGAGATTGATTTGAGGTCAGCGTACCATCAACTTAGGATTAAACCTGAAGACATCCTCAAGACTGCGTTTAGAACTAGCTATGGTCACTATGAGTTTACAATGATGTCGTTTGGCCTCCCCAATGCCCCCGCAGCTTTCATGGATCTTATTAACAGGGTCTTCAGACCCTATCTAGACAAGTTTTAGTGTTTATAGATGACATCCTTATCTATTCTAGAGACAGGGAGCAACATGTTGATCATTTGAGGATGGCATTACAAACCCTAAGGGAGCATCAACTTTATGGCAAATTAAAGAAGTGTGAATTTTGGTTAGAAGAATTAGTGTTCTTTGGACATGTGGTTACAAAAGAAGGAATCACAATTGACCCCCAGAAAGTGAAGGCAATCACGAAATGGTCAAGGCCTACCTACATCACAGAGATCAGGAGCTTTCTGGATTTAGCTGGCTATTATCGAAGGTTCGTGAAGGACTTTTCCAAAATAGCTTCTCCCCTGACCATTCTGTTGAAGAAAGCGAATAAATTTGAGTGGACATCGAAATGTGAGAGAGCTTTTGAACAGCTAAGGCAACGATTAACTACCACCCTTATCCTAACGTTACTAGCAAAAGGTAAGGACTATACCATTTATAGTGATGCTTCGAAGAATTGTTTGGGGTGTGTACTGATGCAAGAAGACAAGGTAGTAGCTTATGCCTCTCGACAGCTCAAGCCTTATGAGAAAAATTATTCGACCCACGACCTGGAATTAGCAGTCGTGGTCTTTGCATTAAAAATCTGGAGACATTACTTATATGGATTACCATGTAAGATTTACACTTGCCATCAAAGTTTGAAGTATATCTTCACCCAGAAGGAAATCAATTTGAGACAACGACGTTGGCTTGAGTTGTTTAAACGCTATGATTCACATATTCAATATCATCCAGGAAAAGAAAATGTTGTAGCGGATGCCCTGAGTGGGAAAGCGCAATATATCTCAAACATTGTGGTGATTACTTAACTGAGTCTCTTGAGAGAGCTTGAGGACTTGGGAATTCAACTAGTGTCCCATGGGCAAGCAAATATTTAATTATCAGCACTTACCTTACAACCTTCCATAGTGGAGGAAATTCAGATGAACTAGGAAAGTGATCCTGAACTCCAAAGAATAAAGCAAAATTTATAGAAAGGAAAATCTCCTGGGTTTACAGCACATAAGGATGGGACCCTGCGATTTTGAAATTGCCTATGTGTGCCAAGAAATGAGGAATTGAGGAAACAGATCCTAGAGGAGGCTCACAGTACTCGCTACTCGGTGCAACAAGGAGGCACCAAGATGTACAAAGACTTAAGACAATACTTCTGGTGGAATAATATGAAGAAGGAGGTTGCAGAATATGTAGACAAGTGTCTAACTTTCCAGAAGGTTAAAGCAGAGCATCAGCGTCCCGTGTGTGAACTACGACCCCTAGAAATTCCTATTTGGAAGTGGGATTCAATCTCAATGGACTTCATTATGGGTTTACCCCCTTTCTGCTTAGAAGAAGAATGATATATGGGTCATAGTTGATTGACTTAACTAGTCGATCCATTTTCTAGTAATTAAAGATACTTGGGGATGTCAAAAGCTAGCCCAACTCTATGTCAAGGAGATAGTCCGACTACAAGGGATCCCCTTAGACATAATATCAGATTGAGATCAAAGATTTCATGCTTGTTTTTGACAAGCACTTTAAAAAGCCTTTGGGACCAAATAGAACTTTAGTAGCTCTTATCATCCTTAAATAGATGGGCAAACAGAAAGAGTAAATCAAATTCTAGAGGACATGTTAAGAGCATGTATATTGGAGTTCCAAGGGAAGTGGGAAGATGATTTACCACTGGTGGAGTTCTCTTATAATAATGGCTACCAATCCACTATAAAAATGGCCTCGTTTGAGGCTTTATACAGGAGAAAATGTAGAAGCCCGCTTTGCTAGAGTGATTTGGACGAGGCATTAATCATAGATCCCGAAATGAACGAGGAAACCATTGAACCAATAAGAAAAATTTGAGACCATATTAGGGTTGCCTATAGTTGGCAAAAGAGTTATGTGGACAAGAGAATGAGGCCTCTGGAGTTTCAAGTGGGGCGATAAAGTTTTTCTGAAAGTTTCACCAACCAGGGGTATCAAGAGGTTTGGAGTACGAGGCAAATTGAGTCCACAATATATTGTATCTTATGAAATCATTGAAAAGTTAAATCCCATAGCATATCGACTAGATCTGCCGATACAACTAGAACACGTGCATAACGTATTTCACATCTCTCAACTCAGGAAACATATTCCAGATCTGGACCACACCATTGTATCTGAACCTATTGAAATCACTGAGAATCTAGTATATGAGGAGCGTCCAGTCAAAATACCAGATCGCATGACTAAGCAGCTACACAACAAACAAATACTTTTGGTCCAAGAACTTTGCACAAACCATACCTCCCAAGAAGCCACTTGGGACACAGAAGAAGAAATAAAATCCAAATACCCATATTTATTTGACGTAATCTTACATGACATGATAAAGTTCATAAGTTTCAAGGATGAAACTTTTTAAGGGGGAAGGCTATAATAGCCCAACCCTAAATTATGTTTATTTATTTAATCACCTCATGTTAATGATTTTCTCATAGTTATTACAATTCATCATCTCGGTGGAAAAAGGAAAATAATAATTTCATTTGGGCCCTCACTTGGCAATTTGGATTTTATTTATCTATTTAGTTATTAACGAAAATTTTGGGAGAATTGATAGTAGACCCTAATAAATTTAATCTAAATGATTTATTTTGTTTTCCGTAGCATTACAAAAATCTAATTTTGAGTTATGTAAAAACGTTATCGTTACAGAGTGTTTTATTCCCGAACCTAACTTATTTCGACCCAATTTGGAGCCCAACAAGTTTGCATTACTAAACTAGCTAGTTACCATGATTTAAGCTTAACCATGGTTGGTATCGAGCAAATTTTCGAGGTATAAATTCAGCCAAGTTGCTGATAAGTAAAAAAAAAAACAACCAAGATTCATCCCACATCTCACTCCCCTCTCTCTAGCCACGGCCAGCCACCCCCCTCTACCTATTGCTACTGTTTCTTAGTATTTTCTGGCTAGCTTGGCTGCCTCTTACCACCCCCCGACACCTAGTACCCCTAGCCACCATCCCCAATCCTTAAAACCACCAAACATCACCTCCATCTATGCTTTTTTTCAAGTTCAAAGTGAGCAACCCTAAGCTTGTTTCTTTGGATTTTTGATTTTGATTCTTGTTTATATTTATTTGAGTTTTGATCATATTCTTTGGATGAAAATAAGAGTTGTTTTGATGTTTTTAATGAATGATTGAGTTTAGAGCATGTTAGGGTTAGGGTTATTTATGATCATGCAAACTTAAGATTAGAATTATGTTTTTCTTGGATTGTTTGTATTTGATTTAGTGGTTTTAATGTCTAATAATGTTTATGAGGGTGTTTTTTGGTGATTTCAGGATGAGATAAACAAGAGGCAAGTTGGTTACAAGCTAGGGTTTTGGCAAGTAATGCATGGTTTGATCTATTTTGACATTAAGCATGTTATTTGTATATATTCATTGAGAAATGAATCTTTGATGTATATGATTATGAAGTGAAATTGATTATGGTAGCTTTGTAAGGTGATGGGAAAGCTTTGTTACATGATTTTAATGATTGATTTTAGGTGAGGATTTGTCTGAAAAGAGGGGGAAAAGCAACGACAGTGGGGGCTAGGAAATGGCAAAAAACAGGGGAACATTTGCCAAATAAACTAGTAATGATCGGCCTAGCCAAAAATTATTATTTTTGTTGGGAAGATAGATTCTTGTGTTAGCTTTCAAATACATTTTGAATTGCCTTAATCGAAGTTATGCGGACAAAGTTATGGCCATTTTGCTAGAACTGCACAGGTTTGACCTAAACTGGTACGCTTGTGTTCTAGCCCCATTTTGGGAACCCTATTGTGGGAATCACGTTTTGTGCTGCAAATTAAAATTTTTTAGGTCTTCTTGAGCTTTCTATATTGAGGAATTAGGTTTCAAACGGAGGTCGAGAGGTTAGGTTACGAGTCATTTATTCTGGCCCTGTTAATCTCTTACTTTTGTTTTTACGAAAAATATTATTTATGAAAATAAATACACTTGCTAACTATATGTTCCTACAACAATATTTTCGTACAGAGTCAGGGCCTAATCTATCATTTCCTCCCCTTTTGTGCTTAATCTGACTCAGTGACATTTCATTAAAAGCCCCAAGCACATTCATTGTCTGTATCTTTAAAAATCAACACGTATTTATCAAAATTAAATGTTTTTGTGAGTACATAAATGAAACAGTTTAATCAGTGGTTTACCACATAATTAGTGAGTCCATCAGTTATCAGTTACAGGGCATTGCCCTTCAATTATCAACGTGACTTTAGGCTTGGTTCCTCGATCGACTTGGCAGGTGTACACCTATCTTCAGATCGTAACAGTTACTATGGGTTCACTATCTGATAATAATTGACAATGCAGTTTTATATTTATCTTGTTCCCTGTTTTAACATTACAATGAATTGCAACATGGGCCCAACTAGTTCTTCCATGACCGTTTAACAATACAGGAATGCATGTACTGAGCATAAGCTCACAGTTCGAAATATTTTCATGTTTTGTTTTAAACAAATGTTCTGTGAATCACACTCAAGCTGGCAGGCCGACCAAATGTGATAAGTGAGCAAGGAAACCTGAATGGAACTGTGGTGTATTAGTATTGAGATGCTTTTAGCACTGCATTGTGAAATATTTTAATGTTGGAACTGTATACTCTACAAGAGTTACTATATTTTGGTGTAAACCTTGAGATAGTTGAATGGTTTAATGTTAGAAGTGTTCATATATACTTTTGATGGGCTGTGATTACGTAAATTCCTTATGATGTAAACGTTGTTTAGCGTTGGTATATTTATTATTTACAAGCAAAGTCTTGTCCTTTTTAGACGACGGTAATGCCTTGATCATTAGGGATATTACTTCTAATTTGTGAAAATAATAAAGATAACGCAAACAGTGAATCACGTACATTTGGGGTGTTACAGATTTGGTATGAGAACCAGGTTTTGATTTTCCTGATGGGATATGGAGTATAGAGTTTAGATATAGGAAGGTGAGAAGGGTTATTAGTGAGGAATATTATCTATGTGCCCCTCATTTGTGCTTTCCTTGTTAGATGGATCCTTATGCTGTTAATATGACACCTGGTACGTCTGTGGCGGCCCACATTTCACTATTGCTTGCTAGCATGATAGCTCATGTGCAGGACCCTTTCTTCGAGTTTCACAGCATCACGGTCCGTGCATTTAGATTGCTATCTTCCTTACCCACGGTTGATCTATCGGAAGAGTTCAGGCTCCGCTATCATCATTTCATGATGACGGGGAACCCAGGTTAGGACGAACCTAGGTTCCAGGTTCAGGGGGCTTGGGCTACCCCACTTCGAAGTTGATGTGACGGGGAAGAATTCGAGCAGAGGGGGATTCCTATGGAGACTCCTCAGCACGTGTTTCCTTTACACCAGGCACATCTCCCGTGTAGACCACCTGCAGCAGCATAGGGACCACCTTCACCACCAGTACCGAGTACTACACGGATGCCCGATAGTCCTGGGGAGGTTCATATGGCAGTGGATCTCCCTAATACACCAGAGGTTGTGGTAGTTAGTTCTGACAACGAGCCCATTGAAGGTTTCGAGGGCTATCTAGAGGAAAATGATAATCCGTAGGAGGATTAGGAGATTGATGAGGTAGTAGAGGAGCAGCAGATGGATCAGGAGGTCGAAATGGATGTGGGAGGGTAGTAGGTTGACCAGGAGACCGACGAGGTAGAGTTTGGAGCATCGAACAGCAGCTTCGACTCAAATGAGAAGCCAGAAGATGGGTCCAACCTAGATTACGATCCGCTTAGCGATCGTTAGGTTTTTTTTCAGGTGTTGACTTGAGTATGTTACATTTTGAGCCCCACATGTATATAGTGTGGTCGGATTGGATAGTTGCATTTTGTGTAGCATATGACACTGTATATAGTTAGTCAAATCCTTCCAACCGTGATGACATGGTCCGTTTCTTTTTTGGGCATGTCACGAACTTAGGGAATGAGTGCTAGTTAGTGTTTTAGGTAGGAGCCAGGGCCGGTCTTACCTAGCCAGCTAGATGTGTTATATTTTGTTGATCATGTATATAAACAGGCAGCTATGCATGTAAATAAGCAGTTATGAAATTATATAATCAAGCTTTGGGTTCTGTTTTAAATAATATTTGAGCCATATTAAATGTATTTATTGGGCATGCTTATCTTATATGTTTGGGTATTTCAGTGATTGAATTTTTTGTTTAATGTATTATTGGAATGTTTGAGTCAGTGCAAAATATTGCGGAGATTCATATGGAGGATAACTCGGATCATGGCCAGGGATCGAGTGAACAAGCCTCACGTCATGTGCCACCAAATTTTGCCCAAATGCCACTAATCCCCCTTGTGTTTGCTAATAACATTTGGGACCCGAACTACTGCCCAGCCCTAGAAGTTTTACTAATGAAGCTTATTCCCCAAGTACCTATTGAAACCCCTCTTAAAGATGATAAATTAACAGATAGGTAGTACGACACAACTCTAAAGTCTATAACGAAAATTATGATCCAGTAGTATTGGAGGAATGGGTAAGGGGAATGGAGAAAATCTTTACAGTGGTAGAGGTGCCAGAATAAAAGAAAGTAACCATTGGTATGCATTATTTGACTGGTGAAGCTGATATTCGGTGGAACACTGTTTAGGGTAGGCTCGTAGGACCTGAATTCACCTGGAGTAAATTCCTGGGTGAGTTGAGGGCAAAGTTTTACTCAGTTGTGGTCCAAAGGCAAAAGGAGAAAGGGTTTGTGGAGCTGAGGATGAGTGGCGACATGACTGTGATGCAGTATGCTAGTAAGTTCACCGAATTATCCAAGTTTGCCCCTGAATTTGTGTCATCTGAATGGCTAAAGACGAGGAGGTTTGAAGAGGGTTTGGCCTTCTATATTCGAAATCAATTAGCTGAGTAACCAATTTTGACTTACCAAGAGTTAAATGAACGAGCCGTTGAAGTGGAGCGAGTGAAGGGAGAATAAAGGGCCCTAAACCCGATCAACCAAAAGAGAAAACGGTTTGAGTAAGGAACTCCGAGTGAGAGTGTGAACCATAGGAAACCTTCTCCCCCACCTCCCAAGAGCCGTCCTGCAGGCTCAACGGAGCCCTGTGGGAAATGCGGAAGAACAAATCACACTACCCGTAAATGCCGAGTAGGAACCAACAAGTGTATGTGGTGTGCAAGCCCTGAACACCTCATTGCTACATGCCCATGAAGGTTGAAGGGTGTGGATAAGGGTGCAGCAAAACCCTTGGCCCCACCTTGCCAAGGGGCCCCGCCACTAAGGCCTGCATCAGTAGGACGGGTGTATGTAATGAGCAAGAAGGAAGTTGTCACCTCTGGTACATTAGTCACTGGAACTCTCTTTTTAAATTCAAAGCTATTTTGTGTATTATTTGATTCAGGTGCTACTCATTCATTTATACACACCCGATCTTCCATGCAATTGAACTTGGAGGGTGGGAGGACCGAAACCAATTATGAGATCAAGCTACCCAGCAATTCTGGGATCGAGTGCCCCATCTCTTATAAACTTGTTCCCATTACTATTTGTGAAACTACCTTTCCTTTGAATTTGATTCAATTTGATTTGTTAGACTTTGAAGTGGGAAGATGATTTACCACTGGTGGAGTTTTCTTATAATAATAGCTACCAGTCCACTATCAAAAATGGCCTCTTTTGAGGCTTTATATAGGACAAAATGTAGAAGCCCTCTTTGCTGGAGTGATTTGGACGAGGCATTGATCATAGGTCCCAAAATGAACCAGGAAACCATTGAAACAATAAGACAAATTCGGGAGCATATTAGGGTTTCCTAAGGTTTGCAAAAGAGTTATGTGGACAAGAGAATGAGGTCTCTGGAGTTTCAAGTAGGCGATAAAGTTTTTCTGAAAGTTTCGCAACTAGGGGTATCAAGAGGTTCAGAGTACGAGGCAAATTGAGTCCACAATATATTGTATCTTATTAAATCATTGAAAAGTTAAATTCCGTAGCATATCGATTGGATCTGCCGGTACAACTAGAACACGTGCATAACGTGTTTCACATCTCTCAACTCAGGAAGTATATTCCAGATAAGAACCACACCATTGTATCTGAACCTATTGAAGTCACTAAGGATCTAGGATATGAGGAGCGTCCTGTCCAAGTACCAGATCGCATGACTAAGCAGCTGCGCAACAAATAGATACTTTTGGTCCAGGTACTTTACACAAAACATATCTCCCAAGAAGCCACTTGGGAGACCGAAGAAGAAATGAAAGCCAAATACCGACATTTATTTGACGTAATCTTGCATGACATGATAAAGTTCATAAGTTTTGAGGACGAAACTCTTTAAGGGGGCAAGGTTGTAATAGCCCAACCCTAAATTATGTTTATTTATTTAATTACTGCATGTTAATGATTTTCTCATACTTATTTATTCCATTTCATCATCTCGATGGAAAAAAGAAAATAATAATTTCATTTTGGCCCTCACTTGGCAATTTGGATTTTATTTATCTATTTAGTCATTAACGAAAA
Source organism: Selenicereus undatus (assembly GCA_017589665.1). NCBI lineage: Eukaryota > Viridiplantae > Streptophyta > Magnoliopsida > Caryophyllales > Cactaceae > Selenicereus > Selenicereus undatus. Next base: position 32,870,189 of record JACYFF010010365.1, on the reverse strand, counting down.
TTTTGGGAGAATTGATAGTAGGCCCTAATAAGTTTAATCTAACTGATTTATTTTGTTTTCCGTAGCATTACAAAAATCCAATTTTGATTTATGTAAAAACGTTATTGTTATGGAGCGTTTTATTCCCGAACCCAACTTATTTCGACCCAATTTGAAGCCCAATAAGTTTGCATTACTAAACTAGCCAGTCAACTTGATTTAAGCTTAACCATGGTTGGTAAAGAGCTACTTTTTGATGAATAAATTCAGCCAAGTTGCTGATAAGTCAAAAAAAATACAACCAAGATTCAACCCACATCTCACTCCCCTCTCTTTAGCCATGGCCAACCACCCCCCCCCTCTACCTGTTGCTACTGTTTCTTAGTGTTTTCCGGCCAGCTTGGCTGCCTCTGAGCACTCCCTGACACCCTGGTACCCCTAGCCACCATCCCTAATCCTCAAAACCACCAAACATCACATCCATCTCTACTTTTTTTCAAGTTCAAAGTGAGTCACCCTAAGCTTGTTTCTTTGAATTTTTAATTTTGATTCTTGTTTATATTGATTTGAGTTTTGATCATATTCTTTGGATGAAAATAAGAGTTATTTTGATGTTTTTAATGAATGATTGAGTTTGGAGCATGTTAGGGTTAGGGTTATTCATGATCATGCAAACTTAAGATTAGCATTATGTTTTTCTTGGATTGTTTGTGTTTGATTTAGTGGTTTTAATGTCTAATAATGTTTATAAGGGTGTTTTTGGTGATTTTGGGATGAGATAAACAAGAGGTAAGTTGGTTACAAGCTAGGGTTTTGGCAAGTAATGCGTGGTTTGAATTATTTTGACATTAAGCATGTTATTTGTATATATTGATTGAGAAATGAATCTTTGATGTATATGATTATGAAGTGAAATTGATTATGGCGGCTTTGTAAGATGATGGGAAGGCTTCGTTACATGATTTTAATGATTGATTTTATTTGAGGATTTGTGTGAAAAGAGAGGAAAAAGCAATGACAGTGGGGGCTAGGAAATGGCAAAAAATAGGGGAACATTTGCCAATAAACAGGTAATGATCGACCTAGCCCAAAATTATTATTTTTGGTGGATAGATAGATTCGTGTGTTAGCTTTCGAATGCATTGTAAATTGCCTTAATCCAAGTTTTGTGGATAAAGTTATGGCCATTTTGTGAGAACTGCACAACTTCGACCAAAACTGGTACCCTTGTGTTCTAGCCCCATTTTGGGAACCCTATTGTGGGAATCATGTTTTGTGCTGCAAATGAAAATTTTTCGAGTCTTCTTATGCTTTCTATATTGAGGAATTAGGTTTCAAACGGAGGTTAGGAGGTTAGGTTACGAGTCATTTATTCTAGCCCTGTTATACTTCTACTTTTGTTTTTACGAAAACTATTAATTATGAAAATAAATACATTTGGTAAGTATATTTTGTTGATCATGTATATAAACAGGCAGCTGTGTACGTAAATAAGTAGTTATGAAATTATATAATGAAGCTTTGAGTTCTGTTCTAAATAATATTTGAGCCATATTAAATGTATTTGTTGGGCATGCTTATCTTATATGTTTGGGTATTTCAGTGGTTGAATTATTTTGTTTAATGTATGATTAGAATGTCTGAGTTAGTGCAAAATAATGCGGAGATTCATATAGAGGATAACTCAGATCATGGTCAGGGATAGGGTGAACAAGCCTCACTTCATGTGCCACCAAATTTTACCCAAATGCCACCAATCCCCCCTGAGTTTGCTAACAACATTGGGGACTCGAACTACTGGTCGGGCTTAGTAGTTGAACTAATGAAGTACATTCCCCAAGTACCTACTAAAACCCCTCCTAAAGATGATAAATTAGCAAATAGGGTATCACGACGCAACCCTAAACAGTATGACAAAAATTATGAGCCAGTAGTATTGGAGGAATGGGTAAGGGGAATGGAGAAAATCTTTATAGTGGTAAAGGTTCCAGAAGAAAAGAAAGTAACCATTGGGACATATTATTCGACTGGTGAAGCTGATATTTGGCGGAACACTGTTAACGGTAGGCTTGTAGGGCCTGAATTCCTGGGTGAGTTGAGGGCAAAGTTTTACTTAGTTGTGGTTCAAAGACAAAAGTAGAAAGAGTTTATGGAGTTAAGGATGAGTGGCAACATGACTGTGATGCAGTATGCCAGTAAGTTCACCAAATTATCCAGGTTTGTCACTGAATTTGTGTCATCTAAAAGGTCAAAGACAAGAAGGTTTGAAGAGGGCTTGGCCTTCTATATTAGAAATCAGTTAACTAGGCAACCAATTTTTGACTTACCAAGATATATATATATATAT
>JACYFF010010365.1:32834157-32852863 GCA_017589665.1 Selenicereus undatus | reverse complement strand
TATGTATGTATGTATGTATGTATGTATGTATGTATGTATGTATGTATGTATGTATGTGTGTATGTATATTTTTGTTTATGCATGTATACATTTGTGCCAGCATACATAATATATGTGTCTGCATACACACGCACGCACGCTCACACACATGTGAATGGGGAGCACTAATTCGAGTTTAATGGAACTTAAAGAAGCGGCTACATGGGTGTTAGCAAGGTCGTTCAAGGAGGTAGAAAGTGGATAGGAGTCTCATGTTCGTAATTTTTCTTATGTTCTTCGTTTGAGTTTGCATTTTAAGATTCAGTTTTAGGATCTTTAAGTTGTAATCGATTTGAGTTTTCTTTGAGTAAATTCTTGATATTTTGAGGTGAAATCCCATGAAATTGGTTCAAATTTCTCTAGATTATGGTTTAGTACAAAATTCGAGTTGGTTGCCTAGTCTAAAAATTGGTTTCTCTTCGTTTGGAATTACTAAATCTTCCCTCTCCTATCTGGATTGCTATTCTGCTCCATTGCTTTTGTCTTTGCGAATTTGCTCTTGCTGGATTTGGTGGGGGTTTATTCTTCAATTCATAGCCGTGTGTGATTCTTTCATATTTTAATTGGATGGTAGTATGAATTGCGATATGGGCTTTCAATTCATCTTCTTTAGTTTACATTTGCATGTTTGGATATGCTAAATCTTATTTACTGATTTTGTTCAAATCTTGATGTCCAGCCCGTAATTTAAAGATATAGTGCTAGGACATCTTAGTTATTCATTTTTGTTTTTCTGATGCTTGGTCATTTTTTCTTGTTGGCTTGGTTGAATCGATGAGAACCTTTGAGTCATTTACAGGATGTCAATGCTAATTTTGATCATAGGTTTAATTTCGGTCGTGAGTCGGTAGTCAACATTAACTCAAAATTGCGGCAATCTAATATCATAACTCATCCTGTGGATCGACCCTCGAGTACTACAATGAAAGTCATATGCTTGCGGTTTAAACTTAATTTTTATAAAAACCATAACAAGTTTTTGGCATGCGGCCCCATGGATGGATTTGTGAAACTAGGCTGCATGTTTTATTGTATCGGGTCTTGAGTTAGTTGATTAAGTCTTAGTATTGTGTTTTTTTATTTTGATTTTTGTGAGTATTTATTTAAGTTTAATTGTGTTTAGTTTAGACTTCTTGTGGCTTCTTTTTTGTTTAGAATTTATATGTTGATTTTATTTTGGCTCATTTTTTCTTTTATTAGTTTTGTAGTTAAATTTTCTGTTAAAAAAAATTAAAACATAATACATCAGATGTGAATAGTGCATAACAGAACTGAAATTGGGGGGGGGGAAATCAAGTGCATTTTTTCTGTTTTAAATTTTCTATGCTAAACTTTTCTATGTTTTCTAGGGATTTTTAGAGTCTAGAAGAATTTTTGTGCATTTTTTAGGAATTTCTGGAAATATTTTCTGTTGTTCTAAGTTGAAAAAAATTGATAAAAAATATGTCCATTTTCTCCTTGTTTGTATCAAATTTTCTATGTAAATTGTTCTAAATTTGGAGTCTCATTTTTTGTTTAGTTTTATTTTTACCTTTGTTTTGTTTTAGATTTTGTATTTTCTATTTGTATGTGAAAAAATAATCCAAAAAAATCAGAAAAAAGAAAAGACCAAAAATATTGTTGAGGGTGTGGGTATTGCATGATTGGTTGGGTTAGAAACCTAACAGAAGAAGACTTGTTACAATTGAACCCGAAACTAAATTGGAACCCAAGTCTAAACCTGAATTGGAAGAAATGGCACAGGCAAGGACCTTAAGAGATATTTTTTTATATCCTCCAAGGACCACTTTGCCATCGTGATTGAATTTGTCTAACCTATGACCTATGTTGACCTTTGAACTCAGACCTCATTACACAAATGCTCCCCAAATTCACTGATTTAGAGGATGCATATATGTTTTTGAGGGAATTTGAAGAAGTATGTTACATGATACATTTCCCTAATATATTTGTTGATATGATGAGAATGAAATTAATTCCTTTTGCTTTAAAAGATGCTGCTCAAAGATAAATGTATGGCTTGGCTGCAAATTCTATTCTAATTAGGATGACTTTATTAAGCTGTTCTTAAGAAAATATTTTTTTAATGCAAATACCGTAAAGCTAAGAATGAAATCAATTAGTTTGTTCAACTACAAAGGGGATCATTTTTCAAAATACATAGACAAGTTTAAGTATTTGTTGGCCCAGTGTCCCCATTATGGTTTAGAATGGTCGCTTCTTTGCCAAATTATTTATGAAGAACTTGACTTAACCAACAAACCCAAACTATGTTAGAGTCCATGTGTTACAGTTACTTTCTTTCTAAGTGAACCAGTGCTGCTTGGGAATTTTTAGAGGATTTAGTTGAGAAGATCACGCAGTGAGAAATTGTTAGGGATGATAGTCTAAGTTCTAGGTATGCTAGTGGTGGAATGCATTCTATTTCTAATGTGAGTCATACAGTCTTATAGAACATCTTAAAGGGGTTATCTATTCGGACTCCTCAGCCTTCTCAAACTTGTATGGTGTCTTGCTCTTATTGTCTGGCCTTACATCACAGAATGAGTTCATGTCCTTATTTTACTCACCAGTTGTCTATTGGACATGAGCAAATGAATATGACCTACCAAAGACCCAAGAATGACCCATTCTCTCCTTACTATAACCTATGGTGGAGAAATCACCTTAAATTTTCTTAGAGTAGTAGACCAAATGTTGTGCTTTCTAACTCTCAACCTGGAGTGTTTCCTGTAAACAACTCCCAGCGTATCTCCCATCCTTCTAATTCATACCAAAGACTGACTTTTTAGGGTCTGCCCAATGTACTTAGACCTACACCTTCTGTTGCTCAAATCCAACCTCCTTATGGTTACACTAACATTTATATGAATTGAGAGAAGAATGAATAGCAATGTGGAGAGGATGATTAATGCTAACACGGAAAAGATGATGAGAATGATGATTGAATAATTTTCTCAGTTAGCATCATCTACTAGGGAGCTAGGTACTTTTCCTAGTTAAGCAAAAGAGAACCCTAAGGGTCATGCCCCATCTTCTTCTGGAGCCAACCTTAGTAAGACTGTGAGTAAAGTAATGCAATTATATCTCTTAGATTAGTTCGAGATATTGATAATCAAGTGGAAAATTCTAAAGAAACCTAAAAATAACCTCACACTTTCTTCCAAAATTCTTCTTCTTCTCCAGAAATTAGTTCATCTAGTCAGTTAGGGGACATTACTCACGGTGCCCCTAGTAATACTCTATGTTTGATGATAAATTTGATGACATTTTTGTTGCTAAGTATAAGTCTTTTCTAATTGATGATGAGTCTGAATATGATGTGTTTGAATTTGATGACTTATGTTCTGCTTCTAAATGTTTGACTGCTTCTGCTTCAGAGTCTAATGCTCCTCCTACGTCTCTTGAATTAAAACCTCTTCTTGATTCGCTTAAGTATTCATTTTTGGGACCTAAGAATGTTTACTCGTGATCATTGTTTCTGGCTTAGACTGGGACTAATCGGAGAAATTGATTGCCTTACTTAGAGAGAATAAGGAAGCCTTGGGTTAGAATTTAGGGGATATCAAGTGTATTAGTACATCGGTTGTGTAACATAGAATCCATTTGAAGGATAATGATAAGCCCTACTGTGACTGTCAAAGGCATTTGAACCTGACCTTACAGGAAGTAATTATAAAGGAAGTGCTAAAGTGGCTAGAGCATAGGATTATCCATCCCATTTCTGATATTGAGTGGGTTAATCCTTTTCAAGTTGTACCTAAAAACACTGGTATTATCATGATTAGGAATGACATGAATGAGTCAATTCCCACTCGAGTCAAATCTGAGTGGTGGATTTGCATTGATTATAAGAAATAAAATGTTGCTACTAGAAAAGACTATTTTCCTCTCCCCTTTCTTGACCAGATGTTAGAGAGGTTAGGTGGACATTCTTTCTATTTCTCTTTAGATAAATATTCTGGCTATACTCGTATCTTTATTACTCCTAAGTATCAGGAGAAGACGACTTTCACATGTCCTTCAGGTATATACGCCTTTAGAAGAATGCATTTTGGACTTTGTAATGCCCTGCTACTTTTTACATGTGCGCGATTTCTATTTTCTCATATTTAGTTAAATAGTACACGAAAAGTTTCATGGATGACTTCCTTATGTTTGGGTCTTCCTTTGATGATTGTTTATACAATCCAAGTAATGTTTTGCCAAGGTGTAGGAAGATAAATTTGACTTTGAATTGGGAGAATTGTCAACTTCTATGGTGAAAAAGGGGATAGTCTTAGCCTATGTTATTCCTAGAGATGGAATTAAAGTTGATAAGGCTAAAGCTGACTTAATTATTAATCTTCCCCCTCCTACTAATGTGAAAGAGGTAAAGTCTTTTCTTTGAGATGCTGGCTTCTGTCGTAGTTTCATTAAGGACTTTAATAAGACAACTAAGCCTTTGGCAAATCGTTTAGTTAAAGATGTGCCATTGTTCTTCTTTGAGGAGTGTCAAGTAGCATCTACTAAGCTGAAAGAAACCTTGACCTCTGCTCCCGTTCTTCATCCTCCATCTGGGGAGAACCCTTTAAGCTAATGTGTGATGCATTTGATTATGCTCTTGAGGTTGTTCTAGGGTAATGTGTTGATAAGAAGCCTCATGTTATTTATTATGCTAGTCACACTTTGAATGACACGTAGCTGAACTACACTATCATTGAGGAATAATTTTTGGCTATGATCTTTGGTTTTGAAAAGTTTAAACCTTACTTGATTGAGTCTCATGGCATTGTCTATACTGATCACTCTGCTCTTAAGAACTTTCCTTCTAAGGAGGATGCTAAGTCTAGACTTATGAGATAGATTCTGCTTTTGCAAGAATTTGATTATGAGATTAGAGATAGGAAAAGTTTTGAGAACCTAGTTGCTAACCACTTGTTTAGGATTATCTATGGTATAGAGCTTGAGTACCACATTTGAATGTTTTCTTGATGAGTAATCGTTTGCATATCACCTTGACCCTTGGTACGTAGATATTATGAACTACATAGTGTACAGTAGTATTCCTTAGGGTTGGACTAAGAAAGATAGAACCTTGTGAAATTCCTTTTTGGGATGACCCTTACTTGTTTAAGTATTATTCTGACCAAGTCTTTAGAAGTTACCTTCTCGACCATAACATTATATGTGTCCTTTCATGCTATCATGACTAGGCAATGGGGGGCATTTTAGCAGGAGAAAACTGGCACCCAAAGTTCTTCAATGTCGTTTCTCTCGGCCTACCATGTTTAGGGATGCTTTTGAATATTGTAAGAATTACCATAGGTGCCAATAGTTGGATAGGATTAGCAAGAGAGACATGATGCCTACTTAATCCCTTCATTATGGTGGAGACTTTTGATGTTTGAGGTATAGATTTCATAGGACCATTTCTACCTTCTTTCGGGAATGAGTATATTTTATTAGTTGTGGACTATATTTCTAAATGGATAGAGGTCATCCCTACTAGGACCAATAATGCAGAGTGGTTGTGAAATTTCTTAGGAAGAACAATTTTGCTAGATTTGGCATGTCCGAAGCTATCATTAGTGATTAAGGTACCCACTTTACTAATAGATCTTTTGATGCCTTATTGAGGAGGTACTTTATAGTCTATAGACTCGCTACCCCATATCATCCTCATACTAATGGCCAAGTTAAAGTGCCCAATAGGCAAATTCTTGAAAAGATTGTGAGTAGAAACTGAAAGAATCCCTTAGGTATGTCACCTTATAGGCGGCTATCTATGGTAATCCTTGCCATCTCACTATTGAGATTAAGCATCTAGCTTAGTGGTCTATCAAGATGCCTAACTATGACGTGACTAAGGCCAATGAGGAGAGGAGATTGTAACTAAGTGAGCTAGATGAGATTCGAGCTAAGCATATGAGAGTGCTTGATCTTATAAGGAAATGACTAAGTTATTTCATGATAGACACATTGTTAGGAAAGAGTTTGCTGTAAGAATGAAAGTGCTCTTGTATGAATCTAAGCTTCACTTTTTTCTAGGGAAATTGATGTTCCGCTGGACGAGCCCCTATGTTGTTTCTCATGTTTTTCCCTATGGTGCCATCGAAATATAGGATCCCAAGAGTGGCACAAAGTTTAAGGTGAATAGTCAGATATTGAGGCAGTTTTTGAAGCTGCCAAGTACAGAAGATGTGGAGTGTCTGATCCTCTGCGAGTCAGTTTTTGATGAGTGATATATTATTGAGTCAGTTTAGGTGTAGTCAACACCCGACCTGATTTGAGTGAACTTTCTTTCTCTTCCATTTTCTTTTCTTCTTCTATTTTCTTTTTGTATATTTGGTGCTTGTTATGTTGCTTTTATTTTGTATATTCCTTTTTGAGTTTTAGAGTAACGTCATTTTTCTTTTTCAGTCTTATTTTTGTTTTTGTATATTTTTTTTAGTAGTTTGTACGTTTTTCATGTCCAATAAAGATATTGTCTGATTTAGATGTGGGGATGGGAAAACTATGTTTTTAAAAAAATTGTAGAAGCCAAAAAGGTTTTTGTGTTGCTTTGGGAAATATGGACTATTCTAATTGGCTATGTTCTACTATACCTAGGTTATTAGGTTGTTTATATATATGGTGTGCATGATAGAATTTAGTCCAAAGTGTGATATTTGTGCGCAGTCCTAATCCCCAATATTTTTAAAGTAAGCTGTCTTGAGTTTATAAACCTGTAAGATGTTTTGAGACTTAAATACAAATTCATCATTTTAGCCTTATATTTTCTTTCATGTGTGTCTCTTCTATGATTATATCTCTATAACTTACTTTAATTCTCTTGAAAACCCATATAGCATGTGCATTATGGTAATATGATAGAGGCATTCATTTGTTGTGTGAGCCACATAAGCCAAATTGTCACCTTGAATTGAATATTTTATCCTTTTGCTAGACCTTCGAGCTTTTGACCTTTTTCATTTATGGTGAACCCTTTATTTTAGCTCTTGGCCTAAACACATGTCCTATTCCTAAGCCAAGACTAGTAGAGCAAAACTTCAATATTTGTTAGGCAGCTTTTGACGATGATGTATTTGGTGGTTGATTTTGGATATTTTGGTGCAGTGTTGTGACCATTTGGAAATTAAGTTGTGTTATTTTCTTATATGCCATTTATTCATTTTTTTTTTTCGGAAAAAAGGAAAACCACAAAAAGGGAAAAACAAAGAAAAAGTGAAAAAATGAAAAAAAAAGTTGAGAAAAAGTTGAAAAATCTCAGGAAAGAAAGAGAAAAAGTTATCTTTATTTTACCTCATTTCCAACGGTTACTTTTAAAGAGTTATGCCTTAAACTGCCATAAGCTATTAGGAGAGTGTGTGGTGTATTTGATGGAAGTGTTGGTTGCAAATTAGCTACATAACTTTTGGGTTTTCATTTTCCAAATTGATTATCCCTCTTTCGCCTTGACTCTTAGCCCTGCAACAACCCTTCTAAAGTCCTCTTGATTATTGGGTTGCATTTTGCATTTTAGTGGCGGAGAATTAAGAAACTTAGCAATAGGGTTGTTCATCGGTCTAGGACCGGACCGGACAGGACCGTCCTGGACCAAAGACCGATTCTTGGCAATGTGGTGGACCATTGACTGAACCGGTCCAAGGCCAGACCAGTAAAACCCGAACCGAACCTGGACCAGACCGATTTTGGACCAAGTCCAAGATCCTTCTCGCAGTTGCGGGCTGGAGGCTGGGCCGGTTGCTATTTTTATTTAGTTGGGCCTATTATTGGGCCGCTGCTATATCACATTTTCATTTATTTTCTTGGGCCATTTCTTAAACCATTATATCATTCAATGATTTGGGAATTGGGATTATAAGTTAATTATATAACCACAACACAAATCTAAAGAAACTCCTAAAGCAAACAGTTTAATACATAACCATCTAGACAAGAAAGTTGATTACATAATCAAAGTTTTAAGTGTTTAATGAAATGTTCAAAATGACTCAATCTTCAATCTAATGCGACTCCCAAACTTAAAGTTGAAACCAATGTCTTGGATTCGGAGAGGGATTTCCTTGCAACAACTCAGTCTTCTCTCGAATATTCAACTAATTGTTTAAGTAGTACATGAAACAAATAGAACATCAAGTTAATAAATATAATAACCAACAACTAATTTACTAAAGATAAATAATAATGATAACAATAATATAATGTAAAATAAACAAAATAAAAAGAAGAAAAGTTGTCTCAATATTAAATGTTCAAAGTATCACCCACATCAATTACATGATCCTTAAGACTTAATTTACCAAGATCTAAAATAAACACAACAAAAAGAACAAAAACTTAAAGTTAGAAAATGTAATCATATAAAGTAAATAGACAAAATTTAAAAAGAAATGAAAAATTGAACAATACCCTTATCAAGGTCCCGTAATTCATCGATGTAGTCATCCATATCTAATCTAGTGCTTGGCCTAAGCCAATCTTGTGCACATATAAGCTTGGACCATATTTTGCACAACCAAATCGAACAAAATTCATAAGTTAACAAAAGATAAATAATGTACAAATTTATAATACAATACAAAGAAGTATACTAATTAAGTCAATTACCTTTGGGGTTAAAGAAGTTCTAAATGAATCAAAAGTACATCCTCCTGCACTGAATGTTGACTCTAATGCAACCGTAGAAGCAGGCACGACCAATACATCATGAGCCATAAGAGCAACCACAGGATATCTAGGGCCATGTACTTTCCATCATCCCAACACATCATCCCCTTCTTCATCCTCTTCAAGTCCCTCATTTAGGTACTTTTGCAACTCCTTCTTGATGATTCCTCTTCCTCCATCTGGCCCCTTTAACTTCATTCTTAATTGTTGTGAATAAGAGGAAGCTCCACTAGATGCATTACCCTTCTCAACTTCAGGCTGTGCCCTACTACTTTGCCTACTTTGAGGAGTCAATGGCTTGTACAATTGTTAATACTCATCAAACAAAGTTTCTAATTTCTCTCATTTTCGAAACTATAGCACTAACTTGTAAGTCACCAAACAAATCACAAAGAGAGACCTCAAGACCCGCTAACTTGTACCTAGGATCAAAGATGGGAGCGATATATACCAAAGGATTCATTTTCTCAGGTGTGTCATAGTACTTATTATGTTTCATCCTCATCCTCTTAGCCATTTCTTTAAAGTTTATGACTCTAGATCTAATCTCCTCAACTTTCTCACTTTATTTGTCATTAGCATCAGTGGTCTCAGCAACTTCCTCCAATTGTTTTAACATAGTATGTATAGCCACAATCTCAAACAAAAGCATGTTGGATGATATGAAGTACTAGACAAACACAAAGTAAAATTATAAAAAACCTCCAAAATAACTAACAAGTGCCTAACTTGTTTCCAATCATTAGAGTTGAGAGCTCTATCTGCATCATCATCTTTTGTCAACTCCATATAATAATAAGGGTCTCTTTTGCTATACTTTGTGAATGCATTCTCATACATTAAAGCAGTGCTAAGCATCTGATAAGTGGAGTTCTATCTAATGGGAGCATCAAGAGACAAAGAAGCCTTCCTCTCAATTTTTTCTACAACTACACATTCTTGAAGTCTTTGTTACCTACTAAGAGAATGCCTAATAAACCTGACATGAACTCGAACATGCTTAGCTGAATTCCCAACAACCTTCAACCCATCCCATACAACTAAATTAAGTATGTGAGCAACACACCTAATGTATAAGAATTCCCCACCAAAGAGAAGAAAATGACCACGTCGTTGAAACTCACTAATAAGGGTAGTACAAGCAGTACTATTGCTCGCAACATTATTAACAGTAATAGTGTACAACTTAGAAGTTAAACCCCAATCCTCTAAACATTTTCCAAGAACAAGAGCAATATCATCACCTTCATTACTAGAAATTGCACAAAAATTCAATATTTTCTTATGCAATTTCCAATAATTATCAATAAAGTGGGCAGTTATAACCAAGTAGTTAATCCTCTAAAGTGAAGTCCATGGTTCTGTTGTTACACACATCCTTTAACATGAATGTCTAAAATATTCTTTCAATTTCACTCTCTTCTCCACGTATATGTGATAAATGTCTCTCGCAATGGTAATACGTGAAGGCATGCTAAGTGAAGGATAGCAGACAGACATCACTAGCCTAAATCCCACATTTTCAACAAATATAAAGGGCAACTCATCAACTATGATCATTTTGGCTGTGGACTCCCTTGCCTCATGAGGATTCAATATCCATGACTTCAATCTAGCTCCTCCCTCATTGTTTGGATCCTTTCAAAAACCAAATGACTTTGTGTCTGTTTGCTTTTATTGTTTAGGTTTTTAGGGCACTTTGGAAAATGATTTTTCAAGTTATTCGTTCCATTCCTACTAGCGTCGGTCTTATATAATACCACAATATTTGCACTTACAGGCCATTCTTTTTTCATTCTCTTTGATCTCTTCGAAATGTTTCCAACACTCTGCCCTTTTAGTAGACTTTCTAGCCACTTGTTTCCCATTGATCTTGCTTTGTGTTGCCTTTTCACTTGCCTCTTTCTGCTTTTCAATTTCAATAGGGTCATTCGGTTGGTACTCACTTGGAATATTGATATCCATGTCAACCGATTCTTTCATTTTCGAACTACCTCTCTTTTTAGATTTGGAGTTCGACATCTAGCATTGACAAGTGATTCAAAAACAATAAGTAAATAAGCTATTAATATTATACACACACACCCCATATACACACACACACATCATGCTACTTTAACAAAATAAAAATACAAAACTTACATTTTGAAAACAAGTTGTAAGGGGCTCTGTGATGGCAAATCTAATCAAAAGTTGGACTTCAAAATTGCACTTCACACCTGAAAATAACAAATGAATGAATGGACATTAATATAATTCAAATCAAAGGCAAGTAGATTAAAAGAAAACCTAGAGTTCCTATTTCGTTTAATGTTTCACAATCACTACTTACTAGTTTTAACGCTATTTCACATTCATATGTAATTGCTTCAAACATTCATTGTAATTGCCACAACCTCATCACTTATAATATAGCAATTACCATAAAGTATATTATCTTTTATCTTCCATCCCCAATCCCCTTTGAGAAAAGGGAAAGAAAATTAGGATAACCACCAGAACACAAGTGTAGTAGTTCTTGAAAGAAGCAGCTATCTAAAAAACAACAAAAAAAAAGGAAAGAAAGATTATGATGCCAACTTCCTATGACCTATGTAAAGGATTATAATAAAGCTATGAGAAAGTGCTCATAGAAGGGAACATTTGCATGAACTCTTACTCACAAATTTGTGTGCTACCATTTCATTTACACATCTTTATTGCTATATTTTCTCCTTAGTTCTAGAATTAGCCTCCTAATAATCCTTACATTTCTTCCAATTACAGCTGGGTAGAGAAAGCGAAACTATGAAAGTGTTAGGTTGGCTTCTTCAGCAGAAGGTTCTTCAATGCATCCACCATTTGCAAAAGGCACAACCCAGAGTTCCTATTTCGATTAAAAGAAGGCATTTCCCCACTCCAAAACATGAACACTAATTGCAATCCAAATTATACCAATCCCATAATTATGAAACAGAGATAGGAATACCATCTTCACCATAAACTTCCTCCATTAAGTACGAATTCCACATATTACAAACCAATAAAAATAAAAAAAATCAATTCATTCTCCTCAACAGTCAACACTTCCCCACTCCAAAGCTGGCAAAATAGAACTGCTACACCCAGAACAAACACAAGATATTGAAGAAGAAGAAATTGAAGGACATAATGAACAAAACTAAGCATGAAAACAGAGAACATCAACAAAGACTGAAGTAAAATAGAGAAGGAGTCAAGGAGAGAGAGAATACCGTGCTAAGTGAGTGCATATCTATCCACAGTTGGACTTGGAATCGTGACTGTCCAGTATCCAGGATGCGAGAGAGCCAAGAGTCTGAGAATTCATCACCGGCCTGGGGAGACAGAGAGAGTCGAGAGAGACAGTTAGAGAGAGAGAGAAAGAAAGAAAGAAAGAAAGAGATAGAGGCTGGAGTAGATGAGTAGTGCAGTGGAGGTTGGAGGTAGTCAAAGACTAGAACGAAGTCAGCCAGAGAAGGCACAGAAGAGATGCAGAGTGAAGTAGGCAGAAGTGAAGCAAGGCAGAAGGGCCAGTGGACCACAATTCAAATCTAAGCCCAGGTAGCCAGGCCTAAAAGTTAAAACCCAATTTTTAACGGTCCACGATCTGGTCCGTCATTCCACCCCGGTCCAGACCGGGACCAAACCAAAGGCCAAACAAGGACAACTTAAAGACCGAAGACCATACCAAATTTATTCAGTCCAGTCCGGTCCGGTCTGGTCCAAGTCTAGGCTGTTCTTCGGACCGGTTTGGTTTTGGATCAAAAAATGAACAGTCCTACCCGGCAAACCTATGGTAGTCTGTATGATTAGAAGATAAAATGAGTAGACTTTGTAATATTTTAAACACATAAATGGAAATGTTCCATTTATCCCTAAAGTGAGGTTCTAACAATCGGGCTTGTGCATATTTTTAAGTGGGGTGAACGATTGTGTGTAGAAGCCTTTAGTGGGAACTTAGGATTTCTTGATGTATACATTGTGTTTGTATGTGATTGAATACTTAGGTTAATTGAGTGATGTGGTTGATTGGAATGTTTTTATTTTTTCCCAGTGTTGTATGTATGAGTTTTTCAAAAATTAAAAAAACATTTTTGATTTTTGATTTTTGGTTTCCTTTTTCTTTTTATATATTTTGTGGGTATATCTTCTGTAAACACTCACAAGACCTTAATCGTCTACTAGGGGCAACCTAGGGCTTTAAAAAAAATGTTCCACATGCTAAGCACAACTGTGAATTCTACAAAAATGATTAAGATTTTATTTTCTTTTTCTTGATCGTTTAGTTTATTTTACTTGAGGATGAGCAAAGTTTAGGTGTGTGGGCATTACTCAACCTGAAACTACATCATTTTATACCCTTTTATCATCTATTATTTACTCAACACAAATTATTAAATTAGGATTTTAATATGTTTTTCTTTATTTTGTAGTAATTTGGGAAATTTGAAGAATCACTAAACTTCTTGAAAAAAAAAACGGACCAAAAGATGATTGGATCAACTATGGCTAATGAAGAAAGAAGAACAAGTCCAATTTTGCGCGGCATAGAAATGAACCCAACTCCTAGCTCTTGCCCTGACCGAGTGAGCCTGCTCTGTACTGTTGTTCTTACTTGCGGGTTAACTCGCATCGACCTTGGTCCACTCCCCTCTTCTCTCAAGTTATGTCTATCTGCCTCACGTGACAGGTTTATATCCCCGCCTCAGCTACCTTCCCCCTTCTCCCTCTTTTCTTCCCCAGTGCGGGCCTCCCGTTCTTTTTTTTCCCTAGTCCCAACAAGTCAGCCCAGCGCCTCACCCACCCTCTTGCTCACATGCAACTGACCCTCGTATTTCTTCTTTTTTATCTCCTTGTTAACTCATCCTCTTCATCCCAGCAAATCCAGACCCATGACCTTCCCCCTTGCACTTCATCTTTTTCCCCTAGCCAAGTTGTGACCCAACGCCTACTATCTTCACTTAATTTCTCTTTTCTCTCTGAAGAAAGCAAGTCGTCAAAGAGAGCAAAAACAGTTTGCTTCATTGTTCTGTCTATTAGCCGCACGCCATGCCTGACTTATATACATCAAAGAAGCAGACATAAAGCTAAATACTACTAAGTTATAACCCTAGCTTGGCACTTAAGTTTCCTAACTTAGGTACAACACATGAATTTACCAATTTCAAAATAAATATGCATAATATTAAATAGACATAATATTATCCTAATACTCCCCCTCAAGATGGAGCATAGGGATTAACGATGCCTAGCTTGCCCAGTAAAAATTGGAACTGAGGTGTTGCAAGAGCTTTGTTGAAGATATCAGCAGGCTGATTCTTCAAGGAAATATATCCGGTGGTGAGATCGCCTAAAAGTAGACGCTCGTGCACAAAATGGCAGTCCATCTCGATATGCTTGATATGTTCATGGAAGACAGGATTTTTTGAAATGTGCAGGGCAGCTTGGTTATCACAGAAGAGAAGCATAGGAGTAGCATGAAAGACACCCATGGCAGCTAGAAAAGATTTAATCCAGATGAGTTCACTTGTAACAGTGCCCATGGCACGATATTCGGCTTCTGCCGACGAGCGGGAAACAAGTCCTTGTTTCTTCATCTTCTAGGATATGGGAGACCCACCAAGAGCAACAAAGAAACCAGTAAGAGAGCGTTTAGAGAGTGGACACGCGCCCCAATCAGAGTCACAATAAGCAGTTACGTGGAGGTTGGAGTCACTTCGAAGTAATATACCTTGGCCTTAATTACCTTTCAAATAATGAATCACCCTTCTGGCTGCTTCCAGATGATTTTCTTTGGGGTCCTGCATGAATTGGGATAAAATGTGGACAGCATAAGACAATTCAGGATGGGTGATAGTGAGATAGATGAGTTTACCAATGAGTCGTCGATACTGTGTTGCTTGCGATAAGGAAGCACCTATGGCCATAGCCAATTTGCGGTTAACTTCCATAGGTGTAGAAGCGGGTTTGGACCCCAATAGCCCACATTCCTCAATAATATCGAGAGTGTACTTCCATTGGCACAAGAACAAGCTGTCAAGGTTTCGTGCAACTTCAATACCCAAAAAATGCTTAAGTGTCCCCAGATCTTTAATAGAAAAACACTCATGCAGGTAATTTTTGAAAGAAGCACAAAGATCTAGATCATTGCCTGTAAGGATCAAATCATCCACATACACGAGTACAGCCATAAAATGTCCATTTTGCTTATAAGTAAACACGGAATAATCAGCATAGGAGCGGACGAAACCATAAGCTAGGAGCTTGGAGGAAAGTTTGGCAAACCATTGGCGTAGTGCTTATTTTAGACCGTACAGTGACTTGTGGAGATGACATACCTTATGGGGATTAGAGCTACAAAAACCAAGGGGCATAGTCATATAGACCTGTTCTTCGAGATTGCCATGTAGGAAGGCATTATGAACGTCCATTTGACGCAATGTCCACCCCTTTGACACAGCAACTGCTAAAAAAATTCGAACGCTACTCATCTTGGCAACTAGGGCAAAGGTCTCATTATAGTCAAAACCTTCAATCTGTTCATCACCTCGAATGACCAATCTTGCTTTATACCGCTCAATGCTTCCGTCAGAGTTGTACTTCACTTTGTATACCCATTTGCAGTTAATGGGTTTCTTGCCTGAGGGAAGGTCAACGACACTCCATGTGTTGTTCTGTTCGAGAGCATTGATTTCTTTGATCATGGCCTTCCTCCAATGGGCATCTGTCACGGCTTTATGGAAAAACTTTGGTTCCACAATTTTAGTAATAGATGCCACAAAACACCTATGCACAAAGGAAAATTTCTCACAAGCAATATAATGAGTAATAGGATATAGTTTACTTGAGGAGACCTTGGGAGGTGAGTGTAGAGCCGAGGATGAAGGAGAGGGGTCTTGAGGTCGCGTCGAAAAGCACACATAATCTTGTAAATGACTTGGCGCTCTTCGAACCCGTTTTCCTGTTCTGGACCATCAGAAACATACTGACCCATCCCCATATCTAGTGGACTTGCCGCAGATGGGCCGTGAGTGCCTTCTGTTGAGCTGGGCTGCGAACTCCCTTGGGCCTCTAGACTGGGTTCAGGAACCGAGCAACTCCCCCTGTCCACTGTAGTGGATTGAGTTGCTGGCCCACTGGGCAATTCAGTAGACGGCTACTGCAGGCCGTGAAGCAGGGGCCCAGTGTGTGGCCTTTGTTGATCTGGGCCCAGCATCCCTGGATTGGGCAGTGAAGAGGCCACAGGTGCTGGTTCCTGGCTGGCCCAGTCATCTAGTGCCCCATTAGTATTCCAAAAACAATGAGAATTTGGTACCGAATTTTCTTCCGTACTCTCATAAAATGGAAAATGCTTTTCATCAAATAGCACATCTCGAATAATGAAGACATCCCCGGTCTCGAGATCATAAAGCTTCCAACCTTTCTTGGCATGAGGATACCCTATGAAGATACACTTTCTACTCCTTGATTCAAACTTATCTTTAGGTCTTTGGTGTTTATAAGCATAACATTAACACCCAAAAACCCGTAGATGGTCATAAGATGGTGAGGATTTGAACAAAATTTCATAAGGAATTTTTCCATTAAGGATAGAAGAAGGTGTTCTATTAATTAGGTAGCCGGCTGCTAAGACACATTCACCCCAAAATTGTATGGGTAGGTTGGCTTGAAATCTTAGGGCTCTTGCTACATTCAAAACATGACGATGTTTCCTTTCTACTCTACCGTTTGTTGCAGAGTGTCAATGCAACTAATTTGATGGATAATCCCTCGGTCACTATAAAACTATTTCATAGACCCGGATGTAAATTCATAGCCATTATCGCTCCTAATGACCTTTATCTTAGCTCCAAATTGGGTGTAAGTCATAACGCAAAACTCTTTCAAATATTTAGATGCTTCACTTTTATCCCTTAAAAGGTAAATCCAAACTCCTCTACTGGTATCATCGACAATGGTTAAGAAATATTGGCCTCCACAAAGTGACTTTATGCGATAGGGCCCCCATATATCATAATGCACCAAATCAAAACAATCAACCGCTTTATTCTCACTAAGAACAAAAGACATACGAGTTTGTTTTGCACAAAGACATACATCACCCAAGTCACTTTTATTTTTATGCTTACTCCTAACATTGCTAAAATTATAAGACAGCGCCTGGCTAGACGGATGACCCAATCTGCAATGCCATGTATCGTAGGTGATAGCTTGGTTAACTTGGACTCTATCCGGCGCCACTTGTTGCAGGTAATAAACCCCTCTCTTCGGCTCACCCACTCCAATCAGGCTCCTCGTAGTAAGGTTTTTTGGTAAATATTACTTCACAAATATTATCCTTAATTAGCTGCACGATAGATATTAAATTACAGTTTAATCCGTGAACATAAAGCACATTATTTAATCTTAATTTAGAATGAAGATTAATCATCCCGCTTTTGAAAGCCATAATTTCATAGCCATTCGGTAATGCTACATGTATAGGTCGTATGTCCTTGACGTTGCTTAGTAGGGATAGCATATGCGTCATATAACAAGAAGCTCCAGAGTCGAGTAACCAAATTTCCTTACCTGAAAGCTTCTCATGAATGGTTTTGGAACTCCCAATGAGGCTTAAAATCCATTGTACCTGTTCCGGTGTAAAACCGGTAGTGGGTATGCTTGTTTGGACCTCTTCGGTGGTGCTTGTGACTGCAAGATACTCACCCTGAGCATGCACCTGATATACCGTCTCTCATCCCCTACCTCTACCAGCCTGTGTTCGTCTGCTACTACGTCCTCCTTGACCTCTATTTCTGCCACCTCGTTTGCCTCGGTTGTTCAAGTGTGCGGGGTACCCGACCAACTCATAACAAGCCGCCTCCTTGTGACCAATTTTTCCACAATGCTTGCATCGAGGTCGTTCTTTTTGTAGACTCCCGGGTCGGTTCAAGTGAGAGGTAGTGAAAGCCATGCTCTCTGCTCGGGTCTCCCAGCTGGCCATGGCCACCTTATGATTCTCTTCCTATGAGACCATGTTGAAGATTTTTTCTATGGACGGCAACGGGTCCATGGCTAGTATTTGGCTCCGGATTGTTGAATATCACTCGTCGTCAAGGCCCATCAAGAACTGGTGTATTTTGTCCTCCTCCATTGTCTTTACTATTTTTTCTGTCGATCCACATGTGCAAGACAGAATTTTTATGTGGTTGTCTAGTTTGTTCCAAATGCCCATAAGCCTTGAGAAGAACTCAACAACTTCCTGACTGTTTTGCTTACAAGAAGTTATGTTCGCTTTCAATTTATGTGTCTTCGGAATATTAGCTACGGCATACCGCTTTTTAATGTTTTTCCATAGTTTTTGGGTTGAATCTACGTATGCCACACTCTTGTGAAGCTTAGGCTCAATCACATTCATTAGCCATGATTGAATCATGGAGTTGACCATCTCCCATGCATTAATTTCGGCCAAGCTTTTCCCTTCTTCCTTTACCGGTCTTGAGATTGTTCCATCAATAAATTCAAGTGTGTTTTTGGACCTTAGAGATGTTCTGACCGCGCTCTCCCAGAGTTCATAATTTTTTCCATCAAATTTTATTGATGTTATGATAGCTCTGGGAGAACCAGAGGGATGTAAATAGTACGGACTTTGGCTGTCAATGATAAAGCTTCCATCTTTAGTCATGGTGGAACACGCTAAAGATAGTGATAGAGCTTCTTTTGTGTTTTAGACTTACGCTAGAGACAGGGTTGTGTTTGTGTGTTTAGGGTCTACGTGCGGCTCCCAGTTTTGCTCTAATACCATGAAGAAAGCAAGTCATCATAGAGAGCAAAAACAGTTTGCTGCATTGTTCTGTCTATTAGCCGCACGCCATGCCTAACTTATATACATCAAAGAAGTAGACATAAAGCTAAATATTACTAAGTTATAACCCTAGCTTGGCACTCAAGTTCCCTACCTTAGGTACAACACATGAATTTACCAATTACAAAATAAATATGCATAATATTAAATAGACATAATATTATCCTAATA
>JACYFF010010365.1:32767260-32833757 GCA_017589665.1 Selenicereus undatus | reverse complement strand
TATATATATTATGTGAGGGTGGGCCTTTCTAATTTTGTTACATATTTCTAAATTATTTGATGTTTATTGTTACATTTTTGTTGTTGTTATTGTTGTTGTTGTTGTTAGTAGTAGTAGCAACAACAACAACACTAAAATTATAGTAAAAAAATACATGTTGAAGTTTTTATAAATAATAATATAAAATAAACATAATAATATAATTACATTACATAAGTATGTATGTATGTATGCATGCATGCATGTATGTATTTGTGTGTGTGTGTGTGTGTGGACACAAGCACATAAACACACACACATTCATTGGGCATTTAAATTCTTGCCCCCTTCATTTGTATTGATGTTCCTAGTGAACTAGACTAGATAATCATTTTATAGTTGTGGGTTCCAAAAATTCAAGCTCCCTGCCTCGAGCGATTCCAAAGTAAATTTACATCTTGGCCAAAACCTTGAATTCCGAACTATTCTTTACCAAAATGTTTTCTGTTTTCAAGGGTAGAAGAAAAAAATAATTCGTTTTCAAATAAAACATACCCTTGTAACCATAATTGTTTAGTCAACTATTTACTGCATCACTATCCCCAAGCTTCTGGAATATTTCATCTCTAATATGCAAAATACATCTCCAACCTAAGAAGTCAACTCAGTTAGAATCTTGTGAGCTGTGAAAATTTATGATGGGGGAACTCTGTTCTTTATGACAAATATAATAGCTTAGCTCCACTTAAATGTAGGATGACAGACCCATAAACAAGATTAAAAAACGACAATCTTGCTCTATCCAATCTAATAGTTTTTCATTCATATAATGAATGATATATCTATTTTTATCTTTATTAGACTTGTATCATTTTTATTTGCCAATATATCAATCCACACTTTTTTTGGGATCAACTTATATACACAATTTATATTATAGACTCAACTCTATTGCCCTAGGTCAATCCAATAAGCAAAACAATATAATTTAAAGAAATATACCTCGTATCTATTTGACATGTAGTTTGGCGCCTATTTCCCCTTTCTTCTCTTTAATGCTTTCATTTGCATCTCATCCTTTATTCTCCTTTTTTCCCGTCTATGAATCATTCATATCTTTCACCTTTAGATCTCTCCTATTTGTTTTAAAACTTAATTTCCTTTAACAACTCCAAATCTATTTTAAAAGCTCCATCAACACAAATTTTGAGCTTAGAGCGTCCTATTTACTCCCATGATTAGACCAAAAAGGCATGGTGTTTGACTTACATCCTATAATCGATTGGTCAATGGCTTTAGTCGCTCAGCTCGCACAATAAGAAATTGGTCCTTAATGGTGATAGAATGATAGACTTATTAAGATTAATTATTATGGTAATAAAGATCTGACGGAAATGAAAATAATTGAAAATGGAAAATGTTTAAAGAGATGATTTTCCTTTTTTACTTTGCTTAATTTTAGTTGATAATAATTTTTTTTAAAGTAATCTAATTTTCATTTTCTTTACAAACCCAAAATAGAGTACTCAAGTGGGTTAAAGACATTGCTCGATTAGTAACAACACAATGCTCAACAAGGGGGAGTTAATCTTAAGGTACCCCGACATATGCGACATTAATTTTTCAGGGCCTAAGTTTTTGGAGTGGATATTTTAGTACTTGATGTTTGCTGACCGAATTTTTAGGCACCGTCTATTTTTCTTAAGCCCCTAAACTTTTAAAATTTGCATTTCAACCCCAATATTTAAGTACTTACTTTCGAAAATTTGAAATTTGTGCATTTGTAGTCTCTCATTAAGTAGTATTTGAGGTCCTCTTTCATTTGGTATCAAAGTCACATGACCAAAAATAATTAAAACTATTAATCTAATTAATGATTAATTAAGTTAATTAATTGTATTTAATGTTTGAATCATCACCTGCCTACCCTGATCCGAATTATTCACACATTGTTCACTCACTGAGAGGAATTTCTTTAATAGCACCACAATTAAACTGTATCACTGATATAGTTTTATAATTAAAAGCCGAATTAGCCAAAATTAAGACTGAAGGAGCTTAAGAAGCACTTATTTGTAATTCACCTTTCTCCAGTTAACAAAGTTAGGTATAGAAAAAAATCTACTTCAAGTATTAGTGCTTCATTTCAGCATAAATATCCTTTCCAAAATCCAAAAAATAAAAATCCATTTCCTTTGCATGATATAAAAATCCAGAAAAAAAGTAGGAGAAAAGTCAGCTAAAAAATATCTAAAAAGACAGAAAAAGAAGAAGATGATGGAGTATAAGCAGTATACTCTTGAAGTACTACAAAATATGTTCGAAAAAGAACAAAATCCTGAAGAATTAAACAAGAATATGAGCGCAATTAGTGATAAACATGACGTGTTGTTTGGTGATAATGAAGAGACAAATAATATCCAAATAGAAGAAGAAATATATCAATAGATGAATTTGATTAAATTTGAAGATCTTAACATGTTACCATTAGAAGAAGTCAAAAGAAGACTTGATAAAAAAAAACAAGGTAAAATGATTGTTGAAAATGAGATCAATGAGATTGGAGAAGAACTCGACTCAGGGGAAATAGAGACCAATTTAGTTAACAATATTGTTCATAAGCTTGAAGAATTTGGTGAACCTTCTTGAAGAAATACTCATTTTATAAGACCTAGGTACGTTCCAATAGGATGTACAACTAATTTTTCCTTTGAGTTTATCCCAAGGAAAACTACAACTTTTGAAGAGATTGGCCTGATCCCAATTAGTCACATGGGATACGTCTTAAACATAGATGGAACTCGTAACTGGGAAGAAATATCTAAGCATTGAAAAAAAGGCATGAATAGTGTCTTAAACCTGAATACTACATGGACTATTACACATTTTCTAAATTACATCGAACATAGTTTTTCTGGTACTGTATCTAATTGGTATGATTCATTAAATAAAGATGGCAAAAATACATTAAGAATGATGGAAGCACCAGTTGCAATGTTCAAAAATCTATGTTAGGAAATTGAAACCGAATTCATCATAGCTAAACTTCATTTTGAAGAAAAAGGAAGAGAAAGACAGAGAAAAATTAATAATATAGAATTATGGGACATGAGATATCTGAAAAATTATATTCTGAATTTAGTCAATATTATTACAAAATTGGGCACAATGAAACTAATCTTGGTATGTTCTATGACAAATTGCCATATCCTATAAATTTCATAATTAATGAAAAATATATTGCATGGTTTGAAAGAGTATATGTCATTGATTCCCTTGGTTCAAAAATCTCTTATTTAAAAAAATGGGTCAATGATCAATGTCTTGATCTCTAAAATCAAAAGAAAATCAAGAAGCAATTTCTAACTTGTTGGGATTCACCTCACCAATGGGGAAAGAAACCTGAAAGGAGAAGAAAAAGAAAACTTTATAAGAAAAAGAGCTCTAATAAACAACGAGGAGAGCAATATAGAAGAAAATAGTATAACAAACCAAGTCTTAAAAAATGAAGATTTTTTAGGAAAGTAGCATATTGTCCTGAAGGGAAAAAATTACTGTAAATGTTGGGCATACGGAGAAGTAGGATATTATGCTAATAAATGCAAAAATAGGAAGAATAATAAGCTAATTTAAACCCTAGGAAGTCTAGATTATGTTGAATTTATTAAGGATGAGGCATTAGACCTAGCCTTAAGTGGCAACAAAAGAGTTGTTGAAATTATATTGGATAATGAATATGAAGAAAGTGATTATGAAGAAACAAGTCATATGATGGCAAGTAGCTCGATTAGTCTCGGTGATCTTCAAGGAGAAGAGTTTGTGGTAGACAATGATAACAAAGAAGTCAAATGAGATTGGGTCCTTCCCATAATTCAAAAAGACATTATCTATAAAAAAAATTCATCTTTCAATTAAAAAGTAAGTATGTATGTGAAATGATAGAAAGAGATCTAGAAATCAAAGATTGTGAGTTTGATGTAGGAGAAGTTAATCTTATTAATTGAAAAAATATCCTTAAGCAAAACAAAGATAGAAAGTACAGGTATATCTATGTTGGAAGTATGGCAAAGATATTGGTCTTTATGGTTTGCTCTGTGATATTAGGCATATCAAATTTAATAATCAAATTATCATAGGGATTAAGACCAATCTATGTAATGGATTAGTGGGATTCAATTGTCGACTTGGATATTAAGTAAGCCTACAGTATGAATTTGTCAAAAACTTCATATCCCTTAAGATAAAAACAGTTGGGATGAACATGAAAAGAGGGGTATACCCGTTGAGGATATTTTGGAAAATAGAATAGATCCAAAAACTAAAGTGACAATGATAGAGGCAGAAAAATTTGAAAGTCCTACCCTAATGCAAAAGATTCAAAGGATAAAGTCTAACCTGGAGGAGACAAAAATTGACCGTTCTTAGATATCTAGCTTTACCAATCCTACTAACATCAATAAGAAAAATATGATAAAAATTGATGAGAAGGGTAAAATTATTATCAAACCCCAATTATTAAGAAGCATGAGCACAAGATCAGAATGGGGAGAATGGTCTTCATCAGCTAGACAAGAGTTTAAAGAAGATGATACAATTAGTATGACCAGTGAAAGGAGTAGAATAAATTTTGAACCCACAAGACACAGTGTTGATCGAAGTATAAGTCTAGATAGACAGGTCATTGGGTACAAAATAAGAATTGTTAGTGAACCAATCTATGAGGATGAACTAGTCAAAAACATGGCTATGAAGATATGCTATGAAGCTACCAATACAAGTCCTAATAGTATCTATATCCCAATAAAGGTATGTTTAGAGGGATATCATAAATAAGAATTGTGTGCTTACATAGAAAGTGGTTGTTCTATATGCTTTAGAAAAAGATCATTATTTCCAGAATTTATGTGAAAAAAAGCTAAAAATCTATTACAAATAAGGATAGCTGACAATAGTATTATGAACCACAATAAAGCTATAGAAGAGTTATCCACAGAATTAAGAGAAGTTCAATGTATTATACCAGTTTTATAGGCTACTGTTCAACCGTCTCATGATATGATTATTGGAAATAATTTTCAGAGATTATATTCTCCATGCACACAAACCATAAACCAAATAATATTCACAGTTAATGGTCACTCAGTTCCTATTGAAAAATTAAGCAACACTTACACTCATCAGAAAATTGAGTTTACACGCAGCCATCGTTGTGAGAAGGTAATGCCTGCACAACGTGAGGTAACGTTAACAATCTCATTACTTGAGTTATCTATTAAAGAGCAGATTGCCGAACAACAAGAGAAATTGTGCAAAAAACTCTACTATGATAATCCTCAAAAATTTTGGGATACAGATAAGTCATTTGCAAAAATTACTTTGTTAAATCTCAATACTATTATTCGAGTTAAACAAATGGTGTATGCATGCTAAGACATCCAAGAATTTGATAAATAGATCAAAGAGCTTCTAAATAAAGGATTAATCAGAAATAGTAAGAGTCCTCACACCAGTCCCGCTTTCATGGTAAGAAATCATGCAGAAGAAAAAAGTAGAAAAGCAAGAATGGTGATCAATTACAAAAAGCTTAATGATAATACTGTCTTTTATGGTTATTATATTCCTAACAAAACAGTCCTTTTCAATAGAATTCAAGAAGCCTCTTGTTTCTCGAAAATGGGTTGCAAAAGTAGGTACTGGTAAAATAAAATGGATGAAGAAAGCATTTTGGTAACTGCTTTTAGTGCCCCTTAAGGGCATTATGAGTGAGTAGTAATGTCATTTGGTTTAAAGAATGCACCGTAAACATTCCAAAGAAGAATAGATAACATCTTCAAAGATCTTAATTATTGTTGTTTAGTTTACATCGATGACATCCTTGTCTTTTCCAAAATCATAGAACAGCACAAAGATGATGTATTAGCTGCCACCCAAAGATACATTGATCATGGTATTATACTTGGTATGAAAAAGTGCATTTATGCTACACAAGAAATTGAGTTCTTAAGCCAGGAGATAAAAGGTGGACAAACCATCCTACAAACGCATATTTTGAAAAAAAATAAAGAATTTTCTTGAAAATATTGGAGATAGAAACCATTTAGAAAGGTTTCTTGGATGCCTCACCTATGCTTCAGATTTCATTAAAGATTTAGTCAGACTAAGAAAGCCATTGCAGCAAAAACTTAAGAAAGAAGTAAGTTGGACATGGACCACTAGTTATTCAAAAATTGTTCAAAGCTTCCAAAAGATGTGTAAAAATCGTTCTTAATTATCTAATGAACGAGATAATTTAATTCTTGAGACAGACGCTAGCAATGACCACTGGAGTGTGGTACTCAAAATGAAAGAAGGAGAAAAACTCTGCAAATATTGCAGTGGAAGTTTTAATAAGGCAAAATGCAACTATCCACAATGAAAAAAGAAATCATTGCAGTCATAAGGGGAATTGAAATGTTCATAATCTTTTTAACCCCAAAACCTTTTCTTATTCAAACTTATTGCAAAGGAATACTTGGTTTTCTGAAAAAGAATTTATCAAATATGCAGGCGCAAGGGTGACTCCTGTGTTAACAATTATGGCTTAACCAGTTTTTTCTTCTCTATTGAACATATACAGGGATCAAAGAAGTCTCTAGCGGATAGTTTAACTTGAGAACTCGCCAATGCTGATCATTAGAGCAGAACTCCTATTAGAAAAGGAGAAAATCCATAATGAAATACCATTGCTACTAGAACGGGTTTCTCATTCTAGTAAAATCCATATTGATAATTTGGAATTCCGCATAAAAAGTAGATCATACTTTGGTTTGGTATCTTATGCCTACCTCTTAGCCCAAAGATTTTTCCTTCTTGAGTTAAAAGTTAATTGCCTAAGGTGTCCTTATGATATCAAGAAAAAATAAGTTTTCATGTTCAAGAAAAATGGTTCAATGAGTGGAGTGTCACTTGCATCGACTATTATCATAATTATTCCTATGATATTTGGGAATCATGGAGTACTACAATCTACTTTCCTGATAATTCTGCAGTTGATGGTGTTAGTTTCCCAACAAATTCAATCTCTTTAAATGACCGCATCATTAAAGCATGGGAATACGGGATGCTAGTTTATTTTATGAAAATCCCAGATCCGAAGTTTCCATTTTTCTCAAGACTAATTAAATTTCAGCAATGCATGTTCAAAAGGATCCATTGGATTCTTACATCTTCTGATGGTCATTCCATATAATAGATGTCTATATGTGGAAGTACATTGTGCAATAATCGAATATGAAAATGGAAAAGCCAAACCAACCCATTATCTTATTCAAATTGTTGATATCGATGATTCCAATGATCAATTACAAGAATGGTTTCAGAATAACAAGGATTAGTTACGGATCTTTTTTTAGCAAGAGCCATCGAATTTTACTACATTTATCATCAAAGTTGGGCATTAATTGAACGAGGAAAAACACTAATGCATTGCGAAAATACTATTTTCGCCAATGACAATGATTTTAACAAATACATGAAGGTAGAGGGAGCAATTTCAGAATACATCTTTGATTATCTCTTTGATGTTGGAGCTGAAAAATTCTTATCAGAGAAAGGGAAGAAATATCTTCTTGAGTTATTTGAGCAATGGGACACAGAGCATCTTCAATACAATGAAGATTTTGATGATTTTCGAATGATAATGGTCTGGAAGATATTATTAGATATGAAGGCATGCAGAATCTCAATAATGATGATTGGTCTTGTCATCATTAAAAGGCTCTGAAAAATGGTTCCTCCATTATTGTACTATTTTGACAAGTGTCAGGTCTGTAAAATAAGATAGTCTACTGTAGCCACGTGAAAAAGCAGTATGTATTGTAGCCATGTGTAAAAGCAGTATGTACTGTAGCAATTATGGCATTCTATGTACCCCCATCCCCTTTATAAAAGGAGAGGTTAAGTGTTGAGAAGGGACACAGTCATTTGAGCATACTTGAGCCAAAGAAAAGTCAGGATTCTCTATTTCTCTATGAGCAAGCATCTTTGATGATCTTAGTAGTTTAAGTCCTCTTAAATCTTTCCATTGCAATATTTCCACTTTCAAGCTTTCAATAGAAGAAGTTTCCCAGTAGGGAACATTATTCAATTGAACCTTATATCTTAAATTTTATAATTTCTTAATTAAAGTTCCACTATCCTTTAAAGTATAAAAAACTTGATTAGTGACTATGGTCCGAGGTAGGAAACGAAACAGATCTATATTGTGCCTGATCTAAGGAATGTATGGTTAAGATAAGCAATCTCTATAAACAGGAAGCTAGAGAAATGCCAGGGTCTAACGCCAACTAAGTTCAGGTAATGGTCGAAACTCTCTAATTAAGTTTTAATTATTTTGCTAAGCATGGTGGGCCTATAACCATAGAAAGTATAATATCTAAGATATAAATAGTAGACAGTGATAACTAGTACCAGTAAAGTCATTATAAGAAGTTTAGTTATTCAAAACAAGTATATTTCCAAAAAAAATCCTAAAAATAGCTTATTTGCATATTTTACCCAATTCTGAGGGTCTTTCTGCAATTTCTAAGAGTTTTCGGCCATATGTGAAAAACAAAAGAGCACGGGAGGTTTTAAAAAATCAAAACAGGTTTTCAGAAGGTAGCAAAAAATTAGAGCATCATAGTTCAGGATACTAAAAAATTAAGCCAAAAAAGTGAGACTCGAAAAAATAAATGATACCTATGTCAAGGTACTAACAGATCAATAACCCCTCAATCTTTATCTTACAAATGCTAGAATGGGTGGATGCCTAAAAATGTTTCCCTCCCTCAATCCAAGCTTCTCATTAATCCAAGCTTCACAACCGTTGATCAAAATCTTAGGCAATCTCAGCCCCTGGATTTATCTTGATAACCGTCAATCTCTCCCTTTTTACTGGGTACATTAGGTCTCAGGTTCGATTCCCCCCTCCCTCATTGTATTGTACTTTTTACCTCTCCCTTTTTACTGGGTACATTAGGTCTCAGGTTCGATTCCCCCTCCCTCATTGTATTGTACTTTTTAGTGGACATATTAGATCTCAAGTTCTATTCGCCCCTCCCTCATTATATTATTCCTTTTTACTGGGTACATTAGGTCTCAGGTTCGATTCCCCCCTCCCTCATTGTATTGTACTTTTTACTAGACATATTAGGTCTCAAGTTCTATTCGGCCCTCCCTCATTATATTGTATTGCCCTTTGTGGCTTATACAGACCAAAACGTTTTTTATTTCCATCATTATTATTAATATTTTGTATTTTTCAATACAAATACCAATTTGAGCATGTATTATTAGAGATAATAGAATAATAAATACAATTTTCATGATTATTTTCATTATTACTATTGTTGTTGTTGTCGTTGTCGTCATTGTCGATATCGGCAATGCTATCTTCCTCTTTGAATTTGATAACATAGTCAATATTAATTATGGTCATCTAATTATCAAAGAGAGATTAGGAGATTATAATGGATATAAATTTTTTTATTATTTCATTATTATAGAATAAGTTCATATTTTAGAAGTTTTAACTTAAGAGAACTGAATTATAATTACTAAATAAGCCGTAAAACCTTATGTAACACCTTATTATTAATACATAATATAATATACACATTTATATAGAAATAATAAACATTTTTTATTTCCATGATTATTATTATTATTATTTTGTCTTTTTTTGATACAAATATACATATAGCATGTATTACTAAAGATAATAGAAATATAAATATGATTTCCATAATTATTTCCATTATCACTATTGTTGTTGTTGTCGTCGTCATTGTCATAATCTAACAAATGCTAAAATGGATAGAGTGCTCATAATTGAGAAATTCTCAAATACTGCATGGGGAGTGATTTGTGGAGTTTCAATAGATAGCAACCGTGAATTTAAATTCAAGAGTGAATCCTTACCATTCAATTATTCACATTATTTTAAATTTTAAAACATTTAGAAATTAATTTGATTTAAAATTTTAAAATTCATAAAAATTGACAGGTCTCACAGGTCCCAGGATCGAAACCTGGCTCTGACGGAAGAGTTGTTTCCCTGCGCTCCTTTGTTTTTTTGCTCTTCAAATAGCAACCGTAGATTTAAACTCGACAGTGAATCCCGACCTTTCAATTATTCACATTATTTTACATTTTAAAACAATTAGAAATTAATTTGATTTTAAATTTAAAATTCATAAAAATTCACAGGTCTCACAGGTTTCAAGATCGAAACCTGACTCTGATAGAAGAGTTGCTTCCCTACCCTCCTTTGTTCTTTTGCTCTTCAATTTTTTTTCCCAGACAAATCCCAGGATCGAAATCTAGCTCTAATAGAAGAGTGGCTTCCCTCCCTTCCTTTGGTCTTTCGCTCTTCAATTTTTTAATTTTTTCCCCTATTTCTGTTTGCCAACAGCTTGAGGAAAAGCATGAAATAAGATAAGTTTACTATGAAACTTTCCAATAAGGGTTGAACTAATTCTCTCCACATACTTACTCTTTTATTGATTAATACTGTGGTCAATGGCCTTGCGATATAAGGTTTTTAATAAAAAGTAAAAGTTAATATTCTCAACATTATTGCACATAGTAAAAGAATTATATACACATCTTTATAAGATAAGTGTAAAAATGAATGGTAGTCTAAGAATACTTCTCTCACTCAATTCAAGCTTTTCATTAATTCCGTCAAAGTACTCAAAACAGTTAGAAGTTAATTTGATTTTAAATTTTAAAATTCATAAAAAGTCACTAATTGATATCCCCCCATTTCCCTGCTTTCCCACGTTACCCTCTCTATCGTCAATAACCACCTAAAATTACATTCCCGTCAACAGAGGATCGGGAAGATGTGGATATCGGGGACGGTTTTCAGCGGGAAAAACAAAAAAAAATTATATTTCATTATCATTATTTTTGTAGCAGATCTGAATTAATTAGCAATCTTAGTATGTCATAACTTGAATCATTAATTTGTATTAACATACGGTATGTAAAGTATATCATATGATCATAAACTTTTATTTTACATTTCTTTTTTGGGGGGGGGGAAGCTACATTTCATCGATGAAGTATATATATATATATATATATATATATATATATATATATATAAACACACACACACACACACACACACACACACACACACACACACACACATATATATATATATATGCATATAGATTGAAGTTTTTTTTTTGGAAAAAGAGAGAGACAGATGGATGAGAGAGAAGGCGGAGATGAGAAATAGAAAGAATTGTCACCATTTTCTTCCTCTTTAGGTACAATCACTAATCTGAATTTTACCATTTAACTCTCATCCCCTTGATTTTCCGACGAGTTTGGTGTCGAAGGCGGTCCGATCGGCTTCGATCGGCATGGTGTCATCTTCCTTGGAGTAGGGTGGTGGTTTGACGGTGGAACCGACGATTTAGACGGCGGCTTGGGACATCGACGGCTGGGATTTCGCCGGCGACGTTGATGACGGTTTGATCGTAGACCGAATCGACGCGGGAAATCCGAGGGTAGTATTTGGACTGGTACCGAGTCTCCAGGAGACCAACAATGCTACTTCTGAACTGAAGGGTGCACTTAAAAAGTAATTTCTCTCTTTAACTATCTGAATATCTTTTTTTGTTTAATTGATTGGAGATATTAAATTATTAATTGTCGTTTGTTGTTTTATTGTTCGTCATTTAGTCATTTGTTCGGAAGTTCTAATTCTGATTTCCGATCATATTTATGGTACGTTAGAGGACTATTACATATGGGTAAAAAATCATGAAAATCCTAAGTCTATTCAAGTGATGGTCGACATATCTTTTTAATAATATTTTTTAAAGGTTTATTTCATTAGGCATCGTGCAAAAACACGGGTTTATTTTATTAGGCATCAAGAAAGGGCTATGTGGTATATTTTAATTTCTTTTCTCAACATTGTAGTAACTATGTAATGGAAGTTTACTTATGGTAGAAATTTAGATTGTGTTATTCCAAATCTTAATTACTAATGGTGTATAGTGTTGAAATTAGCAACAATATTTTATATGTTTTATTGTTGAAATGAGCATTAATATTTTACATGTTTTGGTATTGAAATGAGCAAGCATATTCTACATTTAATCAATTTTTAATAATTAATGTATTTCGCTTTTTTCAAAAAAAGGACAAATTTGATAAATATTAATTTCCTATTTGGCGTTTATAATCCGGATTCAATGCAAAGAAATATATTTTTCAATGTTAAGTAAAACTTTAATTTTGAAAAACTTAAATTAAAACAAAATAAGCATCTGACTTTCTATAATGATAAATTTGATAAATATTGATTAGTACACAATATTAATTTCTACACATATACAACCATAAGAGTCTTTGTCATTGGTTTTTAAATTTTTAAATTTTTTGTAAAAAAAATATATCTTACATTTAAATGCTCCGTGCATAGCACAGATCCATACTAGTAGGTTAAAACAATGCAATGTTGAGTAGGTTAAATCACAATGCTAACGAAACCATTCTAGAATATCATTAATGGTTTGGACATTATTGAGCATTTAAATTATTGAAATTAATCATTCAGGTTGGTATTGTGTATTCCTGCTATAAGCATTGAGCATTCAAGGAAAAGATGTTGAGCAATCAGACTTAGAAAATTAGCTGTTGAAATTAACAACGTTGAGCATTCAAACTAATCATGTACACTGAGTGCTACTAAGATATTTGAAGAGCATTTCTTTTTCATGTTGACAAACATTATTTGTAGAGATTGTCCTGTGTTGCGAACTATTTAATTTATTGGTCGATGTGAGTTGATTTGCTTATTAACGCTTGTATAATTTATTGAAAAGCTTTTGATTCATATTAGGGGGAAGATTTCTCTTGCAAAGTAGTAATGTGTGACAGTGCATATATTGCACTTGCCTAAAGTGTCGCCCACATTTCTTAGTTAGCATAGCAAATTTCATGATGTCATTTCCACTCTACGTACTGTAGTGGGCCAATATGCATTATCCAAGGTTGGCCAATATGCATTATCCAAGGTTTGGCCCACAAATGTACAGAAGTAGAAATACCCACTAAACCTGAGTTATTAGCGTATATTATTTTAGGAGTTTATAGCCAAACCTTTGATTGAATTTTCCAGACATTAAAGAATGTTACCTTTTTTTAATTGACTCATGTCATTGAACTTTTGTACCTATAAAAAAATCCAACATAACCTATCACAACTAATTTTGTAAAAATTTGAATTTTATAATGTTAAGTTCCTCTTTTGGTTTTTTCCTTGGTCTTCTTCGTCCTTTTCCTCTTGCTACTCTACTGCTAACTATTAATAATAATGATAAAATAAAAATAACAATAGCAGCAGCAGTAGCTGCACAACAACAACAACAACAATAGCACCACCAACAACAATAGTAATAATAAGGATTTTTAGGATATAATAATCTGAAGTTTGGGATGGTTGAAAGCAATAGTCTGACTTCGAATTAATTGTCAGTAGTACACATGTTGTATTTTATCGTATTGTTTGGGCAATTTTGACTTCGAAATAAATGTAGGTAATTTGATTTCATATGTTTGTGCTATTTTAAGGTGATGTCATTTGTAATTACCTCAAAAATACAATCGAGAATTACCTTGTACTACTGAAAATAAATATCATCAAAGTTCAGAGTGTTGGGGCCACACTTCCTAAGGTTGGATTATTAGTTTTCATCACGCCCAAAGTTTGCATTATTTTATTCCAACAACAACAACAACAACAACAACAACAACAATAATAATAAATAAATAATAATAGTGGTGATGATGATGATGATAATGATAATGATAGAAATAGTAATAGTAATAGTAGTAGTAGTAGTAGCAATAATTTCACCTTTGGGGTATCAATTAGGAATATCGTTGAGCTTAACACCTAATAAACTTATCTTTTTGGGTGTTTATTTTTACAAATCCATCATTGAGTCAACAGTGTTTTGACTCGTCTATTTGGTCATATAGTCTTATCATGCGGGGATGATTTTTATCTCCAGTGCATTACTTTTGTTTATGTCTAGCTTTCATTCTTTGTCTAGAGTATCTATTTTTAATTTATTTTATAAATCATAAAAAGGCTAGTAGATTATCAAGGACATGTTCTCTTCACTAGGAAGAAATGCATAGGAAGTGGGAAAGAATGGGAAAGATGGGGGAACGACTCTTTTCATGAAGGACTGGGAAGTATTGGGAAGGAATAGCAGGCTAGGAATGGCAGAGTTGAAAACAGGGACATATTTTTCTTTTTTAGGGGGAGTTTCGGTGCAGGACAATACATCCCTACGACGAAATGTTCAATATAAGACGGGAAATTAATTTAGCAGTTGTGTGCAGCTGGCATTTGGTGATACCCTAAAAATATTGTTTTACTTTGTGGCTTCGAGTCCAGTTTTTTGCAACGCTATTCGCTTTTATTTATGAGTTTCCTTCTTATATGTATTTCCCTTATTCGGCTTGTTTCCCTCTATAATGCCATTCTCAATTCATCAGTAATCATCCATCCTTTATTTTATCCTTCTTTATTTTGTAGTTTCTAAATTAAAAGTTAACATTTTTCTTTGTGGATATCTTTTTAAGAATTATCTACTTTGTAGCTACCCAACTATAGTGCATAAATTTCTAGACCTCACAATGATGAAAAAGAATTGTTTGGTCCATTTAACTATGGTCAAATTTGACTTTTTAGGACCAGCATGCTTTCAAAGATGAAATTGCAGATGTGGTGATTAGAGGTGTTCATGGATTAGGTACCTGAACCAAAAGAGATTTTGGTTTAGGTACTCAAAATTTTGAATCGAGAGAATGGTGAATCGTTTCACAACTGAAAATTATTGAGTATCTAAAATCAAATACCCAATAATTTCAGTTTGGGTTTTTCGTTACCCGATAACTTGATTTCTATTAACCCCTACTAATTTTTTGTTGTATCTTTACGGTTCTTGTTTATGGTCTAAAATAAAATACCACACATTGCACTTAATAATCATATCACTAATATCATATCATCATTAGTGCAATGCAACGCAATCAAAAGTAATTATCTTCTGGGGCATAGCAATGCATATAAGCACGCATAACAGTGCATGATTTTTGAAAACAATTCTTTAAGAAAAAAAAAATTGGATTTTTGGGTCCCAAACCCTTAAAATGGTTTAACCATACTCAAACCAATTATCCAAAAAATTTATCGGTTTGGCACCCAAACTGAATTTTCCAAATATTTTGGTTTAGGTACCCGAATTTTCTGGTCAGGTAGTGAATTTTTGGTTTGGGTGATTGGTTTCGAATACTTTTGAGCACCCCGTGGTGGTGCAATATTGCAAATTTACCCTTGCTTCAATATGCAGTCCCCCCCTACTTTTGATTCCCTTCATTCTTGCGCATAATGAACCGTTGCATTGACGATAAAAAAATTCCTTTTTTTTTATTTAAGGCAGCGAACTCCCTCTTCTTCTCCACCTCTCTCTTTTGCACTTCCTTTTGCTACTCGTCTACTTCCTCTTCCCTTCCCATTTGTCAAGCGCCATAGATAGAAGGCTTTGGTAAGCATGTTAATAATTCTTTTTTATTTTAGAAATTGAACTTGTTAAAGGGATTTTTTAGTTTATATTGTAAAGTGTGGTTTATGAGAATCTATAAATTTTGAGAATTATAACCTTAATTTTTATTATTTCTATGATAGGAAAGATGCATAGTTCAAGTAATTCTTGAGATGGAAGAACCAACTACTTCTAATATGATGTGGAAGTGATACGGATAAGATGCAGACAACAAGTTAACATCAAAATATCAAAACCTTGCAATAATCCGCAAAGATATTTTGTAAATGCTCATCATATGTAAGATTTAGGCTGATGTATATGGCATACAAGTAAGGGCTGAAGAATTGAGAGGTTATGATAGTTTGAGGGCAGTTGAGTTAGAAGTGAGAGAGATAAAACGAGTTGCGATAGAAATCCATGCTAGGATGATATTTGCATTGATGATTATGATAGCAATCCTTGTGGTTGTTGCAATGAAGTGATCGTAGCTTGACATAATGCTAAAAATATAAGAGAATAAGAGCATTAATATAGAAAGCTTGGCATATCTTACACAAAATATTAGCAACTACACAATTGTCTTCTTAGTTTATATAAAGTGGTGTTAATTGTACTCACATCCAGTGACTTATAAAAATGTAGCATCCATGAACAACTCTTTAAAAAACTAATCATCCCCAACCATACATATCCTATTTTTGCACTTTACCATTTTTATTTTTATTTTTTGTAAAAAAGGTAAGCAATACAATCTAAGCATCCCTTCTCTCAAGGGATCTCCCTAGATTATCCGCATAAAGAAAAGGAAAAAGGTTTGTAGGCGGAACCACATTCCATACAACCATGGAATGGACGGAATGACCAAATTTTGTCAGCCAATCGGTGGTGCAATTACCTTCTCTAAAAATGTGATGAATAAAAACCGTATTACATAAGTGAATGTAAGCAAATATGTCCTGTACGAGTACTTGTATTTCCCAGGGTGATTGAATATGACCTTGAACGGCTTGAATGAGAGTTTGGTTGTCTCCTTCTATGTGAATATGAGTGAAGCCTGCTTGTACTACGACTTTGATTCCGTTGCGCATAGCTGTTGCTTCTGCTATCAAGATTGAGGATGCTCTTAAGTTGAATGTTGATGCTTGAATGAACTGCCCCTCTCAGTTACGGATGATGAAACCTCCTGCTGCACCTTGTGATGATTTGGATCTATCAAAATTGATTTTGATGAACCCCCCTTGTGGCTTCCTCCATGCTATCTAGTAGATCTTCTTCCGGTTGGTGGCTGAAGGATGTGGATGTGGTGGTTGAAATGTTTGTGTGATTTTGTGTCTAATACGCCATTCGGAGAAAGCTTTTTTGGCTCATATCAATGTTGTGCCTGGGTTAGGTGTTTCACTACGAAACATCATGTTGTTCCTTGTTTTCCATATACTCCATAACAACGCAACTAATCTATCCATTTTGACAGCAAAATCGGCAGCTCTAGCAGCATTAAGCATTTGTAGCAGGCCAAAATGTGGGTTAAAAAGGAGATTTGTATTAACCCAGTTATGAGAAGCTGCTAATCTCCAACAATCCTGTGCAATGTTACATCTCAAAAACAAATGATTCGTAGCTTCAGTCTCTGATTGACAGAAAGGGCAACGAGAATCAATATTCATGTCTATGTGAGCCAAGGTGCCTCTAGTATGAAGCGATACATGGCAAATTTTCCAAAGAAATTTTTTTTGCTTTGGCATGATGTCTAATTTCCAAATCCAATTATACTCACAAACAAGTGGATTCACAAGGTCTAACCCATGGGCCGCCCAAGTTGTTGTCTTAGTAGAAAACTGGCCATTGCCAGAGAGTCTCCAACAGACAGAATCTGGAATGAATTCGCAGGGATAGGAGTTGCCAGAATCAACTGTAGGTAGACAGAGTCAAATAGTAAACTGAGTTTTGCAATATCCCATTCCTTGCTTGCCGTTAAAAACTGTGATACCTTAAGGGAGGTATCAATGAGGGATAGGTCCATAACCTTGAGTAAATTAGCTAAGCTATCATTTGCACACCAATTGTCGAGCCAGAAATTAATACTTGTTCTGTCACCAACCGTCCATCTTACTTGTTTTCTAAATTGGTATCGATTCTGAAGTATACACTTCCAAGCCCACGAGTCGTTCTTTTTGGCTTTAATAGCAAAGAAGTTTTCATCAATTTGGTATTTTGCCTGCATTGGTTCCACCCACAGGCTCTGATTATGGAACAATTTCCAGCTTAATTTGCTTAGAAAGATGTTATTAACTGCTTCCATTTTTCTAAGCCCAAGTCTCCCAGTCTTTTTGGGCTGACAGATTTTGCCCCAGGAGACCATAGGTAGGCCCTTATTGTCATTTGACTTTTTCCAAAAAAGTATCTACTAATTTTATCAATCTGGCGATGAGTTTCTTTGGGTAGTTGAAAGCACTGCATTGTATTCGCAGGCATTGATTCGATGTTTGAGTGGATAAGTGCCAAGCGCCCTGCCTTAGATACATGTCTAGTTTTCCAAGTTTGCAATTTTGCAGCTGTTCGATTGACTAATTCCGAAAACGTTTCTGTTTTTGGCCGACCCTTGAAAACTGGACATCCAAGGTACTTACCAAGGTTAGCTTGGTGCGTAATATTGAAAATGGATGACACAATTTGCTTGTCATGACTAGTTGCATTGCGAGAGAATGTGAGTGACGATTTATGGAAATTGATGAGCTGGCCAGAATTTTGACAGAACTTACGTAGTACAGAACTTAGCTCACAATAAGATTCAAGATTAGTTTTGCAAAAAAGAAGGTTGTCATATGCAAAAAGTAAGCATGGGATTTTAGCAGCTCGTGGGGATATTTTGATACCAATCCCGCACTTTTTCCGATGAAGTGCCTTACGAAGGGTCCTGGTTAGAACTTCCATGCATAAAATGAAAAGATACAGGGAGAGGGGGTCTCCTTGGCGGAGTCCTCTAGTAGGCGTAAAAAATCCACAGACGTTATCGTGAACAATCACAGAGTAAGAAACGGTAGAGATGCGAGATTTAATCAATTCTACCCACTTGGAATGGAAACCCAGTTTGCGTAGTGTACGGAATAGGAAGTCCCATTCTATTCTATCATAGGTATTTTCCATATCAAGTTTGAGTGCTACCCAGGCCTTCTTGCCTTTCATATTATTGAATTTGGTAATGATTTCATGCGTAAGTAGGATGTTGTCATGGATGGACCATTTAGGCACAAAAGCACTTTGGATAGGGTCAATAATCTTTTCCAAAATCGGTCGCATTCGATTAGCGATAATCTCATAAATAATTTTGTAAGTAGTGTTGCACAAGCTAATAGGCCGAAATTGGGCAGTTGTCGCTGGCCGATTCACTTTTGGGATTAATGCAATAAACGTATGATTAATGCTTGAGGAGTTTGCCCTCTTCAAAAAAGGATCTTACCGCGTGACAAACGTCATCTTTAATAATGTGCCAATAATCTTGAAAGAAAGCTGCTTCGAATCCATCTGACCCAGGAGCTTTAAATTTGTCCATTTGGAAAAGAGCATCCTTTATTTCCGTGTCTTGAATAGGTTCTAATAATCTGCGATTGTCTTCTATGGATACTAAGTTGAGCATGTCCATTCCATTTCAGAGTTGACTGCTTGAGTTGATTTAAATTTGGTCGCAAAGCCAGTGAGAAACATTTTTGCAATTTGTACAGATTCATCAACCCATACTCTCGAATTATCCTTAATTTTCATAATTTTGCTTCTTAGCTTTCTTGCCTTCATAGATTTATGGAAGTAACAGGAGTTTCTATCTCCATTTACAAGCCAGTCTTTTCTTGTCATTTCCCCCCAATATTTCTGGTTAAAAAGATGCATCTTTTCCTGTTGCTTAATAAGTTTGTAGTGCCAGTTATTCAATCGAGTATTGTTAGGATCCTGCACTAATTTGGTTTCAACTTGAAGAAGCTTCTCCGCATTCCGTTCTAGCTTATGTTTAAAATTTCCAAAGGTGCTCTTACTCCATGTGTTTAAGATCCAATTTGATTTTTTTCAGTTTTTGTGCTAGTTGGTACATAAAGGTACCTTGCGCTCTCATTTTCCAGTTATGTTTGACAATATTATGCGTTTCCTGGTACTGAGCCCAAAAGTGTTGATACTTGAAATTAGTGCCACGCCGAGGGGGATGTGCTGGCTCCGTATTGAGCAGCACAAATGCACAGTCAGAACATTTAAAAGGACCATTGGAAACTAGATACCGGCAGAACAATTGTTCGCAATCCTCCCT
Source organism: Selenicereus undatus (assembly GCA_017589665.1). Lineage (NCBI taxonomy): Eukaryota > Viridiplantae > Streptophyta > Magnoliopsida > Caryophyllales > Cactaceae > Selenicereus > Selenicereus undatus. The sequence continues at coordinate 32,813,882 of JACYFF010010365.1, read as the reverse complement.
GAAAAGAACTCGATCAAGTTTTTCATAAATGAGTTGTCCTCTTAAGATTTTCTTCCAAGTGAAAACTCTCCCTTGGACATTAACTTTAGTACTTTGAGTGTGGGCCAAGAAGTCATTAAGTCGTCGTGTTCGAGAAAAAGTTAGAGGGACACCACCAAGCTTATCAGAACAACAGAGCATTTCATTAAAATCCCCCATAATACACCAAGGTAAATTAATGGAATTACTGAACTGTTCAAGATGGTGCCAGAAAGCATCTTTATCTTTCTCCTACGCAGGAGCATAAACTGTTGACAACATAAACTGCTAATTATTGGCTTTCTTGATAACATGACAGTGGATTGCCCTAGTTTCTTTTGCTAGAACAGCAACGTCAATATTGGATGGGTTCCACAAACACCAAATTCCACCCCTGTGATGGAAGGTTGGGATAGTGTCAAACTGTGAAAAACCCAGATTCCTTATAAGTAATTCCGTATTTTGTTTGTTAACCATAGTTTCGAGGAGAAACAGAATGTCAGGCTTAATGGTACGGTTAATAAAAGCTACTTCCTGTCGAAGTTGGTATTTTTTGGCCCCTTGTACATTTCAACATATGACTTTCATTAAAAATGATTGAGAAAGATAAAGTTCCAGTACATGGGTCGTTCCTTGTTTGACATGTGATCCATAGGATCGGTCAGTGAAATGGCCTTGGGAAAGAAGCGAGAACGCTCAATTCCACTCACCAATAAAATTTGCCGAAAAAGAATGAACCAATCATACAACATAGGTTCATAGGTAACCAATACCTCATACATACTGGTCAAGATACAAGAAAGTAGAATACAAGAATAACGACCAATCACGGTATTCCAAAAAATAAGACTTCCCATCTGGCCCCAGAAGACGGCATTGGTGAAATCGGTGATGCGAAGCATACAGTGCTGGCCCCAGCAGACTCGGAATGGGTATGGTAGTGCAATCCAAAGACAAAGAGAAGACCATAGAAGCTCACAACCTGTGTCAACAAAAAATGCAAAGTACAAGTACACAACGACGAAAAAAAGGAAAGAAACCAGGCAGAACCATTCCATTACAAAAAGTAAAGCCTGTAGCCAATGAAAAATCCAAAATGAAAGCTCCACTACCCTCCTTTGAGACACAAGAAAAGGCCATAAAAAAGCAAACCCAGAGTGAGATGAGCAGAAGACAGTGACATAAAAACCATGGCATAAAACTGTTAAACATCCTTGCACACCCATAACCATGCAATGAAGGAGACAAAAATGCCAAAAACAACTCCAATCAGGCGCAAAAAGGGGCGGGAGCCTGGTCAAAGTCTCAGTTAGTAGCCAAGCATGCCTGCTACTATCATCCTCAACTTGAAAAGAGTGGGACCTAAAGATGCTACTCCCCAGACACCAAGGGAAGGGAATCCCGGCAGCCGAGGGATGCACCCACATAGGGAGCCTAGTAATCGAAGCACAGGAGAGGGTCCAAACGTATGTGGCCAACCCCACCCCTGGCTGCGACCACCTAAATTGGCAGGAAGGGGGGCAATAAAGCTAGTTGAAAAATAAATCCAAGCCAGAATAAAGACAGAAGTAAGCTTGTGTAAGCAGAAAAACCCTCTGACAGGAAACCCAGGAAGCCAAAACCAGAAAGAGAGGATCCAGAAGCTATAGCCCCTGGCTGCCTCCACTCAATTTGGGGGCGGCAAGCAGGGGGGCAGCAAGGCTAGGGAAAAAAGAAGTCCAAACCAGAAGAAACAATATCAGTGTAAAAAACATGAAGGTAAAGCATAATATACCAAGACGAACAACTTCCTGTAGCATCATCAGAAAGGAAGGTGAAAAGATGAACCCAGAAAAAAAAAAGGCCAAAGGCACCAGCATGCCCAGGGTGTCAAAAAACACAAACCCATAGCAAAGATAAAAAACTTCTAGCAAAAATGAGCAACCCAAATAGCAGTATAGTCTGATAACACAGTAGAAGAACGTAAAGGAACTGGAAAATATTATTACAAAGAAACAAGCAAATGTACAAAGTGAGACCAACCTATGAACAAAAGGTCCGAGCAGAGAACCTGGGACTAAAACCCCCAACCAACCACTAACACTAGTGGGGCCCATGATAGAAACCCAACAGAAAAGTATACAAAGAAATGCTAGGTGAATTACAAAATACATCACCAAAAGCTGGGGTTGGCAGCAAGAAATTTCAACGTCCCAGAACAGCAAAAAAACAAGGTTGGTTAGCATCATAACACTTAGTTGGCAGGATGAGAGGAACATTCATCCCCCTCCTCAAGCTTTCGTTTCTTGGAAGAGTTGGTAGAGAGCATCGCATCATTGAGATCGTCAAGTTCCAGATAGATATCATTCTCTTCCCCGTTAAGCTCCATGGCCTGGACAAATCCATGAGAGCTGAAGGAAATGTCATGAGAAGGGAAGTACAGTGTGTCGAGAGGCGAAGTAGGGCTGAAGGATTGAATAGCCGCAGGCAAAATAGGCATGTGAGTAGAGGATGGGGGGGAAACATGCTCAGTGGTTAAGGGAATGGGAAGACCAGACACAGCAGCCTCACTAAGGGGGTGAACCACAGGAGAAACACTTAAACAGGGCACAACTTGATCACTATCTTACTCAACAAGAACAACTTTACCTTTATCGTGAGAGGAAGGCAGATTAGGGTCAGGAGGTAATCGAGTGAGTAGAGGTTCAGATAAACGGATGCCACCAGGCCTAGGCTTGGCACTTGGAGGGCCAGCTGTGGAACGACCCCATTTTTTAGGGGAGACACGAATCCACTTCTCCTTCGTGTCAGGTTCAGCACTAGAGGAGGCTTCATGAGCAGGAGGGTGACCACTAAGATTATGAGCCTAAAACTTTTCAACCATAATTTCAATCTTGGGAAGAGAAGGGACACAAGGGCAAAGGTTGATGGTATGGGAAGGGCTTCCACAGAGAGCGCAAACTTCATGGAGAACCTCATAAATGAGGGGGATAGGTAAGTTACGATTGGGGGTGGGAATGGTGAGAGACCCAGGAAGAGCTTCAGTAATATCAAGATTAACACAGACTCTGGCAAACCGACCTTTTTATCTGAGCAGGGTGTGATGGTCAATTCGAATAACATTGCCAACATTACTAAGGAGGTTAGTAAGAGCCTCATGTGTCCAAAATTCCCAAGGCAAACGAGGAATACGAACCCACTGATCAATACGACCAATGGATACGGAATAAGGGTCAAAGTAAGGAATCCAGGAAGTAAGAACAAAGTTAAGAACCTTCACAAACCAAGGCCGATTGATCCAAACATAATTTTTGTCAGAAATAGAGGCAAACCTAAGAAGCACCCACCCATTTTCCAGTTCTATGTATTCAATTTGCCTCTTAACATGCTTCCAATCAATTTTAGTCTTAATGATAATAAGGGCCAGAGGGAGGGTGTCACTCCAGATTTTAGCAAGGAGGCAAAGCGCAATCAGCTCATCCAAGCTTCTAGCCACATGGGGGGAAGGGGGCAAAGGAGGAAGGGATTTATCAGAATGGAGCACGGTATGGGGGAAAGGGCTGTGGTCGGCTGTGGGAAGGCCATCAACACCATAGCGAACAGAGTCTGCATAACTAGGATCAGAGGGATTTACGAAGAGTGACTGGGGGTTCAGGTTGGGGGTGAGGAGCTGTGGGTGGGGGGGAGGGGAGTAGAGGGGTGAGGCTGGTCGGGAGGGTTGGGTTGAGGAGAGCAGTCAGTAGCAGGAGGCAGCCACGGATTAGATGCCATAGGGGAAAAGAAAAATTTAGGCACAACAAAGGGAGAAAGAAGCGTAGCAAGAACCAAATCCAAAGGGACAAATTTATAGTGGAAACAACCAAGTAGCCAGACCAACCAACTAGGCAAATAACACCAAGAAAAGCACAGACAAGGCACGAAAAATGTCAGAAATAAGAAAGGAAAACAGAGATTTACGAAAGAAAGCAACAGAGTTTGACAGACTGGACAATAAGCAACCATACTTAGCAGGCAAGAGTCGGCATCAGAAGGATCTGTAAACACAAAAGAACAGAAACACCACATACCTAATGGAGAGAATGAGGTAAGGGAAAGGATGTGACAGAACAAAGCATGAGTAAGCATCATACCACAAAATCAAGCCCAGATCACCACAAATAAAGGATGTCGAAGGGACCTTGGCGTGCAAGGTCGAACCAGAGTAAAGAAGCTGGAACACGGCACAGTCTGGCACAGGAACAACAGAGTCATGCTTCCCGAGAGTGCGTCAGATTGAACCTACAAACTGGAAGAGATGGGTCGAAGAGGGCCATAATCCCTCACCACAACAGAAGAGTCAGGAGACATCTTACACGGCAAGAGTCCCAAATAGGGCATCATCGTGGGGTCAGAGGAGCAATTAGGTACAGAATAGCAAGGAAAAGCAACCAGAACAGACGGTAAGAAGGTCAGAATAGGGGGCTTTTTCATGGCTGGGGAGGGGGGAGAGGGTGGCGGTGGATTAGGGTTAGGGATAGTAGGGAGCCAGAGAGCTTCTCTCTCTTGCAAGACTCTCTCTAGAGTGTTCTTCGGCTTTTGTACATGTACCAATGTACCATTTTTTGCACTTTACCATGCACCATGTATTTTGGCTATATAAAAATGTACAAAAACATAGTTCCTGTGGACCTAACTAATGTTAGGAGCTTTTAAGCAGCTAAAGGCTTCATGTTGAGATTGTATATATTTGTTGTCAATCATCCAAAATTTTCCTTAAGTCTGAACTTCAAAAAAAAAAAAAAAAAACTTATCCCCTCTCCTATTGCTGTGATTGAGAAATGAACTAAAATAATTAAAATATGGTAAAGTTGGGGGTAAGGGGGAAAAAAAGAAGAGATAGACATATTTCTACCTTACTTGTTTCTTGGCTGTGATTGAGATAATTGTGATTGAGACGGCTAGGAGAAGACAGTCAAATATGAAGTCTTGTGTTTCTTGTTTGTTGTATTGCACTTCTTGGGTGACATTCTTCTTGGTATTTTTGTTTTCCCATCTTTAGTCTACCTCAATGTCTTTGTTTTGATGACCAATTCCCCTCCTAGCCCACTGTGGCTTCTACCTTTATGACCAAATTGATGGCAAATACCACATTCGCAAGTTATTGACCTCTGAAATTGGTCTCTCTTAGTCACATCCTTTCTCCTAACCATCTTAGGCCTTCTTGGCACTCTATTTTTTCACTAGTGGTGGCCGTAACTTAGGCATGTCCCTATACTGTTGCAAAAGTGGTCCTAAAATGGGGTGCCCCATTACGCATATACTTATTTGGAATTTTCAATTAACTATGGATCATCTACAAAATCCTCTAAGTTGCTCCTATCCCTAATGATGCACCTTATGGCATGTTTGCAGGGGATTTGAGATACATCCCATGCCATGCAATCACAATGCCTAATGGTAAGATTAATTGCGAAGCTAGTAATTCCATCTAAAACATTAAACTCTCCCTTCTAGCAGGTGCGATAATATAATATCTATTATTAATTTCTAGCCTTTAAGAGGAAAGTTCTAATCCTATGACATACTTTCTCAGACCTTTCTTGCCAAGCATCAAACCTTTTAGCCATGGTAGATATGAATCTCTTCCTTATATGCAAAAGCAAAGAGACATAATAGGTTTTTGTATGAACATCTAAATAAGAGCACTGGAACTTTCAATAAATGTTGTCTTGTTATTTGGGACTTTAATGCTAAGATCAAAGGTGTACCTTGCACAATGTTGTAAGGGTTCTTTCATAAGCCAAGTGTAGCTCACTTGACTATCTATGTAAATAGCCTCCATTACTTTGTGATGGGCAAAGTGATTATAAGTATTAGTTGTAGTGTAATACAACTTGTGGAGGTTGACACCTAAATAGAATATTAAAAAATTCATTAACCATTACCTTAAACTCGAATAGAATGGCCTACATTGCTAGTTCATGCATAATATATAGCTTGAAGCTTTTGCTTGTTATCGGGATATAATCCCTATCAAAGTTTTTTATAATAATGTGTAGCACAAAGTCTCCTTGCAGACTCTGGAAACACCTCACTCATAGTGTTAATCATAGGTTGCATAAAATGTAACCAAGTTCATGTATAATCTGATAAGAAATCTTGTTAGAACAAAAGGGAGAAACACTAACCAACTGCTTGTCAAAAATGAATATAAATTTAGCAGTATCTTCACTGGAGAAGCATTCTTTCAAAGCTCTAAAAATTACAACTAGTTAGCCCTGTTTTTCTTCTTTAACAAACGTACATGCTAAGGGGAAGTGCATGTTGTTTCCATCTAGTGCCATTGCTACCCAAAAGAACCTCTTTATAAGGCCTTTTCAAGAAGCAATCATCAACATAATGAATGACCTACATTGCCTTAGAAAACCAGCTATAAGTGCCTCAAATGATAGGGGTGTTCATGGTTCGGATATCCGAACTAAAGGAGATTTCGGTTCGGGTACCCGAAATTTCAGGTCGGCAAAATGGTGAACCATATCCGAACCGAAACTTTCGGGTAATCGAAATTCGGGTACCCGAAAATTTCGGTTTGGGTTTTTGGTTACCCAATAACCCATTTTTTCTCAAATATTTTTTTGTACTTTGCCTAATAATTTTGTTGTACCCATAGTATAATTATTTCTATTTATGCTATAAAAAGTTGTCATGTTGAGCCAAGTTGCACTTTAAATTATTACACAATATGAGAATATCACCGGATATCTTATCACCATTCACATTTTAATTAATCCACACTTCCATAAGACATAAGCTTGTTAACACCATATTCATGCCCAACGCATTCAAATTAAATAATGCAACGAAGTCAAAGTACTTGTCTTCTTCGGGTTTGGGAATACTTGACTTAGAAAGTCTTTAGGGAAGGGATGATATAAAAAAAAGTTTAGAAAAGTTTTAAAAAAAGTTTCGGGTTTTCAGGTACCCAAATCTTCAAAATGCCCAAACCATACCCGAACCAATAACCGGAAAAAAAAAATATTGGTTCGGGTACCCGAACCAAAATTTTCAAATATTTCGGTTGGGGTACCCGAGATTTCGAATCAGGTAGCGGGTTTTCGGTTAGGGTTATTGGTTACGGATATTTTTGAACACCCCTATCAAATGAAATGAAAAGCCTTTTGAAAAGTGGATACCATTTGGGTTTTGGGATATCCATGAAGAGATCGAGCTTGGATTCTTTACCTTAATTTCCTCAATATACTTTAGCTATCTTGCATACGAATCACAGTGCTTGCCTTTAACTCAATCCTTTATCAATCTCTTAACTCTTGTGATAATATAATATGAGGAATCCTATCCATATCTTTCCATTAACAAGTTTTGGACATCAATTACTTCTATTTCAGGCCTTACTTTGTAGTCTCCATAAAGTGTCTTTGCAATCTAAGAATAAGAAACCATTGACTTTCTATCAAGTTTGGCACAACAATGCTTCCTTCTATATGCTTCCTTCTATAGATTTAACCTTCCAAGTGCATTTAAGGTTTTTGCATATTGCAATGGGTCTATACCTGTCATTTTTTACTCTCCTCAATAAGAAACCATCTTCAATTGCATAATCCCTAATCACTTCACTCCAACGGGTCTTGCCTACAAACATATCATCCACTACCAATGAGATTTTTCCATCCATTCCTAGACCACATCTCACCATTTCTATGCATCTAGCTTAAGTAATTTTTGACCATATTTACCTCATCAATAAAGTAAGGATCACCAAAGTTAGACTTTGGAGCCTCATCAGCCCTAGTATCATCACCCGTTCCCATACTAAATCTCTATCACCACCAGTATCTTGTTGTTTCTCCTTATCTTTTAAAGAATCATCACCATTAGAATTGGATCTTTCTGAATCCTTAGCCTCATTATAATCACTATCATTCTTGCTAGCATTGCCTTCATCACCACCACCTTATCATCACTATTTGCCTCATCACCCATTAAAAGCCTCTTATGATGTCTACCAAAAATAGCATCATACTTATCCATGGATACTAGTTGGCTTAACAACCTTAGGTTATAAACCTCTAATCTCTCTAAACTAATGTTTATAGCAACCAGCTCAGGTTAAGATATGCTGGGAATGCATGAGGGTTCTATGAGCATATCACTTCATCGGCTTATAGTTGTTAGTCTTGGTTTGGGATGAAATGCATAAGAGGCTGTGTTTTGGTCACAATCAAAGGAGATGGAAGAGAAGTTGGTAAGCTCCTATAAGAAGTTGTTCTTGTGGAAGGAGGGGTGATAGATTTAGGAGAGTTGACTTATTGTTAGGGGTCTTCTTGTGGAAGGAGAGGTGAGATTAATTGAGAGACACTAAGGTCTTCATGTGGAAGGAGAAGCCGGTGAAGTGCTGAAAGGACGAATTCTTCTTGAGGAAGAGAGGTGGGAGACTTTGCTTGACTCCTTATAAGGGGTCTTCTTCCTGAAACTGGAGAAGGGGGACATGTTGACTTGGAAGGAGGTGTTTTTTTGTTTTTTTGTAAGATACTTTGGCTAATTTGGATTGAGAACTTAGTTGTTGTGCTTAATAACAATTGAAGTGACAACCCATTGTTTTGCTTAGCTAATACTAGGTCCACTCAAGTTATCCAAACCAATAAGGAACAAATTAAGTCTAGCAACCTCTCCTCATGACCCCTAAGGAGTTGCAAGTCCTCATGACTTATCATTAAAGGCTTATAAGGTGCCATAGGGGGTGGGTTCAAAAGTACCAGTACCTCTTTCCTTCTACTTTTTCAAAGCTTCTAACTCATTGTGTAACAATAGTACATTGAAGCCCATTTCCTTTTCTTAATGTATATTAGAGTATTCTTCAACACTTTATACCATATCTTCATGAAAGACAACCATGTACCATCACAATCAAATGCGTATCTAACCCTAGCATTTGTGGGAAATGAACTAAAGAAGTCCATGTACTTAGATAGTTGACAAACAACCCTTCCAAGCAATGACTTAGCATCAGTATACAATTCACACATTTGATACCTATCCAAGTCTATAGGAGGCGTTTATAGGATTTTTCTTTATAATATACAACTAGAACTCTATGACCATTATATAATTGCATCTACAAAGTAAGGAATTAATTCAATTTCATTGAAAATAAACTCAAATAATCAAATAAATCAAACAATTTTGTCAATTTAATTGAGCACATTCTTGTAAATCGTATATGAAAATACATATTTTCATAATCAAATAACTTAAGAGGGTGTTTGGTTGTAAGAGCTTTTTGGGAGTAAAAGAGCTTTGGATGCGATTTTGACTGTTTTAATTGGTCAAACAACTAGTCGTACTATTTAGTAAAGATTAGTTTGAAGCATTGTTTGGATCTAAACAACTCTTTTTGAGAATGATATTCCAAATAGCTTCTAAACAACGTTTTGTAGTAATGACCAAATTGCCTTAGACTTTGGAGAAATTACATTTGTACATTAAACCTTATGTACCTATTGTAATAACCTTAAAGAAAATTATCATATGATCAACTTATATAGTATCATGATAATTATATTATTTATATTTTACTTGTTTGTGATTATTTATTCAAATGGGTTGTTTTGTTTATTTTACTTTACTGATGCTTTTACAACTACTGCAAAAAATATATCTTTTAAAAAATTACATACATTGCATATTATTGAAACCTACTGGCTACTGGAAACTCTAAGTATAGGTGAAATACGCTTATCTAAGTGGGCAAACAAGGTCCTATCTAGGTGGGCAAACAAGGTCCAGAGTAAACCATATTTAATTAATTTTTTCATTTTATAAAATAAATTTAAGTGAAAACATTAATTTAGATTAATAAAACATTGATTATAGGATAATAATAAATGATCTTAATTGATTCCACTATGGTGGTTATCACTAAGAGGCAACCACTACAGAAAAAATTCATGGCCCATTTGAAAATAATGTAAATTTCAATTCATAACAAAATAATGTAAATTTCAATTCTGTTTGAAAATAAATAATACAAGAAGACCATAAGACATGGGTATCATGTAAATAGATAGTAATTGAAAAGAAATTGAGATATTTAAATAATGAGTACAAATAATGTAGAATAAGTAGGGTTTTTTTGTTGGTGCCTAAAAAAATAAGGTTTTACGAATAATAATAATTTGTACATATGAGATAAACTTACTTATTAGCAAAAAGAAAATTAGATGATCAATAAATTTTTAAAAAAATCCCGTTCAATTAAATAGTAGATTGGAAAATAGGTATGCATGGAATTACATCAAACATACTTTTCACAAATAACCAATTTGACCGAACATTTTTTTAAGAAACAAATCATCCAAACAACTAATATAAATAGTTGATTCAAATAGCAAATAACTGATAATTAATACAAATAGCTAAAAGTTGTCTACCAAACTAGGTCTAAGTAAAGAAGACAATCATAAACATTGACCTAACTCAACGCATATTACTTTACTCGACTAATTTAAAATCAGTAATGATCCCCATAAATACAATTCAATAAACTAATCAAACAAACATTCCCAATTGTACAATTCAATTCATAATATGAAAACAAACACGCCTAACTTTTAATTCTAAACAATTTTAACACCAGTATTATTAGATTAGCTTTAATTATTAGTTAATTGGTGTTATTTATGTTAACCTCACTTCAGTGAATGTTAATTAGGTATATCCATCCCATTATATTTATATCCACAAAGCCCTAGCTTTTTCAATCCTGCCAACAACAAATGAGAACAAATTTAGCAATCTCACCTCTTCAACCTTCTCTTTCCCCTCCCTCTGCATTGTCGGCCTCGAATTTATATTATGACACCATCTTCTTGCTCTTTCTAGGTCCAACATTTTGCATCTACGCAAAAAAGTAAAGTTATTTACCCAGAGCCACTAGCCGCCTAGGAAGAATTCATCAAAGAACGAAGAACTGGTGGACATGGAAAAGTTAGGGTTTGGTGGAGTTGAAAAGGGCAATATTCGATAGAGAGGAGAGGAAAATTGAACCAGAGAGATATGTAATGTGTAGTGAGAGAAAATTAAATGAAAGAAAAAGGGTTGTTTGAGGTTTGGTGGGGTTTTGTTGTTTTTTATTTACTCAGTATTAGATTGATGCGGAACTACTTTTTTACTTTCTATGATTTTTTGGCCATCTTATATCTCCAATAACCCTACCTTCGAAATTGCTCCTCAAAATTTATTTTCACCATAGTTGAATGGGTCAAATAATTCATTTTCATAGATGTGGAGTCTACAAATTCATGAATATAGTTGATTAGCTTGCGTCCAAAAGTAAATAATTTTTTTTTTTGAACAAGTCTATGTGTTAGTGTGACTCATGAGTTGTGACCCAGCTCAAAATTTTGCCACTACTAGGTTGAAGTGAACAAAATCGGTGAATCAGAAATTTGAGTAACCGAATACTGGAAAGTCAGTTTGTAAAAATTGGGAACTGAAAACCAAACCGAAACTTTTGGTTAACCGAATTTTTCGGCTCGGCAAAAATATGAATCATAACCGAACTGAAAAACTCGATTAATTGGATTTTCGGTTCGGTTACCGGTTAACAGTTAATTTAAATTGTTAATTATCAATTTTCACTCCTTTTCTAATTAATTCAACTATTTGAGACACCAAATATTAATTTATATATTATCGTATATTAAGTCTTATCTTTTAGTAATTATATAATCTACACTTGACTAATATAAAATTTAGTATTTTTTATAAAAAAAAGTTAAGTTTGGGTTTCGGTTAACTGTCGGTTAATCGCATAATACTCAAACCGAAATCAAAACCGCAACTGTAAAAAGTTTTTCCCATTCGGTTAACTGAACTGAATTTTTAGAAAAATCAAACCGGTTAACCGATTTTTCAATATGGTTTCCGATTTCGAATTTTTTCTCACCCTGCTACCAAGATTCCAACGAATAGACCCATGCGGGCTTTGATTCGGACCCGGGCGGTTCCAGGCCAATACCACCTATTCGTTTAGCGACCTCCAGACTCCAAACCGAACAGCCCGTTCGCTGGTGTCATTCTCGGATAGCCTCTGCTGAAGCTGAACAAACAACGCCGGTGGAATTAGCGTCGGCGATGGCCGGAAAACAAGTCTCCGGTGACGGCCTGGCCTCGAATCTCGCTGGCATGTCAAAAAATCAGCTCTACGACATCATGTCTCAGATGAAGGTACAATTTTCTCTCTTTGCTCATCCCAATTCCCTCAATATTCAGTTCGATTTTCGCGCTTTTCTTCCCCATGAATGTCGAGGAACTGGGTTATTGTAATCTTTACTGATTCTTTTTTGGAATTTTGGTGTTTTTACAGTCACTTATTGAGCAGAATCAGCAGCAAGCGAGACAGATTCTAATTCAAAATCCTCTTTTAACAAGAGCCCTTTTTCAGGTTTCTTCTATGTCCTTCTTCGCCTATTTTCTTCTATTGCCTTTTGGTCTGAACATGACTATGTGAATCCATTAATTGTTTGAAGTTTGGTTTTGTGAACCTGGAATTCCACAACTGTTATGATTATCTCCGTGCCAATGGTTTGGACCGAGTTTAAAATTCCCAATCTGTATTCGATAATGAGATGTTTGGATTTGCCATTGCCATTGAGTTCTCTCCCCCTAGGATTCTGTGACTTGATTAAGTAAAGGGTTTACCCTTGGATTTAAAATCTTTATGCTCATCACTTGTTGTCGGGTTATATGTTTATATCAGTTTTTTGATGAGATGCTCAACGTGCAAATTGAAGGAAAGATTTTGGTGAATAGATGCTCCATGTGCAAATGGGATTTGTAGTCACATGATTATCTACTATTTTATTGTCAATTTGCAAGGGCTCTTTGGCAGGAAAGCTAAAGAAAAGAAAGCCATGTTAATCTCACATGCAATTTTTTCGGAGTATGTTATGTGAGAGAAATAGAAGGATCTTTGAGGGAGTGAAGACACTTCAGTATCAAAGATAATATGATCAGGACTTTTTTTTGGGGGGGGGGGGGAGAACGACTGGGGAGGGGTGGGCAGTTGGAACTTTTGCCAATCTTCTTTGGATGTGATTGATTGTTTGGATATGTTTTATTTTGGATGTACATAGTCCTTTTGTACAATGCTTGCTATGCATTCGACCTTTTGGTCATGGTCTACAAATATATTCTATTTTCCTTTATAATTTGGCCCAGGTGGATCTCTTAGGGAAATGCCTTTGATAGGACTTTGTTGATTCTAGGATACTGGTAGACGATGCTATCTAAGGAGTTTCTTAGTGGATTTTAGGCACTCTTTCTTTTCTTTCTATTTCCTTGGATGTGTGTTCTATTTCCTGCCTTCTTTAAAAATATGCTTCTGCCCCTATCATGCACGTGCATGTCTCTTTGTTGCATGTGCATTTATCTTTGGGATGCGTAACGCAATCAGACCACCTATTTAACAGGATTGTCGCTGATGTCTCTTTAACCTACTTTTGCTTCTTCAAAATTGAAAGAGTTTTCCATAGGTCCAGACACAATCTATGTCTGTATGGGTAATGTGTAGGATAAGGCTGCATACAACTGGGTCGATCTAGACCCTGCTTCAGCGCAATTGGGTTGGTGTTGGTAGTTGTTAGAATTGTGTTTTATCACGAAATCATATAGCAGAAATGCAGCTTACAGATGCCAATGTCTCTTACATTGAGGCAGTCATAAAGTTTATGGTTGTAATGAAGCCTTGAGGTTTAGATATAATAGCTGGTTTAGTTTTTGTATGGCATGGGAGAATTGACGTGAGGAATATTAAAGACCAATGAATCATAAAATCTCATGTTTGCTGAGGTATGAAAATTCTAGCACCGTTGATTTGGTTCCGTTGGTAAAATATGGTAGGAAAATAAATGGCCTTCCTCTTTCTCCAAAAATACAACTCTCAAACATTGCTTAAAATTCCTCTATTCATCATCTTTTCAATTTCCCTCTCTCCTAGCATATCATAGTGTCTATGTTCTCTAAGTAAGTAAGCTGCCTCCTCTTTCAGACTTATTTGTTTAGAATTGATTAACCTGCTACCTAGCCTACCTATTGGTAAGTGTCTAGCTTATGAGTTAGCAATGTTTTTATCTTCTTATCTGATATGTTATGATTTGCATGGATCTTTCTCTGGCTTTAGTAGCTTAACTTCCAAAACATTGTACCATAGGAAGAACTAGCATCATCTGCATAACATTTCTAAGAAAGTAAGTTTGTCAAGTGAATGCCATTCTGGCTATCAACAGTTGTTGGGCTTTGTCCCTTTGGCATTTATCTCTCTCCCTTTGGGAGTTATTGGGTGCAACCATCTTCAGGCAAGGATGTGGTGGTGGCTTGGAGAAGAAGAATGAAGAATAGTGGGGTTTCTTGTGTTTCGAAGATGATTCCTTTGGCCATTTGGTGGTGTACTTAGAAGGAAACGAATCGTCAGATTTTGGAGGATTAAGCTTTGTCTTATCAAAATTTCGAGTTCTACTATTTGAGACTCTTGTGTAGAATGATGGGAAAATTTTGAGTTTTTTGGATTTTGTAGATAATATCATGTATGAGGGGTTAAGGGCTTAATGATTTTTGTAATTGGCCCCCTTTGTACATAGGTAGCGGCCTCTTGGTGGCTTTCTAATGGATCTTTTGATTACTCATAAAAAAAATCTGGCATTCTGGCTAGCACGCACAGGAGTACATGTTTGTCTTGCCTGTCATCAACTTTTAAAAAAACTTCATCAATCTCACAGCTTTTGGACATTTCACTTGACATAAGTCACATAACACACTCAGCTTTTGTTGTTGTATAGAGTGAAACACATTTGGAGCTTTAACTGCCATGATAAAGGCCAAAGGCAAACTTTTTACTGCATCCTGAAGCCTGTTTTCTATGGCCAAAACACAAGCAAGTGGTGGTTGAACCACTATACCTGTCTCTCGCTCCTTACCTGGATGTAACTGAAGGAGATGGGCAACATTGGCTGCATAAGCTTTCTAGTCTTGTATATGCTGTGTTATAGATGAAACGGGCAATGCATGTGGAACTGACAACTCATCTTTGTTTGCTTTTACTTTCTTAATTTTGGGACACTAGTTAGAATTTAACTTGAAGTAGGCTGCAAGTGGACAGTTGATCGGCTTTGCTTCTGCACAATAAACCTGCGAGCAACTTTCTCTATGTGCTTTCTTTTCCATGTACTAAATACTAATATTGTAAGATTCATTAGTTGTTTTGATGGCTCTACCATGATACACTCTCATCGCTAGGATCTAAGCGAATCCTTCATTCAGAAGAAGCCGGTAGGCATTCACATTGTATCTATAATCTTTCGGAAGTCAGAACTGATATAAAATGTCATCTGCATTGAGTAAGAGCATAGTAGCCTGGAACGTGGTACGCTCCGGTATGGGGGACGGATTTAGGTTCGTGATATGCCGCCTAGTGGAGAATCTGGTACCTGAGGGTCGTTATTAGTACATCTAATCCTCCAATTCAAAAACTTCACATATCATAGAGACTCATAAAATGATTTAATAAGAAGGGTTCTCTCTCTTCCCTTCTCCCCCCTCCCGGTAGGGCAACATTTTCACATTATTCCTTATTTCTTTCTCGCTAACTCTCTCTCTTCTTCTTGTTTTGCTCTATAGAAAGCTTGCTCATTCATGGCAACCTCAGAAATCTTTCCACTATCTTCACAATTTGGCCTATGAATCACAAAAATATGCAATACTATTGTGGTAGGGGAGGGGTTCGCTAAATTCTCCATATTTGGGGAAGTGGTACGCTAAAGTATCGCGTTTTAGTTCGCGCAAATTGGTTCGCGGTACGCCGGAGGGTTGAGAGAATCCGGTAACTATCAGTAAGAGAATAATGAAGTCTCTTTTGTTAAATGATTTTACTGACTTACAATCATCGGCTACTTTGTTGGTTGTCATTGCTGACCAAAAAGAATTCAAATCATATTGTATCATTGCATCAGTCAAGCCTTCATTGTGATTCTATTGCATCCAACCTAATACTTCATTGGTACCATTGTTCTGCTCTTTTCACTCTGGGTGAAATTCTTGCCTTTGTAAATAAGTTAATCATATTCTGCAGCAATATGAGTAGTTAGAGTGCAATCAATTTTTTAACTTCATCAATATCATTTCTGCTGGACATTCACACCCTTATCAAACTGAAAGTAGGTTTAGTCACATTCTGCTTTCTGGATTTTTTAAGAGCTTTAGCTTTGAGTAGTTAAGCACTAGTCTGTGTATTGAGCAGGGTCAGGGGCCTGAACTGATACCGCTTGTTTTTCCTGCACTGTGGAGTTGTTGCAATTTATCAGTTGTTATTTCTTGTATTTTATGTTGGAGGCTTGGTTAACTGCTGATTTTTGCTTATCATGCCCATGTTCGAACAGGCACAAATTATGCTTGGTATGGTGAAGCCTCCACAACCGGTAGTATATTTGTCCTGTTTAAAGTGATGCTTTCTTCTGTCCTTTTGCGGCTATGTTCTTCAAATTGCTGACACACTTGGTCCAGGTACCATTACCAAGCACACAGCCTCAAGCACCGCAGCAACCAACACAACCTCCTCAGCTGGCAAATGTCCAGGTTGTTCATTCTACACCCAGTCAAGTGGGTTCACAGGAACCGCCAAATGTATCCCAGGCACAAATTCCTATTAGAAAACAGCCACAAAGTCAGCCATCAATGTCAATTTCATCGACTCCTATGCAGGGTTTTCACTCTCAGCCTGCACCATCACAGCAAGTTGAGCAGCCTCGGGGTCACATGAATCCTCAGCCGACACAACTGCCTCATCCACAGGCCGCTCAGGTATCTAATATGCCCTCACTACCGTTTCATTCA
Organism: Selenicereus undatus; assembly: GCA_017589665.1. NCBI lineage: Eukaryota > Viridiplantae > Streptophyta > Magnoliopsida > Caryophyllales > Cactaceae > Selenicereus > Selenicereus undatus. The sequence continues at coordinate 32,797,001 of JACYFF010010365.1, read as the reverse complement.
GGGTCACAGCCACCTGCTGTTCATCAACCTCCTATGCCACATCTGCCCGGCCATTTGCAGCAGCCCATGCAAACAGGTGGTGTTACCCACCACGCATTACAACCTCCATTGCCTCCACAACCAAGACCAATGCAAGTTCCGTATCAACCTGCAATGAGCTCGAATCTGAACTTCCCAAATTCTGGCATCCCACAGATGCCTCATTCACAACCTCTGTTTCACGTAAGCCTTAACTCTCTTTTATATTCATTATTTTCTTTAAATAGCTGGTTACTAGTGATCTTCTCTTTTTTTCCTTTCCTTTGTTCCTTTTTGGGGGGGGGGGCTACATGCCCTATCACATTGGTATTAAGTAGATCTGATTGTATCACCTTATCTTATTTAATTACTTGTTTTTGTTACTAACTTACAACAGCAATTCCAAGTGTAGATCCCTCTTACGCGGGGTCTGGGGAGATCTAGATGTAGGCAGCCTTACCTCTTCAGGCATCTCTACCCTCAGAGAGACCGATTCTAAAAGCCTTGCATATATTCGAAACTATAATATGACTTTAAAAAGGGGCGATAAGGTAATAAAAGTAATACCTGCAACATCATATTAGGAGACATAGGTACCATACTTTAAAGAATTGATGTTGGGATGCTGATAAACTTGATGAGTAGAGGGTAATACTAACATAAACAAGTGCAAACGCAACTTAGAAAAAAACACTCCTGATATGCACGATACAACAGCCAGAAGCATGCTTAGAAGCTAGCTACCTATGTCCTTCAAACTTAATCTTCGACCTCCATTGACTCCTATTTTGAGCCATGTCCTCCGATGGCCTTAAAGATTTTGAATCATACCTAATCATCTCGTTCTAGCTCTTCGTAGGTGGTGCTTTTCCTCTCCTATACTCCTGAAGGTTAACCCTATCTAGACCTGACAAAAACTGAACCTACCCGAACCCGTCCGAAAATTTTGGGTTTTGAACACGATTTTTCTAACCCAAAATCGAAATAAACTAAATCCAAAAAGCCTGTAAATTAGTGGGTCAAACCCGACCTGAACCCAAACCTGCCCGCTCAACCCGAATGTTATATCCTTATTTTTTGATTTTTCTATAATTTATCCCTTTTAACAGTAATGGTTATTCGCTAGATCAAATTGTCTAAAGAGATATTATATAATTATTGCATCCTTTGCAAATTAAATAGTAGTATCCCTTCTTTCCCAAATTCATTCTCCTAAAATAACATCATAAGCAACTTGTAAATGGGACAACTTTAAAAAATGGGCATAAAATGGGGTGAAATAATTATCTAATCTTAAGAAAATCAATTTAGAATAAGACAAATATTTAAAATGCGCTAATTCGTACCATTATATTTTTAATGAAGCGAATATATCTCATTATATTTTAAATAGTATTACACTCTAATAATCTAAAATTTCGATGTTACAATTAAAACATAATTGTAATATCTTATGCTTCTCCAATATTCTTTTATTTAGTTTCTACTTTAGTTGGTCTCAAATTATTACGTTAGTGTTAGGCAATTGGCCGACTCGTGTTTGCGTTATGATTTGCGCATTAATAAAGTATATCTAATTAGATAATGGTAACTTAGTTATCAAAAATATCGAGTTATTAAAAGGGTTATTAGTGGTCGAACTGCTCCCACCCGTTAACTTGTTTTAGGCGGGCTGACCCATAAATGATCTCACCCATTGTCAACCCTATTTCAATATACGGGTCAACCACCCAATTAAAAGCAGAATTAGCTCTTTGCCTACCCATGCATGACGTGCATATTTCATAATTAAAAGTTAGAATATTTTAAACGTTCTGTTAGGAAATTACAATTATAATGTTTTTTTATCAAATATAGACAATTTTAAGCAATAAAGATGCGGAGTTTTTAATTTTGACAAAAGAGAAATGACTCATAGAAAAGGGGCTTTAAATCCGTTGGGTTAGCCTGAAACCTGTAAAACCGAAATACCCCCGCCCATATTTTACTCGAACCCGAAATACTCCTAACCTATATTTTACCCGAACTTGAATACATCCAACCCATATTTAACCGGTCTGCCAGAACTGACAGTTCTAATCCTATCACATCTTCTCATAGGTGCATCCACACTTCTCTTAACATGACCAAGCCATCGTCGTCTATTCTCTCTTGTTGCTAACTTGTGCATATGTAATTATTTATCTGTTGCTAACTTTTTTCCTAAACCCATCTAGCCAAGCAGCAGGCCTGGAGGAATGGGACCTTCATTATTTCATCAAGGGCAGCTGCCTCTTCCAAATCAGCCACCTCACCAGTCACCGTATCAGGTATATCTGTTTGGTCATTATGACTGGTTTGATGAACTGTGCCATATGTCAGTCAGGTTTGTAATAGTTTTGATGATATAGATGTGCTTATCATGCTCCCTACAGACCCCTTGTTTTCTGGATCATAGGTTGAATGTAAATAACAGCATCTGGATTCATTTATCCTCAGGAAAAATGGTCAGCTGAGTTGATATCTGATCTGCATTCCACCATGCACTCAACTTTTCTAGTTTTTTGGGAATAGGGAAATGGAAAAAAGAAAACTGTCGTCACAAAATGGTGGAAAGACTATATCAGGATAGCCCTCCTAGGCCGTCAAATTTTGTAAATAGCTCTTTTTGGAATGCTGTTGTTGATAAATACCCAAAATGAAGCTAAACAACATCTTTTTTCTGAATCAAAGTCTCTCTGGATGTGCTTAGTTTCTGAAAGCGTTTGTTAGGCTCCATCAAAGAGGAATTAAAGCATGTTCCTGCACAGTGCAGGAACATGCTTAACATGATATACCTGAGTTTCCCGCACAGTGCAGATAGCTTAACATGATTTAGCTACAATTCATATGTGTTGAAGATCATTTTATTAATCCTCTTGCTTTAAGAGCTCGCACATGCAAATGAGGAGATGTCACATGTGTACTATCATTTTATGCAATTGATTGGTCTCAGTAGTCAGTTCCATTGACCATAACACCTCACTAATGGTTTTGCTTGGGAAGAATCTTGGCATCGTGGATGTGGTCCCCCCCCCCCTCAAAAAGCTCTAGTTAATTCTTCTAATCCTTTGTTAGACAACTAGAGTTGCATTTGGTATTCATCTATTCATAAAAGGTGTACCATAAAGTATCCACCGAGTTTGGATGTACTTGGAGAAGGTGCTTTTTGTCATCTACATACTCATAAAAAACGGTGCTTTTGTCATCTACGTTAGGGCACTAAGAGATTTGTGTGATTTGGCAAGAACCACTCTCCATTTTGCCCTGATGTAACCGTGTCGGGCATGATACTTTGTGGATAGGACATCAATTGCATTTCCAAACTCTAAAGGAGCCGAGTGTGAAAAAAGTTAGGAATATAGAGTCTTTTTCTTTCTTCACTCATTAGTTCATAACAGGTTGTTAATTTTTGATGGTTTGGTAAGTAAATAACCTTTTAATTAACGAAATATTCTTGAAAGATTATTTGAAATGGTAACTTTGACATGTGAAATGTTGAGTCCTCTTATCTGTGTCCAAATTTTGGACTATGTCCCTATGCCCTAAGGTTATAGCTTTGATTAGTCATAGTGTCGGACACTCGGATCCGTACTTGTGTCCTAACACCCACACTCCATTCCGGAGTCCATGGAATATAGGGCCTGTGTTGAGATCCTTGGGGAGATAGAGAGTGTATTCCAATTGCGATACGGCTTCCCTGAGGCAATGCCATTGAGCCGTTTCATTCACGCAATGGTTGGGGATGAACTTATAACACGAATGATTCAAGATGATTTATGATGCATCTTTCTCCATATGACACTCGGGGGGGGGGGGAGAAGGGGGTGTCAAGGTAATTTGGAACTTTGGAGGATCACCTTAGAGTCTAAGGGTTTTAGACTAGTAAGAATGCAAGACTATGTGATGGAGATCCACTCCAAGAGAAGGCATTCAATTTTATCCAACCATCTAACTATGAAAATAAAACAGAAATATAAGAGTATTTATAGCGTTCAACACCGCAAAAGATAGGAGGACTAACATCTTTACCCATATAAAAGCACTAATATCCAAATGAAAAAGCTCTCCAGTTCAGTTCTGGACCAAACTTTCAAACTTTTTTTGACATCCGGGCCAAATCTGTGCTAGGGATGGGAGTTGCACCCGAACCCGAAAAACCCGCCTCGAACCCGCCCCATTTATAGCGGGTATGGGTACGAAATTTTGGGGGAAAATGGGTATGGGGCGGGTATGGGTATTGAGTTTGAAAATGGGTATGGGTATGGGTATGGATTCTTAAAACCCGTACCCGATTGTGTACCCGATTTGCTAGTAAAACGGGACCAAAATACAGTAAAATCAAAAAATAAATATTTGGCATGAAACTCTAAGTGTATATTATTTATTTATGTAGAAATGAAAAATTAATTTTTTTTACATTTTTAACTTTTATGAGTTTATTCGACATAAACTTTAGTAGCATCGCTTGAAATTGCCAATCAAATATATCGTGTATGCAAATATGGGTTGAATATGGGTGACACTTTGCGCACTCTATATATACCCGAAGAAAACCCGTAAACCCGAAAAACCCGATGGGTATGGGTATGCGTACAACCATCCAAAACCCGATGGGTATGTGTATGGGTATGGGTATGACTTTTGAAAATGGGTATGGGTGCGGGTATAGCTCAACCCGCCCCGAACCCGCCCCACGCCCATCCCTAATCTGTGCTATGGAGTTTGGTAAGTATCCGGCTCCCCTCTGGATTAATATCATGAGGTAAAGGACAAAGGAAGGAATAATCGGTCCAATGCCTGTGAGGTCTGCAACTCTGCTTTTTTGGTCTTGTCTCACTGTGGCAGGAGGTTGACAGGTCAACTTTAGATTCCACGGCTTCCGTCTCTCTCTGTCTCTGTCTCTCTCTCTCTCTCTCTTGGCTGACTTGTGGCACCCTTCCTTCTCTATTTTGCTTTCCTTTTATTCTCTATCTTTTTTAGTTAGTTTATCTTTCAAAAAGATGACAAAACTCTACGAAATAAAAAATGGAGGAAGAAATTCTGGTTTGAGTCAAATTTAAATTGGGAAGATGGGTAAATAGAAAAAATTGGACAAATTCATCCAACACATGATTTATTTTAGATTGAACGAATGACACGCTTAAATTCTGGTGAAATTCAAATTCAAACAATATAAATATGAAATGCCTTGTATTTGGGTTTAAATATTTATCCAATGCATCCTGATAAAAAAAAAATATATTTATCCAATGCATAATTAATTTTTTAAAAATTGGAATTATTGGCTTGAACAAAATATTAATAGCGCTAAATATTCATAATGAAAAGTCTTTCCTTTTGCCCAAAAAAGAAGGAAAAAAGGGAAACCCGTCCTTGGTACGTTCCCCAATATTATCCTAATAAACCTAGGAAAATTCTTTGCTAATCCGAATATATCTTGATTTCTAAAATATACTATCTTAAAAAAAAAACCCTCAAATTACAATCCGAAAATGATATAATATATGAAAAAAATTGATTTCGTCATACTACAAATTTGTACCATTAACTGGAAATATTTTATTTCCTTTTTCAACCACATCATTCTTCCCCTCATAGAATCTCGAGTTTTAAAGAAAATGAGGATTGGGAGTTTTGAACCAGCCATCCATGTGCTGCTCACATCTGGCTTGGTTATGATATATGGGGCAGACATTGCAGCTTTAGATTGAGAGGATTGAAAATTACATATTCGAACTAAGTTACTAAAATATTTAACAAGCCTTCAAAACACATCTCCTTTGTGCTAGAAGCGCGAGCTCCTTTTCTTGAAGATTGTGGACCACGTTTTCGACCTCCAATACATATCTTTAGCTTCTGTTGTATTGATGGCCTCATGACATTCAACATCTTGAGCTTCATTCGCGAATTTAGGAACACTTGTAGACATGACTAGAGACTCTTTAAGGTCCCAAATTTCTTCTGCATCTCTTAGAGTGTCCATCGTTTAGCTGTCAAATTTCTTAGATGCGTTAGTAGCAAGCATCCTTCTCCCTTTTTCTTGTTCATGGCATGCTTGTCCCTAGATTTGGCGGCACATCTATGCAAATTCGTGATCAATTTGCTTGAAGCTTTCTCTTATGTTTGAAGCCACAACATGCTCATAAGCATCATCGCCAAACTGGAAATTGACCTAGTACTCAGAAGGAACTCCATAATATGCTCTCGTCAAGGAATCATGGAATCAAAGATGTGTTGTTTTGCAGTACCCTACGTCAATATTTTGATAAGGGTCTACAATTCCATAAGTGGACAAAAATCTTAAGCGTCTCGTCACACACTCAACACCTTAAAATTAATACCAATGGTTATCATCCATGGATGATCTATTCTACCATAGATGTAGCCTCCGGACATATTGGGCTGGTGCATATATTATGGCAGGAGTACTTTTTGACCTTCCCAACCCACAAATGTCAAAACCACTATTGGGAATAGAGTTATCGTAAGTGCAATGGTGTGATGGTGCTGTGTCAGAGTGCTTGTGACAGCAACAAGTCTGGAATTGTTGTTCAAGATGGTTAAGATCACAATCAGGGCTAAAAGATGGCCTTGGTTGGCAGATATGAAACTGACAAAGATCCACTCCAAAATAACACTCAATTTTATTCCATCATCAACTCTGAAATAAAATAGAAATATAGGGATATTTATTTCTTGATAAGGAAATATAGGGTATTTTAGTGTAGAAACACCCACTAAGATAACACAACTAACGTAATATCCCAATTTACCAAAAATAAGACTTTCCTAATTCTACTGTAACGCAGGTTCTAAAATGTACTATCCTAAAAAATATCCCAAAATCCAATCGCAAAATAATATAAAATACAAAAAACAATGATCTCCTATGACTAACAAATTTGCACCACTAACTAGCAATGTTTTATTTCCCTTCTTCGTCAGCAGCATCACTATGATTGAGTGCCTAGATACCAGAGTATAGGTTTAGTGGAGATCATAACTTTATATGTTCAGCTGAAAATTGGTGACCTTATTGATAAAAAAAAGAAAAGAAGAAAATTGGTGGCCTTAATGTTGAGAGGAAAGACAATATCAAATGCCGCAGGTCAATTATCCAAGGGAACTGGGAAATCAACAAAGATATCATGGAACATATTGAGGCGGGCAGCAAAAAGTGGAATGCTATGGCGTACCTGTGCGACAAAAGAATACTGACAACACCAAATGAAGTTTTGTCGTGCTGAATGTTCGCCAATTAAAGAGAGTACAATCCCAAATGAGGGAAGTGGCAGAAACGAGGATGTTAAGGTGTGTAGCCACAGCAGGAAAGGTGAAATAATAGAAAAATAGATTAGGGAAAAGGTAGAGGTAGGGCAAACTGAGGAGAAGATGCTTAAAGAGGACTTAGGAATTTTTTTTTTTTTTTTGGGGGGGGGGGGGAATGTTAGGAGAAGAATAGCAAATGCCCTGCAAAGACGTTGAAATAGATTGCAATCATGGTGGCAAAGGAAAGAAGGGCACATCTAAGAAGAATCTTACAAATGGGACATGAGATAAATTGGGAAGGAGAAGAGATGGGTTGGGGGGGTGGGTGTTGTGGGAGGAAACATGAGAGTGAGGGAAAGGAGCAATAAGTCATGTACAAACTGTATATTCAATTATGAAGCAGTCTTCCTGTTTCTTACAAAGACAAAGCGTTTATTTATAAGTTCCCAAATACTTAGAAAACTAGGAGAATATTACTTTAACTAATCCTCAGTATATTAGGAAGCTAACATTACCAAAATACTACTAATAAAACAACTGTCCAAATATCAGAATATTTCTTATGTTCTTAGTTCTTCTTATTCATGCATCTTCATTTTTATCTTCATCAGTACTTGTAAGAAAGGCATTAGTTTGTTAAGAAACAGATCATGTCATCAACGAATAGAGCAAAGTGCCTAGCTTGATCCTCTACTGAACCTATATACATGCCTCTGAATACACTAAAGTGAAAAAGTTGTAATAAAACCATTAGGACATGAGCCTTATAAGTTACTAGGTGTAGAACCACTTGCGTTTTTGGTGATGTCAGCTAATATACTGCAAATAAAACATGAAAGAATAGAAGACATGATATGGGATGTTCCTGGATTGCTTATTCAAATTGGAATTATCTTCCTATGAAGAAGTTGAGAGGGATACATGATTTGTACATTGAAGTCCTTACTAGATCACAAAATTTTCAAGGTCCATTTTACTTGGACTTGCTTACAATTACTAGTATGTGCTCTAGTCTTGGACTGAGTGTTCCCAAGGAATTGTGGCTACTCTGCCTAATTAAAGTCTCGGATTGACTTTTAGTTGACATAACTCATTGTTCCGCACCCCAGCTTTTCTTTGACGAACTTCAGCTTGAACACAAGCTTAACTCCACAGCTTTGCACCCCCTTTACCCCTCTTTAAAATCACATCTTCAAGAGAAGAGGGCACTAATCTGGTTTGACTTTTCCAAAGTTGTCGATCAAGTCCTGATTGTGAATCATGATGGGCATTACTATGCATTAGAAATCTATTCTAATCGCTGCTGATGTCGATTTGAAGGGGGCTATGTCAAATCTACATATGAAGCAATCTCACTTGATTGCAATTGTTAAATTTGTGGTTCTTTCCTTTTCTCATTTCTCTTTTTTTTTTGGGTTACATATTGCATAGCTGGATTGAGATATAGATTATAGGACTTCACTATTGATAGCACTTGTCTGATTGAATTACAATAGGTCTGTCGTCTTTTTATACCATGCCTGCTCTTTGTTGTCTCTCTCTCTGTCATCCTGCCTCCTCACTTTTTCCCCCTTTGGGCCTTTTTGCTATGCCCCTCCCCTTCTTTTTTGGAAACTTGCCTTGTGGAATAGCATGAGTGTGATACTTGATCAAAATGGTGTGATTGACATTTAATGCAAATTGTCCTAGGTGCAACAGCTCCAGTTTTTTGTCTAGTTCTTTTCTTTTCATAGGATAACCGATAAATCAAATTGATGAAAGAAATAATGGATCTGCAGATTGTGAACCTGAAGTGCTTTGGTAACTTGCCCCCTTCTGTTCCTATAAAATGGACACAAGAATAGAGAGGGGGTTTCTTTGGGTTTTGCGTGGCCGCGCGGGGGGTGGGGGGGTGGGCTGACCATGCTAGAGAGCACAGTATCTGATTTATATTATTCAAGAAAAACCCTCAGAAACATTTGGAGCATGTGTACTAACAGAGGCCTGAAAAACTTCCCTCCCAAGTAAAGTAGTCTTTGGCCTAATCTTGGAAGACCCATCCGCTCTCTCTAACCATTAGATGCAGAAAACTGCCAATTGAAAGTACCATACAAGAGGATCATCCTTTCCTTATATTCCTGATGCGGATGAAGAAGAAAGAGAATCTGTCTAACATCAAGAATCCAGGATTTATTTTAATATTTGGAAACTTATCATATTTTGATATTTTTATGTAATTTTTGTAGGATTATTTATATATTGGATAAATCAAAATAAAGATATTTAGGAGTATTTGTATAATATTGAGTTTCCTATTCTATATAGGTTTGGTTTAGGTAGTTTTCTAATAGTATTCTAAAGTCTATAGACTATTATAAATAGATGTTTTGTCTTGCGTGATTATTATCTATCATACACTATTGAATATTGAATGAATATCAATTTGAGCGCAGAGATGCCAATCCCTCTCTTCCCTCTTTCTCTCTAATTTTCTCTTTTTTCCCTTTTTTTTTACCCGATCTCTATCAGTTCCTTATGTTTAACATGGGTCCAAAAATAATACCCCAGATGCCTATCCTGGGGCAGCATGTGTGGGAAATAAATGTGTGCTGCCTTTTCCTAAAACTATATTCCAGAGTGGCTATTTCTATTGCTTATTACCCTATAACAAAATAATTAGAGAACAACTTAGCAAGGCTTTTTTTTAAAAAAATTTTAATGAGTATTATTAGTAAGTTTCTCCCTAACTGAAGGTGAATGGGCAACATTCATAAAAGAGCCAAATTTTCCCACGCCTCACAACCTTCTATGCCTAGAACAGGTGGCCTGAGAATCATCAGAGGTCAGGTGATATGCTCTGGGAATATTACAAGGTGGGCAAGTACAGAGACAATGGGAGTGTCTTTCTACACATGGAACAGTATCTTCCACATTTCTCGGATGAACCAATTGCACGTATGACAGAGATCAGAGTTTAGTGCTTGAAGACTGCTCTTTATCCTTTAGATCAGTTTGCCTTTACACCACTGATACCCAGTGAATGAAGAGAATGAGTCATATTACACAATCTGCTTGAAGGTGTTACATAGATCCCTTCGCCGTCACCAGGTCTCACGCTTTTCATGTGTTCTAATTTGGGATATTCAACATATTTCAACTTTGTCACAGTTGAGTTCAACTAGTTATGAATTGTTGAGTCAAGCTCCTTTGGTCTTATAGTTTGCATCCCCATGTATGAATTTCTTCTCTCTGTTGAAAGTTGTTCATATTCCGAAGTCACTTTCTATTGAATACAGTTTCTGTGCTGATAATTTTCTTTTAAAGAATCTGTTAGGAACCTAGGTTATTGCATATGAAAGTATCAGAGGCAGTCATGTCTATGCGACCACTTTGAATTATTATCTTATTATTAGTTGTTAGGTTGGAGGATCTCTGCCTCTGTGCTTGAATTGGTATTTCATCTTCAGATGGGTTTGCATATCCTTGAGGGTGATCTTGAATATTCGTGTGCACCAAACCTATCATTGGCTAATCTTTTAGAAGACAGATGTGGAAATGTGTTCGATGCATACATTCTAGTGACAGAATCTTGTTATTTTGTATACTAACAAAAGCTATGCTTAATGGCCTGTCTTGTTCATCTAGACCTCCCATTCTGAAACATGGAATATTAAGACTCAAAGCCTGAGTATGGTGGGCGACCTGATGCCAAGCTCGTTATTCAAACCCAGGAAAGACCTGACACAGTGAGATCAAACCTGAGCTTCATTCGTACTGCTAGACACTGCTGCTTGGGAATGCTTTACTTTTGTATCTATCAGCTTCATGTCAATGTATGCTATTTTAGCCGAATACCTATTCTCTGGCGAACACTCCATGCACACGCATGTGATCACTGACGATTTTTATTACTAATGTGCTTGTGTGGGCAGCTTCCCCTTAAATGATGTGTGTTTAAAGTTAAATGAGCATGTGTCGATGTAGTAGTTGCCAGAGTGTAGTTCATCTTCTTGTAAACATCTCACGCAAAACAATTTGTTTAATTTTCAGATGGGGGGTTCACACTTAGGGACAGACTTCAGTAACCATGGTGGAACCATTGCCCAAATGGAAAGAGGATCCCCATGGCCGCCTGTTTCTCAGGGAAACACGGGTGGGCCACCACCACCTGGACCATTACCACTGGGTGCAGGTCAGATGCCTCTTGGCAATCAACCTCCTCGAGTTGCACCTGTAAGTCATTTGTAGCTGCACTTCCAAATTCTTGATGATTTAGATCTTGGCCCGTAAGCCATAATCTTCTAGTCTAGCTCAAGCTGTTGATCAATTTTTACTCTGTTGTTTCAGTTGACGCCTGAGGCAGAACAGGCATTGCTTCAGCAAGTCATGAGTCTGACCCCAGACCAGATTAATGGGTTGCCTCCAGAGCAGAGACAACAAGTGCTTCAGTTGCAGCAGATGCTTCGACAATGATGCTGAATGTTGTGTGTGTGGTTTTTTTTTTTTTTTTTTTTGGCCGGTGAACTGCAGAATTCCAGATTTTGTCACATGAAGATCGTTCCCTAAATGGCAAAGGGAATTTTGGGCAGTGAAATTATTTCAGTTATGCCTCATATTTCAGCAAGGTCGAGCGCAGCAGGATGAATGCTGTTGATGTGTACTTTAGTATAAGCAATAGACAGGACTAGAACAGAAGATTGATTTTTGATTCCTTCTTTGTTTTTGGGGCTTCTAGCTGTGTTTATGCTTTTTTGCCTTGAAATTGATTTTCTTTCGGTGGATGGTGAGGTTAGCTGGTTAGGGAGCTTAAGATGCATTGCTTGTTCACTTGCGGAAGTTCTTTTCTTTTTTTTCCCCTCCCCCTTTTAAGTTCAGATGGAGGGCCATGTGTAGAAAAGGATCGTTGGTAGATTAGCATTCACTTCATTGTAGGGATGGCACCATGGAGGGTTGGGGACGGGTGTGTCTTTCCCATCCCTGCCTCCGTCCGCGCTTAGCTCCTAGCTCTCCATCACCGATTCCCCACAACCGCGTTGCGAGGAGAAAATTCCTCTATCTCCATCTCCTTGTTCAGCGGAGATTCAATCATCGACAGGGTTTAATGGGTACTTTTACCTACAAATTTTTTTCCCTCCTATGTGTAAGGTATATTATATGTTGGTTCTTGGATAAAAAGCTAAGTTACTCAGTAGATATAGCTCAATTAATTACATAAAACTCTTGTAGGCGTTATGCAATACAAGTATAACAAACTTGATTAAAGTTTACAATTCAACTCAAAGTAAAGTTTAACAAGTCCATACAATACAATTCTAACATCATTGCATAAATTACACAAATCAACTAAAGTCTAAGAAGTCAAGTACAACTCAACCAAAGTTTAAGAAGGAAAAGAGTGGTTATATAGCTAGGGTTTTTTCAAGCAAATTTATCTATTTAACTTCAATCTTATGTTCATAAATAAATGATCGATATGTAGTTTTCATTATAAAAAGGGGCAAGGATGAGTTTTTTCCCTATTTGGGAACCGGAGAGCGGGGATGGGGACGAAGATTTTTTTCCGTGCGGATAAGCGGGCATGGGAACAGGGTAAAATTTCGCTTTGCCTCTGCTTGGGGATTGAATCTCGTCCTTATCCCTCCCTAATGCCGGGTGGGGCCCGATGGGAATAGGGATTCCCCACCCATTGTCATCCCTGCTTCATTAAACTACCTTGAAATTGTTTCTCAAGGGCTTGGTCGTTTCTGTAGAATTTTTATCTTGCTTTACTATTCTACCTAACAATTCTTAACCACTTAAAAAATCAGTGAAAGGCTCAAAGATAAATCTGGTAACTTGACATTGGTGCGTATGGGATAGCTGTAGCTCATTGTACCTGTCTTGTAGTTAGACTTAGTAAAACTTGACTCAATTTCAAAACTCAACATGAGTCTGTCCAAAAATTTTGGGTTTTAAACATGATTTTTTAGACTCGAGTTTAAAATAAATCGAACCTGAAAAACCTGTTAAATTCCAGGTCAAATTCAACCCAAATCCGAACGCCCCCGCTTGACTCGAACATTATATTCGTATTTTTTAAATTTTTCTCTAATTTACAACTCTTAACAATAATGGTTATTCATTCTATCGAATAGTCTAAAGAAACTATTATATAAATATTACATCCCTTTATAAATTATGGAATAGTATCTTTTCTTTCCCCACTCCATTCTCTTCAAATAATATCATACACAACTTGTAAATGGAAAAACTTTAAAGAATGGGTATGAAATTGCCTGACGTAACTATCTAATATTTAGAAAAATCAATTTAAAAGAAGACATATATTATAGAGGTGCAAGTCATACCACTATATATTTAGAAATGAATATGTCTAATCACATTTTAATTAAATTACTTTGTAATAATTAAAAAAAGATAATATCTTGTATTTCTCTACTTCCCTTTTACTTAGTTTCCATTTGAATTGGTCTTGAAGTCTTGAACTATGATGCCACTTGCAGGAAATGGGTCAGCCTTGTTCGTATTAGGGTCAGCCCATTAATAATGTGTACCTGATCAGATATTGGTAGACTAGTTAACAAAAATTATCGAATTATTAAATGGGTTATTAGCAGGTTGAACCGCTCCAACTCGTTAACATGATCTAAACGGGTTGGCTCATAAATAAACCAATCCTCTATTGAATTTATTTCAATGTACGGGTCCACCCACTTAACCAAACTGGGGTTCAATTCTTTCGTGCCAATACATGATGTTTATACATAGAAAAGTTTGAATAGTTTGAATATTATTATGAGAAATTACAATTAGTATGCTTTTTTATTGAATGCTAACAACTTTAAGTAATAATTTGCCAAATTTTTGATTTTGACAAAAGAAAAATAATTCACAGAAAAGACGCACTATATCCATTGGGCCGACATGAAATCTGCAATATCAAAATACGCGCCGCCTTATTTTGCCTTAACCCGGAATACACCCGACCTGCATTTTACCCGATTCTGGATACACATGAGCCATATGTAACCCGGTCGTCCTAATTGACAGGTCTACTGGTAATTTTATTGTAGCTGCTTGATAACTAGCGGTGATTGTGTGAAAAACTAATTGAGTGTTTGGTAAATAAATGATTCATTACTTTATTGGATAATTAAATATCCTTTTTATTTCGTCACTTATTTCTTTATAAAAATATACATACAGAGATGAGAAAATTATCTCAGCCATTAATTAAATATCCTTTTCGTTTCATCACCTCCAATCTCCAGCCGCTACTTCTCCCTCATTTATTGTGACTTAAGGGTCTGTACTTTCGTGGGTAAATTGCAGGTGTAGAGCAACAAGAAATGGAATGGAGTGAGAAGGAGAGGAATGGAGTGATGAGGAATGATTTTTTCCCTTGCAGGAGATATAAGGAATAGAATGGAACGAGGTGAGAAAAATATTAAATTATTGATGTCAAGGTATGAGAGGAACTGGGAGGGAATGAGAGTAATTGTGAAGGTGTGGGAAAGAATGGAAGGGAGTAGGAAGAAGTGACATTTTTTTCAAAAAGTGGAAAGGAGTGAAAATGAGTGGGAAGCAGTAGAGGGAATGAAATGATAGTGGGAGCAAAAAATTTTCCACGAAAAGAACAGGCTTGGTAGGTGATTGTCACCAACGTACTGAAATGGTATTAATTAATTGGTGGGGCCCATATTAAATTTTTGTCCCTATGACTCCACCAACTAATCAACAGTTATTCTCCCATACATAGTCCAATCCATTGTCAGTGCTTCTTGTCAAGCATTTGCCCGAGGGCAACCTAGTTTTGGCACCATCCTCTTAACTCATTGGTGCTTATGTTTAATTTTCTCTCTGTCTTCTGCTACCCTTCCCTTCCATTTGCTTTGGCATGCTCCGTTCATTGTAGCTTAATATAAGTTGATGAAAATTCATCACAAGCATATTACATAGACAACACTCGATCCACCCCAGTTGTATAAGTTCACCAAACGAATTGACAATGTTCATAAAACAAAATAGGAAAATTTTCCATAGAAACTGGCGAGCTCCACCTTGAATGTGTATTCTCTCTCCTTTCATGTTTGTTATATTCATGTCCATCTACAAAAATTGTACTAAATCAACTGCACCAAGCAATTAATCAAAATTCACTATCCTAGTTGTACTAATTCACTAAAAGAAACACAAAAGTGCACTAGGAGTTTGGCTAGAAATTGTGCATCAAATGGATATGAGCGGAGAGGGACTTAGTTTAGGAGAGGCGAAGAAAATAGGCTAGGCATGGTCGCGGGACACTAGCAAGGCTAGATGTGCCATTGCTGAAGTATTGTAATTTGTTAGGCTTCTTCTACCACCGATGTTGGGTCTTGCTTACCGGTGAGGTCTGTTGCTGCTAGGTTGCTTGTGCATGGGGTTGGGGTGAGAAACAGGGGGGATGGGAAAGAAAGGAGGGAGTTTTTTGAGAAGGGAGGGAGGAGGGGCAACAGCGGAAGAGAGAGAGAGAGAGAGAGAGAGAGAGAGAGAGAGAGAGTGCAGAGGGTTTAGTCATATTCATAAAAGTCTGAAGGGAAATAAGCAAAAAGGGCATGTGCAAATGGAGAATTAAGAAAAGTTCATTAAATAGAACTCTTAACTTCACGTATATATTTTTTTTTCTTTTGGTCAGTAAGGTGATGCAATTATTGTATTAAGGGTAACAACGAATGGTACAAGAGTTGCACAACAACTAAACTGCAAACGAAACTTAACCTATAATTGGCCTAGACACAGACTAACATGACTACAATTTCTCCTACAACCCTATCACTATTACATTGGGGAGAACTCGCTTCTTGAAGGAGAAACTTAGCATCATCCAAGCGTGATACCTCCAACTTTCCCTTACCACATATGATGCTGACACTATCGTTTTGATCAATTTGACATCGATTATTATGTATCTACCGTTTGAATCTCTTTCTATTCTTGCAATCTTCCCTGCACCAAGTAACTAGGTTAGAGCTAAATTGTTTAGGTTCATACCTCTGACGAATGACAATTGCTGCCTCAATTGTTTGCATTCTAATATGTTTGTGTTGCAATGATTTGTTTTTCCTTCTTCGTTGTTTCCCTTTTTATTGGTAACGTTGGGTTGAGAATTGGAAGAAAGTATTTGTAAGATCACTCTGAACCTCTTAGCCCATGACCTATCTTTTTGGACTTTGTGGATCAAAACGATAAACCCAAACAACCATGCAGGACATCAAATGCTTGTCATAAACCTCAATCCTATTTCCTTGCTTCATCATTCTATGGGCTGCTTGTGATGTATGTAGAGACCTCATTAGGTTTTGTCGAGCTTTTCCTTCTGAAGGGCAGAAGACTATTTCTATATTTCATTGATTTGAGACACAGTAGTCAGAGAAAAAATTGGAGTTATGGCAGAGCTTTCATAGCCTCCACCCTCTACACTGGTCATAGTTGTCAATGTGGAGGTAAAGTGCGTGAACCACACATCCAAATCCATGCTAGATCCAATACCAGGACTAATTCATGTACTCACTTCTTCTAACTTCATAATTTCTTGAACATGAAGTGCCGCACTTGAGTTGTGGACATTGGTGCGAGCTGTAGTTTGGGTAAGGATATCGCTAGGGTTTTCCACACAAATCTCAGAATCCAAGCCCATAATTTGTCCATCACAAACCATATCATGCATCTCATTTCCATGCACCTGTACCGATCTCTTAATGTTGTTTGAGGTTGGGCATGACATCTTGCTTAAAGGCCTACTAACCTTTTCCTTAAAATCAGGAGCTTTCTCCTTCATAGCTATCTCCCCATCTAGCTCTAATACCTGATAGTGAACTTTTTCCAAGCTTTGCTGATTCTTCGATGTATGTTAGTCATTATTACTTTGTGACTCTTCCTTCCCAACTTTCTCCATAGGATTGGCAAGGCCTTGATTCATGCCACTATTTGACGAACGGGGACACCTTGATATAGCATCTAATTTTAAGGGATCCTACTACTTGGGAGGAATGTTTGTGTAATAGCCGAGATTCTGAATCCGGGACTAACTATTTGGGTTAATGTTTTCATTAACTTTGCTTTATTAATTGACCATGATAGGTTAATTGTGTGCGCACTAATTAGGTGTAATACATATACGGGATAATTTTATTAATTTTCCCGATTAAATTACACGATTATGTGAAATTAGTGGACTCGTTAAAAGTTAAGTCGAGGTGTAATTACTCAAAAATTGGCAAGTTAAATTAGGACATTTGCGGCTGAGATTAAACGAGATGAGATGATTTAGAACCGAACTCGATTTAGTAGGTGGGATTAAACAGACCAAACCAAAAAAGGGAAACTAAAAGGGGGCGCCCGATGCCCCCTTTGTTCTTCAGGAAAGCGTAGAACGGGGTGGGGGGTTCTCTACCCGCGACACCCGAACACACAGAGAGGGAGAGCGCGAGAAAGGGGCGATGGTGTGCTGCCGCCACGCCAACGTCTAGTTGGCTGCCGTCGCACCTTGTCGGCTGTCTCAAGACAGAGAGCCACCATAACAGAGAAAGAGAGAGAGATATTGAGTGAGAGCGAGGGAGCAAGACGGAAGAGGATTGGGCCTGTGCTAGGCGTCAACGACGACAGGTTTGGCAGCAACAAGGTGTCCTCACCGGGGGTTCTCTATTCGGCGACCACCAAAAGCCACGAAGATAAGGGACTCGAGGGTTAGGGTTTTGAAACTCTCAGCCGCCACCACCACTACTATTAGCATATGGTTTGAAGCTGGGAGAGCACGAGGGAGGAGGGAGGACATAATAGCAGTATCGATATGCGGGCATGGGGATCAAGAGGCACGAACCGGGCCCTAACCTACCAAACCAAACCCATTAGTCGGGTCCTTAGCTTGGAGTCAAGCTGGGTGGCTCCTGCTCCCTAAACCTACTACTAATTTTCAAATATTTTTGAAATATTTGTGGTAGCTGATTTAGTAGTCAGATTGAAACTGTAACGAGTTGAGAAACTGTAAATAGTCAGTGAATCATTTGACTTGAAGTGAAATGGTTCTGAAGACTGTTGTTATCGGTGCTGTGAGGAGGGAGTTCGGGTTGTATGAAATCCGTGTATTACGAATTGTAATGTCGTGAATGTTGCGTTATATGTGTTGAGTGCTGAAGCTTAGTCGATGTACGTCAACGAACTAAATGTGATATATTGGCCATGGGTTTGCATGCGGTCGGTTTGTATGCCTGAATTGAGTTTCATGCTACACTGACGCATTCATAACTGTTTGATTGCTTGGCGTGTTAAGTAGACCTAAGCAAATAAACATGCAATTGCACTTGAATGAACCCTGTGTCATATCGAAATAGTTTTCTTTATTCAACCGTGGTGCCAAGTCATCTCGAGTCAAAATGTTTGACTGTTTGTGGCAGATAGACTAGATGTTGGCTAAGGGTGGTAGTGATTATGCAATTTAAACCCCTTTCATGACCTGAATGTCGTCTCTTAATTATGTTTAGAATTTCATGTCATTGGATGAAAATTTTGCATCTGAAGTGTGAAAATCGAGATAACTATGTATGAATGCAATGTTATCTTTAAAATGAGTTTCCATATCACCTGCCTTGAAGAGTGAATGAATATGTAGTCATTAACTCATTTTGAGCATATTTTACCAAATGAGTGGTTTTATGCTTTTTAAATCGATGTGAAATCATCTAGCCCCTTGGGAATGAGAATGTCATTGTTTGTGATACTATGAAAGTTGTAATGCAAGTCTATTTAATGTGAAATGCATCTAAAATATTTTGGGTTAGGAGAATGGTGCTAAATGCTTGGGCAAATGATTAGGAAACAGATCTGGTTTGCGAGAACCCTAATACCTAAGGAGATAGACCTAGAAGTGAGAACCCTAAAAGACCCTGACGAGGGTAATGGTCCACTAATATCCTCGGGGATAATACAAAATGTGAGTGACGATCTCACTTGTACGATTGAACGTGAGTGACAGTCTCACCAGTACCATGCACAAATATGAAATTCTGATGCCTTATGAAAATGATTTCATACATATTATGTGATGTAAATCCCTCATTTGAGGGTGATGTTAGTGTAAAAATTTAAAAAGGTGCATATCTTCTTGAAAAGAGTTTTTATTGAGTACCCATTTATCTGCCAATTGCATCACGATGTTTATATAAGAATTTCCATTGTTTCAAACGATCTACTTTAGTTTCACTTGGTGATTTGAATAAATTCCTTAATAATGAATGTACATATGTGGACTAAGTGTTTTCTTGCATTCAGTGTTTAAGCCATTACATGAAATAACTTATTTATGAGTCCCGTGTGCAAGTTATGTGATGTTATGTTGATATAACATGGGATTACCACTAATAAGCGACAAAAGACTTAGGTCAGACAAGTTAAGTACCTTTTGCGTGAATTAGAAGAAGAATCGGGTTTACCATCATACTAGAGAGGTCATTGAGGTGATGACAAATGTGGGATACCCTACATGCTTATTATATGATACTATATATTAGATTGTGTGTGTGTGCTACCTAAAGTACGATGTGCAACTATTTTGTTTTCTAGGCGGTTGTGTGGTAGCTCATCCCACTATGTTTTTTGCCCTTTCCCCAGGATTTGGTTATGCTAGGTAGAGTTTGGCCTACGCAAGTTGAACCAGAGACTTCTTGCACTTTGGAAAGATGTAAAGGGCTTATGTAATGTAGATTTATGAGTTTATTAGTGTTGTGTAATGTATTTATAAGTATGCGAGCTCTGTAAGTTAATTACGTTGGTTCATGTATAGTATATTAACTAATAGTCGCTTTGAATGGTCGTTTGGGCCAACCATCTATGTGGTCAGTCATTTGATTAGCGGTTTTATTTATTATAGGATGTAAACCCCAATGCTCTGGATGCGTGATTCGTTCAGCTGTATCTTTATTTTTCTTTATATTTATTGAACATTATTCCTTGTATACTCCGGGTGTATGGCCCGTAGAGTTGTAATATCCGGCATGCAGCAGTTGAATTATGAATATATGTTTACGTGTTTATTGAATGCAGGAACCTATTGTAAGGCTAGAAGCCTGGTTTTAGCACACTTTTAGGCAGAATTTTGTCCATTTTGCCTCAAAATTTAAGTAGGATTTAAGAACTCATTAATACTCCTAACCCTAGGGTTTAGGTGTGTTTCAGATGGTATCAGAGCAAGGTCCTGTGACCACAGGTAGTGACCTGAGTCTTGCCTTTCATATAGTCGCCTGGGAACACTTTGTGATAATGTGACATATGTCGTGCTTTGTGTGCAAGAGTGCCTTATGGCATGGTCATTTACGACTTATGTATGGCCCGAGTAGGTCGATTGATTAAAAGGGGTGATTTATACATTAAAATAGGAGCTAAATGGCTCCCTACCCGTTGAGCTGGCATTGTGGATGCTCCATTGGTGCAATGTGTTTCTAACGTACTAATTGACTTGATTGATTTACTATTATGTGATTCGGTTAAGCTGATGGGGTGAAATGTGAGTCATGTGTTAGAATGCGAACGCAATTCACTTGCGCATTCTTACGTGAGCTAAGTGATGGTTCAGATAGTATATGTTTTATTCATGCGCCCTAATAAAACAATCGAAAGTTAAAGCACATTGATTTAAACTCGAATGATTGGAAATTTTTTCCAAGCTCATTCTTTGCTCCTATGTGCAGATTGCTCCTCAGGTCCTACAATAGAGAGAGTAGACGTACTTAGAGGTGGTAGAGAGGAGGCTAACAATAGATAAGCTATTTTTCATCTTTGAAATTCAAGATTTTGAAATGTTAATGTCATTATGGCTATTGAGTTAAGTTTTACTTTGCACTGAAGGACTTACGTTACTTTAGTAATGATGAATGAGTTTAGGTTCACAAGTACATGTTCTTATGCGTGTTGGGATGTTGCTTGTGAATGTGTATGCGCTAAGATGTGTATGTCAATGGAATTGTGCATAATGAACTAGGGGAGGAATGATTGGAGATCAGCTGCTACGATCGATAATCCTACTAAATGATACCTTCCTCTTGTGAATTCTGAATTATTTGAGGAAATTAGGGGATATTTTCATATGCATGCTTGAAGGATTAAATGCTAGCGGTAGGATCTTGTTGGACATTGCGTAAGTGTACCTTCCATTCCCCATCTTTGTCATTGTTGCCTTTACGGTACATTACTTCCTTTCTATCATACCGACTGCTATTCGTGATGTGGGGTGGTAATGCTTTGGCTGGAATGAACCTTGATACACTTAGAAAGCACACGGGAGAGAGAACCTAGTAGACTTTGGAATTGTACGTAGTAAATGATTCTTAGTAAGGTGAGCGACTTACACGGTAAGACTCCTATGATCACTTATGGGACAAGTATGTCTCATAAGACCTCAATGCATACCTGTAAGACCATTAATGTCGACCATACTTAAAACGATCATAGCTCGTTGGTTGCCAATCTCTCCTAAATTTGGATCAACTTTAAGGCATACCGTTGACCACAGGTTGCAAATGGGGATTGCATACATGTATGCATGTGTAGGTGTTTTCCCTGTGTGACAATCCCGCAAGTCTTTATGTCTTAAGGAATGATTATGGTGTCATGTGCTACGTGAAGCCATGGGAGTACCTATAGTTAGGATTGTTGTGAGTGGTCGTCGATGTGTTTGTGGTCGAGAGGTAAGAGAATGAGTTTTGCTGGTTGCTTGGCTTGAAATTGATTAAACATATGACAATATTAGTCGAGCGATTTGATTTGTGCAATTAGTTGCACAACATGACACTTGAATCATCATTATAGTCCATGAATTCTGTTTTCTCATGTTATAGTTAGAGTAATTGAACAAGATGAATGTAATGTGTGACTTGATGACAATAGAGTTACATTTGCATGTGTTCACTTCTATATATGGCTATACCCCATGTGTAAGAAAGGTAGCATGGTAGAGCATCCAAGGTCATATAAGCACATATATAGATACTTGTGTTCGTTATGCATGGTCATTGGTGCATTATAGGAGTTGGGTCACTGACTAGTTGTGTGAGTGAACTATTAAGTACATGAGCTTCTTGGTACCTGTTTTGAGCCTGTATAGAATGCAATTGAGTTGGATGCACGGTCTAATATGTGTGACCTATCGCGTGATAAGATCATTGGGGTGTTACTTGCATTACATGACTTATATTGCTTCATGTTATAGCTTGAGTAGCCGAATCATATGCATATATTTAATACACGACCTAATGACTATCATAATTTACATTTGCATGTGCTCACCATCGCATATCTTATGTTCACTAAGGATAACATGCTAGTACCTCACATTTTAGGGGCTAACCTCTGTTCGGACATGAAATTGCCTATGTGCTTCATTTGACACGATGATGTATAGGTATACTTGCAGTAATATGCGAGCCTTCACTGTATCACCTGGTCCTTTAAGTTGTGGAATGTGGCAGTTAAAGTGTTTGATTGAAGTGTTCTAGTGCGGTTTGACTATGTAGTGGTATATACTTGTGCCATCCTCATTGGGACACGGGCATGTCAATTTACGTGTATGACTTCATGACTCAGACAAAAACCAATTCCATATGGAAACTTGAGGGTAGAGTTTTACATCAGGTAAAGCATTGTGATTAAGCTGATGTAATTAACGTGTCTGTTATTTCTCGTTCAATTATAACTGCTGGCGGAACATCCTTAATAGGGATGATTGCACTCATAAGCATAATAGGGGGTATCAGTTTGGAGCTCTAAATTACGGTCTTGCTAACTCTCATGCTATTTTCCATACCGTGTTCCATTACCTATAGGAACTAGTGACCGCTTCAGTGACGGTTCCTACTTGAAAAAGACTTCCTCGGGTGGTTGAATTACTAATCACACTGTAGGTGCATCATTGGGAGTAGTGACCTTACACTCGCCCAACCGCATCACCCCCTTTAAACAATGTATGTATAAGAAGTGTCGGGAACCTTCCCTGTCATTGGCCTACTGTTGGACCATGTTCCCCAAGCTGTTCTATGCTTAGTGATTGATGATTGCATGCGTTACCCCAGTAACATGCCCCATATATACTGAAACATGGATTAACTCCATGGATTATGCTTGATTTCAAAATGGACGTTGTTGTGAACTTATGTGTCGTTCTTGTGTGTTATTGTTGTTCATGTAATGCTATGTGATGCTACGTGACACCATGCAATGCCCTTTCTATTCCATGATTTTATAGAATTCCTGGTTGACTAACATAATCCTAAAATGATTTGATTCCTTCATGTATTAGGATAGATTTGATGTAGCCGCATACCCTGACTCGATCTTCATTAGTACCACTAGTTGTCATGTATAGAAAGGGTTCTTAGGTGTCAACTTATGTGCTTCTGTGGAAAGTGGTTCTTGTTTAACCCTTGTTCTAACATGATTTTAAAAAGAGTATTCATGCCAACTCAATTGCCCTCTTCAATGCGATTTGCCCTCGGCGCCTAAATAGAGTGAGTAGAGACTTGAAGAGGATTGGTAAGGAGGACACTGGATACCCTAAGCCCTTTTTCGATTTAAAAGATACAGTTGATTGCAAAGTGAAATTTTTGGATCCTAGTGCAAGTTATGTGGATCATAGTACACGTGTCTGCATCTTGTGTTTGATTGAACTGTGAACTTTGGAATTTCGAGGATGAAATTCTTTTAAGGTAAGGAGAATGTAATAGATGAGATTCTAAATCCAGGGTTAATTATTTGGGTTAATATTTTCATTAACTTTCCTTTATTTAATTGACCATAATAGGTTAATTGTGTGCACACTAATTAGGTGTAATACGTATATGGGGTAAACAAACCAAACAAAAAAAGGGAAACAAAAAGGGGGGGTCAAGGCCCCCTTTGTTCTTAAGGAAAGCGCAAAACGGGGTGAGGGGTTCTCTACCCACGACACTTGAACACACAGAGAGGGGGAGAGGGAGAAAGGGGTGACGATACGCTGCCGCCATGTTAGTGTTTAGTCGGCCGCCGTCATACCTAGCTGATCGTCATGTGACAGAGAGCCAGCACGACAGAGAACTAGCGTGATAGATAAAGAGAGAGAGAGAGATATCGGTGAGAGGGAAGGAGCAAGATAAGAGGTAGGGATGGCAGTATAGTCCGAATTCGATGTAAATCCGATCCGATTTGTGGCAAAATTATCCGATTCGAATCCAATAAAAAATAATCCGATTCAGAATCCGATAAAAATAATCCGAATCCGACTCCGATCCGAGCGGATTTGGAGGAGAGTCCATCCGATCCGATTAACATCCGATCTGATATCTTTTTTTAATAATTTCAACTTTTTTTGAAGATAAAAAAATCTTAATATGATAACTCTCAAAAAATCCCCATAAGGTTTGCACTCTATGTGTAGTACACTTTTCTTTCTTAGCTAATCTCTTCTTCTCTCTTGATCTTTTTCTCGTTCTCTTATCTTTGTCAATCAAAGTTGTACTTTCTCCCTTTCCTTCCAGCTGTTGTACTATTGTCTATCCCTTTCACTCTAAAGTGAATTTGCATTCTCTTTTTCAAACACATTTTTCCTTTAACACATTGAAATGTTTAATATAAAAAGCTATTAGACATTAAAGAGGTATTTAATATTGGACTTACAAGTGGGCAAAAATAAGGTTGGAAATAAAAAATTGTGTAAGTACTGAATAAAAATATATAATCGGATTATATCCGATTATAGCCGGATTTAATCCGATCCGAAACCAATCCGAATTCGATTTAACATCCGATCCGACGGAGTCGGATTTGGATTGGATTTTCATATCCGATTATTAATTGGATCGGATTTGGATGTCTATACATCCGATCCGAATCCGACCCGTTGCCATCCCTAATAAGAGGGGATATTGGCTGTGCCAGGAGTCAACATCCACGACGACCGGTTCGGCGACAATAAGGTGTCCTCTCCGGGGGTTCTCTATCTTACGACCACCAAAAGCCACGAAAATGAAGGACTTGGGGGTTAAGGTTTTGAAATGCTCAGCCGCCACCACCACTACTACTGGTGTCTGGTTTGAAGCAGAGAGAGTGCGAGGGAGCAAGGAGGACACAACAGTAGCAGCGACATGCGTGCGGGCATGATTGTGAACGATAAGAAAGGAGAGGTACAAACCTGGCCCTAATCTGCCAAACCAAACCCATTAGTTGGGTCCGTAGCTTCAAGTCGAGATGGGTGGTTCCTGATCCCTAAACCTACTACTAATGTGCAAATATTTTTGAAATATTTGTGATAGCTGATTTAGTTGTTAGATTGAAACTGTAACGAGTTGAGAAGCTGTAAGTAGTCAGTGAATCATTTAAGTTGAACTAAAATGGTTTTGAGGACTGTTGTGGTCGGTGCTGTGAGGAGGGAGTTTGGGTTGTGTGAAATCCGTGTATTACGAAGTGGAATGTCATGTTTAATGCTACATTATATGTGTTGAGTGCTAAAGCTTAGTTGATGTGCGTCAATGAACTAAATGTGACATGTTGGCCTTGGGTTCGCGTATGCGTTACACATGTATGCCTAAATTGAGTTTCATCCTAAAGTGATGCATTCATAACTGTTTGATTGCCTGGCGCGTTAAACATACTTAAGCAAATAGGCAAGTAATTGCACTTGAATGAACCCTATGTCATACCGAAATAGTTTTCTTTATTCAATCGTGGTGCTAAGTCGTCTCGAGTCAAAATGTATGATTGTCTATGGATAGACTAGATGTTGGCTAAGGGTGGTGGTGATTATGCAATTTAAACCCCGTTAATGATCTGATTGATGTCTCTTGATTATGTTTAAAATTTCATGTCATTGGATGAAATGTTTGGGTCTGAAGTGTGAAAAATCTAGACAATTATGTATGAATGCAATGTTATCTTTAAAACGAGTTTCTATATCACTTGTCTTGAAGAGTGAATGAATATGTAGTCATTAACTCGTTTTAAGCGTATTTTACCAAATGACTGGTTTTATGTTTTTTAAATCAAATCATTAAGACTTCTAGCCCCTCGAGAATGAGAATGTTTTTGTTTGTGATACAATGAAAGTTGTAATGTAAGTGCATTTAATGTGAAATGCATTTGAAATGTTTTGGGCTAGGAGAATAGTGCTAAATGCCTGGAAAAATGATTAGGGAACAGACCCAGTTTGTGGGAACCCTAATGCCTAGGGAGATAGACCCAGAAGTGGGAACCCTAAAAGGCCTTGATGAGGGTAATGGTCCACTAATTTCCCCGGGGATAATACGAAATGTGAGTGGCGATCTCATCGGTACAATGGAATGTGAGTAACGACCTTATCCGTGCACAAATATGAAATTCCAATGCCTTATGAAAATGATTTCGTACATGTTATGTGATGTAAATGCCTCATTCGAGGATGATGTTAGTGTAGAACTTTAAAAAGGTGCATATCTTCTTGAAAAGAGTTTTTATTAAGTACCTATTTATCTGACAATTGCATCATGATGGTGATATAAGAATTTCCATTGTTTGAAATGATCTACATTAGTTTCACTTGGTGATTTGAATGAATTCCTTGATAATGGATGCACATATGCGGACTAAGTGTTTTCTTGCTTTCAATGCTTGAGTTGTTACATGAAATAGCTTATTTATGAGTCTTGTGAGCGAATTATGTGATGCTATGTTGATATAACATGGGATTACCACTAATAAGCTACAAAAGACTCAGGTCAGACAAATTCAGTACTTTGTGCGTGAATTAGAAGGAGAATAGGTTACCATCATACTAGAGATGTCATTGAGGTGATGACAAATGTGGAAGACCCTACATGCTTATTATATGATATTATATATTAGATTGTGTGTGCGCTACCTAAAGTACGATGTGCAACTATTTTGTTTTTTGGGAGGTTGGGAATCATTTACTGACAGTGTGGTATCTCATCCCACTATGTTTTTCGCCTTTTTCCCAGGATTTGGTTATGACAAGTAGAGTCTGGCCTATGCAAGTTGAACCAG
The DNA here is from genome assembly GCA_017589665.1 of Selenicereus undatus. Lineage (NCBI taxonomy): Eukaryota > Viridiplantae > Streptophyta > Magnoliopsida > Caryophyllales > Cactaceae > Selenicereus > Selenicereus undatus. Next base: position 32,769,677 of record JACYFF010010365.1, on the reverse strand, counting down.
AGACTTCTTGCGCTTTAGAAAGATGTGAAGGGCTTATGTAACGTAGATTTATAAGTTTATTAGTGTTGTGTAATGTATTTATAAGTATGCGAGCCCTGTAAGTTAATTATGTTGGTTCATGTATAGTATATTAAGTAATAGTCGCCCTGAATGACCGTGTGGGCTAACCATCTATTTGGTCAGTCATTTGCTTAGCAGTTTTACTTCTTATGGGATGTAAACTCCAGTACTCCGGATGTATGATCCATTGAGCTATATCTTTGTTTTTCTTTCTATTTATTGAACGTTATTCTTGGTATTCTCTGGGTGCATGGCCCGTAGAGTTGTGATATACGCAGTGTAGCCATTGAGTTATGAATATATGTTTATGCGTTTATCGAATGCAGGAACCTATTGTGAGGCTAGAAGCCTAGTTTTAGCCCCTTTTTAGCCGGAACTCTGCTCGCTTCACCCCAGAATTCAAGTAGGATTTAAGGAATTGTTAATCCTCCTAACCCTAGGGTTTAGGGGTGTTTCAGTTGGGTGGTTATTGCACCTAGTCTCGGCTTAGTTTTCTTCCAGTATAGGTTCTTTTTTACAAGAGATGTTACATGGCTATTCTACTCTAGTTGATTCCTTCTCTATTTCCTCATTGTTAGGTTCAAACCATATAGCTACAAGAAGGTCGTGTCCAGCCTCCTCTCATAACTCCATGTTCAACAAAGTTTGAGCTCTCTCAAATCGAACTTTAAGATTAAACAGATCAAGTTTTGTAACAACATCACATTGTTGTTTAGCTGATTCGAACTCTTTCTACTTCAACCAACAAGTTGTTATATTCAGGTTAATCGAAATTCCAAGTTCCTCCATCAAATTGACATCAGCCTCATTTTTAGAAATTTATAGACATAAAAATTGAAGTGCTTTATCATTCTTGTTGATGACACATCGATAGGCCCTCGATTAGAAAACTGTGTTTCCTTCTTTCGTTAGCCCTTTGGATTTCACTAGTGCCTCACAAGGGGATTCCATCTCCATAACCATTCTTCTTACATCCTCATCGAATTCTTCACTTTTGACTATCTATTAGCGATGAACTGTCGCACCCAATATTGTGGCATTGCAAATTATCAACCTTGTTCAGCTCCAAAATTGATTCCACCAGCTCACAATTTCACCGAACTTGGATTTCAATTGGGGGTGGTAGCCTCAATAGCTGCAATTGGGAATTAGGAACTAAGGGCACTTACTAATTTGGGACAGATACCTTAAGTCTACTTGAGAATAAAACAGAGATCTGATTTAGAACTAGGGAAGCAAGAGAGCGAATTTGATGATAAAAAATGGAGGCCCGAGTAGCGAGGACTCTTAGAGTGGTCGGCAATGGCGATTCAATGCAGTTTCAGCACGATTTTCTGCGGGCGTACAATTTCATGGCAAAGTTGCTTTCTACTAGCTTTATCAAATCTTAGAAGTCAGCTTTCACAATAATTAAGTTTTCCTAAATTATTTTATACAATTGTGCAGAATTCACTTATTAGCATTTAGAAGGAATACTTGAATTCCAAGAAAATTTGAAAGACAGAAAGTATGAATTTACTCCAAATTCATACAAACAAAAATAATCTAAGGGCGAAAAAAGGTAAGTAAGCTTGTATATAAAACAATGTAAAAGAGAAGATTAGCCACTTTTTGTGAGATAAATAGTTTGGAAGTATAAAATAAAAACATTACAAAAATAGGTATTTGATCTCTTCATATAATCACAAGAATATCTTTTCGTTATATCTTTAATTAATTTAAAAAGAATTCAAAACATACTATTTTGAAAGCGAAGAACTTTATTAAGATGTCTTACTATCATCTACAATAAGTAAAACCAATAATTTTATGTAATAAGCGCAAAATGGGCATGTATATTTTCATTTTGGTAATTCATTTTGATTTCTAGATCAACATTTACAAATGTAGAATTATAGATTTTTATAGAGATACGCGCAATGAAATTGATGTGTACAGGATTTCTGAAAAGGCCTTAGCTACGTTTATGTAAATTTTACTGACGAGCAAAAATACATTCCCAATTTACTTGTTCTACGTATACAAATAATATTATAGATTTACATTGAAATACTCTCCCCCACCTCGCTCCCCCTCTCTCCATATAGATACATACGTACGTATATGTATCTATGTATGTACATGCTCACACACACACACACACATACACACACACACACACACACACACATACATACATACATATATACATACATATAAATAAATAAATAAATATATATATATATATGTGTGTGTGTGTGTGCATGTGTATATATATATATATATATATATATGTGTGTGTACATATATATATATATGTGTCGGTGTGTATATATATATATATATATGTGTGTCGGTGTGTGTGTGTGTGTATATAT
>JACYFF010010365.1:32704081-32715648 GCA_017589665.1 Selenicereus undatus | reverse complement strand
GATGTTAGGGTCATGTGTGTGGGGCTAAGTATTTATGGAGCATCATGAGACCTCAAAGCCAAGTAAAGGGAGAGCATGTTAAGTGGGAAGATAGATTCGCATGAGAGGGAAGGGCCTAAACAAAAGCTAGATTGAGACAAGCACTGATGCATGGTGAATTCCATTTGTCCAAATAAAGGAATGAAATGCATATAGGTGAGCCCAATGGATGTTGAAGACCAATCTCTCCAAAGAAGAACCAAGAAAGAGAGAGAATTCCCAAATAAGTATATTCAAACTTGTAATAGGTAGCAAGTAGATAAGTCAACCCACCCTCTGACCCTCTATGACCTTAGCATTAAGGATTAGATTAAAGCGAAGAACTCAAATCACCACCCTCCTTAGAGAGATAAAGATTTTGAGATTTTGAGGAAAACCAAGCTTTAAGCTCTCATATCATTTATCAAATCTTATTCTTTATGGAGGTAATTGGGTCGATAAATACCCAATGAGAGGGGAAATTAGCTATACATTAGTAGAGAAAGTGCACCAATAGGAGGCTTACAAAATATCCTAGAAAAATAAGTCAAGATGCTTAAGATAACTACAATTACTATGAGCTGTATTTTTCAAGATTCATCCTCCATGTTTTAAAGAGCCTTGAGTAGGCTCTACTCCTACAATGGAGGTACCACCACTCATAAACTCTTCCCTTGAGTGTGAAGAATCATCTTATGCTAATTAATCTCCAAAGTACAGTCTTAACCTTCTCAATTAAGCCCATAATCAGAACCGTACATTTTCTAGTCCTAGACTAACCCTTGCTTGGTATTTATTTAGCCTTTAACTTCCTCAATACTTGGAGTTTGAGTACGATTCAAGACTTGTTAGAAAGTAGACATTCAGGGCTTTCCATCTATGCATAATTTATAGAAATTGGAGCTCATTTGTCTGGTTAAATTTGAATTTGAAATAAAGTAAAGTATTCTGCCCAGAAACTGAAAATGAGCTAATGAGGTGGTTTGGGGAGGATTAAGTAGTTAACTCCTTATTTAGAGCTACTATTGGCCAACCACCTTTCCTATCCATAATTGGACCTTTTTAAGGGCCCTAAGTTAATATTGACCTAGGGGGACCTACTCCTTGACCTAAGGTCAATATTGGGCCAACTTGGTTCATGGTCCTCACTAGTGAGAGTAGGCACAAGCTCGAGAGTTGCTTTGCATCAACTGCACCCCCTTGAAGAGGATTTTCCCTCAAATCCTTGGAATTAAAATTCTTTATCATCACCTTTGCATGCCCTTTGCCATTCTTGGGTTTGATAACACCTAAGGTATTAAGTACTCCTTTCTTCTTAAATGGGTATCCATTGTTAAAGATCTTTGGGAGAACATCAAAGCGTTGAGTAGCTCTCGTAGGCCTCATGAGCTCATTGAAGATCTCAATATACTCATCGCAATATATCCTAAAATCATCATACTCACAAGAGGTGTAGCTCGTGGCTTGATCACTTGCATAAGGGTCTTTTCACAACAACATTTTAACGGATAATGGGACCTTGGCGATAGGTGCTTTTGGGGTTTCAACCTCAATCTCTTAGAGAGCTACAAGGGGGAAAGGTTTCACTCCCTCATTTGTGTTTGACTTTACCATTAGTAAGGTAATTCGAAGTTTGCTCTAACTAGTGGTACACTCTTCCCGTGTTTCACTGGTCTGGGGACTTTTCTCACTTCCCTTTCCAGGTTTAGCTTTGTGCAGTCCAACTGGAGCTAAAGGGGCCAATGTGAGGCTTTTACCATTGTGCTTGAGTGAATAAGTATTAGCATACCCATCATAAGTCACATGGTTATAAAAAAACCAAGGTGTACCAAGTAACAAGTGCCATGCATCCATAAGAAGGATGTCACACAATACTTCACCAAAATAGGGACCGATTAAGAATGAAATATGAGCTTATCTTGAAGCAGTTACCTTATTGCTTGGTCCTACCCATTGAAGAGTATACGAAGTAGGATGCTCCTTAATGGGAATTTGAAGTTTGTCAATGAGTGTGTTGGAGCCCACATTTGTGCAACTTCCATGATTTATGATTAAATTACAAACCTTGCCTCCAATGGTGCACCTTGAGTTGAAGATTTGCTCCCATTGGCTATCTTTATAAGGAACCTTTGTGGCATATGGGGACCTCTTGATCAACAACATTTCTCCAATGTCAGGGGTCACCAAGGTAGAGCCATCATTTTCATCCTCTTCTTCACTTGATTCTTACTCAATGGCTCGAATCTCTTCTACCTCCCTGATAGTAAGGGCCTTTCTATTGGGATAATCGGCTTAAAAATACGCAAAACCATGACACTTGAAACATTTCTTTCCTTCCAACCTCTTAGGAGCTCATTAGTGATTCCCTTGCCTTTATCAAGAGTTTTGACTTGAGGGGGTGGGGTTTCACATTCAATGTGAGTAGAGGGGCTTTTAGTTAAGGAAGTGTGAAGGGACTTCTTACCCTTAAATTGCTTCTCAATTTTGATAGCTAGGTGGCACACATCTTCAAAGGTCAAGTAAGGTTGTAATTCCACCTTGCTAGCAATGCTAGGAGATAGCCCCTTAATGAATCTAACAATCTTGAGTTCGGGTTCTTCATCCAAGCCAACCCGTATTTGGAGTTATTCAAACTCCCTAATGTACTCTTCTACCTTGAGATTCTCTTAGTTGATAGAGGTTATCTTGAGGTAGAGTTCTTGTTTGCAAGAAGGATGTAGAAATCTCTTATCCATATGCTTCTTGAGCTTGGACCAAGTCTTGATTTTGGATTTGACTTCTCTAACCCTACTCTTCGTCAAATGTTCATACCACAATGAAGCATATTCCTTCATCTTAAGAATGACCGATTTGAAGGCTTTCTCATTATTGTAATCTTTGAGTTCAAGGGTTATTTCAATGATTTGAACCTAATCAAAATAGCTTTCTAGATTGAGATTGACAGCACATTTCGGAGCCTGAACTTTGAGGTCTCTAAGGTTATCTCTCGGATGTCTTCTTTTTCTCGGTCTTTCTTCGTCATTACCAAAGTCTTTATGGGAGGAAGATTACTTTATGTCAACAAGGCAAGCATCGTAGCCTTGTCGGTAAGGGTTATGTAGAGTAGATTCCCTTACTTGTGCAACCTCTTGAGTGAGCTTCCTCATTTGCTCTTGAAGCTCTACAAGGGCCCTACCTATCTCATGGGCTTGCTCAAGAGGAATATTCGAGGAGTGAGAATGATTGCCCTCACTGGTCATGGTTGCTAGAAAGGTAAAAGGAGGAAAAAGAAGGGGGAAAATAGGGGAGGCACAGGTGTGCTGAAGGAGCACAGGCAGGAAAACAGTGAAAAGAAAGGGGGCAGGGTCGTGCTCTGGGGCATAGGGGATCAAGCCAGATCTCTGGAATAAGATTTAAGAGTGCAGGAAAGGGGATCGTTCATGCCAGGCTGTACAGGGAGACCACACCAAATCTCTGGGTCAAATTTTCAAAGTGTAGGATTTCGGCCTGGGTGTGCCAAGTGGCACGGGGTGAGAGTGCCAAATTTCTGGTTTTGTGTTTTTTTGTTCCTTTTGTGGAGTATTAGGGATATGTTTAGGTTAGGGTTTGTATTTGGACTATAATTAAGGTTCTTTGTAGACTAAATAAGAGATTTAAATAGGAAGAACTAATGACAAAATAGTATAGAAAGGGGGAAACTTTAAGCAATTCCAACGTAAGGTTATAATAGATGCTTACCAAGAGGTAGGATCATTGTGCTCTAATTTGAAATGATGCATGATAAATTTCATTTGACCAAATAAAGGTGTGAAATCCATGTAGATGAGCCCTAATAGATGTTAAAGACCAATCTTTCGAAAGATGAACGAAGAGAGAGAATCCCTAATTAGAAGAAAGCCTATAATGGAGATGAATCAATACTTGAAATATGTAACCAATAGATAAATCAAAGAGGATATATCCAAGATGAAGGTTAAGCCACCACCTAGTATAAATCAACCCACCCTCCACCCTCTAAAGCCTTAGCACTAAGGATTAGATTAAAGGAAAGAACTCAAATCAGCACCCTCCTGAGAGAGAAAAAGATTTTGAGATTTTGAGGAAAACCAAACATTAAGCTCTCATATCATTTATCAAATATGATTTTTCATGGAGGTAGTTGGGTCCATAAATACCCAATGAGAGGGGGAATTAGTTGTACATAAGTGGGGCAAGTAGACCAATAGGCAGCTTACAAAATATTTTAGGAAAATAAATCAAGATGCTTAAGATAATTGAAATCACTATGAGCTGTATTTTTCAGGATTCATCCTCCATTTCCTAGAGAGCCTTGAGTAGGCTCTACTCCTTTAATGGAGGTGCCGCCACTTGTCGACTCTTTTCTTGTGTGTGAAAAATCATCCCATACTAATTAATCTCTAAACTTACACCCGTGACCTCCTCAATTAAGCCCATAATCATAACTGTGCATTTTCCAGTCCTGGACCAACCCTTGCTTGGTATTTAGCCTTTAACTTCCTCAATATTTTTAGTTTGAGTGCAATTTAAGACTTGTTAGAAAGTAAACATTCAGGGCTTTCCATCTATGTATAATTTACAGAAATTAGAGCTCATTTTTCTGGTTAAATTTGAATTAGAAATAAAGTATTTTGCCTAGAAACTAAAAATGAGCTAATGAGGTTATTTTGGAAGGATTAAGTGGTTAACATCTTATTTAGGGATACTACTGGCCCAACCACCTTTCCTGTCACTAATTGGACCTTCTTAAGGGGCCCAAGTTAATATTGATCTAGGGGGACCTAGTCCTTTACCTAGGGTCAATATTGGGCCAACTTGATTCATGACCCTCACTAATAAAAATAGGCCCAAGCTCGAGAGTTTCTCTGCATCAAGCATATTATTTTGAATGTAGCCAATTTTAATCTATCTTTTCTTATTATAATTGAAGTTCCTAGTTGCTGCTAGTCATGATTTTCTTATTACACTTCTCTTCCTAAGAAGCAGTGTTAGAGTGGGTCAATTTCGAGCATGTGGTATTAGAGGTGGTTGTGATCAACTAGGGGAGGAGTAGATATGAGGAATGCACACACAACAGAAGATGAGATGTTCCTTGATTGTTGATTGGTCAAGAAGGTGGTTGTATGTCTTGATTATTAATAGATCAAGTGATATTGGCTATGCATTCAAAAGAGTTGAAATTGTGCACACAGATGATTTTTTTTATCATCGATGAATTTTGATGAAAGATTGACAAGTTGGAGTGGATGTCATGTTTTGCTAAATGAAGGATCGAGTTGAACCTAATTGGAACAATGGTTCCCAAAGAAGACACAATTGTTGTCGTAAGTTTTTGGTAGGCCTAATTTTGGGTTGGAGAGATAGATTTGTTCGATATGGTATGAACCAAAATTATATTAGTTAGTTTTTTTATTGATTTGTGGAGAAAAAAAATAAAGAAAATAAACAAAACAAGAGATAAGGAAAAAAAAGAAAAAGGTAAAAAGAATTAAATGAAAAAAAGGACAGGCAAGAAGTTTTTAGTTGTTGATTGATCAAGTCCATGGTGGTACACAAATGTTTGGCAATTAGCACCAATTAGAGTTTAGGAAGGAGTTGGCTATCAATAGCTCGATTAACAAGACGGTGAAGGCAACTTGCGTGGTAGGTTTGTGGATGCTTTGGAAGCTAATAACCTACAGGTGTCTAGGTTGTCAAGCTATAAAAGAGGTTATTCACCCTTGATGAAAATTGCCCCAGAATAAGAGTGGATTCCTAGAATGAGAGAGGATCCCCTTAATCCATGGAGGGGTATTGAGTGATGATGTGAGATTGTGGGTGAGATCCTCTTGACCTAAGGTGGGGTCTTAAGATATTAGGGTTATGTGTGTGAGGTTGAATATTTGTGCAGTGTGTCATGGGCATCCCAAATCCCACATAGGGGACAACATGTTAGGTGGGAAGATAGATGCGTGAGAGTGAAGGAATGACACAAACACAAGCTAGAGTTAGACAAATAGAGTGTTGTGAGTATACCCAGTTGTAGTATATCTTTTCTTATTATAGTAAATGTCATTAAATGTTGCCGTTCATGATTTTTCCCCTCATATGGACTATGTTACATTCGTTAGTGTTCCTTCTCTTAATGTATGTATGTGTGTGATGAATTTCTTATTATGCTTTTGTTCGCAACAAGTGACGTTAGGGTGGATTTAATACAAATAAAGCTAAGTACTTCTCTGCTTTTTTTTGGTTCTATCATTTGTCGTCTTCCTTTGGACTTGGACCATTGCCCTTCATGGCATTGGAACAACTTGTTTATCTATTTTTTTTTTATTATCAGTTGGGTATAATAAGTGGCCTTAGAACATTTAGAAAATTTCTTTGGTGCTCCTTTAGGAGAAAATAATGTATTTATTTATCTGGAGAGATAAAAAATTTTAATGCAAGATGTTAACATAAAATGGTATTTTTCCCATGTTTTGGCGCCCGGTAGAGAGGTGGAGGGTTTGGGTTGGGGAGAATGAGAGTTTGCCATGTTTATGATAAAAAAAATAAAAATTGTGTCTTGATCGCAAGAAATGATGATTAGATTTTAATCTATATATTTGTATTAAAACAACAAATCTCATATTTTTTTTCTAAATGTCACTCATTTAAAATTTACTTATATAATTAATTAATAAATATATTTATTTCTTTTCACCGCAGACCCCTCGGAAGCGGGACCCACACTGGGAGGTGTTGTTCTATTTCTTTTCACCATTTTAACTCTTTTAAAATTTTAAATGCATAGTGTGTGTTGGGAGTGTGGCCCAAAATCTATTTATGCTATGTATTTATGATTATTTTTATTACCCAAAATAATATATTCTTGGTTCTATATTGAATTTGATGGATTTGGCTCAACAAAATTAATTCAGCCCATATTATGCTTATGTCGTTTGTGTAAGCTAGATCACGGCCTAGTAACATGACTTGGCCCATGCGCCGCTCTAGCCCAATGTCAGCTCTAGCAGCCTTTTTCTTTCTAGCGCTCAGACTTCAGCTCTCTACAGATCTCATGTAGCCCATTTCCTAGTGATCCAGTAGTAGTAGTTTGTTTGCTATACTTCTCACGAGCCTAGGAGACACGCAACCCAACTTGCTCCTAACAGCCATTGACCTGCATTGACCCAAGTGCCTGGGCTACTAGCATCATTTGTGGCCCATCTGTGGTCTTTAGCCGATGATGCTTTGGTGGTTTTCAATCCAGTGGCTTCCACGGACTGACCTTGGGCCTTCCAACGGCCCGGAGCAAAACTTCTGCTCTGGGCTCCCTCATTTCTGATCCATCATCTGAGGCTTAATACAAGATTTCCTGGATGATTATTACGAAACTGTTACATGGAGTATTAATATGCATTATAGGATTTTTTATGACCATTTCATCCACATTTATCTGCCCATTATTTTTATCCAATTTTTCTTCCATATAAATTCACCATCTTTTGTACTAGGGGAAGGACACCTATTCCACATTCCTTGAGTGAGTTTATTTTTGAGGGTTTATTTTCTTGATTGTACTCTTTATTGTATTGATCTTGTTCTGCTAGTCGCCCCTTGAAACCATACTTGTACTCATTCCAATATTATAGTGGATTTTGATTCTCCCGCCCTAGTTTTTCCCATTTGCGGGTTTTCCACATAACTTCGGTGTCAATTAATTTATTTGCTATCGTATTTATTTTTGAGAGTATCCGTACATCCTTTCCGATCCTTGAAAATTTCCTAACAAGTGGTATTAAAGCATGGATTATCAAGGATGTCTTCCTTCATGAAGTCCAATATTCCAAAGTTCGATGACAAGATAAGTTTTAATATCTAGAAGTCTAGAAGATGGCCGTTTTGACCCAATATGCTTTGAAGAAAGCTCTTGGTGGAAGAACAAAGAAGTCCGCTTCCATGACTGATGAGCAATGGGAGGAGTTGGATAAGAATTCTCTTTCGTCTATTCAAGTTTGCTTAGCACCTCATGTCGTTCGAGAAGTGCTTAAGTGACTTGGTTTGGATACGTTATGTATAACCAAGAGTCTTGCTAAAAAAGATCCGCCTCAGACAACGTTTGTATATGTTCTCTATAGCCAAAGGTACGCCCATCCAAAATCATCTTGATGATTTCAATTTTGTTGTTATTGATATGGAGAGTTTAGATGTAAAACTTAAGGATAATGATGAAGCTATATTGTTGGTTGTCTCATTGCCTGCTTCTTATAAGCATCTCAAAGAAATTTTGTTATATAGTAAAAATGACATTTTGTCATTTGAGGATGTCAAGGCCAATTTGTTATTCAAAGAAAAGTTTGGCCTTTAAGTACATGCTGAAAAAGGTGAAGGCTTATTAGTGAGGGGTGAATCCTTTGACAAAGTGAACACCTCTAAATCAAAGTTTGAGAGATGTAAGTCCAACAAATCCTGTTGTTATTGTCAAAAACTAGGATATATAATTTCTTAGTGTTTTAAGTTGAAAAACAAGAGGGAGAAAAAAGAAAATAATTCACAATCATACCCTCATGAACTTACTAAAGCCACCTTAGTTGAATATGATCTTGATGGTGACATTTTCCTTGCTACTCTACTGAAAAAGGGAACGTTTCTGATTGGATTCTTGATTATGGGTGTAACTATCATATGTATCCTCATAAGAACTAGTTTTCAACATATGATCTGGTTGACTCAAGTGTTGTTCACATGGGTAACAATGCCCAATGTTATGTTGCTGGAATCGGTACTAATAAAATCAAGACACATGATGGTGTCGTTAAGACTTTATGAAATGTTCGTCACGTTCCTCACATGAAAGGTAACATCATTTCTTTAGGCACCCTTAAATCCAAGGGGTGCAAATATTCAGCTGAAGGTGGAGTTCTAATAGTTTTCAGGGGCACTCAGATTTTGTTAAGGAACTTGAAGCGAAGAAGCCTCTATGTCTTCCAGGGATCTGCTGTGACAGATTCTAGTTCTGTCATTGCCTCTCCTTCCACTCCTAATGGCACTTTTGCTTATTTATGCCATATTTAGTCAAATTATATGAAGGAGAAAAGTCTATGTAAGTCACTTCCTAGTGCCATGTTCAAGCATTCCTTGAACTCAACAGGCCTTCAATTCGCTTGATTGCCCCTCGAGGCTTTACCCTACAAGGCTCTACCCTTCGAGGTTCTTTAGCGATTTTTATGGTATTGGTGGGCTTTCATCCAAGGTGGAGATTGTTGGGAGTGTGGCCCAAAATCTATTTATGTTGGTTATATGTGATTATTTTTATTGCCCAAAATAATATATCCTTGGTTATATATTGAAGTTGATGGATTTGGCTCAACAAAATTAATTTAGCCCATATTATGACCATGTCCTTTGCACAAGCTAGCTCATGGCCAGTAACGTGACTTGGCCTATGCATAGCTCTAGCCCAGTGTCATCTCCAATAGCCTTCTTCTTTCCAGCGCTTGGGCTTCAGCTCTCTATAGGTCTCACATGGGCACTCGTCCCATTTCCTAGTGACCCAACAACAGCAGTTTGTTTGCTATTGCTTCTCACATGCCAGGAAGACACGCAACCCAACTTGCTCATAGTAGCCATTAACCCGCATTGACCCAAGTGCCTGGGTTGTCAGCTTCATTCGTGGCCCATCTATGGTCTTCAGCAGATGTTTTAGTGGTTTTCAACCCAGTGGTTTCCACGAACTGACCTTAGGCCTTCCTACTACCTATGGCAGACCTTCTCTTCTAGGCTCTCTCATTTCTGATCCATTTTCTAAGGTTTAATACAAGATTTTGTGGTTGTTTATTGCAGAGTTGTTACATGGAGTATTAATATTCATTATGAGAGTTTTTATAAGCATTTAATCCACATTTATCCATCCATTATTTTTTTGCGATTTTTCTTCCCTATAAATTCACCATCCTTTGTACTAGGGGAGACACATATATTCCACATTCATTGATTGAGTTTATTTTTGAGAGTTTATTTTCTTGATTTTACTCTCTATTGTATTGATCTTGTTCTGCTAGTTGCCCGTTGAGACCACACTTGTACTCACTCCAATATTATAGAGGATTTTTTATTCTTCCACCCATGGTTTTTCTCATTTGTGGGTTTTCCACGTAAATTCGATGTCAATTAATTTATTTACTATCTTGCTTATTTTTGAGAATATGTATACATCCTTTCTGATCCTTGAAAATTTCCTGACAGTACGCACTACGATTTGATAATTCATATTTTCTATACAGTTTTACTCCTCATTTTACATGCTTTCTAGTGTTTGAGATATATTTGTATGAGAGACTAATGCATATTTTATATGACTTTTAGGTGGAAATAAAATGAATAAATTTGGAAACAAAATGGGTCAATTTGACTTCGTTTCGGCCTAAGTCACACAAATGGGCTAGCAAGAAATAGCCCATTGAGCATCCCAACAAATGCCTCCCATTCTAGCGCTTGTTCCCAATCTTCATATGGGCTTGTGAAGTAGCGGCCCAGCATGCCAACTCCATCTCCCTCTCTTTCTCTCCTCTTGTGTACTTGTCTGCTCAAAAGCAGCCATGGCCTACTACGAGGCCCTACCTATGTGCACCGAACTTTAATGACTCACCCAACCTTTTCACTCTCAGTCTCTCCTCATTGCTCGCCTAGGCCTACTCCATCTTAACCTGCCAGCCCAAGCCAATGCCTCACTCTTGCCTCCTCTCTCTCTCTCCCCCGCCTGGGCGTGGCCCATTCGCCTATCAGCCGCCTGCCCCCCTCATCCCTTTTATCCTTACTTACTCTCTCTTCTCCCTACAGGTGGAAATCCATGCGATGTGAATGCGACAGCAACCCTAGCTGGCCTTCTCAGCCCCCAGAATTCAACCAACGACCAAATCTTCATCTTTTGACAACAAATTAAAAAGAAACCTAGTCAAAGCTAATTAATTTTGATTAATTGTTAGCTTAAGACTAGCCCTTTTTCATGCAATATAAAAACTAAGAATTAATTGAAATTAATTTTTAATTAATTTTCGAGCATCAAAAGGGTTGGGTTTTTACTATAAAATGGGTCTTGGGTTAAGGAGTTTAGAAGGAAAATAAACTTGTAAGCTATTTTTTTCTTCTATTATGATCTCATTTGTAAGTCAAATTTGAGAGGTTGTGCTTAATTATATCATTTTGTGTAATTGAGTACTAACGTTGGGCATAGGAAGTAAAATATATCAACTTCAATGGTGTTTTTGCTAACTATAACTGGCTAGATTACTCATAGCTAGGATTGATATGGAACCTTGATGATAATATTGTTACTAATTTCTTTTGGAGTTATTTTTGTCTCTTTAATCACACAATTATGAGATTATACATGGTCTTAACCTATTTATGCACCTTAATACGATTGTTCATTCATGTTGATTATAATAGTTTTATTTGTTACCTCAAATGAATATTAGACCTTGTAGGGTAATATGATGTTATGCAATTGGGCTTAAAATTATAATTGTTGGATGTGAATAATTTATACTAGAAATTGGATGAGTTATGTCTAAAAGGAATGATTCATG
>JACYFF010010365.1:32642585-32703681 GCA_017589665.1 Selenicereus undatus | reverse complement strand
AAAAAAAAAAACTAAATGGTTTTCTTGTTGTTTTTTCTTGTGAGACTATGTTCACAAGGTTGGTTAGTCCACTTATATTTGCTAACAGATCGAATTTTGCTAGATGTTGCATATATGTGCTATTGACCCATGTAGCCTAGTATAGCATGACAAATAAACATTTCACGTCACCATAATTATGTGAATATGGAAAAACAAACACTTGGATTAATAGAACAAATATCCAATCCATTACAAGTAAATCGTTTCTAATAATATAGAACCAAAACTAAAGGTGTTCTTAAAAGAAAACTAAAAAGGATTCAATGTCGTGAACATACTCAAATAAAACCAATATTGCAACATTATTCCAATGAATGTCAAGCACAAGTAGGATTTCACATAGGATAAAGTACCGGTTGCTATGCAAGACGAGCTTGTATGTTCCGAGTTGTCCAACAACTACCTTGTTGTTGTCTCCACATGTGTCCTCATCGAACTACGTAAGAACCTGTTGGAAGCTCAGTAAGGCTTCATAGTCCTTAACTCTTTGGTTCAGATTCCTAAACCCACAATCCACATAGGATTAGTTTCGGAAAGAAGAATACAACTAGCAACACAAAAATAACTAGGAGATATTGCTAAGTATCCTCTTGGCTCAGTGCAATCACGACCATGGTGATCTATTTGGTCATAGTTGAGGCACTTAGCTTGCATTAAATCTTTCTTCCTTGCACATTTTTCTTTGTCTTATTGGTCATGCTCAGTTTCCTCATTTGATTGAGCCTTGCCAATCCAGTCCCCTTAATCCTTCACTTTAGAACCATTCCTTAAATAGAGATTGACATGTGCACTTCTGCACTTGTCATTTCAGTGGCCTCTTGCTACTCTTTCTCTAACTTAACTCGTCATGTAATGTCCTTGAAAGTAATGATATACTTAGTTCGAGACAATACCATCTTAATATAACCTTGGTCATTAGGTAAGGAACGGATCACGGCATGAACTTGTGGCTCATAGGTCAATTCATAACCCGTTTCAGCCAATTCACTAATCATGTTTAACATGCACCTCAAATGTTTCTTCATGGAAACATATGGGCTCTTCCTATAATTGTCAAACCTCATAACGAAAGACCTAAGTCTAGCAATTGCGGCAGCTGGCACAATGTTTGTAAAACAAACAAAAGTTTTACAAGCAGTGCAAAAGCAGATATACGCCTAATATTTTAGTATACACTTATCCAGGTAACTTGGAAAAAACCAACAGAGTAAATATATACAAACATAGACCCTATAGTTAAAACATATGCTTCCCAATCATCATCATAGGAATGAGTGTTTTAGTGCAATTAACTTTTTCGTTTTATTCCAAGTTACTAGAACACTCAACACAAATTGTGATGTTCTAAAAGAAATTCTAAAATTTCTAATCAGAGAAATATTTCAAGAAAAATCCAACATATATCCATAAATGTATGAAAAGGAATTTAATCATTTTAGGCTAATTTGCATATTGAGCAAAATTCTCAAAAAAGCTTTTTTTGTTTTGAGAAATTTCGATGTCCTCTCACCTCTTATTTAGGGAGGGTACATATATAAATTTTATATGCTATTTGGAGGTTACAACATATGAAACATATTCTCATAATATGCTACATACTTTTCATGAATTTCAATCAAACATATATACTTATTATATGTCAAATGAGGTAAAAATATCATAGAGATTTCACATAATGTTTCACTTATATTGATCACAATGTGATGCGGGGAAAACCACGAAGATTGGAATTTCCTCCAAGCTAAAACCAAGGTCCAAAGAAGAACAATGATGACCTTTGAGAGTAGGACTCAAAGCCTTAAAGCTATAAGATTATTATTGATTTGGGGCCTTTAAGATCAGAAATAAGATAGGAAAAGGGTGGTTTGGTAAATTAGTAATCCTAACTAAGGATATTAGCTACTCTATTCCTCCCAAAACTACCTTATAAGCTCATTTTAGTTTTTGGGCAAAACACTTTATCTTACTTCTAACTCTGTTCTGACCAAGCATATGGGATCTAGTTTTTCTAAAATATACATGGATGGAAAGTGCCAAAAGCCAAGTTTTCAACAAGCCTTGAATCACATTTAAATTCAAGGTATTGAGAAAGTTATGGACTGTTAACTGGGCAAGGGTCAGTCTAGGATTGGAAAATGGAAGGTTTTAATTATGGGCTTAATTGAGGAGGATACCTCTATGATCTTGGAGATTAATTAGCATGGCGTTATTTTACACACAATGGAGGATTTTTCCAAGTGGTGCCACCTCCGTTAGTGGAGCCGAGCCTTCTCAAAGTTCTCTAGAAGATAGATGATGAATCTTAGAAAATACAGCTCATCTTAATTGTAATTATCATAGTATCTTGATTTATTTTTCTATGATATTTTATAAGCCTCTTATTGGCCCACTTGCCCAACTAATGTAACAACTAATCCTCCTCCAATAGGGTATTTATATCTCCAATTACCTCCTGGAACATTCAGACTTATTGAATGATGTGAGAGCTTGAAGCTTGGTGCTTTTATCAAAATCTCAAAATCTTTATCTCTCTAAGGAGGGTGGTAATTTGAGTTCATCCATTTAATCTAATCCTTGGCGCTAAAGTTTTAGAGGATTAGAGGGTGGGTTGATTTAATCTAGGTGGTGATTTAACCTTTGGCCTAGATATATCTGCTTTGGGTGTTGTTGTTACTAGCTTGCTTAAACAAAATCCACAAAAAAAATCTTTCTTGCTTGATGGATGATCTTGGCTTGGGGGTTGTGATCTTGTTGGATTATTATTATTATTATTATTTTGTGGTTTTTCTTTATATTGGACTTCTTGGGGGAGACTTATTTTCATCAACATCTTTTTGGGCTGATCTTCATAGATTTCTCACCTTTATTTGGTCAAATAGAATTCACCCATGCATTATTCGGTATTAGAGATGAAAGATCTAACCTTTGGTTGATTTCTCATTCTTCATCAACTTTTATTAGTCCAATAAAGATCCCCAAAATAGCTCCAACACAGACGCAACCCTAAACTGTACACTAAAAGTAGAAAACCATCAAAAACACAAAATCAGAAATTTGGCACTGCCACCCCGTGCCACTTGGCACACCCATGTCGATATCCTACACTTCGGAATTTCTACAGAGAAATTTGCAAGCCCACCCCCTTCCATTGGGCACGATTATGTCACTCACTTTTTCACTATTTCTTGTTTGTGCCACCCCTAGCATGTCTGTGCTTCCCTTATTTTCATCTTTTTCTCTCTTTTCTCCTTACAAGCTACTACCAGCAATGGTCAATGAGGTAGATGCTTCTCAGCGAGCCCATGAGATACATAGGGCCATTGTTAAGCTTCAAGCTTAAGTGAGAAAGCTTAGCAAGCAAATTAGTCATATGAAAAACCCATGAAAGAGCCTCCTTGCTTTGATGGTATTAGTTTAGATCCTACCATCTATTTGAGATGAGTTCAAACACTTGAAGATTATTTTGAGGCAAAAGGATGCTCGGGTGAAGAGAGCTTCATGATAGTTGCTCAAAAATTCCAAGGTTATGCCCAACATTGGTTCAAATGCCTTAGGAGGGAGAGAGATCTTCAAAGCAAGCCTTGAATCAAGGCTTAGAGTTGGCTCAAATCATACATGAATTCAATATTCTACCAAGATTTAGCTTTTGATTAAAAACTTAAGAAGGAAAGACCTATTGTTGCTCACGAGGAGATAAAGTTCCGATGAAAAGATGGGCTTACTTTAGTTTTTGATGAGAAAAGAGAAAGAGAAAGCTTGGCCATGGATGAGAGCTCCCTTAAAGCTCCCATTCAAATGGATTTCACACTAGTTCCTTCTTTGGATGGAACTATGAAGGTTCAAGTTCAAGTTTGAGAAGAAGAAGAGCCTACCAAGGTTCAAGAAGAGGCTAAGGAACAAAATAGGATCCTTTTGGATCTTGAAGAGAAAGAAGTTGAATCGAAACCCACCTTGGAGGTTACACTACCTATTGTTTATCAATTGTACTCTTATACTCTCCATATTCCCAATTTGAGAATTGAAGTAAACATCACTGAAGAAGCTCTACTTTCATTTCAAATGAGCAAATTGGCGCATAAGGCTACATATGATATGTTTTCCATGGATGCTTGGTATCTATTTCTTGGGAAACCATTGAAATTTGGCCAAAGATTGTTTTTCAGGAGACACCCAGCTTTCATGACCAAACTCTCAGTCTCAATCTTCTAAATCCTCTTCAACCTCAAACCCCACAAAAATTAAAGCTACACAAAGAAATCATTTGCCCTTCCAAACCAAATGTGAAACTCTCACCGTTGTTGGCACAAAGATCATTCAACTTCTTTCCCCTCAAAAGTGAGTCTCCACAAGTCAAGCTTGTGAATGATAAGAGAATTCCTTTTGAGATGAGTTGTGATGTGTATGTTGAAATTTTCAATAGGCCCATAAATTTTGAAAAGATCTTTCATCCCATTGGAGTATCTCCTAAATCCTTCAACAATTCATACACATTCAACAAGGGTCGTGCTGTTAGCACAATGATTTTTCTCAAACTCAATGGGTGCACCAAGTTATCAAGAGTGGTATACTTGGATTACAAATGCAAGGATTTGTGCTCAAATCCTCTTAAAGGGGGAGAGGTTCATGCAGAGCAAACCATGAAGATCATAATTTCCTCCAAGCCAAAACCATGGTCCAAATAAGAACAACGATGACCTTTGAGAGTAGTACTCAAAGTCTTCAAGCTTCAAGGTTATTATTGATTTGGGGCCTTTAAGATCTTAAGTAAGTTAGGAAAAGGGTAGTCAGGCAAATTGGTAGCCCCAAATAAGGAGATTAACTACTCTATTCTTCCCAAAATCACCTCATTAGCTCATTTTCAGTTTCTGGGTAGAACACTTCACCTCACTTCTAACTCAGTTTTGATCAAGCAAAATGGGCTCCAATTTTTGTAAATTATACATGGATGAAACGACTTAGAAGTCTAGTTTTCAACAAACCTTGAATCACATTTAAATTCCAATTATTGAGAAAGTTATGAACTGTTAACCGAGTAAAGGTTAGTCCAAGACTGGAAAATGGGCAATTTTAATTATGGGCATAATTGAGGAGAATACAGTTGTGATCTTAGAGATTAATTAGCATGGGATTATTTTCCACACATAAGGGAAGAATTTTGAAGTTGTGGCACCTCCATTAGTGGAGTAGAGCCTTCTCAAAGCTCTCTAGAAGATGGAGGATGAATCTTGGAAAATACAGCTCATCTTAATTGTAATTATCTTAGCATCTCGATTTGTTCTTCTAGGATATTTTGTAAGCCCCATGTTGGCCCACTGGCCCCACTAATATAACAGGTAATCCCCCTCTAATTGGGTATTTATAGACTTAATTACTTCTATAAAAATTTAGACTTCTTGAATGATGTGAGAGCTTGAAACTTGGTGCCTTTATCAAAATCTCAAATTCTTTATCTCTCTAAGGAGGGTGGTGATTTGAGTTCATCCCTTTAATCTCATCTTTGCTACTAAAGTTTTAGAGGATTAGAGGGTGGATTGATTTAGTCTAGGTGGTGGTTTAACCTTTAACTTAGATATATCTCTTTTGATTATCGTTGTTACTAGCTTACTCAAACAAAATTCAAAAAAAAGCTTTCTTACTTGATGGATGATCTTAGCATAATGTTGTGATCTTGTTAGATTGTCATCGTTACTTTGTGGTTTCTCTCTCTCTTGGCCTTCTTGGGGGAGATTGATTTTCTTCGACATCCTTTCGGGCTCATCTTCATAGATTTTTCACCTTTATTTGGTCAAATTGAATTTACCCATGCGTCACAATGACATCAAACAAATATGCTCATATCTCTCATGAAATTCACTAAGAATGAAATATGCTCAAAATACAAGATTCTCTACGAATCACATAATATTTTATCCTAAAAAAAGATATCAAGTAATATATACTCACATAAAGAGGATATTTGAGAAATCTCATAAGAAATTTCAATCAAACTTTATAAATTCAGTCTAAAAATAAAGCATAAGCTAATCCTTATGGTCAATTTAGTCAACCATTTGGCCAATAAGTCAACCATTTTGGTCAACCACAGATAGGTTAATAGTCAAACTCAGTCAATGTCAGGTCCCTTTGAATTTTTTTATTTTTTTATTTTCCTGATGCGGAACATGGGCAAGGCCCTCATGCCCACCCACAGCCGCGGATCACAGGACCCGAAAACGGTAAAATGGTTCTAGCACATGAACATGGCCATGAATCATGGGCTTTCTGCTTGTTTTCATCAAATTAAGCTATGGAGTCTATCCTAAACTCATTTTAGGATCCATTGAAACCTTTAATTGCTAAAAACAAGCAAGTACAACCCATAAATCAAACCAAAAATGGCAAAAAATACACGCATTTACCACTGACGATGTTCGTGCAATCTTAGCCGAATTTCAGCGTATTAGCGGCACATAATAGAGGGCTTTTGTTCATAACTTTATGGGCAATAAAAGGCACAAAGAAATTCCAAGAAATAATTACCAAAAATGGATCAAAATCGAGTTCAAAGCATGAACCCTAACCCTGGAAATTTTCGACAATAATTCGTCAAATTCAAGCAAAATTATGGTACTTATTGCAAAGTTGATTGGGGGTTTTTACTCGGAATGATGTCCTAAACTTTTTTCACAAACCAATTGCTTGAATTAATAGCCAATATTGATCAAAAACGATGAAAAGGGGATTCGAAAATATGAACCCTAACCCTTGAACACGCCGAGCAACAATTTTCGCTCAACTCCAACCACATTTCTGGTCAAAAATCGACATGGGTTGAGGGCCTTCACCAAAATTTTATGGGCAACAAAACGATAAACCATTTCTAAGAAATAGTTGCTAAAATAGATCAAAATTCAAATTGAATTTTTCAGCACAAACCCTAAATTGTATTTGCATCTTTTTCATAAAATTGGGGCAAATTTTCGATCAAATCAATCAATAAGGTGAGGGCGTTTGGTCGAAATTGAATGGGTAAGACAGTCCATGCATTGATTAGCAAGTTCATCAAGCGAAATTATTGATTCAAGAAATCAAATTAGGGTTTCAAATGCAATAAACCCTAGAATTTCATTCCCCAATTATTCACAATATACTCAATGAAGTCATGCATACATATATCAAATTAAAGCAGTCTTCAAGATCTATCAAAATCCAAAATCTTACAAAAATTCATCAAGGATTTGCAAATGAAATAATGACATGAAGTTTCGAGTACAAAAGTGAATAAACTAAATTATAAACTTAATCTTTGGCATGAATTTTAAGAAATCTAACCTAGAAACAAGCCGATTGGCTTTGATACCAATGAAGGATTAATATATGGAATTAAGCATAAACAGATTTACCTTAATCCTTCAGTGGCAGACAATCGAACCTTGGCTTTGAATCACTAGTTAGGGAAAGAACTCACTATACGGTGAACCTTCACGACCCCACAACCTAAGAGCCCTAGGATTTTTGTGTAGAAAACTCACTTTTAGAGAACCCTTGATGTTTCTCTATATCCATTCTTTTAGACTAGTCCCCTTTTTATATTAGAAGGATAGTCGAGGAATTAGGGTTTCTGAAATAACTTAAGTCATTGGCTTACTGTGGTTATTGGGCTCACACCCCTTATGGGGTATCACACCCTAAATCCAATAGGTTCATATCAATCATTTTCGCCAAACCGCACTTTGACTTCGCTCTCGCTAGATCAACTTGTTCGTCCTCCTCCTCATCATACTTTTCGTCGCTGTCAACAAAAATTGGAGAATCCTCATGCAGGTCACCGGTAAATACTGCCCTTGCTGAGGAGAGAGACAGAGGAAGAGAAAGGGTGATGTTGGTGGGGAAAAAAAAATGGAGTGATGGCGAGATTTTGGGTTTAGGTGCTTGCCACTAACTTTTGTAAACGATTATACCATGAAATTCGAACACTTGGGAGAGACAAAATATTATGTCCTATAGTCAACTTGCGATACAAGTTAAAGGTAACAATATTCAATGGTTCAGATTTATTGAAATGGGATCAACTGACGAGATTTTTCAATTATTGTAATTGAAAAAAATATATTCAGCTATGGTAAAATTCTACGAATTTATAGTAACCCCACAAGTAACTTGGGGAGCTAGTAAGACCGAAGAGTCGGTGGTCAGTTGTAAATGTTTTATTTTCTTAAATGATTTTAGGTGGTAATTAAGTACAAGGTGGCGTTAGTTTTGGTCGTTCAAAATTTCTTGCTTGGGCTAACTTTTGAGTCTATCAATTCTATCTAAGACTACGAGCAATAATTGCTACAATTTTGTTTTTCGTGACAACTTGGATTAAGTTTAGTTAGAATAAAACACATAATCATATAACCTTGTTTTAAATCTTGGGCCACTTTGGTAATATCAATTTACATTCTTATTCCCATTATATGACACTAGATCGGACATTTCCTATTTCAAGTAAGATAATTGATTAGGAATTTGTTGTGACATCTATATTTTAGTCAATTGGTTTGTGAAATCTTGAGACTTCTTATCTTTTACAACATAAAAATTTCATGTATAACATACAAAATAACATCCTTTCAAGGAAAATTTGCATAGAGAAAGCTCTACTCTATTATAGGCAGACATAGGTCGAGTCTAGTTAAACAACGGATCAACCCCCCCCCCCAAGAAAAAAGCCCATTTGAAAACGAGCCAAGCACGACTCCAGAGGTGTACAACGCGGGAAGCTCACGAGCGACTTGGGTTACGACTGCAGGCAGGAAGCCGCCGGCACGAGCTTGATTAGACAGCAAGGGACGAAAAACAATGTTGTTTTGCATATGGGCCATCCTTTTTTTTAAGTGACCTTAAATTGTATTTTTTTTTGGGTTGAAGAAAACCCAGATCTGAAGAGGAAGCAAACATAGCTATGGAGGTGGGAAGGAGAAGAGATGAGAGAGAAAGGAGAAGATGAAGATGGGCCAGAAGATGAAGCAGATGGAGAATGAGATATTAACGTTACTTTGTTTATCAAATCTATCTAATATTACGAGCAATAATTGCTATGAATTTTTTATCATGACAATTTGGGTCAAGATCTGTTAGAATATAGAACATAGTCATTATCACTTTGTTTTAAGTCTTGGGCCACCATGGTAGTACCATTTAAATTGTTATTCACATCATATCACACGAGGTTGGATATTTCTATTTCAAGTTAAATAATTCAGTACGAATTTATTGTGAGATCTAAATTTTAGTCAATTGGTTTATGAAATCGTAAGGCTTCATATCTTTTACAAGATAAAATTTTCACGTATGGCATACAAAATAATATCCTTTTAGATAAAACTTGTATAGGCATGCTCTACTCTATTATCGGCATACATGGGTTAAGTATAGTTAAACAAAGGATCAACCTCTCCCCCCCCCCCCAAATAATCAACTTGAAATAAAAATAATGGTCATTATAGGACATCAATCCTGTTACACAACTGTTAACTCAGTCTTACTAACCTAATCAAAATGAAAATGTTAGTAACAAATTGTATGAGCTCATTATCACTGTATTCACTATCTAAAACTTATGAGCTACTTGTATAGACAAAACAAAATCACTAACTAAATTCTTCCCAAGAGAGGAAAACATTAATTTGCGATTAGTCTACCGTTGGACCTGCTTGGCAGAATCTACAGTGGATTCTTTTGGCAATATCTTCCTTTTTGTCATTGTATCTTCTGTTGATCGAATTCACAAAAGAATGTCTCTTTTGTGAGCATAACAATATGTAAGCTGCTAATATGCAGTCCAGCTTTGGGAAGGGGTTGAGTTGAGCAACTCCTGACCAAGGTCATTTACCTTGTTAAGTAAAAGCATTCTCTCGGTTTCCAGCTGAACCATGTATTCTTCCTGCACATCCTCTAGGCTTTGAAGGTCACTTAGAGTGCTTGACAACTTGAAATCCTCATCACCATATAAAGTTTGGAGCTTGACTAACATTTGCTTCATCTGCATAACACCATTCAAAAGCATAAATCAGATAGAATGCAGCTAACTTTGCAGGTGTGGGCGCACTGGATATTACAGGTATTTTATCAGTCTGAACATAAATTGGATGGAATATCGTGGTTGTGTACTGAGCTACTTAAGTATCACCTGACTCAAATTTTATTAGTGTGTGGAGCACAGTAGAAATATATTGGAGTAATTTGTCTCGCCAAACTATGTTCTACTATTATTTATCAATAGCTCATGGTTGATGCCGCCAAATCTAGAGTCTAATAGAGAAAAGTCCTTCTACAAGTACATTGCAGGAGTAAGGTAGATAATTAAATCTGACTCCTGAACTAAGCCCAACCCAACAGACTGCTTTTGTTAGGGGAATACATTTGCTTTGGTAAAAGGGAAGTAAGATTTTGCAAGAAAAGATCCCAAAACCCAAACATGATTACCAAATAAAATGCACAGTGTAAGACAGTCAGTAACAAGTATTAGCAAGAAGTTGTACCTGGGCTGAAATTGCGAGTGCCCTGTTTAACAATGAATCAGAATTTACTCCAGGCTTCTTCTGTAGATCAGGAACTCTTCTTGTTATTTGGACATGGATTTCTCCCTTTTTAACTCCTTGAAGAGGTATCCACTTATCAGATACTTCATTTGGAGGCAGTCTCTGGTATTCTACTATACAGTTTCCTATGCTTGAAGAGGCCAGTATAGTATTATGGTCTCTCACTTGCAGTTCCAATTGACTTCCATTGTCGAGGAACTCGAAAGTCTGGTTCCATTTAGGGTTTAGGCTCTTGTACACCACCTTTGGCACGCCACAGCAAGTTATATTCATATACATTACATCACAATTTAAAGTGCAGAGATAACAAGTTTATGACCAAAAAAATATTAAAATAACCGAAAACTGTTCCATGTTGCAACATCAATTTCAGCATACCTTGGTCCTCCGTTTCTCATTTCCATACAGGATCTTCACAAAAGGGTCCCTTGTTCCCATGATATCAGGAGCAGCAAGATCCCTTGCCTCAACCATAGCAAGTTCAATCCATCCATTGCTTGCCCCGCTGAATCCCTAGCCCCATTTAAAGGGGGGAAAAATTGACTTCAGTAACTGGGAGTGGACACATTTGGCTTGGAGTCCAAATATCCAATTTCAGACAACATGAAATCACCAGAATGAAACTTTATAGGGTTTGGAACTGCATGAGATCATCAGAATGGAACATGTTCGAGGTCCTAGATATCACTTTCTGTTTTAAGGCGCATATTCAACGCATGTTCTCTTTGTCTGGATCTCCCATGTTGCTTTCTTGCATTTTTCGTGTAATACATGGAGAAAGCCATAGAATTCTAGAAAAGTAAGGTTTGGCAATTTAAATATGAAATTTATCACCCAATACAAACTTGAGAATTTAGGAACTTCAAACATGAATGACTTGAATTACAATCAGTTTCCCAAATACTAGAACCTCTATCCACAGATTAGTGTACATATATTCAGGAACTACATGGGCAAGTTGTGGCGGTTGTGCTACTCAGCGAAAAGAAAGTATCTCTACAAGAATTATTTTTCTGCGCTGGGATATATTTGACTTACTCAAATTAACCCATAAAAGTGTCTTCTATTTTTGTTGAGCAATGGGTAATCAACACTACTCAACTAGACACCAAAAATGAAAACAACCAGTAGGGCCCAAATATGAAATAGTTATTTCTTCACTTATCACTTCATACTTGTCAAGTGAATTCATTTCTAAGAGAAAAGCCATACCTCTCTTATACTTATTCGAAGCTTGATTTCCCCTGAAATTACCTTTTCAAGAGGTACAAGCACATCCCTGACTGTACCCTCTGTCATCCCTTCCAAGTTCACAGTTGCACTGCCAATGACTTCGTCGCCAAATGTTTCTTCATATAAGCATTTCAATCTGAGATATTCACCACCTCCAATCTCATCAAATTCAAATGTCTGATTCCAAACAGGATTGCAAGTGTGTGACACTGCTTTGGTTCTCTGGACTACCTGAAATTCAGCAACTATGCATACATGTATCAAAATTCTAAAGGTAAGCAGTTAAAATTTCACCTAACTACTCTGTTATTCAGTGACTAAATTCTGCAGGGAGCATCATATCAGGTAATCAACACGGGAAGGGAACGAATGAGACCTCATTTCAGACGAAAAAAATATGTATAAAATATTCAGAAAAGGGGCATGTCTAATATCTAAAGTCTAAACACAACCCATTTGTATACTTGTGGCCGATTTTAGTAATGTAGCTAAACATGGCAAGTGATTAACCAACCTTTCCATATTGCAACTTAACATAAGGCTCGGACTTCCCAGATTTGTCCTTTCCCACAAGATCCCTGGCCTCTACTACTGTAACATGAATTTTTCTCCCCGTCTTCAATTCAAAGTTCGATGCTCCATACACAGCTGGTTGAGGATCAACACGTAAACCAACACTATGTGAACCATCCGAGAATTGCCATTCTTTTAGAACGAGTTTAACCACCAACTGTGAAATTTGACAACATGAATGATTGCATCATATATATTAGTAAGAAACTAGTGCTTCCAATTTTATACAGATTAGATAGGAGTTTCAAATTCACTGAATTGTCTTATGCTCCTTTGGATTCGCTTTAGGGTGCTACCATTTTCTGAAAAGTATGTTTGAGGTGTATGACATTTGCTTTCGAGGGAAGAATGTGGTTCTATGAAAGAACAATTTAGCTACTACTTTTGCTTTCAGCAAAAGCTACAAATATTATATGTTTTCTGAAAGCGTACAGCCGGCAAAAGCAGTAGCAAGACCAAATGGATATGGATATGGATACAGGCATGGACAAGAAAAGCATGAAAGGAATAGTGATCAAAATGCATGGAACTACAAAATATTGTACCTCCCCTGAATCAAATCCCTCAAACGGAAGATTCATTACAACTTCTTTTCCACAAAAGTCGGCACATTTGACTAGGATACCTGAATCATGTCCTATTGCCCAGAATATAGTGGAATCATCATCACAATATCTAATCTGCAGATGAAAGAAGTCAAACAATTGAAATCCAAAGTGATGGTATTACTTATGACATGTGATATTGTACATAACACATACAAAAGTAACGAAACTATTAATTTCTGATTGGGAGCAACTCTAGCTGATGAGAAAAGGCTGTGCATTCCAGTTATGGCAACAAGATATCTTGACTATAATAACTTAAAGTGAACAAATACCAACACACTGGCACCTAAATACATCTGCCAACAGCATACCGAGCCATTGTTAAATAGTTCTTGAGAAACAAAACCACAATGTAAAGTAATCACTTTAATTGATCACATTGCTGGAAATGTTACGAAATGCACTTCTTCCTAAGTGAAATGCAGGGCCATTTACTCAATCTCAGAAGAACTTGGTATCCAAGGACCATATTTTCGTAAAGTATGTAACATACACCATATATCAATAGTGCAATACGTCCTTCACATTTTCTAAAGGGGTGAAAAGTAGAAGTAGTAGGTAAAGACTCAAGGAATAATCTTATGGAAAATCTTTGCTCCTTTCTCTACCAAAAGAAATTCCTGAGGAAAAGAATCATTTTTTACTATTATGGCTCTCTCTGGCAACAGACCAAATTATTAAGTGATTGTATTAGTTGTTTCAAACAACTGTTTGCATCAATTTGTTCTTGGGGAAAAAAAATATTTTGTGAAATTAACTATTTCAGAAAAAGAGATGAGACAGAAAAGCTCATTTTTAGTGAGCTAATCACAAATGGTTATTTCAATTAGCTTTTTACAAATAGCTTTTTGAGGTAAAAAGTATTATGAAAAGTCAAATGAACAAACATGCAAAATGGCTTTTTGACTTGGTTAGATAGTAAAACAACCCTCACAAAGTTAAAAAAAAAAAAAATCAAAAATCAATCCAAAAAGCTTTCTACCAAATGTCGCCCACTAGTATAAAAATTCTGTATTTGAAATTACTTGGGAACAATGCACTAACGATCTCCCTTAAAAAGTCTCATTCCCCGAGGTGGGCGAAATAGTTCAAAGATTCAAGTTGCGGTTTCAGTTATGGTACCACAAAATCGCTCCAATGCGTGCGATTGTGTTACATATTGCAGTTTTTTGAGGTGAACATGCCATTCACGCAACATCAAAACCTTTCCAATGCGGCTGTTTTTCACAGCACGAAACATTTTGAATCCATGGGCCAGGTATTTTACAATGGACTAATGGAGGGAGTAGCATTTAAGGGAAAGCAACCTGGATCCATGTCAAAGTTGTCTCTAACTTGAAAGTACTACAAGCTCATACCTTAATTTCGCAAGTTGCTAGATGATCAAACTTAACACTTCCAGGACAAGATTCATAGAGATGGAATCGAAGAATTCCAGCATCATCATGTAAAATCATATTAAATGTTGAATCCCATCGAGGGCTATGCCCTGGCTTTGCATCTGTTCTCCTGGTTAGGTCTTCAAGCTCTGCCACCACAAATGTTTTCAGGTCTTTCACATGATGTTCATCTAAGACACAATTTGCAGAATGACTATGAGTATGTTGCCTCCTAGAAGGGCTTCCTTTCATTCCAGTTTTAGAGATTTGAGTTGCAGCCATAACTGTTACATAAAGGATCCCACCAACAGCCTTCTTCCCTAATTGTACAGCTGGCAAAGCAAGACAACGACGACGGGGCTCAACCATTGTCTTTACTAGTGTGTCAGTGAAAAGTTTGACCTGCAATAGGAATAACGCATACACGGACAAACTATTCAGAGAAAAGTGCAAGGATTACTGCCACTATGACCTAGACATGCATGTGTATGTATATACCTATTCCTCTAGTAGAATGAATCAAAATGACTAACAAATAGAATAAGAATAGAGATGGTTTCAATGATGGTGTCCATGTCAGAAGCAAGAAATTTGAATCGAACCAGCGTGGAAGAATCTAGGTTTTCCAAGTACAAATGGTAGAAACTAGACAAAACATGTCAAAACCATAGAGACAATGGTGGCACACTTTTTTTGCCGAAATCCATAAAGTTGACAGTGTTAATTAACACACCAGCCATGTAGAAACACCTGGGAGCTCAGTTCTTGGGAGTTGACTTCCACCACTCCCAAAGTTAATTCCTAGTTTCACCTCTGGAATGCAAAAAAAGGAATACAAAATTGCTCTTCCATCAAGCACCGGCATTAGCATCAGCTGGAAACATCAGCAAAAAGGTGTCACAAATATGGAGATTTTCAAGAGCGTATGAAGAAAGAGTAGTGATATTAGTCAGATCTAAATATAAGTAGCTAACATTTCAGGTCACAATATCTAATTTTGTTCCATAACAGCTAGCAGGGTTAAAAGTTAAAAGTAAGAACAGAACAAGGCAATGGACTACAGCATTACAGGACTTATCCCTAGTTCAAGAACAGCAGTCCTAACATGTTCCGTTATCTCATGAGGAGAAAGGGAGAGCTAAGGTTCACCTTAGAATATATGTCAAACACCAACACTAGAACACTCTCAGACAGATGCCAAATGCAGAGGACATTGTGTAGCTTTTACTATTTTGGTTATCTGACATTGCTGGATGCAAAGACCGAGAACCACTTTATCATTGTTGAAATCCCAAAAAAAATACTCTCTGCATTTGATAATAATAATGGCAAATAATAATGATGTTGTTGGCACTACATATTCTTCTTATTCCATATTTTGATGAACTGAAGGATGCTTCACGGACTATAGCAGATAACAAAGCAGCTGGCACTGATTGTCATCATTCTTTTTCCTTAAAAAATTGCTAGAATCTTGTCAAGTACAGAATGCACCACATATCAAGCTGTGTGTGATCTTTCCTCCAGTGGAAAATTATTCAAACCAGAGAGCACAATAGCCATGACACTCATTCCTAAAGTTGGCTTCAAACAACCTGCATTTATCTGAGGGAGAAACATTCAAGATAATTTTCTGCTTGCACATTAAGTACCCATGGATTTTTTTCTGGGGGGGGGGGGGGGGGCCGCGGGGTGTCTCCCTTAAGTTATGCACTTGCGGATAATAGAAGACAGGCATTTGACTCCATTGAATAGGCTTTTGTTAGAAAAAGCCCTTGGACTTTTGCATTCCCCTGGTATAGTTGATATGATCATGCTTTGTACAACAAATGAGTATTCCATTTACATCCATTATTGCTTTGAGAGGTTGAAGGGGAGCCTTGCAGCAACGGTAAGGTTGTCTCCGTGTGACCAAAAGGTCATGGGTTCGAGCCGTGGAATTAGCCACTGACAAAGTCAGGTTAGGCTGCCTACAATTCACCCGTTGGGGTGCGGCCCTTCCCCGGACCTTGCGTGAATGCGGGATACTTGTGCACCGGGCAGCCCTTTATTGCTTTGAGAGGTTCTTTTTAGGGTAAAAGCCTAAAAGGGCCTGAGACAAGGTGACATATCTCTCTTCTTTAGTATGGAAGTTCGTTTTTTTTTTTTTTTAAATATATGGACACAAACACAGACGCACCATACTCATCCTGTGGCCATGTATTGCTTTGGTGCCCATGCTTCTGGGCCAAAGAGAGCTGCCAAGGGAAGCTGGCTGGCAACCTACAGTAACAAATTCTTGAAGATTGTGCTCTCATTAATTATGAATTGTCACACTTGACAATAGTCGGAAACACTCATCGCCTCGCCAACCACGATAACAAAGATATTTGTGAAGGAAAGGGGGAGGGATGTATAACACACACAAAAAAACTTTCCTTCAAGAAGCAAGCAGAGAGGCTCATGATGACACAAGCATGCAAAAACCAGCATCACTTAAAGTAAATAAGATTTCTGAATGATATGGCGCATTTTAAGAAAATTGGACCAGGTGCGAGAAGAAGAAATAAGCGAGCGTACATCACCCTTGATATGAAGGTTGTTTATGACAATACGAGCAGTTCCACACAATGGCTTCGCCAATTTCGCAAGAAGCATAATGCTCATCTCATTGGTCTCCCATTCAAAGCTTGTATGCAAAATCCTCTGCAAAAATCAAAAGGTACACTATCGTTTCATTTTGCACGTTTCAAACAAAGAATAGTAATTTCAATAAGTCAAGCTATTAATTACATTAGATTGATTGAAAATAGAAATTATATGGACCAACTTATTGAATTAGGGTCCTCCATACAAGAAAACCTCTACCGTTCTTTGCATGCATTTGTAAACAGAAGAATGTTCATTCATGTAAGTCAAAACGATTAATTTACGTGCAAGATGGTATAGAGGCCATAAAAATGTACACACAAGGCATTGAGAGCCCCAAACACCAAACGCAAGTTCCTTCCAAACTCTCCCCCTAGATCATCTATGTCTTATGTCTCATCCCCGAATAAAGGGTGATCCAGAAGAGATCTTATCTGCGGTTCACAGCTTCCTTTACTATTGCGACATTAAACAGCTTCATACATGCAATTAGGTATATTTGTAAGGGGAAGAGGGGGTGAGGAAGAGAGAAAGACAACAGATGCAAAAAATCAACTGGATGAGAGAAGAAAGGTCTTCAATTCATTTCTACGACTGACATGGTTGCTTTTACAAACACCACATAAGTCGTATTCATTCATTGCCTCCAACTTAGGCTGTTATACAGCATCTCTAGGAAACCTGAGATTTCATGGAAAAGGCAAAGAAGTTTGTGAATCTGATAGAAGAAAAGTAATGAAGAGAGAGCTATTCATTCTTATTATTGCTTATAACAGCTTTCTTTCTCTATTCTCGCTAACTCCTAACAACCTTAACAACCTTGGCCCCACAGCTTATCAACTTATTAATCATCTCTCTCGTTCCCAGACACGTACTTTGCACATGAGTAAAATAAACCATTGTATCAATTGTTCCCCCCTTCAAAAGCTTGTCCTCAATCGTCTTAATTGAAATTAGGAAATTTCTTCTCAACAGCACAATAGAGTTCCTATGTGGCTTCTTCTTTGGGCAGGTTGGACCATTGAATGAGGACATAGACCACAGCACCATGCCCCTTTTCCCCTAATTTTCTGCTCAAAAGAGCCACATGTGCGGCAACAATCAGGCGTTGATCATCTACAGCAGATAAAGTTCTTTGAATAGGTATAGGTCCCACCTGCTTTCGTAGTTGGGAAACATAGAAAACAGGGTGGATTTTGGAGTTCTCAGGTAGTTTAAGCTTGAAAGCTACAGCTCCAACTTTGGCAATAACCTACAAAGGGGCAAACAAATCTTGCGGACAACTTTTGGTTGCTTCTATGAGCCACAAATTGCTGCTATATGGCTGAAGCTTCACAAAGACCCAATCACCGAACTCTAAGGTCCTGTCAGTCCTGTGTTTATCTGCCTGAGCTTTCATCCTTTGTTAGGCCTTAACTAAATGATGCTTAAGCTTGTGAATGCATTCTTGCCTAGCTCGTAAGCTTTTGTCCACAGCTTCTAGTCTACTATCTCGCTCAATATATGGAATATGTAAAGAGGGAGGTTATCCATAGACTACTTCATAGGGTGTGATACCAAGGAAGAATGCCAATTGGTGTTGTATCACCACTCTGCCAGTGGTAACCATAAAACCCAGTCAACAGGTTTTTCACCAGTCATGCATCTCAAATACCCTTCCAAACACCTATTTACCACCGCAGCTTGTCCATCACGCAGAGGTTGATGTGCTGTGGACATGTGAAGGTCTACCTACTGAAGAGTGAACAACTCAGTCCAGAAGTTTCTCAAGAAATCTTATCACTGATAATAGTCCTTGGGAGACCATGGAGCTTGAAAATATGCTCAAAGTATAACTGTGCCACAGTAAATGGATGAGCCAGTGAGAGGAAATGTGCATATTTACTTAGCCTGTCAACCACCACTAGAATGGTATATTTTCCTCTAGATTTTGGCAGTCCCTTCATGAAGTCTAGAGAGATGTCTACCTAAATAGCACCAGGAATAGGAAAGGACTGCAGTAGCCCAATTGGAGAGGATAAATCTGCTTTATACCTTTGACACATATTGCAAGCTCTTATGTAGTTTCTGACAACCTTGTTAAATCCCTTGCAATAGAAGCGAGTGTTTATTTTCTTCCTTGTAACCACAGCTCCAGAATGTCCACCCAAAGATGAGTCATGCAAGACGTGAATGATTTGTTATTGAAGAGGAATGTCTTAGCCTACCACCAATCTTTCTTCCCTGTAAAGCGTATTCTGAGACCATTGGTACTTGCGGTGTGTCTACCCAGTAGAAATGGCCTGAATGATTTGTTGCAAGTGATTATCAAACTGCCAAGAATGTTTGACTCTGTCCATTAAATCTGACTGCAGTGTATTGATAGTAAGTGACATCACCTGAGCTACATAAATCATGAATAGTCTATCAGCAGCCTTATTTTCCTTCCCTTGTTTATATACTATCTCATAATCAAAACCTGTCAATTTCGACAACGATTTGCTCTGAAATGAAGTAGTAATTTTCTGCTCCATGATGTACTTCAAATTAAAATGGTCAGTTTCGATAATGAAATGCCTACACAACAAGTAAGGCCTCCATTTTTCCACTGCCATAATCGCTGCCATCAGTTCTTTCTCATATGTAGACAAGGACTGATGCTTTGGAGACAAGGCTTTACTTTACAATGCAATAGGATGTCCTTCTTGCATCAGCACTGCACCAAATCCCACACCAAATGCATCAGTTTCCACCACAAACACTTTGGTGAAATCAGGTAAAGCTAGCACAGGGGCAGAGAGCATGGCTCTTTTAAGATTCTCAAAAGCCTGTTGAGTTGCTTCATCCCAATGGAAGGCATTCTTTTTGAGCAAACCAGTCAAGGGTTTGCTTAGTTGTCCATAGTTTCCAATGAATCTTCTATAATGTCATGTAAGACCTAAAAAAGTCTCTGAGCTGCTTGATGTTGGTGGGAATTAGCCAATCCTTCATAGCTGCAATCTTTCTTGGGATTAGTCGAGACCCCCTCCTTGGTGATTAAATGCCCCAAATACTCCATCTTTTAGCTGCAAAAAATGCATCTGCTCCTTCTTGCGTATAAAATGTGCAGTCTCAGGACATTAAAACTAGTCCGTAGATGGGACAAATGCTCCCTATAAGTAGGCCTACAGATCAAAATGTCATCAAAAAATACCAAGATGAATTTCCTGAGGTAAGCGTTGAAAATGTGATTCATTGAGGACTGGAAGGTGGATGGTGCATTTGACAACCCAAATAACATTATTAGGAATTCATATGTCCATCATGGGTTCGAAATGCTGTTTTTTTCCACATCCATGGGATCCATTCTGACATGCCTATATCCTGATCTCAAATCAATTTTTGAGAAATAAGCAAATCCATGTTGTTCATACATTAACTCCTTAATTAGGGGAATTGGAAATTTGACCAAAACAGTATGCTTGTTCAGCTATATGTAATCCACACACAATCTCTAAGTACCGACTTTTTTTAAACTAATACATAGGAGATGAGTAAGGGCTTTTAGAAGGTCTGATAACCCCTGCCTCTAGGATTTCCTACACTGTTTTCTCTATAACATCTTTTTGCAATGTAGGATACTTATAGGGCCGCACATTGATTGGTAGAATGTATTGCTGAAGTAAAATTCTATGATCATGGCTTCTCTGGGGAGGTAGAGATATAGGTTCTTCAGAGTTGTCAACAAATTCTTCAAGTAGCTGAGGGTTCTTTAATGCATGTTGATCTGCGGTCTGCACAGGATTTGCATGCTGCAATTATAATGCAAAGAGTTGAGCTAAGTGTAACAGTGTCTTCTGTAGTCTTTTTCCCCCAATCTACTCCACAACAGCCTTCTGAGTTTCCCTTAATATAATCTTGTTGCCCTTATAGATGAACTCCATTTTGGGCTCTTCAAAGTTCCAAAGAATTAACCCCAATGTGGATAACTATTGAACCCTAATACCTTAGATTAAAAAAGCCCAAGGCGCAAAAAAGCACAAAGGGTACTGGAGCCCGGGGCGGGCTTCGAGGGGAAGCGTGGGCTTTTTAGACACGAGGCATACTTTTACTAAAAAAAATGCTTGAAAATCATTCCAAAACCATATTTCTTTGAAAATTAGCTAGTTAATGGCATCAAATAAGTGATTTTCACCAACCACAAAAAAACAAAAAGAGAATCAATTAAACACAACAAGATACAATTAAAGCATTAAACACAACTTAATTGGATTACTATAAATTGAACCAAAAAACATAACACATGCTGTCAGCCTGTCAGGAAGGAAAAGAGAGAGAGAGAGAGAATCCAAGAGCGATAGAAAGAAAGGGAGAAAGATTAAGAAGCACAAAAGCAAAGAGCAAGGGCTTGCTACTATTGTAGCACAGGAGGAGACACCATTTTTACCTCTTTCAAGCCTAAAAAAAAAGGAAATAAAGAAAAACCTTCCATGGCTATGGAATAACAAAGGAAAAGGAGGATGAAGAAGGAAGATTGATAGAAGACAGGAGAACAAAGCACTTACTAGATTGTTGTCACCAGGGTTAGGGTTTCCAGCTCCAAACTTAAGTTCAGTAGTAGCAATATGCCTTGTTCACTTCTAGTAGCAGCCTGATTGAAAGGCGTCCACAAAAAAAAATAGGGATCGAGGCCCCTTAAAGGTTTTTTTCCTCAAATGGTATGTTATGATCTATAAAGCGTGGGCTTTACGCCTTGGTTCGAAGCCCAGAAAAGCCCCAAAAAGCGCAGGCTTTAAGAATGGGCTGAGCCTAACCCATTCCAAGGTGCAAGAAGGTGGGCTTTGGGCTTTTGTGAGCCTAGGGGCGCCCCGGGCGTGCTTTTTTAAACACAACCTAATACCATCTCACAACTTCCCAAAGGAACTAGCAAAACATCAGTTGAGAACTGATGTCCCAACGAAGACTAAGAGAAGTCCTTGCACATAGTGTTACAACTAAGTTGTTGTCCATTAGTTATGGCCACCTACAGGG
Source organism: Selenicereus undatus (assembly GCA_017589665.1). Taxonomy (NCBI): domain Eukaryota; kingdom Viridiplantae; phylum Streptophyta; class Magnoliopsida; order Caryophyllales; family Cactaceae; genus Selenicereus; species Selenicereus undatus. The sequence goes on along the minus strand of JACYFF010010365.1, from coordinate 32,681,664 downwards.
GAGGGATCTTCTTTACGCAACCTCTTAGCAACTATGGTACCTAACAAATTGTTAGTGTTACCGAGTCAATTAAGATATATATGAGGGCATTCCCAGCTTTGCCGGTCACCTTCATAGTTTAACAATTGTGTATTACATGTAACGCATGTATAGAGATTTGAGGTATCTCATCTCCCTCCAAACACACTTCTCTTATACTATCATCTAATGCCTCGTTTATCTCCTCCTCACCTTCCTCTTCTTCCAATATTTCCGATCTGCATACTTATGCCTTGCATTTATGCCTTGGAAAGTACTTCTCATCATAGAAAAAACATAAGTTTTTGGCCTTTTTTTCTTCAATGTCCTTAGGACTCCAGACCCTTGCTGAATTTATAGGTCTTGATGTAGCTGAATTTGCACTGGATGCTGGATTGGGTTTCGTAATTGAGTACAAAGATGAAGGAGCATCTCTGGAGCTGAATTTCTGTGAAGCCTAAAAAGGTGGCTTGAAACTGTTATTGGTATTTCTTGAAATGGATATGGTTTCTCCAAGATGGGTTTAGCCCTCCTGGAAATAGAATCAAGGGTTGCTTCTTGCAGTTTAGCTAAGTAATATGCTTCATGTGAGGTTCGTGGTTTAAACATTCTCACTGCATTCTAGATTTCATCACTTAAACCACTAAGAAAGCAGCCATGGACAGGTAGTTCCACTCGATCAAGAAAGGCATCAAAGGATTCTGATACTGTTCTACAAATCTAGACTACTTAAGCTTTATTAACTCAGGGAAGGGTCAACCAAAGGCTGGTTTCCAAACCTTTTCAAAATAGCCCTTTTATATTCTTCCCAACCTGGCCCTGTTTTATCCTGGCTTTTCATAAAAGATTGGTGCCAAAGCAAAGCTCTTCCGCTTAAATGAATTGAACGGAGGCTATTTTCACTTTAGCATTATCAAGAATATTGCCCACCTCAAAGAACTGCTCACATATGCATATCCACCACCTCTTAACATTATCCCATCAAAACGAGGAAATTAAATTTTTGAAAACCTAGAGAAAGTAGAATTACCATGCTAGAAGTTATTGCTGTTGGAGTCAACTATTGTTGCTACCTATAGCACTTGTCTGCTTAGTCTTGTGATCAATTCATTCAAGTTGGAATTCATTTGATCTTGCTTCTCTTGATGCTCATTCATTTAGATTTTGATAGGTTGCTGAAATTCCATCCAAGCATTTTGCATGTTTTGACAAATTTCTGATGAACCTCTATTTGTCCCATTTTTAGCCCCTATTTGACTCATTTTCTCATGCGTTTTCACGTTCGATCGTGCCAAGGAAGAGTCAAATCAGCCTCCTTTAGCGCACTTTTAACTCATATAACATCTTTCGATGTTTTTAGGAACTCTATTGAAGAAACAAAAAGATGAACAACATTTAGCAGAAAGGAGTACCAAGAAGGCGAGAAAAGCGTCGGGTAGAGTTCCACGGATCAAGCACGGACATCCCGAGGCAAAAAGCCAGACCACACCACGCGAGCACAGCACAAAGGCCGGCTAGCCAAGTGGCACAACCTGGCCGTGCCACGTGGCGACACCATGCCACGTGTGCGGTGTTCAGGTGATTTTGGCAGTGTTTTGGCACGGTGGGCCCGTGTCTCGAGGCACGACCGTGCCACCCCCGTTCTGCGTCGCGACTTAAATCTTCCTTCGGGGCTGTTTTAGGGGAGGGGGAGTCTCCATTCAGTTTTCTTTCGACAGACGTTTTCTTAGGCGATTTTTAGGTTTCACTAGATAGTTTTATTTTCCATACTTTTGAATTCGCTATTGGGTTGAAGTTCGTTCTGCTCTTAATTCATGCGATTAATTCAAGGTTCTTAATTCTCTCTCTACTCTTGTTCTTGATTATTTTGAGGTTTGCAATGGTTATGGAATTGAATGTCATGGTTGTTGTTAGAAACATGATTGTAGGCTAAATCCTTCAACTTAGGTTGGGATTGACGCCGAATATGTTTAGTTAAATCTTGTACTGGCCCAATCCCTGCTCCCCCCTTTGTTTTGCAATTATGAATTCTACCATACTCGATGAAATGCTCAAAAGAACATTCATCCTTTTTATTGGAGTTTAGGGAAGCGTTGAGAGACGAAACCTTTACCTAGTGCGTCTTAGTAGACAATTAGGGTTTTAACATGAAAATAGTTAAGATTCTAATTGGGATTTGAGATTGTGAATCTTGTAATCCGTCGACTTTTAGTCCCACGAAAATAGGCGACTATGGTTCTAGGATTAGTCTTCGACCCTTGAGAGAGGGAGGAGATGGGCTTAATTGACAATCTATCCATTCGTGATGCATGCCTGGGAGATGTTTGGTAGGGCTAGTAATTGATTCGCTAGCATAGTCGTGCTGTTAATTTCAACCTGAGTGCTTCCTATTATGCTGTTTATTCCATCTTTTAGTCGTTATTGTTTCCTTTAGTTTAATTCCAAAAAACCCAATTGTGATTGCCTAGCTTGAGTGGTCTAATTAGTTCTAGTTATTAGAATCAAGTTCCCTGTGGAATACGACCTGTACTTGCCATGTGCTAGCTACAGCTACACCGTGCACTTGCGGTATATTTATAACTCAACAAGTTTTTGGCACCATTGTCGGGGACCTTGCGCCTTCCAATATTAGAACTGATTCGAATACTCTAGACTAGGCATTTCTTTCTTTTCTTTTGTTTTAGTTTGTCATTCTTCTTCTTCTTGCTAGAAACTGTTTACGCCGAGGTATTGTTTGCTTGTGTATGCGCAGGAGGAGTCAGAGGGATCAAGATCTTATCCTCCTCTATCCTGAGATAGAAGCAGCCGCACGCCGATGTAGCGGAGAAGCGAGAAGGAGGAAGAAAGAAGCAGCGGTGATGGCCCAGGAAGATAATAGGGTGCTGCGGGACTACGCCCTGCCGCAGGCATCGGGCATCACCTCATCGATTGTTAGCCCGGCGATCGAGGCTAATAATTTCGAGCTAAACCCAGTGCTCATCAGTTTCGTGGAGCGTGATCAGTTCGGCGGATATCCCTCGAACAGCCCCAATGCGCACCTTCGCAAATTCCTTGCGAAGTGCGACACCATCAAACTTAATGGGGTGTCCGCCGACGCGATTCGACTGAGGCTCTTCCCATTCTCACTGAGGGATAGAGCCAGTGACTGGCTGCAGAACGAGGAGCCCAACTCGTTCACAACCTTGGAGGCTCTCTCAAAGGCTTTCCTCAGCAAATACTTCCCACCTGGCAAGAATGCCAAGCTAAGGACGGACATCACCTCCTTCACCCAGCAGGATGGAGAGTCCCTATACGAGGCCTGGGAAAGGTTTAAAGACCTCCAGCGACAATGCCCCCACCACAGAGTTATTGACTGACTCCTAATCCAAACCTTCTATAATAGGTTGGAGCGGTCAGTGAAGATTTCTGTCGATGCCGCAGCAGGGGGCGCTCTAATGGGCAAGTCGATCAAGGCAGCAAAGACATTGTTGGAAGAGATGGCTTCCAACAACTATCATTGGTTGAGTGAAAGAGCCGCCCCCAAGAGAGGCGGTGGCAGACATGAGGTGGACGCTATGATGCTCCTAGCCAGCAGGGTGGATGCCCTTGCACAGCGACTAGATAAGGTGGCTACCCTATCAGTCACTTCTGCGGGGCCATCAAAGGGGACCCATGCATACTGTGAAACCTGTGGTGTACAGGGACATACTTCCGTTGAGTGTTACAATGCCCCCCCTAACATTGAACACCCCAACGCGTTCCACAATTACAACCCACCACCACAAAATAACCCTCACCCCACCACCTATAGCCTGGGTTAGAAGAGTCATCCAAATCCTCTCTACAAAAATCCCAACCCTCACCCTCAGAACTCCATCCAACCACCCGGTTTCCACAACCGAGCTCCCTACACTCCACCCCCTCCACCTTCTAAGCCTACATCTCACCTGGAGAGTTTCATGAAGCGCTTCATAGCGACCCAGACAACGACCAATGACACTCTTAAGAAGTCAATCCATCTACTGACCTCCAGGGTAGATGCCATGGCCGCCCATAAAAAAACAACGGACACGCAGATTGCTCAGATTGCTCAACAAGTGAGCCTCCTGTCCCAACCTCAAGGGCATCTGCCAGGCCAGCCCGAGACTAACCCCCGAGGTCACGTCAATGCCATCTCCATGATGGAAGAGGGGTTAGAGGAGAGCCCAGTGATGGTTCTCCAGGAGGTAGTTCCAGTTCCTGATTCTACCGGAACTGAGGGGAAGAAGAGAAAAGAGAATCTAAGCTTTGCTGGGGAGACTAGGCCACCACCTCCCGCTCGCAAATACCAACCCCCAGTGCCCTTCCCTCAACGACTGGCATGGTCCAAGCTATCTCAGCTTGAGCCTCGATTCGCGCGATTCCTGAAAACCTTACGCCGAATCTATGTCAGTAGCCCCTTCCTAGAAGCTCTCAAGGAAGCACCTGCTCATTTGAAATTTTTGAGAGAGCTCCTGTCCAAGAAGGGAGAACCTGGGGATGCTTCAGTAGCCCCTATCAGCGGATCCTACAACTCGCTCTTACCGAGGCGGTCCCCATCAAAACTGCATGATCCTGGCAGATTCTCTATCCCATGCTGCATAGGGGATATGCGGATCGAGAGATCCCTTTGCGATCTAGGCGCCGGTGTGAGTCTCATGCCGCTCTCTCTCTACAAGAAACTGCAACTACGGGACCTCACGTCCACCAGCATGACTATTCAGCTCGCAGACTGCTCCATCAGGCAGCCTGTCGGCCTTCTGGAGGATGTTCCAGTCCAGGTGGGCAAGTTCCTCATCCCCTGTGATTTTGTCTTTCTTGACATGGATGAGGACTTCTCGGCCCCACTCATCTTAGGTCGGCTATTCCTTGCGACCGCGGGGGCAGTGATTGATGTGCAAACAGGCACCATATCGTTCAATGTATGTGGGGAGAGGGTGGATTTCAACTTCCCTCCTCCCACTCCACCTTCAGCGTCTGTCCTCCTTCCGCCTTCTAAAGAGTCTATCCTTATCTCTCCCTTCGATGCTGCTTCTAGGGTGGATATGTTTGATGGAAATGGGGGACTTCCCACACTACTTGGCGGCTCTTCCACATTTTCTGCGACTATCCCAACTCGTTCCGAAACCGCTACTACTCGTACTGGGGAGGTAGAGGATCCTACTTCATATTATTACACCTCCCCCAGGCCACCTCCTGCATCATTCCCATCTACTATTAGGAGGTAAGGGTCAAGCTAAGGACCTTAAACAAGCGCTTCTTGGGAGGCAACCCAAGGTATTTATCGCTTTCAGCATTCGTGTGTCACTCCTGCCCTTGCCCTCCCCCTTTCCTTGCCCTTTCTGCGTCGTTTTCATTGCGGACAATGAAAATCTCAAGCATGGGGGGGTGAGTTGATCGCTCTTTAGGTGGAATGGTGGATTTTGGAGTATTGGTTGAATGACATCACTTGCACTTGCATTTGCATCACATAGATAGGATGACATATAGTTTTCATAGGATATCTTTGCATTTCTTTCCCTTAATAGAGCATATAGGTTAGAGCTTATAAGATACGTGTTGCATCTCAAAAGGAGAAGTGATCGAGTTGGACGTCCCTAAGCTTTCCAGGTACTGCTTCTTACCCTTCTTCTCACTATCCTTTATATCTTTTATTGCTTTCCTTAGTTTTTTTTTTACTTTTCAATAAATTTGTGCGAAAACCCCTCTTATGAAGAGAACACAAGGGGTGATGATTGATTGATCTGGTTGAGTTGTGTTTTGAAATGTGGCCTGTTATGGTGTGAACTTTTGTGAATTGTGCTCTAACATTGCCATCTGTGTTTCTCCTACCCTATGCTATATGTCATATTGCCCTTGAGACTCATGTGACTTGGCTTGATTGACCTCGATAAGTGGGATATACCTTGGAGTAAGTTATTGGATTGTGATAGACTTACCCGTGAGACTTTGAGCCTAATGACTATTTATTGCATATAGTCTCATGCTTTACTTCATTTGTGACTCATCCATGAATGCATCTCTAGAACTTGGTCTTGTTTTCTTTGAAATTGCATTTAGCATGTATATGTGTTGATATGACTAAGACAATTTTTGTTCTATTTAGCCACATGAGCCAAAAAGCCACCCATTGATATGTACTACCCTCTTTGCTAGCCCTTTGTGCCTTTCCCCTTGTCTTTGTTGTTGCCCCCTACACACTACACATTTGGCCTATTGATATTCCCTATATCCTTGTCAAAGTCTAGTGGAGACATTTCCATGTTGAGTTGGGTTTGCTTTGAAGGTTGGTTCACCTTGGGAACGTTACTAGTGGCTTGCTTGGGGGGATTCGTGATTCAATTTTGTGTTCCCCATGCCATTCACATGCCTTTCTCCTTCCAAAGAAAAGAAATAGAAATGAATGAAAAATAAAGAAGCAAGAGAAAAAGAAAAAGAAAAAAAATAGAAAAGTTGTGAATAAGGTGTTTGGCATGGGAGTGTGACAAGAGTTGCTAAATCCCTCCCTTAAGGTTTTTGTGGGGTTTGTTGCTCAAATTTTCAATCATGGTGTGAAGTTGTTGTTCCGACATTAGTTGTGGAAGTGTTTTTTGCTCCCTAGTCTTTGACTGTTAGCTCCACTCTTCCTAAACTTATTCCACCTCTCACCCTTTACCTTTGACCCCATTACATCCCTTTACAAGTCCTCATGATTTACACATTGCATTTTGCATTAGGCGGTGGAGAATTGAAAACTCTGCCAAGCTTATGGTAGTTGCTTGATTGGGTAGAGTATTGAGTGCACCATTGCTACATATTCTAAACACATTGAGGGGAGTGTTCCATTTTATCCTAAAGTGAGATTCTACCAGTCCTACTTACTCACCACTCATCAAGGAAGGTCATGTCTTGTTACTTCGATACTAGGGCGCTTGATGCATTGTATTTGGGTATGGGGACCCATGGAAGGAAGTGTGCGAGCTGTATTTGAATTGTTTCACATTTTGACTTGGCCATCTTTAATGCATAGTTTAGCTTAGATTATTGATTATTCGTCCCTTGCCTGAAGAGGATGTGTTAAGAGGTTTACCATTCTCGCTGATCCTTCATAGCATAGTCTTGCTTGGGGACAAGCAAAAGATAAGCATGGGGGCGTGATGAACCTCTATTTGTCCCATTTTTAGCCCCTATTTGACTCATTTTTTCATGCGTTTTCATGTTCGATTGCGCCAAGGAAGAGTCAAATCGGCCTCCTTTAGTGCACTTTTAACTCATATAACATCTTTCGATATTTTCAGGAACTCTATTGAAGAAACGAAAAGATGAACAACGTTTAGCAGAAAGGAGTGCCAAGAAGGCGACAAAAGCGTCGCGTAGAGTTCCACGGATCAAGCACGGACATCCCGAGGCAAAACGCCAGACCGCACCACGCGAGCACGACACAAAGGCCAGCTAGCCAAGTGGCACGACCTGGCCGTGCCACGTGGCGACACCGTGCCACGTGTGCGGTGTTCGGGTGATTTTGGCAGTGTTTTGGCACGGTGGGCCCGTGTCTCGAGACACGACCGTGCCACCCCCGTTCTGCGTCGCGACTTAAATCTTCCTTCGGGGCTGTTTTAGGGGAGGGGGAGTCTCCATTCAGTTTTCTTTCGACAGACATTTTCTTAGGCGATTTTTAGGTTCACTAGATAGTTTTATTTTCCATACTTTTGAATTCGCTATTGGGTTGAAGTTCATTCTGCTCTTAATTCATGCGATTAATTCAAGGTTCTTAATTCTCTCTCTACTCTTGTTCTTGATTATTTTGAGGTTTGCAATGGTTATGGAATTGAATGTCATGGTTGTTGTTAGAAACATGATTGTAGGCTAAATCCTTCAACTTAGGTTGGGATTGACGCCGAATATGTTTAGTTGAATCTTGTACTGGCCCAATCCCTACTCCCCCCTTTGTTTTGCGATTATGAATTCTACCATGCTCGATGAAATGCTCGAAAGAACATTCATCCTTTTTATTGGAGTTCAGGGAAGCGTTGAGAGACGAAACCTTTACCTAGTGCGCCTTAGTAGACAATTAGGGTTTTAACATGAAAATAGTTAAGATTCTAATTGGGATTTGAGATTGTGAATCTTGTAATCCTTCGACTTTTAGTCCTATGAAAATAGGCGACTATGGTTCTAGGATTAGTCTTCGACCCTTGAGAGAGGGAGGAGATGGGCTTAATTGACAATCTATCCATTCATGATGCATGCCTGGGAGATGTTTGGTAGGGCTAGTAATTGATTCGCTAGCATAGTCGTGCTGTTAATTTGAACCTGAGTGCTTCCTATTCTGCTGTTTATTCCATCTTTTAGTCGTCATTGTTTCCTTTAGTTTAATTCCAAAAAACCCAATTGTGATTGCCTAGCTTGAATGGTCTAATTAGTTCTAGTAATTGGAATCAAGTTTCCTGTGGAATACGACCCGTACTTGCCATGTGCTAGCTACAGCTACACCGTACACTTGCAGTATATTTCTAACTCAACAATTTCGCGTGTTATCAAGACTCGCCATGAAAAGGAGTAAATCTTGAACCACTATGATTTAAGCTAGATTGGTAGGGGAAATAAACTAGGTCAATGGAAAGAGAAGGATGAATGTGTTTACGAGGGAGTTGCTAATCAGCTAGAGGTTTTAGCCAGCTAATGGAATTCAAAGGAACATATTAGGGTTAGGGTTCCGGATTCATCCTTGCTCTAATACAGATACAACATCGCCAGGAAATCAAAGATTTCGCCTAGAAGGCAAATAAGTTCGTGAATCTGACAGGGGAAAAGTAAGGGGGAGAGAGAATTGAATTATCATTAAACGCATAATGCCATACAATTCTTACAGCTCGCTATTTATTCTTGTAATTGCTCATAACAACTTTCCCTTTCTATTCTCGCTAAAAACTAACAACTTTAACAACCTTGGGCCCCACAACTTAACTTATTAAACATCTCTCCCGCTCTCCAGTACGTGCTTTGCACTTGAGTAAAATAAACCATTGTATCAAGCTGACAATATTTGCAGCAACTCATAATACGTTGTCTCTTACAATCATTAAGAGTCAACTTAGATTAAAACAAATCGATTCTGTGTGACTTGCTCCATTCAACTCTCACTCTCCGTGGAATTCTAGATTTCAAATCAATAGGTATATTGATGGATGGCCTAGATAGAGTATAGCTGCTCCTACTCCTCATTTAGATTGGGATTTTTACTCATGATCAAACCCAGCTGGATCAATGGAGAAGTAATCATTTTCTGAGTTCCAAGTTAAAGTCCAGCAGTTGAACAATCACGACATACGACGCTCTCTTTACCCCCTCGTCGCCCCTTGCAAGTGGATTCCTTACGTTTAACCCTTGGCGCAAGTAGGTTAAACCCCCAGCCCTTCCCCCCTCCCCCTTAAAAAAAGAATAACAAGAATAAGAAGGAAAATGAAGTTTATAACTCCAAAAATAATATAATAAACTGACCAGGTTTTGATTGGATGAAGATTTTAGATCTACCCAGAGTAATACACCTAGAAGACTTGCATTCAGGTTAAGCATTGCAATTAAATTAATCGAAATTGGTGAATGTTAATCAGTTGAAAAATTTTCTTTTCAGTTCATCACGTTTTTTGCATAATAATTTTAGGATCATATAAAATTTGAAATAATTTAGAAGTACATTCACATTTTCAAAGACCATATTCATAGGCCTTAAAGTGCCATGTTGCCTATGTTTTCTTATTGTTGTTGTAACTACAGTAGTAGTACAATAATAATAACAATAACAACTCAAATTCTCTCCATTGCTCCCCTTTCCTCTCCACCCCCATTCCTACTCCTACCCACCCCCCTTGTATTCCATCTTTTTGCTTCTCTCTATTCACCTCAATTGGCTATTTTTCAATGGTAAAATGATATACATCTTGCTATAAGGCACTTCCTAAGTGTCTTAGCTTAAAAATTATATTATCACGCACTAAATTGGAAAAAGATGGTATAATTGAATAATGGAAGGGTACTAGCTACAAGTCACAAAATATGTGAAGTCATTTTTTTAGCCTAATTAAGCATATTATATGTTTTCTCAGATAGGGCTCACCCAATTAGAGGGGCGTTTAACCTATTGGCGCAACTGAATAGTGAAGATTCACAATTGTTGACTAATCATGACTATAGAAACTTTGGATATTTTGAATCATAAATTATTCTAATTTAGATTAAGATAGACACTTAAAAGATATCTTACAGTACGATATATGTCATTATTATTGTCAATATAGTCACTAGTAGCAACAACTGACCCTTCCATCTCTCACTGATCGAGTCAATAATTGTCTGAAAAAGATGGACCTGACTACACAGACTTGATTTGATGGTGCTGGCAGTGGTGGGGTTTGATGGGCAACGGCGGTAAGGAAATTGCGATGAAGCACTTGCATAAGAAGTTTGAAGGTGGTAATGGAGATTGGTGACGACACTGTTGAACCTTGAGTATGGCGAGGGGCCAGTCAAAGGGGATGATGGAGAGTCAATGATGATCTGGGGAAATAGTGGCTTTGATGTGACCCTGTTACCATGGGCGTTTTCGGCAACATGGCAGCGTGTTGTTTTGGGGGGGAGGGGGTAGCCGAGAGCGAGCGGAGTTCATGGAGGAGGCCAAAATTGGGTTTTCTTTTTTGATAACAATCCAACTTACAATTTTTTGGCCACCATACTAACCTTTGGGACACTTATTTTTCATATATGACCTTCAAGTCAACAATATTTTGACTTGCATGGTTTGATTGTATAGCAATTATTCACTAACCATGTGCATTGATGTGCTAGAAAGGTGAAGGATAAAAAGTTCATCATTAATTTGTGATAAGCAAGCTATTATATCTCAAATTGGCGAGTAAAATTGTTTATGGCTTGAATATATATAACATAGACAAAACAAATGCCCTAGAAAATTTAAGATAGCATTAGGTGGTAACTTATTAACATCACATGTGGATGGTGTTGTGGGAGAAAGTAAAGAAAAATATACTATTCATGCCTAACAAATAAGGTAACACATCATCAAATTAACAAGTTCAAATGTCATTCACTTAACGACGATATCTTAAAGTAGACATGCTGAACAACAAACCCAAAAGTTAAATTATTTTATCCAAAACCCCAATCGGTGGGATTATTAACATATAAAACCTTCTGCATTGCTGTTGTTATCATTATAATTATTTTTTGGTTGTTTTTAGAACTATTTTATCATTATAATTATTATTTTGTTCTTTAAGAAGTAAACTGGCTGTCAATTTCATTTTTTATCAGAGCTCAAAACTTATCTACCAAAGCATAATGGACTGGAAAATATTTTCTTCTTAACTAGCTAGTGAGCAATGTGGTAATATAGTATTACTGATAGATAGTTTATTATGACTGTTTACTCCCTATGTTAGCTCTAATTGAAGGTTTGAAACATATCAAAAAATTTAAAAAAAAAGCAAGGAAAAACAGGTTTCTAGGAAGCAAAATGCATTTTAGGGCTGAATCAGAAAGAGCTCAAACCTAAAAACATTGTAACCCATTATCAAACAATGCTTGTCGAAGTGCAAACCCTTGTGAAGAAGATAGAATATTGTTGACAACCGATATGCTTCATGTCACCGGAGTTTATACTTGTAGGAGGATGAGATTCGACCTAGTGACCAAGTTAATCTCGGAAAGGCCAAAGATAAGTAAATAATCGCCTTCTAGTTTTCTAGCTTCTGTTCTCTATCTTGCCATTAAACTTTTTGATAAGAATTGTTGGTCAGGCCAATTTAATTAGGCCCGATGGTCACGCGGTGTCTCCTAGGGCGACAACCCTAGCTGCCCCAAAACCTATAAAAGGAGGTTTGATGTTAGCTAGAGAGACACGTGAAAGACACGTAATCCCTGACTCTCCTCCCCTCCCCTCACGACTGTCGTACCATCACCGCTGGGCTTCGGGTTTTAGGACGTGGACAACCTAAGGCGACTCTGGTAGCCGCCTAGCATCATTACGGACATGGACTATTTCTGACAGTTGTTTCCGCATCCAGGCTAGTCCTTTTTGTCTAACAGTGGTGTTAGAGCTTAACTGATCGGATTAGTCCCGTTTCAAGTGTTTAAAGATCTGAATAATAAGCATGCTTGATTCTTTAAACGTGACTATATGATTAGTTGTTTAATTTTTGTAATTATGCAATCAAAAAGCATGCTTCTGTGTTTCTAAAATCTCGAATTGGCTAAAGATTAGTTGTTTTAGTCATAATCACTGATGAACATATATACTCAGATTGCAAGTAAATTCCTACATACCATGCGATTATATGTTAATCTGCCCATGCCCAGACTAGTATGCGTGAAATATGATTAATAGGCTAATCATCGTTATTATGCAATTAGATAGCATGAACCTTTATGTTACTGAGTGTAATCATAATGAATCAGATTCAAGAATGCATATGCCTTGTAATACTAGCATGCTCTATTTCGTCAAAAAGGGACCATTTTTTGATTGACAACTAGTGAACCAAATATGTGATTTGGTCTGTGCATAGTGTCTTACAAGCACACTTTCTTTAATTCCAAATGAATGTTAGCATGTTGGTTAATGAAATTAGATGGATATTAGAACTCCAGACCCAAAACCGTAATCCCTAATCGATCTCTACCTTGAACTCAACCCGAAAGAACATCCCATTGTTTTGACAAACCTCAAAAACCCTAGCCCTAATTTCACCACCAGTGCCTCGGTGGCTGTGGCGGCAGTAGCGAGGCCTCAGTGGTCTTCGGAACCTCATCTCGACCCAAATAAATAAAACAAAAAAGGGGGGAAGAATGTGTAGAAAACGGAAAAAGGGAACCAAGCCATACCCATCAGACGACACTGCGGAAGGGTGGCGCATGACCGTCACGCGCCGCCAACGAAGGTCGTTTCACAATCTTCTTCCTCCTAAAACCCCTCATCATCGCTGATCTATGCAACCTTGAGGAAATAGAACCACAAAATTACCATTCCAGGAAGCGCGTGAGCCCACATGCCATCACTTCAATGGTGCATTTGGCGCATGCATGGACCTCTTCCCCAGACTCGTTTTTGGCCGATCTACACGATTGCAGTAATGGTTCTCATCAGATTAGCGTAGATTGAGGCTCGCAGGGAATTTTTTTTTTTTGGGTTGGCGGTTATGAATCACTTGGGTTTTTTTTTTTCAAGGTACAGTGGCCATGGAGAACCACCGTTGAAGACGGTTGCAGAAGGGAAAAGTGACAGTGCTCAGTGCTTCATTTTTAAGGCCATAGCTACCTAAGATATGGAGAGAGGACTTCATTTTTCAGGTCGAGAGGAGGAGAGAGGGCAGAGAGGCAGAAGAAGAGAGAGAGAGTAGTCTACAAATGAGGGTTAGTGGGGTGGGGGGGTTAGTGAGTACTACTCAATTATAAAAAGGCCCCCCGTCGGGTCCTGCTTTAATGGGCCCGTATACTTTGGGCCATTTTTTGTTTTGTTCAGATCGTGCTTGGGCTGACCCGCATTGATTGTCATGACCATACGAATCAGCTTTATACGTTCATGAGTGAGCCCCATTTTTTTTTATGAATTACATTCCTTTTGCTTTTATTTTTGGTTTCATACTATAGTATAAAATTGTTAATAGTATGAAATTTTGAAGTTGGAATATATATAACTTTGTGTTATATCCTAAGTTTTTTTATGAATTAGTTTCAGAAAGCTTATGTAAATATGTTTTGCATAATTAAAAGTGAATGTCTTTGTGATAGTCACTAAATTAAAATGTTAATTAGTTTAACAAACCTTTAAAGAGATTCTATGAAGTTAAGTTAATAATTAAATTAAAGAAGCTCCAAAATTCATATCTATATGTGATGATTATGAGCTTAGCGAAATTTTCGAACTTATATTACGAATGATGGGGTCTTCTTGATAATTTAATTATTAAAACAATATGTCTAACAAATAGTATATGCTTCCAGATATGGCAGCTAAGAACATGATAGGTTGTATGCAATCTAACGATAAACTGGATGACACAAACTATGATGTCTGGTATATGAAGGTCCAGTTCGTCTTAAATAATGGCAATATGCTAGACCTCTTGACCTCCTCTATGCCTGCTCTGGCTAAAAAAGATGAACAAGGTAGGGATATTACTGCTACTGAGCAGTACAAAGAAAACCTAAAGGCATACCAAGCATGGCTCAAATGCGATCGTTTTGCACGCTACACTATGCTGTCTTGTATGCAGGACGATCTCCTGGGTGAGTTTGAATGCTTCCCCACTGCTAAGGACATGTGGGCGCAGGTTAAGATTAGGTTCGGGCAGACATCTACTGCAAGGTTGCGTACCTTGCAGCTGAAATGGATGCAGTATGCCATTTACTCTAGTTGTAGTATCTCCGAACACCTTCAAACCATGAGTGTTATGGTTCGAGATCTTAAGACTACAGGGCAAGAAGTTTTTGGGGAAGAACATGTCCTAAATGTCATTAGGGCTCTTCCCAATGACAATGAACATTGGAAGAGTTTTAAGGTAATCATGACACACAATGAGCACATCAAGACCACGAGGCAATCTCCAAACACCTCGAAATGGAGGAAGAGTGTATAAAGATATATAAGCCTTCTAGTGTGGCATTCGTTGCCAATGATCGGGGCCCAGGGATAGGAAAACTTACCGTGATAAGAAACCTAAGAAGGGTCCTCATCCTCCTCAAAACTCTTGCTCCAATGGTGGTACTGCCAAGAAACATAAGGCTAAAGGCAACAGAGCTAAGGATATGGCACGTGTGAAGTGCTATAACTATAAAAAGAAGGGCCATTTCGCACGGGATTGTGCTGAGCCAGCTAAGGTACCTCTTTCCCCTAAAACTCTTGAATGATATGTTTGTTCTCCTGCATTCGTTGCTAACTCTCTTCCTCAATGGATTGTAGACACGGGGGCAACAAAGCACATAGTTTAGGATATGGCTGGATTCGTGGAGTTTCATCACTACCCTGTAGGTTCACGGACTATCGTACTGGGGAACGGTAGCGAAGAAGATATCCTTGGAGTAGGAACATACCAGCTCAAACTCCGTGGAGAAAATAAGCTGCTTCTTCATGACACCCTGGGGGTGCGATGCTCCTTAGTTTCTTATGTTTCTTTAATAAGATTAGGTTTTGCTTTTGGTTTTCGTCCAGATGGATTAGATTTGTTCTAATGGCAATTTGTTTGGCTTAGCGACTTTGAAAGGAGATTTCATTGTTTTGGATTTGGATGATTACTCTAATAATATATCCTCTACTTTTGTTTCATACTTTGACTCCAATTTTGAATCTGTTAAGTGGCATGCTAAACTTGGCCATGTGGGTCAGGATAGGATAAATGGGCTAACTAAAGAAGGACTTCTAGACTGACTTACTAGGGTTAAGTTGCCTACGTATGAGTCATGTCTAGCTGACAAGGCAACAATGAAGCCTTTCGATAAGGTCTTAAGAGCATCTAGTCCCTTAGAATTAATCCACTCAGATATATGCAGACTCATGAACATTAAATCATGACATGGGGCTATCTATTTCATTACTCTCATAGATGATTATTCACGATATGAGTATGTGTACCTACTATCTCATCGCTATGAGGCACTCGATGTGTTCAAACGCTTTGTAACAGAAGTAGAAACTCAATTAGAATGTAGAGTTTAGATCCTTTGGATTGATCGATGTCGTGAATACCTCTCTAATATGTTCAAGGAGTTCTGTGAGGAAAAAGGTATGCAAAGACAGGTAACGATTCCACGCATCCTACACCAAAACGGTGTTGTTGAACGTAGGAATTGTACATTGCTTGACATGATCAGGTCAATGATGGCACATGCTAACCTCCCAATTAGTTTTTGGGGGAATGCACTACTCACGACAGCTTACATCCTTAATCGTGTGCCAAGCAAGAGTGTACCTGCCACACCACGAGTTATGGTTTGGTAAGAAGCTATCCTTGGACCATTTATGCACATGGGGTTCGGCCAGTTATATGCATAACTCAACCCACAAACATGGAAAACTTGGTCCAAGAGCCACCAAAATGGTGTTCATTAGGTATCCCTCACAACCTAAAGGATATGTGATGTACGGGGAACACCCAAATGATGGTATGACAGAAATAGATTCTCGCAACGTCGATTTTCTCGAGGATGAGTTCCCGACCATTGTCAAAGTCAAGAAGGATGTCGAACTGTTTGAGTTACAGCAAGCCATCCAACCATCTTTTGGGAAAGGGAAAAATTTGGACTCTAACCAAGTCACTGAAGATGGTATGCCTCCCCTACCTGAAAGGAATGGAGGAGACTTGTTTGCTCAGAAGAATGAGAATTGTCCTCAATCTCCCATACATGAGGAGAGTCAACTTATGAGTGAGGTCTGTCCTCAATCTCCTGTTCCCAAAACATGCAGTTAGTCCACATGTTTAGGATCCCATGCCCCAGAGGGATAGTGGGAGCAACTCTCCACATGCTCAGGGTCCCACACCTCTTAGAGAAAGGGGGAAGGATGCCTCACCTAGGCAAACAAACAATGAAGGTCCTAGGATTCGAAGGAGTGAGCGTGAAAGAATTCATCGACGATACTTCCAAATCGAAGAGGAAATATTCCTATGCTCTCCCTTGGAAGTTGAGGAGCCTACGTCATATCAAGAGGCGATTGACTCACCAAACTACAAAGAGTGGATGGATGCCATGAGGGATGAGATGGACTCGATGGTGAGAAACAAGGTTTGGAAACTTGTTGATCTTCCACCCCCAACGTAAGTCTATTGAAAACAAGTGAGTTTTCAATATAAAACATCAGACAAATGGTTCAATCGATAAATTCAAAGCCCGTTTAGTGGCGAAAGGGTTTACATAAATTGAGAGTGTAGATTATGAAGAGACATTTTCTCCTATAATGAGATTTGCCTCTATTCACCTACTCATAGCCATGGTGGCCCATTTGGACTTAGAGTCTTTCCAAATGGACGTAAAGACTGCTTTCCTCAATGGTAACATTGAGGAAGAGATCTATATGGACCAACTCATTGGTTTTGTATCAAAGGGATAAGAGGATAAGGTATGTCATCTTAAAAGGTCCATATATGGTTTTAAGCAATCTTTCAAATGTTGGTACTTAAGATTCCATGAAGCCATAACTTCATTTGGCTTATCCATGGTTTTAGAAAACCATGGTGTATATGTCAAAAGATCAATCGGGGGGATTATGTTTCTTACCCTATACATTGATGACATACTACTAGCTATAAACAACTTGGAGATGATCGAAGCCACTAAGAAGTGGTTGTCTTCTGTCTTTGAGATGAAGGACATGGGTGAAACCAGGTATGTTCTAGGCGTGGAAATAATCAGAGATCGTCCTAAGAAACTTCTAGGCATGAGCCAGGAGGCATATATCAAGAAAGTATTAAAACGATTCCGTATGCATTATTCCAAACCTGTAGACACTCCAGTTGAGAATGATTTAACGTTGAGCCTCGATCAATGCCCAAAAACAGACAAAGAAAAGGAGGCAATGAGCAATGTACCTTACGCTAGTGCTGTAGGAAGTTTAATGTACGCCATATTATGTACACGGCCTGACATTTGTTTTGTAGTTGGTCTCGTAAGTCATTACCAAAGCAACCCAGGACTTGCTCATTGCCAAGCTGTCAAGGGAATTATGCACTGTGTTCATGGTACATCTGATTTGGTCCTATGCTATCAAGGCAGGGACCTTAAGTTGAGAGGATATTCAGATACCGATTGGGGTGGTGACCCGGATGAGTCCAGGTTAACCTCAGGGTATGTCTTTACCCTGGGTCAGGGAGCCATATCATGGTGCAGTAAGAAGCAAGACTGCATAGCTCTGTCAACTATGGAGCAGAATATGTCACATACAACCTAGCCACACAGGAGGCAATGTGGCTCAGGACCTCCTCCAGGATCTTAACCTCACTCCTAGAATTGATGATCCTATAGAGATGTTACGTGACAACACAACCACCATCCAGTTTGCTAAAGATCCAAAGTTCCATCGGAAGACCAAGCACATCAAGAGGCGTTATCATTTCGT
The DNA here is from genome assembly GCA_017589665.1 of Selenicereus undatus. NCBI lineage: Eukaryota > Viridiplantae > Streptophyta > Magnoliopsida > Caryophyllales > Cactaceae > Selenicereus > Selenicereus undatus. Next base: position 32,663,546 of record JACYFF010010365.1, on the reverse strand, counting down.
GCGAGACACCATAAAGACAAAGGAAGTTTCCATCAAGTACATACCCACTAACAAGATGATTGTTGATCCATTAACTAAGCCAATTCCTAGAGATGCTTTTAAAGCACATTCATTGAGTCTACGACTTTGTAGAGTTTAGCTTTTGGATGAAATCATGTTATGTATGATAGATACGTTCTTTTTGTAATGAGCATTTATGAAATAAAGATTGAAAGTTCTTTTTCTAAATGCTTTGTGATTTATTTGTTAGACATGTTGAAATATCATGGGCTTCTGATTAGCCTAATCACACAGGCAATCACCCTGCCGCTTGAGCAGCGGACGGGATGAGACTGAATCATGTTGGCACTAGGAGTGCAATATTGATTATTCATACTGGAAGTGTATGAATGTGACATAGTTGCCTTAGTAAGTCTAAGATGAGACTCGAGGGAGTCGAATATGAGATATAATTTCATATTGAAGCCTTAAAAGTCGAATCTTGAGTGTCAAGATTAACATTTTGTATATTAATCTAGTGGCTCATGTTAGATTTTTGGTGAAAATCTAGACTTGCTATTCGTATGACATATAGAGTGATGATCCCATGTAAGTGAGAGCTATGTCATGACACAAATCTCATACTGTATGTGCTTAAATGACGACCATATACGAAGTGACAAGTGACCTCCCTATATCTTGTTACTGTGTGATCCAATAGACGATGACCCTTTGACTTAAAGCTATGGTACGAAGTCAAAGATTGGTGTTGCTACTTTAATATGTTTCTCTAGGGCCATGATGTATGCGGTTCAACGAGAACATGTTAGGAAAGCAATTAAGTTAAGATGCAATATCATTAGTGTTTGAGGAAAAGTCTATCCATCATCATCAATATTAGCCTGGATGATTATTTTGAGTACATAATCGTATGATATATCATGGCATAAGGGATTGGAAATGCCACTAGTGATGTTTAGGATGATTTGGGGTATTGTATTGCGTGAAAGTGTTATATTAGTTAGATGGTAACTCAATATAGCACTACTTGTTACTTTTCAGTCGCACGTCCTATTCATGGTATGAAGCGTGAGAAGTTATGATTTGTGGAGATCATGTGTTTGCGGCTTTCGTGGGCGAGTGGGAGCTATTGGTCGGGCTTATTTAATTAGGCCCGACAGCCACGAGGTGTCGCCTAGGGCGACAAACCTAGCTACCCCATAACCTATAAAAGAAGGTTTGAGGGGTCAGCTAGAGAGACACGTGAAAGACACATAATCCCTGACTCTCCTCCCCTCCCCCTCACGACTGTCGTACCATCATCGCTGGGCTTCGGGTTTAGGACGTGGACAACCTAGGGCGACTCTAGTAGCCGCCTAACATCACTACGGACGTGGACTATTCTCGATAGTTGTTTTCGTATCTAGGACAGTCCTATTTGTCTAACAAGAATGATAAACAAAGGAAATAGGAAATATGATATACTGATATGTATAATGTGAGAATAATAGTCTTGGGAAACATTTTGAGATTTTACATTTCAAATTAATTTTTAGGGTAATTGTCTTATGTATTGACTGATATTATTTGATTTATGCAAGTTTTTAGGCCCTAATTTGCAACAATATATTCCTAATTAGTTTCTAATTTGTAGATAATTTGTTGTATTGCCTTCTTTTGTATATTTCGTAGCTAGATTTCAAGTATGTGTATAAATATCTCTATAAAATGTCTTTATAGATATATGAAATAAAGTAATTGGATCAGTTTCAAAGAAATTTCATGGTATCAAAGTTTATCCTTGTTTTGAAGGTAGGGTTTCTTTTCTCTTCTAGCAGTAGGTATACCTACTTTGAGTTTGAAACATTACCCAGTTTTTTAAAAAAGTGCCAACAGGTTGAGTCACTATTTGTTTCTCTATTTGTATCTTATACTCTTATTGTCTTAGTTTTCTTACAACTATGTTGGCCACAAAGATAGGAAGTAACTTCGTTAATGGTAATCCCTCTTTCCAAATCATTCCTATGAAACTTGATGGGAACTCCAATTACCTAAATTGGTCTAGATCCTTAAAGGACTATACGATTATATTAATGTTGATAAGAAACCAAATCCCTTTGATGCAACCTACAACCAACGGGATTTAGAAAATTCACTTGATATGACATGGCTTTTCAACTCTATGCAATCCCATTTTCCCAAAACATAATTTAATGCTCAACACTATGCCAAAAATATGGGATGCAACTGTTCTCACATAAAATGGGGTATATAATGATGCTTAAACTGTTGAAAAACAAAATAAAGCCCGTGACATGTTACACATTTAGATGGCTTTCCTAGTATTTTTCTAAAACTAAGTGGCTTTGTGATATAAACTTCATCATTGACGGAGATCCCTCCATGCCGTTGATTTAAAAGAAGCAAATCAACTAGGTAATTTCATTTTGCTGCTTAAAGAATGAATAAATCATCCAAATTTTGTTTAACTATTGAAATTGCAGGTCACAGGTTTAATTCCAACAGATAACCTGTTTTTCTGTCCTTAATTACTTAAACCTCTTCAAGGTTTAAGTCCAATATTTTGTATTGGGATTGAAGTTCAAGAAGTTAGATTTTCAGAAAATCAAGTTTCATCTTATTTGGACTTCATTTACCCACTAACTTAGCCAATAAACCATGATATACAAACTGCCAGTTCAACCAGAATATACCCGGTTTTGGTTATGTGATTTCATAAGCTTAATAGTGGTTTCAGTCTTGGATTTTTACCTTTTTGAAATCTGCAAGATGTCTACTTTCAGGTCCAAGCATTGAATATACCCGGTTAAATGTTTTAGTAGAGCTAACCTAGTTAAACATGGTTTAACCTTGATTTCTTTGTTGGGGGGGTTTGTACACACCCTAAGGTTTCCCCCCATGGCCTGAAAACAAAATTATGCTCACTTTTGATTGGGTTTTCAGAAATCAGAAAACCGGCTTGAAAACTAGCAAGAACCGGTTCAGCAACACAGTTGGAGTTTTCCTTCTACAAAGGGTTTCCTCCCTTCCAATGCTGAGTGGCACACGTCCCAAGCTATCTAGAAGGGCAATAATAAGCTGCAAAAGCAATTGGCCTTGAGAAGAACAACCAATGGGAAGCAAAGGCAGTAAAAGATGTCATTGGATCCTATTGGCTAGCCGTAAAGTGCTCACTACAAGTTGTTGCCTATTTGTTCATTATCTCTAAGCTGCTTATATTAGGACTAAATAAGCATGATTATGATGTAAACATCATTTATTAGCTTTGTTTAATGTTTTGAATGTAATTTATTTAAGTTAAAACTAGGTTACTACACAATTAGCAGTAACCGTGTGGATTAGCTTAAGTTAATACCTTTCCTCACTAGGAGGGTAAGGTTTAGGTGTGTGTTAGCTAGCTAGCTTGCTTGCTTGACTTGTGTTTAAGCCTTATGCACGGCCATGGGCAGTATATCAATTAGATTTTGAATCAAATTAAGTTGAGAGCATTTTGCTTTCGTGCATTCGTGTAATCAAATACTAAACTTGTTTATCCTTAACTAGGCCGGTTAAGGTGGTGTTCAAGTGTAGTCTTAAACTTGATTAAGTGGTGTTTCTATATCTTAATCATAGTTTAAGGGCCCCAAACTTTAGTTTGGTGGTGTTTCTATATCCAAACAAGAGTTTAGACTATCCATCTACCTTTGATTATCTCCCAATTTAATGTGAGCTTAGCTAGAATTCAGTTTACTTAATCCATGTATGCTTGAATTTTGGTTTGAGTTTTCACTTAGTTCTTGAAGATACTTGAAGTTTCTTTTCCTTTTCCTATTTAGAATCCCTTGATTCTAAATCCCATCCCACCTCACGTGTTTGCTGCCTCACAACCAGCATGTTACGTACCACTTTCCTTGGTTTTCCCTTGATTGTATTCTCTCTTGGTTTTAAGGTTTCATTCCTAATTTGAGTTTTAGCTTAGACCCTTGGGGACATACATCAACTTTGGTATTGGAGCAAGTTTCATCTTGGCCTGAAACCAACCCCTACACACCCCAAAGCCACCCAAACACATTCCCAAACACAAACCACACAACCGGCTATTTTCAGGCGTGCCAGGCAGAAACGTAGCACGGCCACCCCGTGCACCATAGCTCAACTGTGCCACCTTTATTCCATGCCATTTCACTTGTTTTAAGCCGGCTAGCTACTAATATCATGAGTACTAGTGTGAGTTTGAATGAGCGATTTGATGCACTCATGAGGCAACATGAGTTGCTGTTCGGGAAAAGCCTAGTCCCTCCAAACCATCCTAACCTTGCCCGTATGAGCATTAAAAGGTGTTCTAAGTGTCAAGGCTGTTGTCACACATCCTCGGACTGCCCCAACAAGAAATTCATCACCTTGGCTAAATGGGAAGCAGCCATGGAGGAAGAGAATGAGTAAGAAAATGAAGATGAAAGTGGTCATAAACTTGAAGAAACTCAAGAGGAGGTCGTGGAAGAGATGCTAGAGAAGAAGAACTCATGGTTTTGAGAAGAGTTCCAAGCAATCAAAAGGGAGTGAAAGGTGAACCAGCAAGTCCTATACACACTCACCCCCTAGCCCAAACACTCATACAAAAATTTTGTCATTTGATTCATAAGGAGATGCCTACTAGATGTGGAGAACTATTACTAGAAGCTCCTAATTATGATTTAAGAGCCTTTGAGGAAGTGGTTCAAAGCACATTTGAAGAATCCCCTTCGTGCACCATTCAAACTAGCAAGGGAAAAGCAAAGAAAAAAGTCTCTAAGTTCAAGAGATACTTGTTTACATGGCTGATTTTATTTCAGCCAGAATTGAAGCAAGAAGAGGATGTCATTACCTAATCTGATTTGTGGACAAATCTTTGTTGTAACAAGGGGAGGATGACGGAGATCCCTCGATGCCCCTGATTTAAAAGAAGCAAATCAACTAGGTAATTTCATTTTGTTGCTTAAAGGATGAATAAATCATCAAAAATTTGTTTAACTATTGAAACTGTAGGTCACTGGGTTTAATTCTAGCAACTAACCCATTTTTGTGTGCTTAATTAATTAAACCTCTTCAAGGTTTAAGTCCAATATTTTGCATTGGGATTGAAGTTCAAGAAGTTAGATTTCCAGAAAATCAAGTTTCATCCCATTTGGACTTCATTTACCCACTCAACTTAGCCAATAAACCTAAGATATACAAACTGTAAGTTCAACCAGAATATACCCGATTTTGGTTATGTGATTTCATAAGCTTAATGGTGCTTTAAGTCTTGGATTTTTACCTTTTTGGAATCCCCAAGATGTCTATTTTCAGGTCCAAGCATTGAATTTCAATCATAACCAAAGAAACCAAAGAGATCAAGTCATTTTATCAAACCTGCCAGTTTTGGTCCAAAGTTGTACAGTTAAATGTTTTAGCAGAGTTAACCTATTTAAACAGGGTTTAACCTTGATTTCTTTGTTAGGGGGGTTTGTGCACACCCTAAGGTTTCCCCTCATGGCCTGAAAACAAAATCATGCTCACTTTTGGTTGGGTTTTCAGAAGTTAGAAAACTAGGCAGAAAACTGCCAAGAACCCATTCAACAGCACGGTTGGAGTTTTCCTTCTCCAAAGGGTTTCCTCCCTTCCAATGCTGAGTGGCACACGTCCCAAGCTATCTAGAAGGGCAATAATCAGCTGCAAAAGCAATTGGCCTTGAGAAGAACAACTAATGGGAAGCAAAGGCAGCAAAAGATGTCCTTGAACCCTATTGGCTAGCTGTAAAGTGCTCACTGCAAGTTGCTGCGTATTTGTTCATTATCTCTAAGCTACTTGTATCAAGACTAAATAAGCATGATTATTTTGTAAACATCATTCATTAGCTTTGTTTAATGTTTTGAATGTAATTTGTTTAAGTTAAAACTAGGTTAGTACATGGTTAGCACTAACCGTGTGGATTAGCTTAAGTTAATACCTTTCCTCACCAGGAGGGTGAGGTCTAGGTGTGTGTTAGCTAGCTAGTTTGTTTGCTTGACTTGTAGTTAAGCCTTATGCATGGCCATGGCCAGGATATCAACCAGATTTTGAATCAAACCAAGTTGAGAGCATTTTGCTTTTGTGCAATCGTGCAATCAAATACTAAACTTGCTTATCCTTAACTAGGCCGGTTAAGGTGGTGTTCAAGTGTAGTTTTAAACTTAATTAAGTGGTGTTTCTATATTTTAATCATAGTTTAAGGGCCCTAAACTTTAGTTTGGTGGTGTTTCTGTATCCAAAAAAGAGTTTAAACTATCCATGTACCTTTGATTATCTCACGATTTAATGTGAGCTTAGCTAGAATTCAGTTTACTTAATCCATGTATGCTTGAATTCTGGTTTGAGTTTTCACTTAGTCCTTGAAGATACTTGAAGTTTCTTTTCCTTTTCCCATTCAGAATCGCTTGATTCTAAGTCCCATCCCACCTCACGTGTTTGCTGCCTCACAACTAGCCTGTTACGTACCACTTTCCTTGGTTTTCCCTTGATTGTATTCTCTCTTGGTTTTAAGCTTTCACTCCTAATTTGATTTTAGCTTGGACCCTTGGGGACATACATCAATCATTATCAAGACTTTTTAGGCATATTGTACAAAAGGTGCAATCATATTTTAGAAATTGGTTAAAAGGAGCGAGTTCATGATTTTTTTGCGCGTTTGTGTTGAACGCTTGATATCATCAGATAAGGGTTCAGGTCCTTAGAAAAACATGCTATCCTTTGAGGAAGCATGAAATATGCTCAGTGGGAATAAAGTACAACAAGTGTCATTATGTACATCTAACCACTTGAAAAGATTAGGTTAGGCTCTAGTGGCTCTGGTAAATAATAAAAGGCAAATAATTCTAATAAGGATCTCCTACCTTGTGCTTATATGGGAAGCCACGACATATTAAAGAGACTTTCTCGAAGTTGCATGGTTAACCCAATAGATATTTGAGAGGAAAAGGGTAATGCAACAAGAGCTCAAGCAAGAGTTCCCAAGGGAGACAATGTCCACTTAGAATTTTTTCTACAACATCTTGGCATCTTCTACATGAATCTTTCTCAGATTCAACATCCAATTTTGTAAGTTGTAGATTCTAGTGCAAATAGACATATAATAGGCTCCTCGAAAATCCTGCTTAACTATTCTTCATTTCTTAGAAAGGACGATGTTAGAATAGCTAATGATTCTTTTGCACATAGATTTGGAACGAGCTCGATTATATGTGCTTCCAATTACCACAACTCTAAATTATGAAGTTGAGTTTTTAGCCTGATCATTTTATCATTGTATTTTTCAGAACCTTCAAATAGGGAAGAGGATTAGCAATGGTAGGTTGCATGATGGCTTATATAAGTTGGGAGGAGGTTGTAGTTTTATTCCATAACGAGCTTTTTTTTTAGTGGGAATAAGGATGTCAATCTGGAAATGATACAGGAGCCTAGATGGTCAGGGCATCCATGTTTTTTGCCTTAGAAAAATTATGTCCTAAGTTGTTTTCAAGGACTCAGTTTGAGTCTTTGTTTTGTGATGCTTGTGAGTATGCCAAACATACCAAAAACTCTTATCCTTTAAGTAATAACCTCCTTCTATGACTATCCATTGGAATGTTTGGGACCATTTATAGTTTCATTGCCTAGTAATTGATGATTTGTCACATTTATTAATTGTTGCACTAGGATGATTTAGGTGTATTTCAAAAAAACTATAGCAAACGATGATGTGTTTTCTATGCTTCAATCTTTCCATAAAGTGGTTTGTACTCAGTTTGATGCTAAAATAAAGATTTTAAGAGCTAATGGTAGCCCTAAATGTGTGGATATTTGGTATTACTTGGAGTTCAATAGAATAATACATCAAATTGTCCATGCTTATATTAGTGTAGAAAATGGAGTGGTTGAATGGAAAAATACCCACTTGTTGGAAGTTACTAAATCTCTTATGCTCACCATGAATCTTCAAAAACCATACTAAGGAAATATAGTCCTAGTAGCTACTTATCTTATTAACATAATGCCTTTCAATACTCTTAATTTTAAGAGTCGTTAAGAGATTTAAAAGGGAAAAATAATTTTATATTTCCTCTAAAGGTATTTGGCTGTGTTTGCGTTGTTCACACTAACATAGTTAGGAAACTAGATTTAAGGGCTCTTAGATGTGTGTTTGTTTACTATTCTCTAACATAGAGGATTATAAGTGTCACCATCCGCCATCTACAAAGTACTACGAAATTATGGACATTAGTTTTCAAGAAAGTGAAGATTATTTCAACATAATTCAGTCACCGATTCAGGGGAACATAATTAAAGGAAGAGGTGATGCACATTTCTGTGACTGTTAATGACCCTACGAGAAGGGATAGCTTTAGGGATAATGCTATTCATGGGGAGATTATTAACTACCTAGATTAACCTTATTTAAGATGGTACTTGAGAAAAAATAGGATAGAAGAAACAACAATGATGCAACCTATTCTGTTTTCCTCTCTTAAAGAGTCATCTTTAATCTCTTACTCTGCTAATGATTTAGATTTACTTCTCAAAGGAATGGTGTCAGTTCCTACCCAAAAATCCTCTTTCTAGTTTTGCCTAGTATGATTCCTTAGCACCTTCCTTTATAGCCTTTGCCTTGTCCATTTGATTTGTGTTTATTCCCTAGGATTGGAGATTAGAGGGAAACTTTTAGAGATCCCAAGTGAAACAAAAAGTCAAGTCAGAGAACTGAGTGTTCTTATTGAAAATAAGAATTGGGAATTCGACACTCTTCCATTGGATAAGAAACTAGTCGACTGCAAGTGGGTATTCACTATGAAACATAAAGCTGATGGTTTGATTGAAAGACTCAAAGCCAGATTGGTAGCGAAGGATTTCCCTCCAACTTATACAATGGATACGAGAAGATATTTTCCCCAATTACCAGGTTGAACACATCCAAATCTTGTCATTGTGTGTAGCAAACTTTGATTGGGACTTGCAATTATTTGATATGAAAAATACAATCCTACACGAAAATTCCGAAGAGTAGGTCTTAATGGAGATTCCTCCAGGATTTGGTGATAAAAGAGCACATGGAAAAGCTTGTGAGTGAAAAAGACCCTCTACGAACTAAAACAATTACCCTAACATGCTTTGATAAACTTAGCAAAGCTATGATCTCTTTCGGTTATCAAAAAACTAACACTAATCATACACTTTCTATGATTTGTTACAGTTTATTTTAATGATGTAGTGATGAAGAAGGTGACGAAGAAGAAACAACTCGATTGAAGAAGATTTTAGCTTAGGAATTTGAGATCCAGGATCGACGAAATTGCAATATTTCTTGGGAATTTCCCAGATTAGAAAAGGGAATATTCATTCATTAGAGAAAATATGCTATTGATTTCTAAGAAGAAATACTATATAGGTTTGGAAACTAGCAGAATCCCCTTTTGAAAGTAATCATAAGCTACAAGCAAGGTCAAAGAAATGGTTAATAAGAAGGCACAGAGGCGATTAGTTGGAAGATTAATGTCTCTCACACACTAGAGCAGAAGTTACATATGTAACAAGCTCAGTAAGCTAGCTCATGGATGATCTTTGTGAGCCTCACATGCATGAGGTATCTTGTATTCTACATTATCCTAAGTCTGTACCTGGAAAAGGTCTTCTTTTCTTCAAACATGGTCATGTCCAAATAAAAGATTTTACATATGTAGATTGGGTTAGATTGCTAGATGACATGAGATCTACATGTGGTTATTGTACCTTTATGGGAAGAAACCTAGTCACTTGAAGAACCAAGAAGCAAAGTGAAGTGGCTCGATCAAGTGTTGAAGCAGAATATAGGGCTATGGCTCGCCGTGATTGCGAGCTTTTGTGGATAAAAATTTAATAAAGGAACCTACTAACTTTAAAAAAAAAAGACAAATTACTTTTATACTATGAAAACAAAGTTTCCATCATCAGCATAGGTCAAAAACCAGTGCAACATGACAAGATAAAGCATGCAGACATTAATCAGCACTTTAGTAAAGAAAAAGTCACAAACAGTGCCTTGGATTTATCTCGTATGATGTCTAACAAGCAACTAGTTGTTGTGTTCACTAAAGGTCTTAGCAATAGGACTTATCACATCTTTATCTATAAAGGTGTGAGTGAAATCTATGTATCAACTTGAGAGGGAGTGTAGATTGATATTATTTCATTTATCTTGATAATTATGTCTTAATTTGTAGCAATCCAGGCTCTAATTAGTTCGTGATTTGTAGAGAGTTTGTCTTATTGCCTTTCTGTATATTTCCTAGTAAGGCTCTAGCTTTGTATTTTGTATATAACTATCTATGTAAATCGCTTAGACATATATGAGAAAACATAGTTGAATCTCTTTCACAAAAACCTTCACTATTGTAGTGAATCTTAGAAGGTAAGAAGATGGCGAATAAATGAAAATTGTATGGTAGTCATCAAGCAAGATATTTAGGGGGGTTTACTATGATAGCGAATCTTAGAAGAGAATGGGGATGGAAATGGGATGTGTTACTGGTCGGGCAGAGCTATAACCACATCCATACCTATTTTCAAAAATTGCATCCATATCCATGCTCAAAAATTTATCCAATTTTTCAGGTCTAATTTAGTGTTTGGGAATCTTATTTTAGTACTAATATTCTATGAACTTCGTGAACTAATAAACATAAATACATAATCGATGCATAGATGTACTAATGTGTACATTAATGGCTCGTTTGGTTATATGTAATCGAAGTGGTAATGCAATCAAAATGGTAATGGTGATTCCATTACCATGTTTGGTTACCATTAAGTAATGTAATCAAGATTGCATTGTAATTACATTTAGCCCAATCGATGCAATTATAATTACTTGACTTTTCCTAAACAATTTTGATTGCATACCTTTGAATCAAAATCTATCCAACTATAAGCTATTATATTTGGGAACTTTCTCTCTCTTATCTCCATTGTCTCTCCTCTACTGCTCCTCTCTTATTAGTTTGACACCATTTTTTTAAAGGCTTGAACCTCCACTCACCTCTCTCTCTCTCCTGTCCATATTAGATAAAATTTAACTTAGACCATGATCGTATTATTGTAACTGTATTTTTGTACCTTCTAGACATCATGTCTCTCTTTCTCTCTCACGTCGTCATCATCATCATCATTTTCTCTCTACTTGGTAAACTTGAACAATATTACATTATTGTAATCTAAAAGAAATAGAGTGATGTAAGTCTCATACGAAATATCGTAATCATGATGATAAAATATTTGATGATATTTATCAACGAAGTTACAAATAATTAAAATAGACAAAAATAAAATGCGAATTGAATTGCAAGTACTTCACGTCACGTGTAAAATTAAGTATTGTTTGTAGATGAATTCATTCCATTACACTTGTAAAAACTTTGTAACCAAACATTGTAATGCAATTATTATCCCATTCCATTACACTAACAATTACATTACATGGTTGATTCCATTGCATAGTAATTGCATTACTTTCAACCAAACGCTACATAACAACCATGTTTGAGGACTAAAAGATAGCTCCATAAATCACACAATCTGGAGTGCTATGGAGTTATGAAGGATTCTTCTTTACAAGTTAAAGACTAAAGAGAGATAGAGATAGTAGAGAGAGAGAGTTAGGGAGTTGGAGGCTGGAAAGTGGAATTGGAATGATACATTAGGGATTTAGGATAAGCGTTTGCCATTTAATGTCTAGATTTAGGCTTCATTGCTTTACGCATCATGGGTCTAAAGGCACAATTTTTAAAATTTCACCTTTCAAGCCGCACACAATGTGCTAGGAAGAAAACTCATGAATCGGATTGTAATCACAAAATTATAAAGATTGAATTTTTATAGATTCAATTGAATGAATTGGGTACAATCTCTATGAATACAATATCCTCTAATTTTTTCTCTTTTTTGGGATGGATTTTTCCAACCCTTGAATTAAGGGGGTATGAACCTATTTATAAGAAAGCCTCCCTCTTGAAAGTCAAGATGGGCCCTGACTTGGGTTTTGGGCTTTGACCTGGGTTTTGGGCCTTTCAATCAGGCTTTACCCTAGGCTGCTTTCACTTTCGTTTGTTTGACTTTGACTTTGATTTTTACTTAAGAGTCTCTCAGGCTTAGGTCGAGCATTGACTTGGAAGTCGCCCCGAGCTTTGACCGGACGTTCACTTGAGAGTCATTTTGACGTTTGACTTGTGAGACGATGTAAGTCTTGACCTTTGACTTCGACTTTTGACTTTGACTTTGACCGATTCTTGACTTGGGCGTCGTTCGGGCTTTAGGTCGTGACTTGACTTGATAGTCGTTTTGAGCCTCGGTTTAGGTTTTGACTTGAATTTTGACTAAGCCTGGACTTGGAAGTCATTTGGGTTTCATCTTGGACTTGACTTGTGAGTCTTTGAGCTTGATTAAATTAATTAAAAGGGTTGGCCCAGTTAATTAATTTAATTTAATTTTTGGTACGACACCAATAAATTTTCAGTGCCTACAAATTGCCCCCTCAGGACAAGGTCACGTACGAGACTTGTCGTTTAAACGTGACCGATGTCTCAATTTCCTTCTATCATATGTTCATGACAAATGCCTTGAACATGCTTTGATTTGCCCTTTTCTTTTTGCTTGGGCTGGCCCCGTCTTATTTCCCATCTTTTGTTTTAGGCAGGCCTGGCCCGAGTTTCTTCTAATCAAAGTCGGCCTGGTTCACTTCATTTAAGTGACAACATGCTGCTCACGTGATCCTTTGCTGCCTTGTCTCTTTTGTTTTTGCTTGGGTCGGCCCGTCTTCCTCCTCTCTTTTGTTTTTTTCTTTGATTTTTCTTTCATGGGGCTAGACCGGGCTGGGCTTGCTTCCTTCTATTCTCTTTCTTCTTCTTTTTCTTTTGTATGGACCTGGCCCGTTTCTTTCTCTTTCTTTCCAGGCGAGCCTGCTTCTCCCTTCAACTTTTCTTTTCTTCTTTTTTTGTTTGAGAATGTGGGCTGGACTACTTCCAACTGCCCCTTTCTCTTCTTTTTTTTCACGCGTGGGCCTGGACCGATTCCCTTTTCTTTGAAGCCTAAAGCCCGGCTCCTTAATTCATTTAAGTGAGGCGTGTTGCTCACGTGACTTGCTAGTTCCTTTTTTTCTTCTTCTTTTTTGGCTGGGCTGGGCCGTTTTCTTTTCTTTCCCCAAACTAGAATTTGGCCGTGTCCTGCTTGACTTAAGTGGCACATGCCCCTCACATGATGCCCACTCTTCTTCTTCTTCCTTCTTCGAGCAACAGACGCCCAGATTTTGAAGGCTCTACCCTACGCTGCTATTGCTTGCCGACTCAACCACACCGTGGAGATCCCCAAAGCTTGGTGCTTACTTCATCGAACTTGCATTTGAGAGGCCTAATTCCCCATCCAACATCCATAGCTGCTGTAAAGGTATCTCATTTTAAAACTTTCCTCCTTTTTGTTGACCTTTTAAAATTGCAACCTCTTATGAAAGACTCAACCTTTACTTGATTTTAAGTATTGAGAGTGTCTCATCTTCCTTCGCTAAAACAGCTGAGCAGGTCAAGCAACTATTTTTTTTTTTGTGCTAGAAAATTTTCCTTGAGCCCCCATAAAAGGGAAGGTAATGACTTTGACCCCCCCTTTTTTGTAAAATGGCTAGCTCTTTTTTTTTTTGCTGTGACCAAAAGGAATGCAAAGGCCATGGTACACCTGCAAAATTTGAACCTTTTTTTTTACGTTAATATGTGGCTTTGAATCCATGTTTGTTAGTCCTTTTGGTGTTTCTTGTGTTATTGCTCCATATGTGTGTTTCGAAATGTGAGTTTGCTTTGTTCGCATAGCAGCTCCATGTTCATTTTTTTATTGACCCAAAATTTGGGTTTAAAGGACTTTGGTTCAGATTTTGGGTTTGGGTAGATTGAGGAGAGAGAAAAGTGAGATTGAAGCTATTGGAGATATCCCCTTTTCTTTTTTAAAAGCTTGGTCATTGACACAAGGTCATCCCTTCTGGCGTTTTGACAAAAACGTCTCTTCTTTGGCTTTTAGCAAATTGCTTTTTTTTTTAGCTTGATCATCTATCCATCGGTGATTCCATCAGCATCCAAAGTTGTGGCATGCGTGATCTTGGGGTAGGTTTTACGGCAAATTTCTCCAAGTTACCCTTTTCCTCACTATTTGCATGTTGGTTCTCCAACTACTATTTATTGCCCTTTTGTATTTTGGCCCTCCTGTGTGCTTCGCCAACTTGGATGGAGGCCAAGATTACTCCAAAGGGAGTCCTTCACCTTCTTCTTTCTTTTTTTTAAATTTTTTTATGAAGGTCAAAGCCTTGTGAATCGAGTTATGCCTTGAAAAGCTTGGCATTTTTTATGGCCTAGTTATGCCTTGAAAGGCCAAGTTATGGCCAAATTATGTGAAATTTGCAATTTCATGCGTCCATTGTCCTTTTTCGTGAAAGAACCATGCTTTTTTTTTTAATTGATATTGGTTTGATGCTAAACCTTTTGCTTGGGTTGTGATAAACATTGATGCGCGCCCCTATGATCAAAGCTTGTGGGCCTTGTTTAATTAGAACTTGATTTTTTTTGTTTGATGCTTGCACGCATACTCAAAGTTTGTGGGCTTGGTGGACATGGCGTCTGTGATCTTCCAAATGTTATTAGAAAATTTGGCATGAATCCACCGTGGGGCCTCTGTTTTTTTTTCTCTCCAAATTTCTTATTATCCAAGTTGTCGGCCCCTTCCTTTTTTGCATAAATGATCAACCCTTTTTTTTCCGATGCTCATTGAATCATGGGTTGCCTATAACCTGGCCTTTCATTGAAATTTGAAATGTTGTGTCTTGGTCTTCAAGGACTTGTCCCCTTTTTTTTTATGACCATGGATAATAAAGATGGTAACTTTTGCTGAAACACATCCAAAGGAAACTACTTTTCTCATGCGTGCTTGCGCTGTTGTAACCCCGCATTCATTTATTGTCGCGCTTTTCACGCATCGCAACATCATACTCACTAGCTGAAAAATCGCAATTTTTTTTGTCACTTGTGCTTATTATTTTTGGAATGCTGAGACCCCTTTTTTTCGATGCGCTTGTATTGTTGCTTGTGCAGGTTGAGGAGCTATTTGAAGAACCACTTGCGACACGGTTTACCGCTAGGCCTTGGGCCTAGAACGGATACCGATATGCATAAAAGTGGTATGAAGACTTGAAGAACCTCTTGAGACACGGTTCGCCGCTTGGCCTTGGACCTTGAACGGATACTAATACGTATGAAAGTGGTATGAAGACTTGAAGAACTACTTGTGATACAATTCGCCGTTTGGCCTTGGGCCTTGAATGGATACCGATACGCATGAAAGTGGTATAAAAACTTGAAGAACCACTTGCGATACGGTTCGCCGATTGACCTTGGGCCTTGAATGGATATTGATATGCATGAAAATGGTACGAGCAGCGAGGAGTTTGATTTAGTTCACCAAGACGGCTAAACACTGAATCCTTCTTTTAGGAAGCCGGTGAGTTTGATGACATCTCACCTATGTTGATTCTGGCGAAGACCGAGGGTTTAGGTCGCTCGTCCTTCTTCAACCCATGGAAGACAGAAGGCTTTAGGGCTCTGTCCTTTCCCAATCTGCTAAACACAGAAGGGTTGGGAAGGCATTGATGCGACATTGACGGCTGCAACCTGTCGAACATCGACGTTTTTGGGTTGGTCGTACCATTGTCACACTCATCATTATCAACCTCCTCGGCTGTAATATATTGCGCGAGGGCTTGCTTGTCCTTACGTCATCCAAATATCCTCAAGTGTTGGGGCGGTACGTAACCAAGGCTAACTTTAGGTGTTGCGATGTTGCCCCCTTGACTTTGAATGACCATTTGTGTGCTGTTAAGTTCGTAGGGCTTAGCTTCGATCACATGCTGCAAATATGTTGGCTGGCTGAAGTCATAGCCAGACCTCTTCATTAACTTGTGCGCATTAGGATCAAACCCGTCACTGGTGCGCATTTTTGGCAGCTCACTTTCTTCGTGGAGGGAGTTGGAAGAGGCAACAAAACCAGGGAGAGAAGCCTCGGTCAATTTGCTTGGGTTCGCCGTATGAACTGAAAGCACACCCTTTTCTTTGAGAACGCGCCAGCTTGCTTCATTGAACTTGCGTTCATCCTTGGTTGCCCTTTTAGGATTTGTACATTCACAAAGCGGTGATACTTCATCCTTGCAACGAGACTTAGGAATGTACCTAAGGACTGGCACTGCTAGATTTGTTGCGACATTTGCTTGCTTGGCCGATGAGACTAAAATTATCGTCTCATTCTCTTCTTTCCGTAGTTGTTGTGGCTTGATGCTGCCATCACCACTTTCTTTAGGAGTGAAACTCAACTCTTCATTTATTTCGTCATTGTCAGATTCGGAACATAGGGTTGTATAGATAGCCGCACTATCGAAGAAGCTCCTTGTGAAGAATTCTCCTGAGCCCTCTAGTGCTTCAGCACAATCTATTTCAGAATCTGACTCATCAGCCTCTTACACAGTGACGTGGCTAACTTTTGCCATTTCATCCAAATCTAGAATGGTTTTTCCTTCCTTAACCAGTCGCATGATGTGCTTCTTGAGTGTAATGCACTCTTCAAGAGGGTGACTAACGATTCTATGGTATCGACAATATTTTGGGTCGGTGGTCCTCCCCGCTTCTTCTAGGCGCTTTGGCTCGGGCAATTCGATGACATCTTTCTCGAGTAAGTCATCTAGCATGCCTGATAAATCTGAGTCAGGAAATGGATACTTCTTTTTCTGAAGTTCTTTTATTGTGGGACGCTTCTTTGTCGCAACCTTGAACGACGGGCTCTTCTTGCCCCCTAGTTTTGGCTTTCCCATAATATGAATTGGCTGACTTGTAAAGGTGGACATCGCTCCTTTGGTCGTGCTCTTAGAAAAATTAACATTCTTCTCGAATTCAACTTTGTCATTCCTTGTTTTAGTAGAATAGAAGGAGTTGTCGTAATGACTAGCTATCGTCACCTCCATGTCATGCGCCTTGGTCGCCAATTCTTGAAAAGTCCTAGGTTTGCTCATTTGTAGGACTTACAGCAAGTCCCGGTGCACGCCTTGAGTGCACATTTCAACGGCAGAAGCTTCAGATAGCCGATCCTTGCACTCAAGGCTAAGTGCGTGCCAGCGGTTGATGTAGTCAAGAATTGACTCATCTTTCCACTGTTTTGTGTTCGTTAGCTCAGTCATGCTGACAACGCGCTGAGTGTTGTAGAACATGTTGAGGAACTCTTGCTCCATTTGTTCCCATTTGTCAATGGACTCATGTTCTAAGTCGGTATACCAGTCATGAAAGGCAATACCTTTCAATGTCCTAACAAACTGTTTCACCATAAGGTCGCCGTCAGTCCCAACACTGTTGCATGTCTCAATGAAGTGCGCGACATGCTGTTTTGGATTTCCTTTCTCATTCAATTGTTGGAACTTGGGGGGTTGGTAACCGTGGGGCATGCGAAGAGCATCAACTCTCTTAGTGTAACGCTTGGTGTATATGTGAGTTTTGGCGCGAACCTTCACCTAGCTACGCTTTAACATCATTTGCTATCAAGTCTTGGATTTGTTCAACGGTCATTGATCCAGAGGACTTGACATTTTTACATGTTGCGCCTTTCTTTGACTATTTCTCACTGTCAAAGCCTTCAGTGTGGATGGACACTTTTTTTGAGTCCTCACTTTCTGAGTCCTTTGTAGAAGATTGAGTTGGCCGTTTTTTTTAACTTCCTGGTCAGCTTAGCAATATTTTTTTCTTGAACCTTAATGCGAGATGCCTTTTTTTCGTTCTCCCTAGTGATTTTTTCTAGGATGGCCTTCATGTTAGCCATCTCCTCTTCCAGAGTGGTTGTGCCTGTCATCATGGCTGGCATGACAATAGTTTTGGAGGACTCAACTTCAGTCTCTAACATGCGCGCCCCCTTTGATGAGGGCGAAGAAGAGTTACTGCTGTAGAGTCTTCAATCTCGCAGACTGGAGATTGAAGCTGGAGCTTTTGAATTTCATCCGTCCAAGAAGCCACCTTTTGTTGGGTCCTCAAGCCTTGGAGTTTGGATGGAGGCAGCACAGTTTGCTCAAGAGCGGTTAGCGTAGCAGCTTTCACCATACTCATGGTCTTTATTGTGTGCGCGCACTTGCTAAAAGTGACCCTCACTCCATAGGATATGCGCGAAAGAGATCCTATGCTATTCTTCCTCAAAGCTTGTGTGACAGCGTTCTTTGTAGCCATGTCTTCATTGAAGAAGATGTTCTTGTGACTTGAAAGTCGTGATCTTTAAGGAAAAAGAGATGAGAGGTAGAGAGGTCCCATCGAGCGTGCCAAATTTGTAATTGCAAAATTACAAATGTTGAATTTTTATAGATTCAATTGAATGAATGGGGTACAATATCTATGAATACAAAATCCTCTGATTCTTTCTCTTTTTTTGGAATAGATTTTTCCACCCCTTGAATCAAGGGGGGTAGGGGCCTATTGATAAGAAAGTCTCCCCCTTAAAAGTGAAGATGAACCTTGACTTAGGTTTTAGGCTTTGACTTGGATTTTGGGCCTTTCAATCAGGCTTTACCCTAGACTGCTTTGACTTTCGTTTGTTTTGACTTTCGTTTGTTTTGACTTTGACTTTGACTTTGATTTGGGAGTCTCACGAGCTTGGGCCGAGCATTGACTTGGAATTCGCCTCGAGCTTTGACCGGACGTTGACTTGAGAGTCATTTTGACATTTGACTTGTGAGTCGATGTAGGTCTTGACATTTGACTTTGACATTTGATTTTGATTTTGACCATGCCTTGACTTGAACGCTGTTCAGGCTTTGTGTCGTGATTTGACTTGACTTGGTAGTCGTATTGAGCCTCGGTTTGGGTTTTGAATTAAATTTTGACTCAGTCTGAACTTGGAAGTCATTGGGGCTTCTTCTTGGGCATGACTTATGAGTCTTTGAGCTTGATTAAATTAATTAAAAGGGATGACCTAGTTAGTTTATTTTATTTTATTTTTGGTACGGCACAAATAAATTTTCAGTGCCTACACGGGTATGGGCAGGTGAACTGCATGCCCGGACCCAAACCCGAACCCTTTTTGACATGCCTATTCAATACCCATTTTTTCCTATTTTCTTCACCCATTTGGGTTTTTATTTGGGGTAGGTTTGGATATGGTGTTTTTGGGTTGGGATTAAACTTTCATCCTTAGAACAGACAAGAATTGTAAATTAATGCAAATAATATGGTCATTTATGTAATATGTAGATTACTAAGGACATGGGAAATGAGACTACGCAGCCAATGACTAGAGTTGTGGATGCCACGATACAAAATATCCTCTTCTTTTATTTTAACTATATTTCATGGATAGTCACAATTTTTATGTCCTCGATTACTTTCATTCATTTACTAATGTATGCACACTTATTTATTTGTGTCTTCCACCTTAATAGTTAGCTTTGACACTCAGCAAATGATCTAGAAGGAAGTAATCCAATACACCATTATTATGCGCTACACTTGGTTGATTTGGACACATGACATAGCACGCACAGTGGTCTTCCATTGTGTACGTAGAGCAAATTTAAAAGCTCTAAGTAATCTATTGTGACTTGGCTGGCTCTATCGAGCAGGCTTCAAATAATTGATAGACTTCAGAAGATATTATGACTACATCTACCTAACAGATGCTACTTATGTGAGCAGGATGTCGACACAAACTCCCACCTTTTTCTTCGACAGCTGGTTTACAGCTGAGATAATAGGCTGAGTTGTGACTTTTTTTTTTTTGGTTTGATTGGGCTTTTCCTGTTGCCCCTCTAGGTACGCCAGAAGTGTTATGTATATTCTTGTCTTAGAAATAGTAAACTCACTTCCCTATTTGCCAAATAAATATACACAGACACAAAAATATTAAAGCGTGATTCAAGTCTTTGCCAAACTTGCCATATTAAAGCGTGATTCAAGTCTTTGCCAAACTTGTACAGAATGTGTCAAATCACACACTTTACTAAGTGTATCCTTAGATATAGTTGCAAAAAACCAGGCACGAATTAATTGGTCAACTCTAAGCCAGTAAGCATACCCGGGAGTCGGTTGAGACAAACCAGAGGGCATTGGAAGATGAGATGGAGGCTGTGAGATAGACCCATCAATGATTCCCTGGAGTTTATGCATGATGAGAAACCCGGTGAATTGAGTACGCTAGGAGAGGAAATCATCGACCGAAGCAAGAACGGTTGTGACATAGGTAGTCACATTAACCGTCCAGATTGACGGCGGCAAGGGAGGGATGCCTCCAAACGCATCAAGAGAGTGACCTATCTGGCAGCCCAGAATGGGTCGACAAACTGACCAGCGGCAAACGATCGAGGCGGTGGTAGAGGGGCTGTCAGAGACTGAACATCCACGCACGAGCCATGTTCAGCCAACGAGGAGGGCATCGTCAGGGTTGGAGTCCAAGAGAAATAGGGGAAGGGTTGGGTGGAGTAGGGCAGCAGGGGCAGCGTGGAATAGGGCGGTGGTGGTGGTACAGTGGCGCCAAGCGACGTTGCTGCAGCAGTGACATCGGACGGAGACATGGCTGGTGAAGAAACCAGGGGCTGCGGCAACGGGGAAGTAAGGGTGGACGACTCAGAAGGATTAGAAGCCATTGAAGAGAATGGTCGGTGGCGGAGCAGAGAGACGGTGACATCAAGGCTAGCACGGAACCCTAGCAGAGGCGGAAACCTAGGGAGAGGGAGTTACTTGGGGGAGAAGATACCCAAAATTAAAACCCTAACCACCGTGAGAAAGAAAAGGAGTGAAAAAAAAAACTTTTAAGTTTTTTCTGGCTTTGATACCATGTGAGATTTAGTGAGTGAATGGCTCATCCAAACCTAGAAGTCTGTCCTTGTATATATAGTCAAAGAGAATACAATAAATTACATCTATATCTCTACATATG
>JACYFF010010365.1:32589897-32627319 GCA_017589665.1 Selenicereus undatus | reverse complement strand
GGGGGTAAACGGTATTATATCGAAGCTAATAATTATAGAATAAAAATGGACAAACTAATCAAGTTAACTAAAAGCAACAAATAATTATCAAAAGATATCAAACTTATGAAAAATGCTTAGCATAATCTATATCGACCATGCAAATTAATATTTATCGTTAACACACAAGTCGATTTCATCCATGAGTTAAACTGTAGAAGACACCCACCAGCGGATCTTCCCCGTTTTTCCTTATATTATAGTTTAATTAGGTCCAGCCCTAATATAAACCCTACTAATTTGATAACCCTTATACCAGCGCAAGAATTTAATCAAACTAGAACATTATGTATGAAAAAAACATCATTTAACGCTTTGTAATCAATTTACCAGCAAATCGATTTAACAAAGATCTGCAATGATTACCTAATTAAAAGAGATGTGTTTGAGCCATCCATGATTAATTAGGGTGATACTAATATTTAAAAGACGATAACTTTTACGTATTAAAGCCTATTAAACTATCATATGAATTCGTATTAAACTAACTAGCATGCATTCTAATTAATATAATACGAATATCATGAACGATAAATACTAATCGCTATAGAATCATGAATATAAATCAACTAGACAATAAAGCATAAAACTTGCTTCAAAATAATTAATTTAGCATGGTTTCAAGTAGATTATACTAAGCACAAAAAAATTACTCACTCATATTAAAAATAAAATCACAATTAACCAAAGGGTTCATGATTAATAATGAACTAAGCAAAAAATAAAACAAAACAGAACAAAGAAAACACATAAAAAAGAAGAAGGGTTGCGTGGGATGTGAGGTGCCGTGAAGTTCTTTTGTGGTGTGTAGGCGATTGAAGCAAGAAGATGGTGATGAGGAATTACAGTGATGGTGGGGCCGTGGGATGATTATGAAGAAAAAGTAAGGAGATGAGATTGAATCCTGGGATATGGCTGCCATGGCTGATAGTTGAGGAAGAAGAAGATAATGATGATAGATGATTTATGATTATGACGCGTTAGGCGTGAAGGAGATGAGGAAGATAATAAAATAAAGAGGAGGGATGGTGTGGTTGCGAATTGATGATGGAGGATCGTGAGGAAGTGGCGTGGTGAGTTTTGCAGCCGTGGATTGAGGTGAGATGGTGGGATGATTATGGTGAAGGTGATGAGAAGTGAAGGAGGATGGCGTGATGAAGGGGCATGAAGAAGATAGCTAGGCCTCCTTTATGGTGAGGTGTCGTGGCTGATTATATATGATGATAGTGAGGCCAGGGTTAGTGAATAGGGTTTTCTTCCGCCTTTCTTCCTCAGACTTCTTCTCTCTCAAGGCTTCTAGCTCTTATTCAACTCTTGAAACCCTAACCCAATTTAATAATTATGGAAATAATATTTTTTATAAATTATTATTTTTGGACCGTCTTTATAGCCAAGCGTATAAAACTCGAATTTCGACGTTTTCTTTTCTACTCTTTATTTAATTAATGCTAATCCTAAAAAATATATATAATAGAACAAATTAGATGAAATAATATGTATAATACAATTGGATTATTTAATAAAACAATGCATGATTTTTGGCTCAACAAATTCCCCCACACTTAGACTTTGGACGTTCTCGTGCAAAGAAATGTTAAACTCGACCTAAAATTGACCCTCTTTCTTTCTTATAAAGTCATGCAAACTATGATATTCATATTAGGTCTCGGCTTGCTTAAAAAAAAAAAACAGTTTTATTGAAAATTAATTAGTTTTTCGTGCAATAAGTGAACACCTATTAGACATCCAACTATCCTTAGAGAGTTTATTCATCAACCTCACAACATTTCCTTAATGAAATAACAAGATCAATAATTGTCCATCTCTTTTAAATATGCATACACCGATTAAGACGTCCTCGTGCAAAGAAATCTTAAACTTGACCTTAAGTTGACCCTTTTTCTTTCTTATAAAGTCATGCATACTATGATATTCATACTAGGTCTCGGCTTGCTTAAAAAAAAATAGTTTTATTGAAAATTAATTAATTTTTCCTCTAATAAGTGAATACCTACTAGACATCCAACTATCTTCAGAGAGTTTATTCATCAACCTCATAACATTTCCTTAATGAAATAACAAGATCAATAATTGTCCATCTCTTTTAAATATGCATACATCATTTAAGAGGTCTAAAAAAAATTTGAGATAGAAAAATTTAAGCATGGTATGGCTATAGAGACAATTGAACTAGGCAGAATAATTCATTGAATTGATTCTAACTTGCCTTGTACTTATTTCTCTTTCCTCTTTTTTTTTTTCAAACTCCACTTTTGCATATATTCGAGGCCCATATAGGATATTAGAAATTGAACACTCTCTGTCTCACACTCACCCGAATAGAGTTGTTGAAGCAAATAACTCATTCTCATCTTATTCTTTCTTTTGACTATTAGTTTTGGCGAGTCATTGATCGGCCCAAAAAGGGGCATGACTCTTCCAATCATGGGTTACTCCATATATAAGGCTCACTTGAGACCTAAATTTAAGGGGAAAAGGTGCCGAGCCACCTTTTCCTACCCATGTTGGTAATCTAACCTTTTTTCCTTTCCTTTTTCACCTTTTTTTCTTTTTTTATAATAAACAGACAAGAAAAAGTCACAATTTTATCGAGTTATTCTACTAATTCAATAATCTAGGAGATGAGTAGGTCATTTTATTGCCTCTGTACGCCTATATAACATGATAAAATAAGATGGATAATCGTGATAATTACTCATTAAAGAGATATATGAGGATCAACTTCAAACTTCTTTGAAAGACAGCTAGCATGCTTGGAAGTCTTCACTCATAAAAGCATAAACTACAAAATAGCTAATAAAAAAAAAAATTTCTAAGCAAGCAAGCCTAGCATAAACTCATATCATGCATTATTTATAAGATGAATTTTTTTTTTCAAGAATAAAACACTGTAGGAATTAAATGCAGGATGCACCCCCCCACACTTAATTTATGCATTGTCCTTAATGAATGCAAAAAGATAGAAATAATGAAAATAAAAGCAAAATTAAATGGGGACTTCTCTTAAATGTTGGGTTGCCTCCTAACCAACACCTTTGTTTATAGTTGTTGGCTCGACTTCATGAAGCTCCTCGATCCTCTAGTTGGATCTCTTCTACTAAATCATCATAAATCTGGTAAGGCACTTTTCGAAACTCAGCTTGATCAAGACTCTTAGTAAGCACAGTCAAAAATTCATCCTCAGTGGATAAGTCATAAATATCTTGGGGCAACTCAGCAATAACATCAAGTGCATACACATAATTCACATCAGTAGGAAATCGCATGGCATCAAAAATATTAAATTTAATCACTTCACCATCAAATTCCATGGTTAATGTTCCTTCAAGCACATCAATTTTAGTCCTAGCTGTTTTCAAAAATGGCCTACCAAGCAAGATGGGAATATCATGACATGCATACCCCATGTTTATCACATAAAAGTCAGTAGGAAACACAAGTTCATTCACTTGGACTAAGACATCCTCTAACACTCCATCTGGGTAAATACTGCTCCTATGAGCTAACTGAAACACTACACCAGTTTTCTTGAACTTTTCTAAGTTCAGTTTGTCATAAACAGACCGAGGCATAACATTAATAGAAGCACCCAAGTCGAGCATAGCCTTATCAAAGTAAAGATTTCCTATCTTACAGGGAACAGAAAACACACCTGGGTCTTTGCATTTAGGGGGAAGTTTTCTTTGAAAAACAGCAGACACATTTTTCCCCACACTTACCTTTTCATTCCCTACTAATTTTCTTTTAGTAGTACATAATTCTTTCAAGAACTTAGCATAACGAGGCACCTGTTTGATAGCATCATGGAGAGGTATGTTGATCTCTACCTTCTTTAATGTCTCTAAGAACTCTTGGTTAGCCTCATTCACCTTAGAAGTAGGGCTTCTAAATCTACTAGAAAAAGGTGGAATTGGCTTATAAGGTTCTCTTTTCTTCTCTCCTATTTCCTTAGTAGTTTGATTAGAATCTGTATCTAGCTCTGGTTCAGTCCCCTTGACCTCTAACTCAGGTTCAACCTCTCTACTCTTCCTAGGCTCTTGTAACTCTTTCCCACTCCTAAGTGTTATGGCACTAACATTCTCCTTAGGGTTAGGGTAAGGCTAAGATGGTAACATATTTTGCATTTGAGCCTGCAAGTCGCTAACTATGATATCAGTTGCAGCCTGTCTCTCTTGAACCTGCTTAAGAGCTGTCTTCAAAATCTGGAACCTATCATCCATCTTCTTAAGGACTAGTTCTAGTAGGAAGTTAGTCTTATCCTGATTAGAAGATTAACGAGATGCTTGGTCAAAACCGGGTGGATTGGTTTGAGGACCATACCTAAGATTAGGGTTGTCTCTCCATCCTTCATTATAGGTGTTAGAATAGGGATCATACCTCCTTTGACCTTGGTTAGAATAGACAGCATTAACATTACCCTCTTGAAGTGTAGGACATGCATCAGTAGGATGCCCCTCTAGACAACAAATGCCACATACAATTGCTTTTTGTACTCCCCCAGTGACAATTTTATTTAACATAGTAGTAATATAAGATAAATGATTCTCTATAGATGAACTAGCACCAATCTCATTGACCCTTTTAAGTTGTGAGTCCCTAGCACCAAATTGCTGAGTGTTTTGGGCCATTAGATTGAATAAATTTCTAGCCTCTACTGGGGTTTTATTAAATAGAGCCCCCCACTAGCAGCATCAACCATATTATGATCCATAGGAAGCAAACCCTCATAAAAATATTGAATCAATAATTGTTTAGTTATTTGATGTTAGGGACAACTAGCACACAATTTATTAAATCTTTCCCAATACTCACAAAAAGTTTCCCCATTCATTTGTTTGATTCCACATATGTCTTTCCTAACAGATCCAATACGGGATGCAGTAAATTTTTTTTCTAAAAAAGATTTATGCAATGTAGTCCATTTAGAGAAAGATCCAGCAAGCATGTAATACAACCAATCCTTAGCATTACCAAGCAAAGAAAGGAAAAGGCCCTCAATCTAATTTGGTTCTCAGGAATTCCCTCAGGCACCATAGCAGAGCAAGTAATAAGGAATTCACTAATATGTCGGTATGGGTCCTCTCCAGCTAATCCGTGAAACTTAGATAATAAGTTGATGAATCCAGAGTTCAGTTTCAAGGGTTTATCTAATACAGCATAGGCAATGGACATTGGTTGGGTTTCTAAGTTAGGAGCAGTGAGTTCTCGAAGAATAGACATTCTTACCTCTTTAACCCTAAAACTTACTGGGTTAGGCTGACTCTCTTTGTTTTTAGCTTTCAATGGTGGCTCCTTGTCCTCTTCAATTTCCTTACCACTCCTTAATTTCATACACCACGGGCAATCTGTAAAAATTAAAATAAAAACAAAATAATAAAAGTAGTAAAATTAAATAGAAGTAAACTAACAATTTAATTTTCATTCTCCGACAACGGCGCCAAAATTTGTAAAGCTTGTCGTGGAGCTACAAATTTAACCACTACTTCGATTTTTGAATACAATTTGTAGCATACGAAAGTAGGGATCGATGCATGAGGAAAGATTTTTTTAAAAAGGCTTGCTTAATCCTATATGATTTTACTAATCCAATTTATTAAATCTAATCTTAATAATTCAAAAATAATTAAAATCTAATGAATAAAAATCAGGAAAAACACCCAATGATGCTCCCAAATATTTTAGATTATATTCTAGAAAGAAAACAGTAAAAAGCTTTCCTAAATAATCTAGAAAAATAAAATCAGAATAGTAAGTGAAATTCAAATTAAAAAAATCAAAACAGCAAATAATAATCAGAAAATAAATATTAAAAATGTCAAACAGTAATCTACAATATTATTCTTCAGGTATATAAGCTTATAACGCCTCAATTGTATCCAAATAATTTCAGAAAAATCAAATTAGAAAATTACCACAGAATATCAATGCAGAATATTAAATCTGAAATTAGAAGTGAAATAATCTGCATAAATATAAATATGAAAAGAATCAAGAAAATTACCCTAATTCTAGGACACAATTTTTTGGACTTAACAATTCCTAATAATCGTGAATTAACAATTAAAAACTAAATTTTCAGAATTAATAACCTAAGAACCTGCACATATCAATTTCGCAAAATAATTCTGAAAAATTATCAAATAACTTCCAAAAAATTACGAAATTAAATATGGGCAGACTAGGACACTACAGAAAATTTAGGAGCTGATAAAAATCAAAAAAGAACAAAAATAACTATTTTTAGTTTAATTTCTAACAAACTGATAATTAAATACTAAAACTGAATATAAATCAATCTAAAATTATAACCGCTCTAAAAATCAAAATCTAAACCATCTAAAATTACCTAGACACTCCTAAAAGACTATTATTTTTTTGGGGGGGGGGGGGTAAACGGTATTATATCGAAGCTAATAATTATAGAATAAAAATTGATAACCTAATCAAGTTAACTAAAAGCAACAAATAATTATCAAAAGATATCAAATTTATGAAAAATGCTTAGCATAATTTATATCCACCATGCAAATTAATATTTATCATTAACACACAAGTTGATTTCATCCATGAGTTAAACTGTAAAAGATACCCACCAGCGGATCTTTTCCGTTTTTCCTTATATTATAGTTTAATTACGTCCAACCCTAATATAAACCCTGCTAATTTGACAACCCTTACACCAGCGCAAAAATTTAATCAAACTAGAGCATTACGTATTAGAAAAACATCATCTAACACTTTGTAACCAATTTACCAGCAAATCGATTTAACAAAGATCTATAACGATTACCTAATTAAAAGAGATGGGTTTGAGCCATCCATGATTAATTAGGGTGATACTAATGTTTAAAAGATGATAACTTTTACATATTAAAGCCCCTTAAACTATCATATGAATTCGTATTAAACTAACTAGCATGCATTCTAATTAATATAATACGAATATCATGAACGATAAATAATAATCGCTATAGAATCATGAATATAAATAAACTAGACAATAAAGCATGAAACTTGTTTCAAAATAATTAATTTAGCATGATTTCAAGTAGGTTATACTAAGCACAAAAAAATTACTCACTCATATTAAAAATAAAATCACAATTAACCAAAGGGTTCATGATTAATAATGAACTAAGCAAAAAATAAAACAAAACAGAACAAAGTAAACACATAAAAAAAAAGAAGGGTTGAGTGGGATGTGAGGTGCCGTGAAGTTCTTTTGTGGTGTGTAGGCAATTGAAGCAAGATGATGGTGATGAGGAGTTATAGTGATGGAGGGACCGTGGGATGATTATGAAAAAAAAGTGAGGAGATGAGATTGAATCCTGGGATATGGCTATCGTGGCTGATAGTTGAGGAAGAAGACGATCATGATGATAGATGATTTACGATTATGATGCGTTAGGCATGAAGGAGACGACGAAGATAATAAAATAAAGAGGAGGGATGGTGTGGTTGCGGATTGATGATGGAGGATCATGAGGAAGTGGCGTGGTGAGTTTTATAGCCGTGGATTGAGGTGAGATGGTGGAATGATTATGGTGAAGGTGATGAGAAGTGAAGGAGGATGGCGTGATGAAGGGGGATGAAGAAGATAGCTAGGCCTCCTTTATGGTCAGGTGCCGTGGCTGATTATATATGATGATGGTGAGGCTAGGGTTAGTTAATAGGGTTTTCTTCTTCCTTTCTTCCTTAAACTTGTTCTCTCTCAAGGCTTCTAGCTCTTTTTCAACTCTTGAAGCCCTAGCCCAATTTAATGTGAAAGAAAGGAAGAGAGGACTCTTGCCCTGCTCTTCAGTTCTTCTTCCATGCGAAGGAAGAGAGAAAGAGATAGAGAACGATCGAGTGAGAGCAAGAGAGTGAGCAGAGAGAGGACCAGGGCAGAGGTAAGGCGTCGGTGACGGCGAGACTCGATGATTACCGCTAGTTAAGGTGTCATCACTAGCAGGCATGAGCAAGAGGCCACATGAGATAAGGATTTGCGGGTTAGGGTTTGAAACCCTCAGCGCAATCACCGAAGTCAGTGTCTGAGTGAGAAGAAAAGGGCAAACTAGAGATATAAAATGAGACCGAGAGAGGGAGGAAGAAGGAGGATGTGACAACAACAACAGCTCACGACAGGTAGAGGAGAAAGGCGTGGTTACAGTAGCACGAGAGGAGAAGCAAAGACTTGCACCTAGCCCTAATAGCCCAATTAGCTCAAGAGTTGGGTGCTTTAGCTTGGATTCAAGTTGGGTGGTTCTTGATTTCCTAAATTAGTAGTAATTTGCAAACATTTTGAATTGTTCGTGAGATTTGATTTGGTAATTAGATTGGTGTTGTGATGAACTGGGAACTTATGGTTAATAGGTGGATTCTTTGGGTTGAAATTGAAATGATTTAAGGATTGTTGTGGACGGTGCCATCAGGAGGGAGTTCGGGTTGTCTGACAAATCCGTGAATTAACAAAGTGTATTACCGTGTTTTGAGGTTGTGTTATTACGTGTTAATTACCAGAATCTGGTTGTAGCATACTACTGAATTGAGTCATCGTTTTGTTAGCCTTTGATTCATCTGTGTGTTATGTGTGTATGTCATGGACTAAGTTCTACACCGAACTGTTGCAATCTTAGCTGTTCCAGGTTGCCTGTGCATTTAAAGGTCTCGTCCTGAACGATTTATGAACTACTAGTTGTTTCGGTTAAACATCGCTTGATTTACTTTAACCATGCCCAACCATTTTTGCATTGAGGTTTCCGAATGATTGGATTCCTTAAGTAATTAGTTTAATGGTCACTTGCTTGTTACAATGACCAAAGCCACGTCCTAATTACTTAAACAAGTAACTCGAATGTTTAATAATCCCTTAATTGTTTCCAGAGATTATTTAAGTGAGCTATCGAGTTGGAAAGCAATGTGAATTAAGAATAGATATGTTTGCGATGTGCTTGAAGGCATGCCTTGACAACTGTGTATGAGAATTACTTTGATATGGCAAGCTCCTTGAGTTTTGTGGTCAACAGTGACTGTTAGACCATTCGTTTGACAAGAGTACTTTTAGCAGAAACTAATTATGAGTAAATTGCAAACTAGTAGCTTTTCAAAACAGGTTTTAATATCGCTTCCTGATAAGTCCTTAAAGCATACATCATTTTAGGGTCATTTTGCTATATTTTTAGGGAAAATTATGTGCTTTATGTTATAATTTATACTCCTTTTCCCATTTTACGCTTGGGTATGGTTCTTTTATGTGTTTTGCGGGATTCTGGACCTTTTTGCCCTTGCTTTGACCCTAGTTGAGTGCATTTTGACTCATAAGGGATGCCCTTGATTTTCTATTCTCGTGAAAGAGACGAAGAACAGAAGAATGAAGAGCCAGCTAGCACCACAGTATGCCCGTGGTAGAGGCATAACTGCTAATCTCTTCATTTTTCATCATTGTGTGGCTAAGGTTTGTTGTATTAAACTTATACCGCAAGTGCACGGCGTAGCTGTAGCTAGCAACTGACAAGTATGGGTCGTGTCTACAGAGAACTTGCTTCTAACTAGTAGAACTAATTTAACTACTCAATCTAGGCAATCATAATCGTGGATTTGGAATTAAACTAAGAGGATGATAACAACTAGAAAGGTGAAACGAACAATAGAATAGTAAACACCTAGGTTGGAATTACCAACACGATTATACTAGCTAAACCAATTACTAACCCCGTCAAACAATCCCAAGGATGCATCATGAGTAGATAAATTGCCAGTTTAGCCCATCTCCTCCCTCTCTCAAGGGTCGAAGACTAATCCTAGAACTATAGTTACCTATTTTCATGGAACTAAAGTTGTAGGATTACAAGATCTACAATCTCGAATCTCAATTAGAACCTTAATTATTTGCATATTAAAATCCTAATTGTCTACTAAGCCACGCTAAGTAAAGGTTCCATCTGTCCACGCTCCCCTAAACCTGAATAATAAAAGATGAACGCCATCTCAGACATTTCATCGAGCATGTGGCATGCATAGCAGAAATCATGAATGCAAGCGTGAGGAAAGTAAGGGGTTAGGGCTAGATTTTGATTCAACTAAACATAATTGGCTTCATTCCCAACTTAAGTTGAGGAATTAGCCACAAATCATATCAAAAGCAACAATCACAAATCCCAATTCACTAAACATTATTCAACTAAAGCCCTAAAATAACAATGAAAGGGAGGGAGAGAATAAAGAGATAAACTTGAATTAGTCATCGTGTGGCAGTAGAACAATCTTCAATTGCAATGAATTCAATCCAAAAGGCATTCGAGAAAATCCCCTACAAAACCCTAGAAATTGCCTAAGAAGATTGCTTTTAAAAGAAAAACTGAAGTCCCCCAAAAACTGCTCGAAAAGTCATTTAAGTCGAGCGACAGCGGACCAACGCACGGTCGTGCTTAGACGCATGGTCAGCCATGCACAGGCGCACAGTCACACGCACGGCCGTGCGTCCCTGTAGGCTGACCGTGCGTGGTTTCTGCCGTGGCTGAACGACCGTGCTTCCCTGTTGCACGGTCGTGCCATCTTCTGTTTGTCTTCCTCTGGCTCCTGGGGCTTCGTTTGACCTCTATTCTTCCTTGTGTTCATTTTGAAAGTTGCCCTTCTATCAAAAGCCCAAGGTTCCTCCTAAAAGTACAAACAAACCACATTATAAGTACAATTGAATCCAAGGAGGTGAATTTGATCCTTTCTCATCCAGATTTATCATAAAAACAATGAGAGATAGGCACCAAATAAGAGCTAAAAAGAGCTCAAAATAGAGGTTTATCACTCCCCCATGCTTATCTCTTGCTTGTCCCCAAGCAAGACTAGCTTATGAAACACCAAAGAGGGAAATAAACCTCTGGCCACGCTCCTCCTCAGGCACAGGATGAACAAATCAACAAACCAAGCTAGTTCATGCAATAAGGGTGGCCAAGTCAAAGTGTGCGGTTGTCTCAAAAGCATATACAAAACCATCTATGAATCCCCCTGCCCAAATGCAACACATCAAATACCCCAATATTGAAACATATAGCAAGATAAAATTTTCCTCAATAAGTGGTGAGTAAGCAGGATCGGTAGAACCTCACTTTAGGATAAAGCGGAACCCTCCTCTCAATGTGTCTATAATATGTAATGAGGGTGCACTCAAAACTCTATCCAATCAAGCAAACTACCATAAGCTTGGTAGAGTTCTCGATTCTCCACCACTTCGTGCAAAATACAGTATGCCAGTTATGAAGGCTTGTAAGAGGATGTAATGGGGCCAAGGTTAAGGGTGATAAGTGGAATAATTTTGAAACAGTGGAGCCAATAGTCAAAAGACTAGGGAGCAAAAAACACTTCCACAACTAATGAATAGATCAACATCTTCACACCACATTTGAAATTTAAGCAACAAACCCCACAAAAACCTATAGGGAGGAGTTATACATTCTTATTTCCATGACCTCATGTCAACCACTTTATTCTTGACTTTTCCACTTCTTTCTTTTCTTTTCTGTTTTTCTTTTCTTTTTTCTTTTCTTTTTTTTTGAAGAAGAAAAAGGACATGTGAATGGCATGCAGATTATAAAATCAAATCAGCATTCCTCCCAAGAAGGCCACCAATAAAGTACCCAAGGTGGAGTAACCTCCAAAGCAAACCCAACTCAAATAGAAGTGTTGCTCCACTAGACCTTGACAAGGATGTAAGGAATATGTATAGGCCAAGTGTGTAGTGGGCAGGGTGCAACAACAAAGACAATGGGTAAGGCACAAAGGGCTAGCAAGGGGGATAGTACACATCAATGGGTGGCTTTTTGGCTCATGTAGCTAAACGGAACAAAAATTACCTCAATCATATCAAAATATGCACATGCCAAATGTGGTTTCGAAGAGAAAAATACTAAGTTTTAGAGATGCAATCATGCATGAGTCACACATGAAAGAAAGTACGAGACTATATGCGATGAATAGTCAATATATAGGCTCAAAGTCTCACAGGTAATTCTAACACAATCAAACAACTTACTTCAAGATATGTCCAGCTTATCAAGGTTGGTCAAACCAAACCACGTAAATCTCAAGGGCAATATGACGTACAACATAGGGCAAGGGAACTACAGATGGCAATGTCAAACACAATTTCAGAAAAATTCTCACTCTAACAGGCCACACCTCAACACATAACTCAACCTGATCAATCAATCATCACCCCTTGTGTTCTCTTCATAAGAGGGGTTTTCACAACTCTTATTCAAAAATTCCTCAAAAGCAATAAATCTAATTAGGAAAGCAGTAAAAGATATAAAGGATAGTGAGGAGAAGGGTAAGAAGTAGTACCTGGAAAGCTCAGGGACGCCTAACTCGATCACTTCTCCTTTTGAGATGCAAAATCTAACTTATATGCTCTAAACTATATGTTCTATTAAAGGAAGAACGCAAAAACAACCTAGTAAAATTGCATGATATCCTATTTATATGATGCGAATGCAACTGATGTCATTCATCTCGCACCCTAAGTCTATAATTTTACCCAAAGAGCTGTAAGTGCACCCCCCCATGCTTGAGACTTTCATAGTCCTTAATGAAAAGGAAATAGAGAAAGCCAAGGGAACGGTGGAACCAATGACGCCTAGGTGAGAAAGGGTGGGCGGGCAGGAAAGAAAAACATCCCTTTTTATTTTTTTTTGTTTTTTTTTCAAAAGTAGGTAAATGCTTGGGTTGCCTCCCAAGAAGCACTTGTTTAAGGTCCTTAGCTTGACCCCTACCTCCAAATAGTAGATGGTAGCGATGCAGGAGGTGGCCTGGGGGAGGTGTAGAAATGTGAAGTAGGATTCTCTACCTCCTCAATACAAGCAGAAGTGGTCATGAACCGAATTGGGACGGTCACAGAAAGAGTAGAAGAGCCTCCGAACAGTATGTGAGGTCCCCCATTTTCATCAAATATCTCAACCCCAGAAACAACATCGAAGGGGGAGATTGGGATAGGCTCCTCATAAGGTGAAATGAGGACAGGTGTTGAAGGCAGTGCAGGAGCAGGGAAACTAAAATCCACCCTCTCCCCACATATAGTGAAGGACATGGTGCATGTCAAGAACGATGAGTGGGACCGGGAAGTCCTCATCCATGTCAAGAACGATGAAATCACAGTGGATGAAGAACTTGCCCACTAGGACTGGGACATCCTCTAGAATGCCGACAGGCTGCCTGGTGGAGCAGTCTGCTAGCTGAATAATCATGCTGGTGGGCGTGAGGTCCCGTAGTTGCAGCTTCTTGCAGAGAGAGAGTGGCATGAGGCTCACATTGGCGCCCAGATCGCAAAGGGCTCTATCAATCTGCATATCCCGTATGCAGCATGGGATAAAGAAACTGCCAGGATCCTACAATTTTGATGGCCACGGTCTCTGTAAGAGCGCGCTATAGGACCTGCCAATGGGAGCCACTCAAGCTTCCCTAGGTTCTCCCTTCCGGGACTGGAGCTCTCTCGAAAACTTTGAATGGACAGGTGCGTCCTTGAGTGCTTTCAGGAAGGG
Organism: Selenicereus undatus; assembly: GCA_017589665.1. NCBI lineage: Eukaryota > Viridiplantae > Streptophyta > Magnoliopsida > Caryophyllales > Cactaceae > Selenicereus > Selenicereus undatus. The sequence continues at coordinate 32,613,751 of JACYFF010010365.1, read as the reverse complement.
GTTGCTGACATAGATTTAGAGTAGGGTATCCAGGAATCGAGTGAATCTAGGTTCAAGCTGGGATAGCTTAGACCATGCCAGTCTCTAAGGGAAAGGCACTAGGGTTTGGTAAGTACGAGCGGGAGATGGATGATTAGGATCTCCAGAAGAACTCAGATTCTCTTCTTTCTTCTTCCTCTCTGTTCCTGCAGAATCAAGAGCTAGAGCTACCTCCTAGAGAACCATCACCGGACTCTCCTCTAACCCCTCTCCTATCGCAGAGATGGCATTGACGTGATCTCGGGGGTTAGTCTCAGGTTGACTTAGGAGATGCCCCTAAGGTCGAGACAAGTGCCTCACCTATTGAGCAATCTGGGCATCCATTGTCTTCTGATGGGCAGCCATGGCATCGAGCCTGGAGGTTAGTAAATTGATCGATTTACCAAGACTTTCATTAGTCTTGGTCTGAGTCGCTATGAAGCACTATATGAGGCACTCTAGATGTGATGTGGGTTGAAGAGGTGGAGGGGCGGTGTGTAGGGAACACTATTGTGGAAACCAGGTGGCTGGATAGAACTCTGGGGATGTGGGTTGGGGTTCGTGTAAAGAGGATTTGGGTGACTTTTCCAACCCTAGCTATAGGTGGTGGGTGGGGGTTATTTTGTAGTGAACGGTTGTGGCTATGGAAAGCGTTGACGTGTTCAATGCTAGGAGGAGCACTGTAATACTCAACGGAGGGACCCTGTACACCACATGCCTCACAATACGCATAGGCCCCCATTGATGACCCCGCAGAAGTCACTGATGGGGTAGCCATTCTATCCAATCGCTATGCTAGGGCGTCGACCCTGCTGGCCAGGAGTGTCACAGCGTCCACCTCGTGTCTGCCACTGCCCCTCTTGAGGGTGACTCTCTCACTTGACGAGTGATAATTGTTGGAAGCCATCTCTTCCAACAATGCCTTCGCCGCTTCAATAGACTTGCCAATGAGAGCACCCCCCTCTGCGGCATTGATATAAATTTTCACTGACCGCTCCAACCCATTGTAGAAGGTTTGGATTAGGACCCAGTCAGGAACTCCGTGGTGAAGGCATTGTCGTTGGAAGTCTTTGAACCTCTCCCATGCCTCATAGAGGGACTCCCCATCCTGTTGGGTGAAGGTTGTGATATCCATCCTCAGTTTGGCAGTCTTGCCAGGTGGGAGATATTTACTGAGGAAGGCCTTTGAGAGAGCCTCGTAGGTGGTGAACGAGTTGGGCTCCTCGTTTTGCAGCCAGTCACTGCCCCTATCCCTCAGTGAGAATGGGAAAAGCCTCCCTCGAATCGAGTCGGTGGTCACCCCATTGAACTTGATGGTGTCACACTTCGCAAGGAACTTGTGAAGGTGCACGTTGGGATTGTCTGAGGGGTGTTCGCCGAACTGGTCCCCCTCCACGAAGGTGATGAGCGCGGGACTAAGTTTGAAGTTGTTAATTTCAACTGTCGGGTTCACAATAGGCGATGCGATACCCGACGCTTGTGGCAGGGCGTAATCGCGCAGCACCCTCTGGTCTTGCCCTGCCATCACTGCTTCTCCTCTCCTCATCCTTCTCGCTTTCTCTGCTACGCCGGCGTGCTGCTGCTTCTATCTCAGGATCCAATGGGATAAGGTCTTGATCCCTTTGACTCCTCATGCATATACAAAAGCAAACACTACCACGACGTAAATGGTTTCTAGCAAGAATAAGAAGAACTATAAACTCAAACAAAAAGAAAAAAAAAGGAAATCCTAGTCTAGAGTATTCGAATCGACTCTAATATTAGAAGGCGCAAGTTGCCCGGTAACGACACCAAAAACTTGTTGTCTTAAATTTATACCGCAAGTGCACGACGTAGCTGTAGCTAGGGACCGGCAAGTACGGGTCGTGTCCATAGAGAACTTGCTTCCAACCACTAGAACTGATTTAACTACTCAATCTAGGCAATCATAGTCATGGATTTGGAATTAAACTAAGAGGATGAAAACAACTAGAAAGGTGAAACGAACAGTAGAATAGTAAACACCTAGGTTGGAATTTCCAGCACAATTATGCTAGCTAAATCAATTACTGGCCCCGTCAAACAATCCCACGCATGCATGATGAGTAGATAGATTGCTAGTTAAGCCCATCACCTCCCTCTTTCAAGGGTCGAAGACTAATCCTAGAATTGTAGCTACCTATTTTCATGGAATTAAAGTCGCAGGATTACAAGATCTACAATCTCGAATCTTAATTAGAACCTTAATTATTTTCATATTAAAATCCTAATTGTCTCCTAAGACATGCTAAGTAAAGGTTTTGTCTTTCGACGCTCCCTTAAACCCGAATAATAAAAGATGAATGCCCTCTCAGACATTTCATCGAGCATGCGGTGTGCATAGCAGAAATCCTGAATGCAAGCGTGAGGATAGTAAGGGGTTGGGGCTAGATTTTGATTCAACTAAACATAATCAGCTTCAGCCCCAACCCAAGTTGGGGAATTAGCCACGAATCATCTCAAAAGCAACAATCACAAATCCCAATTCACTAAACATGATTAAACCAAAACCCTAAAATAACAATGAAGGGGACGGAGAGAATCAAGAGACAAACTTGAATTAATCGTCGTATGGTAGTAGAACAATCTTCAATTGCAATGAATTCAATCCAAAAGGCATTCAAGAAAATCCCCTAACAAAGCCCTAGAAATCACCTAAGAAGAGTGCTCTCTAAAGAAAAACTGAAGTCCCTCAAAAACTGCCCGAAAAATAACTTAAGTCACGCGACAGCGGGCCGACGCACGATCGTGCTTAGACGCACGGTCAACCGTGCACAGGCGCATGGTCACACGCACGGTCGTGCCTCCCTGCAGGCCGGCTGTGTGGGGTTTCTGCCTTGGCTGCACAGCCGTGCTTCCCTGTTGCACGGTCGTGCCATCTTCCGCTTGTCTTCCTCTGGCTCCCGGGGCTTCGTTTGACCTCTATTCTTCCTTCTATTCATCCTGAAAGTTGCCCTTCTATCAAAACCCAAAGGTTCCTCCCTAAAGTACAAACAAACCACATTATAAGCACAATTGAATCAAAGGAGGTGAATTTGATCCTTTCTCATCCAGATTTATCATAGAGACAGTGAGAAATAGGGACCAAATAAGAGCTAAAAAGAGGTCAAAATAGAGGTTTATCAAGGTTCATTGGATTTTCCTATAAATAGGGTTATTTTTGCAGTAGGAAGAAGAACACACCAACCCATTCCATTCCTTTTCCTCTCTTTAAGTAGATTAGGATTTTAGATTAGAGAGAGTTGAGAGCAAGTAGAAGAAGAAGATTCGTGAGGAGGTGGGATCGGGTTCTGCAATCGAAAAATTCAAGCACTCATTTTGGCTGAGCAAACTCTTATCTCTTCTCTTCTCTTTTCTCTTTATATTTATCATTTTAGAGTAGTTAGATGTTTAATTTAACCATACTTGAGTACTTTAATTTTTGTATGGGGATTTAGTAGTATATGAAAGTGTAGTTGGATCATGTTTTAAATTAAAGGATTGTGCTTATCTTCATGATTGGTTTGATTTTGTGCTGTCAAGTGTTATTCATGTCGTGAGTAGATTTTTGGCCAAAATTTGATTGCACAATTGAAACAATCGGGAGAAAAACTGAAAGGTGACCTTTGGTTGTTGGACTGCTTGATTAGACCTAACGTGGAGTCGTCTTGAAAGAGAGATTCGCACGTTAGGAGGACTATAAAGTAATAGACGATAATTAACTTGGATTAAGACAAATTAATTCGACAGAAGAACTTTTGCTTAGTTTAGGAAAATTGAATTGATTTCGAAAGAATAGATCAAATTTCTGGATAGATTGTAATTCCTCGAGATTAACCGATTTAGAGAAAAGCACATCGTTGTCGTTTCGATCCAATCACTTATCATATCTACATGAATTCCTCGACATATTTTTCCTTAATTGATTTGAAAAATTAGCGAATTAGAAGTTGTTAAATTGAAACCCCTTGAATTAGTTATAGTTGTTTCCTTATCTTTGTATTTTTATCAATCTAAAGTTTGGATTTGCTTAGCATATCTTGAGGGAATATAGCCCAATTGATCAACCTAATATCTGTGGGATCGACCTTGATTTGCTACAACGCCACTGTGCGCTTGCAGTCTTATCACTTCCTTTGAAAAGTGAATGCTTACTTGGCCATTAACTCGTTTACAAGCACGCTTTGTCAAAGTGAGTAGTTATATGCTTTTTAAAAGCCAACTTGATGTTACGAAGGTATTTTAGCCTTCTTGAGAATAGAAATACCATTGTTGTGATTTAATGGGAGATTTGATGAAAAATGTGTTTAAAGTGGGATGCATCTGAAATGTTTAAGGCTAAGAGGATAGAGCTAGTGAGTTCCTAGGGAGTACACCAGAAGTGGGAACCCTAGAAGACCTTGACAACGGTATAACTCAAGTTTAGGGATCAGAACAAGCATGCGGGAACCTTAATTCCTAGGGAGTATACCCAGAAGTAGGAAACCTAAAAGATCTAAATGAGGATAAACGCTTACTTGAATAGAACACTAATGGGTGAATCCGATGTCCTAAAAATGCCTTCTTACTCATTATGAGTTGATAACTCCTCGTTTGAGGATTATGCTAGTGCAAATATTTGGGGATGTGCATGTGTCCTTTACAAAGATTTACGTGGAAATTCAAATGACTTCCCTGTGAAGGGATTATTTCTTTTACAAATCCTTATGTGGTTCAAGTAAAGGTCCTTGCCCACCTATGTACTAATTCCCTTTTCTTATGAAAAGAATTCAAGTTCATAATTGTAACTGAACTTCTTGATGTTAAATGCTTACATGTGAACTGAACGGCCTACTGTTCTCAATGCTTGGATTTTAACATGAGGTAGCTTACTATTAAGTCCTGTGTGTGTATTATGTGATGTAGGTAAGTGTAATGTGGGGTTGTCAATGCTAAGTTATAAGAGTCATAGGTTGGGCAAGTGGATAGCTCTTGTGCATGGAAAAGAAGAAAGGAAGGGATGTCATTTGAATTATGAATGTTATTGTGGTATTGATGAATATTGGGGACCTTAAATATTTATTATGTGATATTAAATATCAAATTGTGTGTGATAGCTACTTAAAAGTATTACAAGCAACTGTTTTGCTTTCTTGGAGTTGAAAATCACTAACTCAGTGTGTGGGAGCTCATCCCCTCTCTATTCCCCTTTTTCCCTAGGTTCTTGAAACGACATGTAGAAGTCGGTTTGCATACGTTGAGTCAAAACCACTCTTTTGCGTTGGGAAAAGGCGTTACATGTATATACACATAGATTCTTAAGTTAAATAATGTGATGTTATGTATTCTTAAGTTCTTGAGCATATGTAAGTTAATTGCTATAGTTCATATAATGTATATTGACTAGAGGCCGGTCTGAAGGCCGTGTGGGTCAACCATCTAAATAGTAAGTCCTTTAGTCTAATAAAGTTGCTTTTTATATTGGGATGCAAACGTTAGTCCTCCGAATATGTGATCCGTTAGGCTGTCTCTTTATTTCTTTCTTTAACTTAGCCTTATTACTTATGTACTCCAGGCGTGTGACCTATAGTGTTGTGATCTCTAGTGTATAGCAGTCTAGTTTGTTGAATATATTATTTATGTTTATGGTTATAAGTACCTAATGTAAGTATGGTCAATTTTTAGGTGGAACTCTATCCGTTTCACTTCAAAATTTAAGAAATTGATAACATTTCGAAGCCAATGGGGTAGGGGTGTTACAGATGGTATTAAAGCGAGGTCTTACAAGCATAGGGCACGACCTAAGTCTTCCATTTCATATAGTGGTCTAGACACATTTTGAGTAGTGATATGATATATCGCATGCTTTGGCTGCAATGTGTTTTTATGTGCTAATTTGTTTGACTGATTGATTTTTGTGTCATTGGAATAAACCGATGGACTGAAAAAGTGAGCTATTTGTCGAAATTGGAGCTAAATTGTTTGCATTCTCAAGAGTTAGCATTGTGTTGTCTTTGTGCATGCACCTTTGATGATTTAACTAAAAGTTTAAACCATGCTTGGTTTTAAACTCAAAAGATTGGAAATGTCATAGCTTAAAGCTCATTCTTTGTCCCTAAAGTATTATTTGCTCCTCGGGCCTTATAAATTTAGGGCTGTCAAACAGATCAGGTCGGGTCAAATTCGTATTCGTGTCGAACTTAAACGGGTTGAGAAGTCCTCGACCTCAACCTAACCCGTTTATTAAATGGGTTGAAAATCTTTACCTGTACCCATTTATTTTTTAAACGGGTTAACCTGAAATTTACCCATTAACACGTTTAACATAAACAGGTTAGGTTTAGGTTATTCAATTACCTGTTTACCCGCTTTATATTTTGACTAAATATGATTACCGAGCATTATAAATCAATTTTTTGATTTCATAATGCAACCATTGTCTATGATTCACAAGAATCACAATCATAAAACAAAAATCAACTTGATCAAACCTCACATTTGCACAATTTTTCCCAAAAAGTACACGGTAATTGGGTAAACTGATCAACTTGTTTAATCTATTTAATTAAACGGGTTAAATAGGTATTTTTTCGTGTCAAAATGCTCAACCTGAACTTAACCCAATTAATTAAATGGGTTAAACATGTCAATCCATTTAATTAAACGGGTTGAAAATCTTTACCCAAACCTGCTTAATTTTGTGTTCGGTTCGGGTCGGTAATCGTGTCGGGTTAACTTTTGACAGCCCTACCAGTAATGGAGTGAGCACACATACTTAAAGGTCGGTAGAGAGAGGGCTAGAGGCAGTTAAACTATTCCCTATTTTTGAAAACCTAGATATTTTCAAAAGTTAAAGATATTTCTAATCATTGAGTTAGATCTCGCTGTTACATGTGAGGACCTCCATTCGCTCTACGTTAATCCCTGAGTCCAGTTATCTAAGCATGTGTTTCTATCCATAACAAAATGCTTTTTGGTGTCTACATACCAATATGTATACGTTCCTCATTGCGTTAATGATGATTTGCTAGCATCTGATTAAAGATTGCCTTGCGTGATTGAAAGGTTTTTAAAGTAGTACCTTTCCTATGTGAATTCTCCATTGTTTAAGAAAAATAAGTAACGTTTTCCATATGCAAGCATACAAATTTGGAGGATAACCAGAGTCTTGTTGATTTTTTCATAAGTTCTTTCAAGCATCCCGTATACGTGCTATTATTACTTATATGTGGTCATGATCTAGACTTGTTGTTTACATGGAAAGTATCTATCATGCAAATACCCTTACTCACCAGACAGCTAGGTGTTATGCTTACTGTCATACAGGATGTTATTCTTGCTGTGGGATTGGAGGTGCCCTAGTTATATCAAACCTCAACACACCTCGAAAGGAAGCAAAAGGAAGAACTTGATAGACTTTGGAATTGTCCCACAACTTGTGTCACCTAGAAGGGAAGGGATATCATTTGAATTCTGAAGGTTATTGAGGTATTGATGAATATGGAGGGCCTTAAATGTTTAATATGTGATATTAAATATCAAGTTGTGTGTGATTGCCACTTAAACGTATTACTTACAACAGTTGTGTTTTCTTAGGGTTAAGAATCACTTACTGAGCATGTGGTAGCTCATCCCCTCTCTATTCTCCCTTTTCCCTAGGTTCTTAAAAAGACAGGTAGAAGTCAGTTTGTATACTTTGAGCCAAAACCTCCCTTTTGCATTGGGAAAAGGCATTACGTGTATATACATGTAGATTCTCAAGTTAAATAACATAATGTCATGTATTCTTAAGTTCTTGAGCATATTTAAGTTAATTGGTATAGTTCATTTAATGTATATTGATTGGAAGGCGTTCTGAAGGCCTTGTGGGCCAACCATCTAAATAGGTAGTCCTATAGTCAGTTAAAGTTGATGTGCTGGGATGCAAACCCCAGTGCTTAGGATATATGTTCCTTTGAGTTGCATCTTTCTTTCTTTCTTTTAATTAGCCATATGGCCTATGTGCTTTGGGCATGTGACCCATAGAGATATGGTCTTCGGCATGTAGCCATGGGGTTGATGGAATATATTCTTTGTGTTTATGGTTACAGGTACCTAATGTAATGCTTTAAGTCAGGGATATGGTCAATTTTTAGGTGGAACTGTTTCCGTTTCACTCCAAATTTAAGTAATCGCTAACCCTTCTAACCCTAGGGGGTAGTTTGTTACACATATCTATCACATATCGCATTTATAATGTATATCTTTACACATGATATTATTTAGTGATCAATAGATTTTCTTGTATCGATCATAAGAGTTATATATGTTTGGTGGTTGCATCCATCATCGACATATATGTGAGTAGAATTTTTCATTTATATGGTGATCATGAAACTACTATTTGTGATCATTATAAATACGTTTGCTGATCATAAACTATACACTTAATTTGTAGTCAGGTGAGCCTTTTGTTTTATAAGTTCAACTTCATTTTCATCAAAGCTCACAATATAAGTTTTTCTTAATGAGCTTTGTGATCAATAGATCCGGTTTTGGTGATCATGAGAATTACGTTTTGTGATCAATTGATCTAGTTGTGGTGACTATAATGAATGCGTTTGTTGATCATAAACCATCCACTCAATTCCAGTTAGGTGAATTTTATTTGTTGCAATTTTAGTTTTATTTTCATGAAAAATTATCATACATATTTTGTTTAAGATATTAATTAGTGATCAATTGATCAAGTTTTAGTGATCGTAAAAATTATGTTTAGTGATAAATTAATTTGTCCATGGCGAACATTATAAAGTTGTTCTATTAATCACGAGGCATATTCTCAATTATAGTTTGGAGAGATTTCTTTTTGATGTATTTCAAATTTACATTCATTAAAAACCATAATATGTGTTTTTACTTGTAATCAGGATTAGTGATCAATAGTTTTAGTTTCAGTGATCATCAGTACTGTATTTGGTGATCAATTTTGATTGAGAGGTGGACAACACCTCCATATGCTCATCCTACCCATCTCACAAAGCAGCTTATCCTACCTAAGTAGCAATACACACACACACACACACACACACACACACACACACACACACACACACACACACACACACACAGAGGCGTACACATAAATACATGCATGCAAACACACTCACTATTAAATAAGTTATTTTTTTAAAAGAGTTGTTGTGAATAAGACAATAAATGAGGTGAAATCAATTAAATAATTTCATACCATTAAAAATGATGGACCATACTATGAGAGAATTGTTGTTGGAAGGTTGTTAGATCTAAATAATTTCATGTTTGAGGTGGTAGGTGCCACTCATCTCAACTGTGGTGTTGGATGCCGACGTTCCAAGTCGGCAGCTGCATGATGTGTGTTGACTCCCTTGAAATCCTTGCTTGAAGTTTGAATGAAGGATAAATTTTAATTTAAAATCATGTTAAAATTATAAGTTGGTTACTCTTAAATCTTGCCTGATCATATGCATATTATTTTGATATGTTTAGAGCTACTAATAATATTGTAACACCCCCAGTCCCTAGGGTCAGGAGCGTTACCTTTTTTTGCATCTTACTTAATTTCTGGGGTGAAACGGACAGAACTTCCCCTAAAAACTGACCGTTTCCAGGCTAAAAGCCTTACAAAAATCTCCTGCAAATCAACGGAAGCACATAACATTTAAAAGAAGCTCAACGGCCACACGTCGGAGTTCATAACTCAACGAGCCATCCGCTCAGAGTACACCAAACAGAATAGTTCTTTAACACATGAAAAGTAAAAGATACAACTCAACGGTCTACACAACCGGAGTACTGCGGTTTACATCCCACAACACAGCTAATTTCGAATAAAGGCATCTACTAATCAGATGGTTGGCTCACATGGCCATACAGAGCGCCTCATAAACAATATGCATAATATGAGCTAGAAAACATAGTTTACAACAATTACTAACCAAGAATACATTACATCACATGAATCCACTTCTATATGGCACACATGACTCTTTTCAAGTAAGGGTAGACTCCAGCTCGCGTAAGTAGCTTGACTTCCACCTATCATAACAAAAGCCTGGGGGAAAGGGGGAAAGAGTAATGGAATGAGCAACCACACGCTCAGCGAGAATTTGCTTACTCCCTAAAACCCAAAACAGTTGCAGGTAATAATACTAATAATAGCCATATATCACGCATTCATACTTTACTATCATATTAGGCAATCATAGATCCCAAGGAAAGATTACCCTTCTTAAACTTCATTCCAACCATTCAACTCAATTCTAGGCCCTCAATGACCAAACTTCCCTACTTGCAGGCATTCAGGCACATAAACAAGTATGCAACCGGGACTGAATATAAAGGCTTTCAAACTCACTTTTGAAAACATAGTGACTCTCGATAAATACCAAGAATTATAGATCATGTAAAATTCTTTAAAACTTACAACTTTTCCAAAAACTTATGAGACACCCAAATTAGTAATAAAAGCTTTGCAAGAAACATTTTTTCTTAAGACATGCACCATTAAAAACTTAAACGTTCAATGCATTGCTAGGCTATAACCAACTGCACTTGAATTTCATTTAAACTATATTCAAAATACATTCATAAAAAAATATGTAGGTTACGTGCATTTGAAAGCTTTCTTCTTTTCTTAACTTGGCCTCTTGAGGCTCGTATTACTTTTAAAATAACTTCTTTTCCTTTCTGAACTGCTTAGAATGGCAATTTGCCAAATCTTTTATTTATTAGGAACATACTTATAACATAAAAACATCTCATTGTGCTGGCTACGGGAGGTCAGCACCGCCCTTAAGTGAGATCGTCACTCTTATTCTACGTTATCCCCGGGGTATACGTACTTAACTTTTGGCCAAAACGCGTCTTAGTTGAGCAACTCTAACCTCGATACTGTCCTCCGTGGGGCAACAACTCACACTAGGATAATCATATCCTGAGTCCAGTCCCCCTCAAGGTTTTCTTACGCGTCACACATCATAACTTATCTGGGGAACAACTCACACCAAGATAGTTCATATCTTGAGTCCAGTTCCGAGGAACAGCACACACCAAGATAGCTCATATCTTGAGTCTAGATCCTAACTTATCTTAAGGGGAAACAGCTCACGCCATCTTTGCGTCTAGTTTCCAGGAACAGCTCACACCAGGATAATTATATCCTGAGTTTAGTTCCTAACATTTCTTTAGGGGGAAATAGCTGACGCTATCTTTGCGTCCAGTTTCCTTCCCCTGGCCAACTTCCCAGTACATTTTTAGTCTTTAAAGATATATTTCATTTCTCTATTTCAAATGCTTACTTGGTTGAAAACTCGCTTTTTAAACAAAACGACCACAACCTTTTGAAATGCTTGTAGTTCATTCGTTTTTGGCTTAAACACTTCTTATAGACGTTATAAGTTTATTAACACATAAATCGACTTGCTTTGAAACCTGAAAGCTTCTTAAAAACGTAATGAGCTTGTTAAATAATAAAACGATTTCATTTCAAACTTAAAAGCTTCGTATAAACGTAATACGACTACTAACTCGCAAAGTGACTTCGTTTTTAACTTAAGAAACTTCTTATAGATGTAAAACGTTTGCTAGTTTGTAAAACGACTTCATTTCTAGATTAAAAGCTTCGTATAAACGTAATACGTTTATTAACTCGTAAAACGACTTCCTTTTAGACTTAAAAGCTTCTTATAAAGGTAATAAGTTGGTTAATACTTAAAACGATTTCACTTTAAACTTAAAAGTTTCTTATAAACGTAACACGTTTACTAAATCGTAAAACGACTTAGTTTCTAACTTGAATGCTTCGTGTAAACGTAATAAGGTACTGAATCGTAAAACGACTTCGTTTTTAACAAAAAGGCTTTTTATGTAAACATAATAAGGTTGCCTAATCATAAAACGACTTCGTTTCTAACTCGAAAGCTTTGTATAAACGTACTAAGGTTGCTAAATCATAAAAACAACTTCGTTTCTAACTTGAAAGCTTCGTATAGGCGTAATACATTTGATAGTTCGTAAAACGACTTCATTTCCAACTAAAAAGCTTCTTATAAATGTAAAACGATTACTAACTCATAAAAACGGCTTCACTTTTTAGCTTAAAAGCTTATTTTAAACGTAAAACGTCTACTAATTCAAGGAACAACTTTGATTTTAGCTAAAAGCTTATTATAAACGTAATGGGTTCACTAATTCATGAACGAACCCATTTAAAACTCAAAACACTTTAGTTAGCATTTAACTCAAATTAAATTTGTAATTGAAACTTCAGTTGCTATTCTATAACTCCTTTCAATTCCTTTTTAAAACTCACGAAGGGTGTATAAATGGACTAAAGACTTAAAACACTCCCAAACTCGCTACTATTCAAAAACTGTAAGCATTTGGCTCGTTTATAAGATAACGAGGTTTCTTTGTAAGCTTTCAACATGAACGTTTCATAAATAGGATGGAGTTACTAACTTGTAACTCGAAACTTAATAGAAATTTAAAAAGCAAATAGCATACAATCAGCTAAACCCATAATTAGCCTTGAAATGGCCCTTTTCAAGTCGTTTAAATTCCTTTAAACATAAAGAGAGGTCATAAACAAACTGATGTCTTAAAATCATTTTCGAACTCACTTTTACCTTGCTTTTAAACTCCCTAAACACTATTCAGTCTAGTCACTAACTGAATAGTTCGACGATTTAGGACTTTTTAACATTTTAGACGTCCTAACACACAAATAGTCAACTGATACATTTAAAAACATTCTCAAGCATATAAAAAGAGCTTTCTAAATGTCCTGTTCTTTTTAAAGACGTCTAAAATTTCAAGAATTAATCACAAAACACATTGCGGGAAAAGGGGTTTACACATAGCACATTCATACACTTCACAACACAACTCATTAAGCCACACATGGCCTCGCAATCCACACGATTGCGGCAATTCACAACCCTATCTCCCTCCTCACACGGCACTGGCCACAAGAACGTCGAACCACTCAATAGTTTCACCTCAAGCCATCCAACTACTAACTTGGTTTAATATTATCATTAACAAACCAACAATACATAAAACGATTGTATATAAGTGTGACATTCATGCTAAATAGTCAACTCAGAAATTAGCGTATACTAAACTGATATAAATAGAGACTTCGAGCGATATTTACTTTCCAGTTTGCAAACCATGGATCATAGGCGCAATATTCCACTATAATAGCTATGAATAGACTGCAAACAAGCCCAAACTGATTTAGTCGCAACCTTTAGACTTAATTCGATTCATTCCACAATTACTTCGATTAGCGTCCTCAGGCTTCAAAACGGAACTCGAACTAACAAATTATTGGATTCAGAACGCTATCCTAACATTCTATTCATTAAACATTTCTCTGCAGTCTCGTTATTAACATGCAACATCAATTCGACATCCACAAGACCCAAAATCAGCACCATGTTCGTAATTCCTCAATCTCAATACTCAATTTACCCACACTAATTTCGAACTTCAAAATCAACATGAACTAACTAAATTTAGTTAAAATCATTTAAAATAGTAATAATTTAGGAGGAAAGGAACCCTCACCTTGAACCCAAGTTAGAGGCTCGAGTCATGGTCGTGGGCTCGACTTTAGGGGCTCAAATAACTTCACTTTCTGACCTTGCCCAGTGGTCAAACGAGCAGCACGCGATTCACACCCGAATCCCCAAAATTCGAACCCTAAAACAATCCTAAATTCGGTTATCAATTTGATATTGAATTGGGTATTTGTAGACACAAATTTTCACCCCAATTTATAGAAGATTGAAAACAACTGGAAGCTAATTTGCAAGACCTTACCTGGGCACGCGTTCGAGCGTCAATTTGGCGTCCAAAATCCACCAAAAATGTGGTGGGTTCTTCCCGGTTTTGCCCAAATTCAGTACCAAATGGTGTCTAGTTCATCGGGGAAGTCGAATGGGGGAAATTTGTAGCTAAAAGTGGCAAAAATCCTCTGCAATTTCGAGCTTGAGGGTGCAGGTATGGAGGAGATGAGAGGAGGAAGAAGATGAAGCAGAGAGAGGCTGTGAAAATGTCGTGAATTGGGGGGGGGGGCTCGCGCATGAGGAAGAAGGAGAGGGCGTTTCGCGCAATTTACCAAAATGCCCTCCCTCACTTTATTTTTTATCCCAAGCTGAGTCATATTCAATACCGTTAGTCTAATTTGTAACCCGAATTCTAAACTCAGATCGATAATATAATCCTTCATCAATTATTCGTTCTCAAACCTATCTAGGTTCAATCTAATAACATCGAACTGCTTCTAAGGTTGACAACCTAATCGGATTCGGGTTCCTAATCGATTTAGTACTCGCTAATAATCGTTAACAACGCTTATTAAAAATCATTGAAAGATTCTTTCAAAACTAATAATAATAATAATATTATTACTGGTGACAAAAATACTTTTTAGTAAAATCATCACTCATATAAGCACGTCAATAATTAATTAACTCGTATCGTTAAATTAAATAAATTTTTATAACGTAAAAATGCGTTACAACAACTTGACAGAAAATAAGGTACACGGGCCTTACAAATATGCGGTTATGATTCTCTATATATGCCAATACTTTTGAAAAAGTCAAGATTTGCTTAAATTTGTTAATATCTTTTGAGATCATATTTTGAAGATTGTTGCTTGCTTAAAATAAGCTACTAGATAACATGATCAACAAGATCTTCAGCCTAAAATCAAGCAGGTTGCCACTGGAAATCAGGAATATAACTGTTGAGCAAAGAGTAAGAATTCAAGGGCTTGAAAACTGCATCTTAAGGCCTTGAAATCAGATTAAAGATTACCTTTCCTTTTTTAAAGGCAACGGTCACTTTCATTAGTGGACTCTCAACCTTTTCAACAACATTGCCTATAAATAGGGAGGTGTTTACAGTAGAAGATGATGTAAGAGAGAGCACTAGAAACAACCATACTTAATAGTCACTTACATACCTTGAGCTTTAATTTGGTTTTCATTTATTTGAGTTGATTATTCACAGTTGTAATTGGTTGGGATCATAGAGTTGAAGGGTCAACTATACTAAGCCTTATTGAGGGTCTCAACTTATGACTTGGAACTTGGAGTAGGCAAACTCTAGAGTTGTACCTATCCCTCCTAATAAAATTAGGTTAATCCTAGACTTAGGGAACTCTAGGCAGGGATTAAGCCTTTTGAGGCCCAACCTCATTAACAAATACCTATGTTTTGTCCACTTTTATCTTTTGGGTTTTTATTTCAATTAATTTGTGGTGTTGATCATCACTATAAGATCCACATTCTTTGTTTTCCGTTAAGCTAACTGTATTACCTTTTTACGTTATAAAATCGTATTTTTAGTAACTGTATGAGTTAAATTATTATCAATGTGCTTATGGGAGCTATAATTTTACAAAAAGGGATTATTATTACTATTATTGATCTTAAAGTTCATTCGTGCTATTTGTGCCTTTAAATTATATGGATAGTTTAATTTAGTCGTTGTTCGATTTATTTAGTCGTTTCCTGAAAACGATTAGGTTGTCAACTCTAGAAGTTGTTCGATGTTTAATAAATCGAACCTTTACGAATAGTCGATAGAAGGTCGTATTAACGATTGGGTTACAATACGAGATCGAGTTTGGACTAGCGATTTTAGTTGATTGAGTTATTAAACCAAAAAAAAAAGATCAAAAGGGGGGGCGAAACCACTTTCTTCTTCAGCAGCAATAATGCGAAGGGGAGGGGGTTTTCTGAAGCTCTTCATGGCACCACCACCATCTCCCTCATCTGCCCACCTCACACACGCCATACTCGCCAGTTTCAAGCCCCAATCCACCTCTCCTGGCTGCCGGCGACCAACTTGTGCCGAGGCTGAGTGAAAATCGACCATGGCTGGGCTGATTTTGGCGCAAATACGGCCGAACACTCGGCCGAAATTATGCATGCGTGGTGCGCTTCGAACTCCTCTACCCCTTTAAGATGAATCCCCACCTTGAATCCTCCTTAACCGTGCTTAAATTTGTCAAAAACCACAAGTTAGGGCTTTTGGGTTTGGGCTAGGTCGAGTCACGCGCGAAGAGTATAGGAGTGTCTGACTGTTGATGTTCGATTTTTGGGCTCCATTCAAGCTAAATCGCGTGTCTCTAGCGTGGAATCGAGGTGGGTGTTCCTCGCCTCCTAAATTAGTATTAATTTCGAAATGTTTTAACCTAAACGATGATTTATGTCAGCTTAGGTTTAGTTAATTTCATGGATTATGTAATGAGAAGCTATGCATGTTTAGAATCGATTCGGACATGTTGAGTTTATTTATGCCTGAGTTGTTAATTCGAAGTGAAATATATGTGTTTAGCATCGATTCAAGTTAATTAGTTGATGCAAGAAAAAGAAATAAAAATGAAGTTAGGTTGGCATGTTTAGCATCGATTCAAGTAAATGAGTTAATGCGTAAAAAAAGAGTTAAAATCGAAGTTATATTAACGTACTTAGCTTCGATTCAAGTTAATTAGCTAATATATGAAAGAGAATTAAAATCGAAGTCCTTTTAATGAGTTTAGCTTCCGTTTGAGTTAATTAACCAATGTATGTAAACAAACTAATTTCGAAGTTAATGAAATATGTTTAGCTTTCATTCGAACACTCTTTAGTACATTCATGCTTAGGAAATTTACTTCGAAATACATCGTATATGTTGAGAATCACTATCCGTATGCTTAGCTAAATGATGTTCGTTCAATGACTTCGAAATAGACTATAAATACCTAGAATTGATATATGTATGCTTAGTTGGTTCACGTTTGTTTAATAACTTTGAAGTAAACTTTAAATGCTTAGAATCGTTATATATATGTTTAGTTAAATCATGATCATTTAATAATTTTGATATGATAAACAAAAGTGTAGAATCGTATTATGCCTAAATGACCAAGTAAGCCTAAATAAATGAATTGTTTTGTGCTTAAATAGGGATTTGATTCGTGTTAAGCTTAAATGGTATAAATAAGCATGCTTAGCAAAACGCTTAAGTCATATTATGTCTAAATGACCATATTAGCCTAAATAGTGAATCGTTTCATGCTTAGTTGGTCTCATCTAACATATTAGACCCCCGTTTCAAGTTAAGTTCGTATGAATAATTATATGTATATATGTGTGTGTATGTGTGTGTGTGTGTGTGTGTGTGTGTGTGTGTGTGTGTGTCTGTGTTTGCATGGTTATAACCATTGGTTGCAACGCTCTGCTAATTGTTAGTTGTTTAATTGGTAAGTCCAGCATCGGTAAGTTGCGTATGTTATGTATATCTTTTCAGTAAATCATAATGATTAGGATGCTAGATTGTGAAATTGAAACCGAGATGGTAGTTGGATGGTTTGAGGAAGAACTATGAGTGCTATGAGGATCTTGTGGTACGGTGCTTGTGAGGAGGGAGTTCGGGTTGTGAATTGAAAGCAATCGTGTGGATTACGAGGCCATGTGTGGCTCATTGTGTTGAATTGATTGTGAAGTGCTTAAATGTGATACATGTGGACCCCCTTACCAATGTGATATATGTGATATATGTGCTTAAATGCTTAAATTGCATTATGTGCATAAGAGTGAGTTTTTCAAAGAAAGATTTCATGTTTTGAAATGATAGCAGCTATAACTACTAGTGCATGATGGCCTATTTTAATTAAATGAAAACAGTTTTGGAAGTGAACTCGCTTGAACGGGGGAATCCCTAAAGAGTTTTACAAAAGCGCGAGTTGCATGATAAATGATTTCGCTGTGAGAGGTAGCAAACTTGTTAGTCGTTAAGACTAGTTTAAATGGCTAAGATAAGTGCTTAGGGACAATAGATAGGGAGTGAACCTGCTTGAATGGGGGAATCTCTATAGCCTAGGGAGTAGTCCCTAGAGACCCTGATGAGGGTTAAGGTCCAAAAGTTAGCTCCCATCCCGGGAGTAAGAGCTTAGGGGATTGAGTGTAGATCTCTCCCAACCAGTACTTTATGATGATCTTATGCCCAGAAGTAGTTTCTTATGAAACAAGAAAAGCAGTCGGCGTTTCGCCTTTTTTAAGTATTTCAGAAAGAAAGTTTTTAAGGGTCATTATGAGACCAAGATGAAAGAGATTCTGTCAAAAGATATATGAGCCTCAAGAGGCTAAGAGAAGAGTTTTTATGAGCCTCAAGAGACTAAATGAAGTGTTTTCAAAGAAAAGAAAGAAAGTTTACTATACATGACTTGTGCGTATCATATGAATGAGATCTAAGTAAAGTACCAAAAGTGTTATGTGCATGTTCCAAGTATAACTTGTGAATGAGATGCTAAGTAAGATGCGTTTACGAAAAACAAAGTCTTATGAGCATATTTCATGCGTACTCTATGAATGAGATTTGATTGAGACTTGAAATGTCTATGTCTTATGCACCTCATATGAATGAAATGCCAAGAAAAGTATGATTATAAAAAGAGATAATCTTATGTGCACATCATGTGAATAGGGTTTCATGCATAGTTCGAATAGAACGCTAAGAAGTTATGTTTATGAGAAAGAAAGTTCTATGTTTAGCCTCGTCACTTGTTTAAGTGTTTGACTACCCGTTAGTAAAGAAGTTTGGTCATTTAGGGACCTAGAAAAATGTGTTTGAGTACATAAAGTCAAGTTTGTGATTAGTAATGTTTCTATAGGAATTTTATGAATGCCTAATATGATATTAAAGTATGAATATGTGATATGTGACTAGTAAAGATATTATTACCTGCAACGGTTTTGGTTTTAAGGGGGTTGGGGGACACTCACTGAGCGTGTGGTTGCTCATCCCACTACTCTTTGCCCTTTTTCCCAGGTTTTCTTTATAACAGGAAGATGTTGAGTCAGCTATGTCAAGATGGAACCTGTTCTTGCTTGCCAGGTGTCGTTTAGATCCATTTGAAGGGATCTTACGTGCTTAAAGAAGTCATGTCATGTGTTCTTAGTTTGAAATGATTGTAAAGAAGTATTCGAAGTTCATGTAATGCATATTGTTTCTGAGTCGCTCTATATGGCCATATGAGCCAACCATCCAGTTAGCTAGAGGTCTTTTGGTCAAAGTTAGTTATGTGTTCTGGGATGTAAACCCCATACTCCGGTTGTGTGAACCGTTGAGTTGTATCTTTTACTTTTTCTGTATTAATGAATTATTCTGTTTGGTGTGCTCCGAGCAGGTGGCTCATCGAGTTATGAACTCCGGCGTGTGGCCGTTAAGCTATGTTTTATATGTTTACGCTTCTGTTGATTTACATGGACTTATTATAAGGCGTTTAGCCTGGAAACGGTCAGTTTTCAGGGGAAACTCTATCCGTTTCGTCCCAGAATTTAAGTAAGAAGTTAGGAAATCGTAACATTTCTGTCCCTAGGTGCTGGGGGTGCTACGTTGATGGTATCAGAGCATGGTTCTGCGACCATAGGCCGCGACCTAAGTCTTGCATCTCACATCGGTGCCTAGGAACACTTTGTGGTTATGTGACATATACCTGCTTCGTGTGCAAGTGTGCTTTGTAGTATGACCATCTTTGACTTATGTGAGGCTCGAGTAGGTCGATTAAGTGAAAGTGGCAAGTTGTGCGTTAGTATAGGAATCAAATAGCTCTCCCCATACCTTCAGGTGACGTTGTGAGTACTTCATTGGTGCAATATGCTCCTAAGATGCCAATTGACTTCATTGATTGACCTTTAGGTGATCGAGATGAGCCAATCGGATGTATGTGATCCTAATCCATTCCCATGTTCTTGTGTGCGCTAAGTTATGTTTTGAATGGTAAATGTCTTTTTCGTGCACTTTAATAAGACAGTCGATAGTTTAAGCGTGTCGTTTTAAACTCGAACCATTGAAAAGTCTTTCTGTAAGCTCGTCTTTGCCCCTGAAGTACGATTTGCTCCTCGGGCCCCATAATGGAGTGAGCGGACGTACTCAAAGGATGGTAGAGAAGAAGTTCAAAACAGATAAGCTATTTTCACCTTTGAAATCCGAAGTTTCGAAATGCTAATATCTTTTTGTTGTTGTGTCAAGATTTACTTTACATTCTTTAGCTATGATGAACGAGCTCAGGTTTCCGAGTACATGCCATTGTACCATACGTGTCGAGATCGGTTGCTATAATCGGTAATCCTACTAAGTGATATTTTCCCCCTTTTCTTTTGAATGCCGAATTCCCTGAGTATATTAGAGGCTACTTTTGTATGCATGCTTGAAGACTATGTGCTAATGGTAGGACCCCGTGAACCATTGCATAGTGTACCTAATGTTCCCCTTTTTTGCCATTATTACCTAAGGCATGCATTACTTGTTCTTTTATTATATGGATTGTTATTCGTGAATGGGGCGACAATGTTTTGGCCTGAATGAACCCGAATACACCTAGAAAGCTCAAGGGAGAAAGAACCTAGCAGACTTTGGAATTGCACATAGTGACGACCTCGCGAGTCTGCATGTCTTAAGGGTTTATTATGACGCTAAATGATGTTGTGTGAAGTCTCTATTGCCTTGCTATGAAATGAAACCCCCTGGACCCCCTGGTTAAGTAACTCAGTTTTGAAATGCTTCGAGTTTCTATGCTAGTGACTTAGAGTCAGACTGCTATGTGACTTGATTGTTCCAATTATCTAAGTTTTGTGATGGATGACATGGCATGACCTTTGACTGTTGCTTGCATTCCGTGAGTTCTTGATTCCACGTGATAGCTGAATAACCGCCTACACACATATTGAAGCATGGTAAGGCGGCCCTAGAGACTTGAATTCACGTCTCCTTGCCCTTATATGTATGATCCGAATAGCGTAGGGGAAACATGTAGGCCTGTAAGGCACAGACCCAGGATTGCTCTAGGAGCATAACCATTCATTTGTATGAATCTATGACTTCAGAGACGATCAGCCGCAAGTAAGAACCCTAGGGAAAAACTCCCCACCATCGGAATCATCGACTTTCATTCCTGCCTCAGCATTTCCCTCTCCAAGTTATTCTTATCAACATGATTATGCTAGTTTGTGTTAGTCGTGATTCCGGATTTTCAGTGCTCTGTTGTAAACGCTGCGTGAAGTCAATGTGAATTTGATCTTTTATTGCAAATATGGTGCAATTAGTATCTCTGCTATCTTAGTGTAATGTGGTAACCTTCTAGTAAAAGATTTAACCTTAGATTGACCTAATGTCTTCATATTTTAGAACAAACCTGATTAATTTAATCGCTTCATACAACTTTAGCATGCCCTGTCTAAGGTGCCATGAATGAAATGTTTAAAGGTTATTCATGATTGATGTGAAAGCATAGAAATGGTGGTCAGATATGCTTTCGTTGATAAAATTGCCTGCTAAATGTATATTAGCCGGTTGCACTTTACTCCCAATTCCTAAACTTAAGAATGCTGAAATGTGGATGCTATGCGATACTGTTATGCTCGAGTTATGCGAGATGGTGCTATGTGACGTTCTTATTATTCTCAATGTGTTGTAGGAGTCTTCATGTTAACCATTGTGATCTTAAAGGTGATTTGAATTCATGTTTTAGAATGAGACTGCTAGTGTATGACCTTAAGATGTCATTGCCTCGATTGTCACGCCTTTAGATGCCCACTTATAGATGCATATGCATAGAATTAGTGCTTGTCGTGCGAACTGATTCTAGATTATCGAAAATTTTTGTTCATTTTTCAAAACAAACTCGAAATGGTTTTCCACGCCAACTCAATTGCCCCTCTTCGATGCGATTTGCCCTCGACGCCTAAATAGAGTGAGTAGACGCTTGAAGAGGATTGGAGAGGAGGAGACTGGAAACCATAAGCGATTTTCTTTCGATTTAAAAGTAGTGTTTCCAAAATGAAACATTTTGAAAACCTATCGCGTAGATCCTAGTTGTGTGCATCCATTCTAGGAAAGACCGAACTTAGATTTCGAATTTCGAGGACGAAATTCTTTTAAGGGGGAGAATGTAAGACCCACATTCTTTGTTTTCCGTTAAGCTAACTGTATTACCTTTTTACGTTATAAAATCATATTTTTAGTAGCTGTATGAGTTAAATTATTATTGATGTGCTTATGGGAGCTATAATTTTATAAAAAGGGATTATTATTGCTATTATTGATTTTAAATTTCATTCGTGCTATTTGTACCTTTAAATTATATGGATAGTTTAATTTAGTCGTTATTCGATTTATTTAGTCGTTTCCTGAAAACGATTAGGTTGTCAATTGTAGAAGTCGTTCGATGTTTAATAAATCGAACCTGTACGAATAGTTGATAGAAGGTCGTATTAACGATTGGATTAAAATAAGAGATCGAGTTTGGACTAGCGATTTTAGTTTTGATTGAGTTATTAAACCAAAAAAAAAGATCAAAAGGGGGGGCGAAACCACTTTCTTCTTCAGCAGCAATAACGCAAAGGGGAGGGGGTTTTCTGAAGCTCTTCATGGCACCACCACCATCTCCCTCATCTCCCCACCTCACACACGCCATACTCGCCAGTTTCAAGCCCCAATCCACCTCTCCTAGCTGCCGGTGACCAACTTGTGCCGAGGCTGAGCGAAAATCGACCATGGCTGGGCCGATTTTGGCGCAAAGATGGTCGGACACGCGGCCGAAATTATGCATGCGTGGTGAGCTTCGAACTCCTCTACCCCTATAAGATGAATCCCCACCTTGAATCCTCCTTAACCGTGCTTAAATTTGTCAAAAACCACAAGTTAGGGTTTTTGGGTTTGGGCTAGGTCGAGTCACGCGTGAAGAGTAGAGGAGTGTCTGACTGTTGATGTTCGATTTTTTGCCTCAATTCAAGCTAAATCGCGTGTCTCTAGCGTGGAATCGAGGTGGGTGTTCCTCGCCTCCTAAATTAGTATTAATTTCAAAATGTTTTAACCTAAACGATGATTTATGTCGGCTTAGGTTTAGTTAATTTCATGGATTATGTAATGACAAGCTATGCATGTTTAGAATCGATTCGCACATATTGAGTTTATTTATGCCTGAGTTGTTAATTCGAAGTGAACTATTTGTGTTTAGCATCGATTCAAGTTAATTAGTTGATGCAAGAAAAAGAATTAAAAACGAAGTTAGTTTAGCATGTTTAGCATCGATTCAAGTAAATGAGTTATTGCGTAAAAAAAGAGTTAAAATCGAAGTTATATTAACGTGCTTAGCTTCGATTCAAGTTAATTAGCTAATATATGAAAGAGAATTAAAATCGAAGTCCTTTTAACGAGTTTAGCTTCCATTCGAGTTAATTAACCAATGTATGCAAACAAACTAATTTTGAAGTTAATGAAATATGTTTAGCTTTCATTCGAACACTGTTTAGTACATTCATGCTTAGGAAATTTACTTCGAAATGCATCGTATATGTTTAGAATCGTTATCCGTTTGCTTAGCTAAATCATGTTCATTCAATGACTTCGAAATAGACTATAAATACCTAGAATTGATATATGTATGCTTAGTTGGTTCACGTTCGTTTAATAACTTTGAAGTAAACTTTAAATGCTTAGAATCGTTATATATATGTTTAGTTAAATCATGATCGTTTAATAATTTTGATATGATAAACGAAAGCGTAGAATTGTATTATGCCTAAATGACCAAGTAAGCCTAAATAAATGAATTGTTTTGTGCTTAAATAGAGATTTGATTCATGTTAAGCTTAAATGGTATAAATAGGCATGCTTAGCAAAACGCTTAAACCGTATTATGTCTAAATGACCATATTAGCCTAAATAGTGAATCGTTTCATGCTTAGTCTCATCTAACATATTAGATGCCCGTTTCAAGTTAAGTTCGTATGAATACTTATATGCATATATATATATATATATATATATATAT
>JACYFF010010365.1:32577484-32589887 GCA_017589665.1 Selenicereus undatus | reverse complement strand
GTGTGTGTGTGTGTGTGTGTGTGTGTGTGTGTGTGTGTGTGTGTGTGCGTACATGGTTATGACCATTGGTTGCAACGCTCTCCTAATTGTTAGTCGTTTAATTGGTAAGTCCAGCATCGGTAAGTTGCGTATGTTATGTATCGCTTTTCAGTATATAATAATGACTAGGATGCTAGATTGTGAAATTGAAACCGAGATGGTAGTTGGATGGTTTGAGGAAGAGCTATGAGTGGTTCGAGGATCTTGTGGTACGGTGCTTGTGAGGAGGGAGTTCGGGTTGTAAATTGACAGCAATCGTGTAGATTGCGAGGCCTTGTGTGGCTTATTGTGTTGAATTGATTGTGAAGTGCTTAAATGTGATACATGTGGACCCCCTTACCAATGTGATATATGTGATATATGTGCTTAAATGCTTAAATTGCATTATGTGCATAAGGGTGAGTTTTTCAAAGAAAGATTTCATGTTTTGAAATGATAGTAGCCATAACTACTAGTGCATGATGGCCTATTTTGATTAAATGAAAACAGTTTTGGGAGTGAACTCGCTTGAATAGGGGAATCCCTAAAGAGTTTTACAAAAGCGTGAGTTGTATGATAAAGGATTTCACTGTGAGAGGCGGCAAACTTATTAGTCGTTAAGACCAGTTTAAATGGTTAAGATAAGTGCTTAGGGACAATCGATAGGGAGTGAACCTGCTTGAATGGGGGGATCCCTATAGCCTAGGGAGAAGTCCCTAGAGTCCCTGATGAGGGTTAAGGTCCAAACGTTAGTTGTCATCCCGGAAGTAAGAGCTTAGGGGATTGAGTGTAGATCTCTCCCAACCAACACTTTATGATGATCTTATGCTCAGAAGTAGTTTCTTGTTAAACAAGAAAAGCAGTCGGCATTTCGCTTTTTTTAAGTATTTCAGAAAGAAAGTTTTTAGGGGTCATTATGAGACCAAGATGAAATAGATTCTTTCAAAAGATATATGAGCCTCAAGAGGCTAAGAGAAGAGTTTTTATGAGCCTCAAGAGGCTAAATGAAGTGTTTTCAAAGAAAAGAAATAAAGTTTACTATGCATGACTTCTGCATATCATACGAATGAGATCTAAGTAAAGTATCAAAAGTGTTATGTGCATGTTCCAAGTATAACTTGTGAATGAGATGCTGAGTAAGATGCGTTTACGAAAAAAAAAGTCTTATGAGCATATTTCATGCATACTCTATGAATGAGATTTGATTGAGACTTGAAATGTCTATGTCTTATGCACCTCATGTGAATGAAATTCCAAGAAAAGTACGATTATAAAAAGAGATAATCTTATGTGCACATCATGTGAATAGGGTTTCAAGCATAGTTCGAGTAGAACGCTAAGAAGTTATGTTTATGAGAAAGAAAGTTCTATGTTTAGCCTCGTCACTTGTTTAAGTGTTTGACTACCCGTTAGTAAAGAAGTTTGGTCATTTAAAGACCTAGAAATGTGTTTGAGTACTTAAAGTCAAGTTTATGATTAGTAATGTTTCCATAGGAATTTTATGAATGCCTAATATGATATTAAAGTATGAATACGTGACATGTGACTAGTAAAGATATTATTGCCTACAACGGTTTTGGTTTTAAGGGGGTTGGGGGACACTCACTGAGCGTGTGGTTGCTCATCCCAATACTCTTTCCCCTTTTCCCCAGGTTTTCTTTATAATAGGAAGATGTTGAGTCAGCTATGTCAAGATGGAAACTGTTCTTGCTTGCCAGGTGTCGTTTAGATCCATTTGAAGGGATCTTACGTGCTTAATGAAGTCATGTCATGCGTTCTTAGTTTGAAATGATTGTAAACAAGTATTCTAAGTTCATGTAATGCATATTGTTTATGAGTCGTTCTGTATGGCCATATGAGCCAACCATCTAGTTAGCTAGAGGTCTTTTGGTCAAAGTTAGTTATGTGTTTTGGGATGTAAACCCCATACTCCGGTTCTGTGAACCGTTGAGTTGTATCTTTTACTTTTTCTGTATTAATGAACTATGCTGTTTGGTGTGCTCCGAGCAGGTGGCCCGTCGAGTTATGAAATTCGGCATGTGGCCGTTGAGCTATGTGTTTTATATGTTTACGCTTCCGTTGATTTATAGGGACTTATTGTAAGGCGTTTAGCCTGGAAACGGTCAGTTTTCAGGGGAAACTTTGTCCGTTTCGTCCCAGAATTTAAGTAAGAAGTTAGGAAATCGTAACGTTTCAAGCCTTGGCGGCTGGGGGTGTTCCAATCACCCTATTCACCATCATCTAGATTTATTCAATAGCCCTTATGTTTTCAATAGGTATCAGAGCTAGACCCACTTCATTGTGGCTTTATCATCTAGTGGGCATTGATCATGGCCACCACCGGGGAAAGCTATTATGATCAAGGTTGCTCTACTACTAGACCTCCCTTGTTCGAGGGCACTAACTTTTCTTATTAGAAAATTTTGATGTAGATTTTTATCAGGATCGGAGATTATGAGTTGTAAAACATTGTAATGAAAGGTCTATACATTCCAATTACTACCATTGATGTAAAGCTTGTCAAGAAAATCAAAGATCAATACACTCAAAAAGATTTTGTAAAACTTTCAAAAATTATAAGGCTAAGCATATCCTATATTGTGGCTTAGATGCTAATGAATACAACTGTATCTGCGCATGTGAAACAACTAACCAGATATGGGACAAGCTAGTAGTAACATATGAGGGGACGAGTCAAGTAAGAGAAACAAAGTTCAATATGTTCGTCCATGAATATGAATTGTTCAAAATGCGACCTAATGAGACTACAAGGAGATGTCTACACGATTGATCGACCTATCCAACAACCTGAAATCACTTGGAAAGACCTATAACAATGAGGAAATGGTTCGAAAAATCCTTTGATGTCTTCCTAAAAACAAATGGGGTCCCAAGGTCACCGTAATTAAAGAATCTCAACACCTCAAGAAACCAATCTTGGATGATCTACTCGGGAAACTTCTGACACATGAAATTCATCTTAAAGAAGATGAAGAAGAAACTTAGACAAAGAGGAAGACAAAGAGGAGAGTATCTTTTAAAACTACTAATGAAGAACTCCACTCCTTAGAAGATGAATCAAGTAAAGGAGATGAAGACTCCATGGCGATGATCGCAAGAGGACTAAAGACGATTTTCAAGTCAAAGAGATTCCATCCCAAGATGTTCTGCAAAAAGGGATCTTCCTCAAAGAAAAACGAGAAATCTTCAAAAGAAAATAAACTCTTTAACAATAAAAGTGAATCTAATCTTGGTCCATGTTTAGATTATGGTTTGCCAGGGCATGTGGTGAAAGATTGCCTTGTTTTACAAAAGAAAGCTGAAAAATGAAAGAATTTAAGAAAGCAATGATAGTCGCATGGAGTGATAGTGACTCAAGTAATAGTGATAATGAAGAAGAATAAGCAACAAACCTTCGCTTTATGGTAAATGAAAGTCAAGTCCAAGAAGATGAAACTGAATATGAAAGCTTGGCTGAGGTCGATTGCTCTAACTTTCTTGAATATTCTAAAGACGAATTAGTCCAAGTCTTAAATGCATTTGATGTGAGCAAGAATATTTGTCCAAGATAAAGATTCTGAAGAAAACAATTCGTGATTTGCCCTTTTAAAAAAAAGTTTTACAAAAAATCAAATAATGAATTTCACCCAAGGATTGAAACTCTTGAAAAAGAAAAGAAATAGCTTCAATCCATATTTGAAGGCCTTAAAAAGTTGGTGTTGAAATTTTGTAAAGGATAAGATAACTTGGACAAATTATTAGGATGACAAAGGATGTCCTTCAACAAACAAGGTATAGGGTATAACTCTTTTAACAAAAAGAATACATACAAAAATTTCTTTGTTCAAGAGACATCCAGAAACAAAGCTTACACCATATGCAATTATTGTCTAAGGAAGGGTCATATCTCTTACTCATGTCCTCTTAGAAAGCCAAATACCAAAACTATCCAAGTTTGGATACCAAAAGGGAAAAGACCACAAAATATGGTCACAACGAATATTAGACCCAAACTCAATGCCAAGGCTAGAAAGGTTTGATCTATTGTTTGATCTTGATAGGGGATGCTCTAGGCACATGAATGGAAATGAATCTCTCTTTACCAAAATAAAGAAAAAAAAAATATGGAAGTGTTACCTTCAGTAATAATAGAGTTGGTAAGATCATAGGAATTGGTAAGATCAGTAAGGATCCCTCCAAATCCTTAGAAAATATATATCGTGTTAAAGGATTAAAATTTAATCTTTTAAGTATATCCAATCATTTTTTAACAAAAGTAATAATTTTATCTTCAATTCTTCTCATTGTATTGTACAAAATGTGCATGATGACAATACTATTCTATATGGTTTTAGAATAGATAATGTCTATGTCATTAACCTGAATAGCATCTCATCCAATAAACTATCATGCTTTAAAGACTCTGTTGATGATACTTGGTTATGGCATCGTAGACTAGGTCATGCTACCATGAATACCATAGAAAATTATCCGAGCTTGACTTAATATATGGCTTACCCTCATACAAGTTTGAGAAATATCATCTTTGTGATATATGTGTAAAAGAAAACAAAGTTCGTAGTTCCTTTAAGGCCAAAAAATGCATTAGTACATCTCGTCCATTAGAATTGCTTCACATGGATTTATGCGGTCGAATACCTGTTCGTAGCCTCACAAGTAGCTCATATATACTTGTTATTGTGGATGAATATTCATATTTTATTTGGGTTTCTTTTTTAAAAGAGAAAAATGAAGCATTTCATGAGTTCTCAAAGCTATGCAAAAATTACAAAGTTACAAAAATGTACCTATTGTTTCTATTAGAAGTGATCATGGTAGGGAGTTTGATTAAAACGAATTTATTAAATTTTGCAATGACTTTGGTGTTTCGCACAATTTTCCAGCACCTAGGACTCCTCAACAAAATGGTGTGGTTGAAGGGAAAAACCGTATCTTAGTGGATATAGCTGGGACTATACTTTATGAAAGTAGTTTTCCAATACCTTTTCAGGCAGAAGCAGTTAAGACAGCAAACTATGCCTTAAATCGTTGTTTAATTCACCCTATTTTAAAAAAGACCAGTTACGAAGTTTTCAGATGTCAGAAACCAAATATTTATCATTTTTGTACATTTGGTGGTAAATATTTCATTTGCAACAACAGAAAAGGGAGGTTATATAAGTTTGATGCTAGAACCGATGAAGGCATTGTTGTTGGTTATTCCATGCATAGTAAAGCTTATCATGTTTATAATAAGCATACTATAACAAAGCAAGATAGCATTCACATTGCTTTTTATGAGTCTAATGATAGTAGGGTAAGCTCCTCTTCATTTCAAGAGTTAAAGCTGAGCATATATGATGATGATGAGGAGGAAGAAGAAACAAGAGCCAAGACAAATATGGAGCATAAAGAGCCAGCTCAAGGTTCAAATCTTGAAAACAATATGCCTGCTACAAGTGAAAAGCCAAATGCCATGAATGAAGAAGAACCATCAACAAGTGCTCCAAATGAAGAAACCATGCATGAACCAAAACAAGGCTACGAATACAAGTCATATCATCCACCAAAAAACTTACTTACCGATATATCTACTAGTATAAGAACTAGATCCTCTCTTCGAAATTGTTATGCATTTTCGTCTTTTATGTCACTCATTGAACCTAAGAATCATTTATAGGCCTAGATGACCCTAATTAGGTTATTGCTATGCAAGAATAGCTTGGTCAATTTGTAAGAAATGAAGTATGGTCTATGACTCCCTGATCCAAGGACCACCCTATGATTGGGACAAAATGGGTGTTTCATAATAAGTTAGATGAAAGTGGGAATGTGGTAAGAAATAAGGCGAGACTAGTTATAAAAGGGTATAACCAAGAAGAGGACATAGACTTTGATGAGACCTTTGCCCCTATAGCTTGCTTAGATGCCATTCATATTCTCTTAGCATTTGAATCATACATGAGCATTAAACTTTTTCAAATGGATGTTAAATGTGCTTTCTTAAATGGTTTCTTGCAACAAGAGACTTACATTGAACAACCCCTCTGTTTCGAAAATCTCGATCTTCCTAATCATGTGTTCAAACTTCAAAAAGCCCTCTATGGTTTAGCAAATTCTTACTTGAAAATGGTTTTAGACATGGTCAAATGACAAAACACTTTTTATAAAAAACAAGGGTGAGGATTTCATTATCATACAAGTTTATGTTAATGATTTACTTGTTAGAGCTGCTAATGACTATCTATGAATGGAATTTTCTAATCTCATGAGTAGAGAATTCGAGATGAGCATGGTACGAGAACTTACGTTCTTCCTTGGTCTACAAATTAAACAACTCAAAGAAGATATTTTTGTGAATCAAGGCAAGTATGTAAGTGAGTTATTAAAGAAGTACAAAATGGACAATGCTAAACTTGCAAGCACTCCCATGGTGTCAAATGCAAAGTTTGATCCAGATCCTAATGGTAAACTGGTAAACCAATAAACATATCCAGGTATGATTGGTTCACTATTGTATTTAATTGCTAGTCACTCGAACATTATATTTCGTGTGTGCTTGTGTGCTGGCTCTCAATCTTCTCCCAAAGAATCCCATCTTACCGCCGTAAAACGTGTCTTTAGATACTTGGCGGGTACAAAAACATTTTGGACTTTCACATCCTAAAGGAGGCGATTTCTTTCTTATTAGATATTTTCATGTCGATTATGCATGTTATAAGGTAGACAGAAAGAGCACATCAGGCACTTGTCAATTCCTTAGTCAATCACTAGTTTTATGGCGTTCTAAGAAGCAAAATTTAGTGGCACTATCAATAGCTGTAGCTCACTACATTGCCGCAGGAGCATGTTGTGCACAACTCCTAAAGATTATGCAACAATTGCGTGACTTATGAATTAATCTCAAGAATGTTCATTTTTGTTATGACAACATGAGTGCCATTAATATCGTGAAAAATCCTGTCCAATACTCTCGAAAAAAGCTTATTGAGGTACATCATCACTTCACTTGAGATCACATTGATAAAGGCGATGTGTCCTTAGAATTTGTTCCGACAAAATCTTAACTTGCAGATACAACAACAACAACACCTCCCAGCGTGGGTCCCGCTTTCGTGAGGTATGGGGAAAATCTTAACTTGCAAATATTTTTACTAAACCCCTAACTGAGGAACAATTCAATTATATCTGTCAAGAACTTGGGATGATTAATATTGATGCATAAATTGAGGGGGAGCCATTGCTATGTACTAATTATGTTCGTGAGCTCTTGTAGGCTAAAACAATTAGCCATCAATGACTATTGAGAAATTCAAGGCCTTAATGCACAATTCAAGGCCTTGAATTGTAGGCAGAAACTGGAGATTTTTAATGTGACTAAATCAAGGGCTTGAACTTACAATTTGAAGGCCTTAACTATAAGGCACCTATAAAAATAAATAAAACGGTTCAACCCAAAGGAAAGCAATTCAAATATGATTTAATTCCATCCTCTTTGGGCATGTGGGATAATTTTTCAAAACACTTATATAATTTTATTTTAGGTTTTAAATTGTGATACCCCATTTTCCAAAATTTTGGGATCTTGTGAGATCGGAAAATATTTGACCTTCCTTTTCTTTTCAAAGTCAAACTCCTTCCAAAATTCTTCCCTCTTTCTCCTTCTTTATCCCAAGCCACCTTCTTCTGCAAGCTCGCTTTCTCCTCTTTCCTCATACGAAATCACTCCATGGTTGAGGAAGCTTCTCGTCTCTAAATTCCTACTATTCACTCTCTTCTCTCCCATTTCCCTTCCAAATTTCTCAAATCTCAACTCATTACTTCACCTTTGGCTCGGATTAGGGTTCTTGATACTACAAACCACAATCCACCTCTCTTGAACCGAATTTCCACTCCTTCTCCATCAAATTGACAACTATGGCCACTGCTAGAGGTGGGACAGCTTCAAAACTCTCCCATCGACCCTCAAAAGCTAAGAATCCAGCCGCCTTTGCTAAGCCCAAGTGCTGGTTAGACCATTTTGCCTCCAGTCCAGTTGCACACCTCGATTGAAGACGACAGTGAGCATCCACGACACCAACTACAACTCCGGCCGAAGCTCCAACTAGGCAATGTCCACCCAGCTGACCCCTGCCCCATCCCACCAGGAGTAAGGTCAGGCATCATCACCACGACCTCCTCTGATCCAAACTCGGCTCTTAACTCAATTCTAGGTGATTGGCTTCCCAATCTTGAAGTCAACAATGATTTCAAGCCTTTCGAAATAAATCCACGTCAGTCTGTGAAAAATTAGATGTTCCATTCTTCACTTCTCAGAAATTTTGGTTCTTTGAGAAATTGATTAAGGACAAATGTTTGGGATTGCTTAATCAGGTGATGTTGAGTACCCTCAACTTGTTACATTATTTTACACCAATGTGGAGATGAAATCTATTGTAAATGGCGTGTTCTTTATGAGTCTTGTGAAATCTATCAAAATTACCCTAAGCCGTTTTGTTCTTGAATAAATTTTTGTGCTTAAATTTATTGACACGACCCTTCTTAATCTGGCTAGCAAACAAGCAAAAGGCCTATACCTAGCTCAATTTGCTTCCCTCAAATGATTGTCGCCTACAAATGCCAACACAAGGCACTCCCATATCATGTTCTGCTCCCAGAACCTCGTTTGCTGCATTATGTGTTTGTTTGCATCTTTTATCCAAGAGACCACTCTAAAGAAGTTTACAAAGAACTTGCCCTTGAAGCTACAAACTGACTTATGAATGGTTATTCAATCGATCATGCCTCGACTATTCTCAATCACATGTATCGAGTGGCCAGTATGAGTCGTACCACATCTCTTCCATATGTCGACCTCCTCACTTATATCTTTAACTACTTTAAGGTGTCGTTAGATCTTGAGAATTGTATTATTCAACCCGTACCTATGATTTATGTTCACTTCCTTAAAACCCTTCGTTTATACAAAACTGAGTCAAGAGGGTGGTGGCATGTTATTGATCTAAACCTTGAAGAAGCCGCTCCTCTTATGGTTCCACTTCTTGATCATCCTTCTTCCCCTAATTGTGCTAAGGGTCTTGCTGGGTTGAAAGAGGACCATAGCTAAAGTCAGGGACCAGCTTGATCATATTTAGTTGGAAATGGCTTTGATGAATAGGAAAATTGATGCGTTGATTCAATTGACTAGCCTCATTCATCATGGTGTCAAGCTAATTGTCTAGTTTCATATCACAGACTTGGAGAAGGCCAATTGATCTACTGATCACCTGATTCACTCAACTCCTCTTTGCCACACCTTCGACAGTGTTGTGTTTTTCTTGCTTTTAGTTTTTTACTTTTTGTTTTTTTGCCACTTGAAAATCCCATGTTTGTACCCGACATTATGTCTTAGTCATCACCCTTATTTTTAACGAAAGTCAAAGGGGTAGAATAGTCTTAAGATTTTGGATGATGATGTAAATAGTGCAGTGATATGGTCACACTTCTGGACAGTGATGTGGTCACACTTTTGGCCAGTTGGTAAGTATCATGTATGTATTATTCATGTATGATTAACCAGGTTGATAAGGTCGGAAATAGTGCAAATTTGTATTCATGATCTATACTCAATTTATCTACACTCGATTATAGTATGTTATGGTTATGAACAATGATTATGGTAAGCTCATGATATGTTATAGGTATGAACAGTGAGTATAATGTATGGCAAGCTTATGACATATGGTAGCTTGTGACCAAGGTTGGCAGCACTACACTTGATTGTGGTAAGGTTGCAAATATTGCAAAATTAATTATGATGCATAACAAGCATCTAAAAATCAATTATTTTGGAGAACGATCTCATTCCTTTTGTTCTACTTACTCATGATTAATCAAAGTAAAATATTGTCTTTCATAAAAAAGGGGGAGATTGTTGACTCCATTCAAACCCTTGTGTGAATTTTGAATGAAAGACAAATTTTAATTTGATTAAATCATGTTAAAATTATAACTTGGTTACTCTTAAATCTTGCTTGATTACATGCATATTATGTTTATCTATTTAGAGTTGCTAATAAGATGATATTATGATTCTTTATATGCCAACACTTTTGAAAAGTCAAGATTTGCTTTAATTTATTAATACCTTTTGAGATCAAATGCGAACACTTAAGGGTTGTCTCCACAAGGACGATGGAAAAGATTAAGGTCATAAAAGAGTGGATTAACTAGTTAATCTAATGTTAACTACATTAAACCAAATTATATCATTCAAAGAGAATTAATATCCTCAAACTAAGAATCTATAGATTCATAACCATTCAACGAAGCATAAGATAAATTAAATGAACTTACTAAAACTAACCCTATTATGGAAACAACACCCAAAGTGAGAAAAATTAGCATTCTGCTCTTAAAACAACAAAAGAAATTAACTTCCAAGTTCTATTCTTATGTCCATGCCAACAACCTAAATCAAAGTTGCATGAAATAACCAAAATAGGGGAAGGGTAAACAAAGCTCAAGGGTTCCTTGCTGTAGAGCTCAACCCATATTCAATTAACCAATGCCACAACTCACACATTGCAAATGCCGAGCAATTGGAGAAGCAAGAGTTAGAACAACCCAGAAAATGAAGCGCAGTGGTATCCCTACTGTATCAAGAACTCTACCCAAGCTTTCAATTGCAGCAAGTTCATGTTCTGATCTCAGATAGCTTGAATAAAAAAACTAAGTAGATTCGACGAACACACAGCGGAACAAAGGTTCGAATATAGATGATAGCAAGCCAGATTCGGTTTTCATGTAAATCCTAGTGTATAATCATTGAAATGAAAGCCAGGCAAAGTGAATTAAGAACAGAGCTTAAGAAGAAAAGAAGGTGAAGCAATCGAACAAACTTGAAAAAGCATGGATACGAAATTAAAATAACCCGAAACCAAATGCCAAAATTAGTACTCTAGCATATTCAAAACCATGAATTTACAATCCAAACTGACGAAATCAAACATCAACTCCATGAAACTTGAAGAACTTATCTGAAAATCAAAAGGCAACGAAAGCTTAACCTTAAACCCCTAAAATCCACTGTAAACTTCAAACTTGAATTCAAAACCAACTAAAAACCCTAATTAAAACCTAGATTGATACCTAGCTGGTATCGCTGCATCCTTCTATTTATATGTCAACCCTTGTCGATCTTGACCATTCAATCAACAATATCGTAGATGGCGGGAGATGATGCAAGTTGGCTATTGGTGTGGCAGTGCCTGGGTCACTTGCGGATAAGGATAAAGATGGTGTGGTGTGGTGCTGGTGATTCAAAGAGGGAGAAAGGAGTTTGAGCGAGAGAGAGAGGTATGACGATGAAGACGAGACGAGACAAGGAGTATCGGGCTTATGTCTGGTGAGACCTAAGAGAGAGGAGAGAGAAAGGATTTGAGAAATAGGTGACAAGAGGCACGTGGTGCACGCGTGACCTTGGGGCTGAATAGAGTTAGGGTTATTTCATTTTATTTTTTTTGCCTTGCTTTTTATTCAATTTATTTAACACCTACAAAATCAAATAAAAATCTAAAAAGAACAATTATTACAAGCATAAATTAAGCATAGGCGTATTGTATAAATAGCATATTTTTGGCGTAAACAATATAACCATTGAGCAAACTGCAAGAATTTAAGGGTACGAAAGTTGCATCTCAAGCCCTAAAATGAGATTGAAGATCACCTTTCCCTTTTCAAACATAGTGGTCACTTTTCTTAATGACCTTCCGACCTCTCCAACCTCATTTCCTATAAATAGAGAGGCATTTGTAGCTGAAGATGATAAAAGAGAGAGAACAAGCAATAACCATACTCAACACTCACTTGCATACCTTCAGCTATAATTTTCTTTTCATTCATTTGAGTTGTATTGTTCAAAGTTGTAATTGGTGGGATCATAGAGCCGACACGTCAACTCTACCAAACCTAGTTGAGGGCATGAACTGTTGACTAGGAACTTAGAATAGGCGTACTCTAGAGTTGTAACTACCCCTCCCAATACAATTGGGTTAATCCTAAAGTTAGGGAACTCTACACAGCGATTAAGCCTTTTGGGGCCCAAACTCGTTAACAAATACTTGTGTTTTGTAAACTTTTATCTCTCCCCTTTTTTATTTCCAATAATTTATGCCGCTGATAATTAGCCTATTTTACACCTCCAAGGTGAATCAACGGCCTTTAACTATACCTCTGTGTGTGTGTGTGTGTGTGTCTGTGTGTGTGTGTGTGTGTCCATCTGTGTGTATTTACGTATATGTATATGTATATGTATATATAGACGTATGTGTATGTGTGTGTGTGTCCATACATACATACATACATGCATACATATATATATATATATATATATATATATATATAT
>JACYFF010010365.1:32495753-32506424 GCA_017589665.1 Selenicereus undatus | reverse complement strand
TATATATATATATATATATATATATATATATATATATATATATATATCTACACACACACACATAGATTTCCCATATGAAAATATAGCTGCAAGCATGCAGGTTATCATTGTGCTATTCACGGGAGATCTTCTCAGAAACGGGGATGAAATAAAGGTTGCAAAAGAGTAGATAAATTAATCAATCTAGTGTTAACTACATGAAATTAGATAAATTAAGTCAAAGACAATAAACTCAAACTAAGAATCTGATACTAGCATCATTATTCAAATGAGTATAAGATAAAATGAAAACATAAATAGAAGCTATGCTAACTTTATCAAGGAAACAACATCCAATTTTTTTTTTTAAAAAATAAATCAACGTCATCTTGTTATTCTCAAGGACAAGAAGACAAAATACCTTCCAAGCTTCATTTATGCGATATAATCATAGCAAAAACAGAAGTCAGAGATGCATATAAAAGGAAGGGAACAAAGATAATAGGGTCTTAGTTTAATGAAAGAAAATGAAGCAAAACATAACTAAGTGAGCAGGAAAATTCGATATTGCTAAACATTAGTATTGAAGAGAGCTGGAATGGGGGAACCATGGGTGTTGTTGCTTCTAGCTCCACCTAAACTCGAACTTTCCACAATCAACACAAGATTAAAGGACCCTGAATCACTGCAAGGCAGTCCAAAAATCAAGGGACACTAGCATCAAGAACTACAATAAAGAGAAGAAGAGGAAACCGGAATGCAGAAAAAGAGGGCGGCACAAATTTGAAAGTAGCCCTCAGATTGTAGCAAATTGCTTAGATTACTCAGCCTCGAGATTAAGATAGACCAAGTTTAGACAAACGGGAGGCTCGAGAATCATCTAGCAACGCCCAGATTCAACTCAACCTTAAGCATTCAATTTAAATCCAATAGAAAAAGTGTATAATCCAGTCACAAAACCTAAAAAATGAAGGTAATTTTGATCAAAAAATGAGAAAGGGTTTAGAATAGGTGAAGGGGAGAAGGGCATCAACATTAATCCCACAATTGAGCAATTGTAAAGCCACAAATCACAATTCAACTCAAAACTTCGAAATTCAAACCAAAAAATTGAAGGATTCATAATCAAACTACATGAAATCGCTAACCCAAAAATAGATCTGAAATTGAAATAAAACACTGGAAACTGAATCGAAAATCAAACCCTAAACTAAACCGTAAAATCTATCTAATAATACTTGAAAAACCCTAACTACCTTCAATTTGCTGCTGGCTCTTGCTTTTATAAGCCTCAAAGTGAGTTTTCCCTCTTTATTTGTTATGCTACAATTGCAAGGTATGAGACTTGAGTCCCACATCGACCATATGGGGGGTTGATGTACGGTTTAAGTAGGCTTTGCATTCTTCCAACCTTTAAAGTAGCTTTTGGGATGGGCTCTTCCAAAGTCCTGTACCAATTGGTATCAGAGCCAACCCCATGTCTCTATGTCCTCACACCTTGGGTAGTGACGCCAGTATTGCAATGTTTGCCTAGGGCTAGAAAGGTTCTAGCGAACAGCCAGCCCGCGGGTGCCTGGCTACGGAGCATGGTGGAATGTTATGGTCCAATTGCAAGGTATGGGACTTGTGTTCCATATCGACCATATGGGGGGTTGATGTGGGGTTCATGTAGGCTTCAGGTTCTCCCAACCCTTGAGCTAGCTTTTGGGATGAGGTCTTCCAAAGCCCTGTATCAATTATGTTATAGGGCATTTTATGTTACTGAAATAGTAATGAGTTAGTAGTATGAGTTTTCTCAGCTATTGAGTTGTTACAGAATTTGGTAGACATTGGATTGTATAAGTAGGAGAAAGATGCTCATTTTGAGGAGTTAATGAATGAAAATACCAATTTACTTTGTCTCTCTAAAACTCTTTCTTCTTCCCCATTTCTCTCTCTTTACCCCAAAATTCTCCGATTAATTTCCCGTGGAGAGCTTTCGAAGAGGCCTTTCTCCATTTCTCTGGCACTCTTGCTAAGTTCTGCATTAATGGTATTAGAGCACTTTTGATACAATTAAATTGCTCCAATCAAAACCTTTTCAAAAAAAAATGAAAAAGAAAAAAAAAGGGGTTACTAATGTCTCTGGGGACCATTGAACAACTGAAGAGTTTGCTTGAGCAATATCAATGCTCATTTCTTCAGCAGACAACAACGATGGAGCAGCAACGTGACAGTCAAAAGAGGAAAGAGAAGGGACCACATATTGAGGTTAAAAGCAAGATAGCTACCTAGTTAAAAGCTGTTGCAAAGAGCAGGAAAATTCACTCCTATGCTTCAATTTCTTCAGACGAAATCTTTGAAAAATGGGAAAAGGGTTTATGTAAATTGTGTGATGAAATATATCTCCCTAGGCATAAATGCAAGAAAATGGGCTCAAATTACTTGATTGTCTTGGTGGATGATGATAAGGACACCACAGACTACAATTTTTATTTAGAGAACCATCCATTAGTTGATGCCCTTGAAGTGTTCGATCAAAGTCTCAAG
This sequence comes from Selenicereus undatus, assembly GCA_017589665.1. Taxonomy (NCBI): domain Eukaryota; kingdom Viridiplantae; phylum Streptophyta; class Magnoliopsida; order Caryophyllales; family Cactaceae; genus Selenicereus; species Selenicereus undatus. Next base: position 32,503,916 of record JACYFF010010365.1, on the reverse strand, counting down.
AGAAATACATGTATCAAGTCAAATGAGTGGCTTGAGGAAGGTTAAGAGAATCTGCAAGAGGGTTCTGAAGTTGCATCTTGTGAGCAATTGGGTGGTTTAAATCCTCCAAATAGATTGCTTGAGAGATCTACTTCACATGCCCATGATAAATTAGCCTCAAATGCACAGCAAGAGCATTAAGGTAATGTCCAACAATTGTTTGATGAAATGCCTAGGAAGATTACAGTTTCAAACTTGGATGAACAATCTGAAAGTGGTGAAGTCTATTTCAAACTTGATCATATCAACATTTGTAAGCAGTTATAAATAAGTGCTTTATCTAGCAAGTTGTTGTCAGAAAGTTGAATGGAATTTAGTCATAACTTGTTTAAGGAAATGCACCAACAAGATAACAAGCATGTGCAATTATCTTTCATATTGGATTCGAAGTGGGTTGTAGGCCCGCAGTTAGAATTCATTGAAATTGGATGTTGTTTTCTGTTTGCGGGGAACCATAGATGGGAATGGACAAAATCCTTTTGCTTTATTGCCTATGATCCTGGTGGAACGTTGTCTCTTTCCAAATGCCTACCTACTGATTCTCATACCATATATAATCTGGAGGCTGTAAATGTTGTTTTTGATCCAGGAAAATTGGTGTCCTCACCATATGGGGGGTTATGCAATAATGGTTGGACAGAGTGTTCTTAAGGCAAAGTTATTGGTCCTCTTTTATGCTTGGCTTGTTGAAAATCTTGCTACTTGCAAACTAGAAGTTACACTGCTCGTTTTTGATCCAAGAGGAAAAATAGTCGCAACAAGTGAGTCTATGCATGCTACCAACTCTTGGAGATGCTCTCATGGTGTCTATGCTTGCATTTCATTATTAGGGATGTTGTTGGTTTCTATAGGTGACCTCAAGGTAAAGTGGTCACAAGAGTGAGCTTGCACCTGATGTTTGCATTCTAGCCTAGCCGACAGTCGTGTTTCTAACCTTTGGTCTTTTAGAGCACCTACAGTTTACAAGCTTCGACAGGATTGAATCCCTTGAAATTTTAAGAATAGGTGTTGCCAGTTGGAAGATAAGAAAATAACACATTGAAATTATTTAACTCTCAGCCTTAAGGACAAGGTTGCTTTGAGGAAGGGTGGTATGTTATAGGGCATTTTATGTAACTAAAATAGTAGTGAGTTAGTAATATGAGTTTTCTCAACTTTTGAGTTGTTACGGAGTTTGTTAGATATTAGACTATATAATTAGGAGAGAGATGCTCATTTTGAGGAGTTAATGAATGAAAATACCAATTTACTTTCTCTCTCTAAAACTCTTTCTTCTTCCGCAGTTCTCTCTCTCTCTACTCCCAAATTCTCTGATTAATTTCCTATGTAGAGCTTTAGAAGAGGCCTTTCTCCATTTCTCTAGCACTCTTCCTAAGTTCTTGATCATCATCTTGGCCGTTGGTTTTGCGCTTAGGTTGATGGTGCTGATTGGATGGGCTGGTGTTAAGGGAAAGAGATTTGGTGATGAGAGGCAGGTAGTTATTGATTGATGATGATGGTGAATGGTGCTACTGATTTCACGTGGTGTAGATGGAGTGGAGTCAAAGAAATAGACAAGAATTGGGGGACCTTCGAGCGTGTTAATGGATGAGAAGGATTAAGAAAGGAGAGGGGGAAGACTCACGTGAAGGAGGAGAGGGGGTGCTTGGGGTTTTATATATTTTTTCCTTTTTTTTCCCTTCTTTTTCCTCATTGGATCATCTTGCTCAATGGGCCAAGTGAGAAAGCGGGCTGAGGAAAGCACTTCATGGCTAATAAGTCTGATTTTCCATTTTCACCATTTTTTGTATATTTTTCTAATTTTTCACAAGACCCTCAAAATCCAATAAATTCAAATAAAAATGTTAATATAATAATTATTCAGAGCTAAATTATGTGTAAAAGTATCCCAAAAATACCATAATTTCATTATAAACAAATACCCTCATAACTAGATTTTGCTTATGGTTGAGTAAAACAAATTAAACTACCTAAAAAGTAATGGAAAATTAGAAAAATAAAAATCTTAACTCACTTTTGTATGAATCACAGTTGCATATAGCATATGCAAGAAGTTCTTTAAACCCTTCAGTTCCCCAAGTGAACAAGCGATGTCTTGTAAGGGTTTTCAAGTGAATGCTCGCAAAATCTTTTCAAAAACAAAGGAAAGTCTTTTTGATTTTTTCAAAACATGATCATATATAAATAATGAGGAAATTATGTACAAAATTTGGACAATTGCATCACCGCATCAACCAAGTCACCAAATTATACACAGCTACAATGTACAATAAAAAAACAATCTATGTCATAAGATGCATCCTGACTTTCATTTCACCACACAAATAATATGCAATGATATGTACACCTTAGTACATGTGCAAATGTGAATCAATCCTTATGAATCAAGTTGCTAATATTAACATGATCCCTATTTCCTTGCCTGATTAACTTGTTTCCATGCTTGATTAACTTCTTTGCTCCCTTCCCCCGCCCCCCTTTTTCTTGTTCATAAATAAGGATGCACACACCCTAAAACCCACTTGACTAACAAATATTTGGGTTTTCCCTAAAAAGAGGTGTTATGAGATTGTGCAAAGCACCAATTCTGTTACCCAAATCGATGTTTAATCAAGTAAGATATATAACACATATTCAAGTCAATAAAGATATGAAATAAAGATAGTGGTTTTCAACATCGGTGCCTGGATTTTTACAAGTGCTTAGAAGGTAACTTCGAGAAACAAAAAGTGCACATGCCAACTTAACAACAAAACTCGAAGAATTGATAGTAAAGTGGGCAAGGTAGATACAAAATCACACATATGAGATGGATTTATTATAAAAAACTGAATCTACATCCTCAACTGGTCATCTTATTATGCAAACTCCATTTACATATAACTCAATAACCAAGCAAAATGATATGATGATCACCTAAGAAAGAACGAAAAATCATTTTGAATTTTTCAAAACTTTTAAAAAATATATACAAATGGGAACCTCACCCTCCCCCTCAACATTAAACTCCACAATGTGCTCATTGTGGGAAGTAAGGCACCAAAAAGTAATCGCATATGCAACACAACTACAAACCCAACACAAATTCGTGAGTATATACAAACCGATGACATCACCAAACAAAACACAATTCAAAACAAAAAAGAAATAACCAAAACCAAACAAAATCCAAAGAAAACACTAACTTATATTTACAAAGCGAACACATACCATTAATAAACAAAAACACACAAAACAAATAGGGTGGTCATAGCCAACTTGGCTCAACAAATTCCAAATATCAGCTCAAAATCGATTACCCATACAATCACAATCCTAAATATCCACAACTATGTACGAAAAGAAAGAAAGGAAATGTAAGAAAAGGAGAGTATGGAAGGGATGAATGATCATACTAGATTGGGTGCTGAATGTACCCAAACAAGCGCCACACTTAGATGGTGTTGAGAAGGTCCATGGAGTATCATCCATTCCATCTCAGCTCACAAGCTACTACTCATATCAAAACCCACCAAAGCTTGTAAAAACTTGTAAAAAAGTCAGCAACAATCCTCACAAAAATGGAAGTAGCAAGAATTAGGAGGTGTGCACCAAATATAGTGCATAAATGGAATGCAGGTCAGGGATCTCTTGAGCTTATCAAAGCTCTCGGCCCAATCAAAAGAGAGATGTGAATATGAAAAATAAGGCACATAAGTCAAAGGTCTAGCAATGTTGTGACTATATGAATGCATAGACTATCTAATGTAGTTTGAATGCCTAAATGAAATCCAACATCTCTAAGAGGGGAGGGGAAAGGATCTTGACAAAGCCAATCAAATGAAATATGAAAGTTAATGCCCATAAGATGGCCTGATGTCAAGTCCTTCACCTCAATGTTATCCTCAAGTCTTTCTATATCAATATCGTTAGGAGTCTGATCTAAATAGTGACAAACGAGGCACATAAGTCTCAGAATCTACAAAAATAGACTCAGGAGGGTCTAAAGAAGGGTGAAACCTGAGAGGGAAGAAAATGATGACAAGGGAGGAATGGGAATTAAGCCAAGGGAAGACTTACATGAATGGGATCAACAAGCTTCAAAGGAGGTGTAAACTTACTCAACTCCAAAGTGTAAGGCTCCTCAAGGGAATGCTTCTCATAAAAGATATCCTCTGACTCAACAAATATGCCATACTGATCATTAGAGTTTACATCAATCTGAAGTCTATCTTCCTCCTTTAGCTCACCTAAGATAGCCAAATCATGAATGATCATACTACCTTTAAGGGTGTCACTAACTGTGCTAAACTCTAGAAAGGGAGCAACTACTAAAGGAAATGAGGAATCACTCACTTCATCAAAGTCATCCAAATGTGAATCAATGTAAAAATCATGCCCCAATGGAATCGCTGCATCACTCCTAACATCAAGATGTCTCATAAGACTTGATTTTAGGTGTACTATAGCCCAAACTAGGGTCAGTCTTGCGTAAATTAGGCAAGTAAAGCCCTCTATTCAAAACAACCAATGCTTCTAACCTATGTGGTCTACCAAGTAGTAGATAGGAATTAACATCATGAACAAACAAATACTAATAATAATCACACGAAACAGGAGCACATGGAGTATGAGGATGCTCATAAGACATACCCCCAAGCTGACTCTCATCCAAAGGAATACCATGCATCACATAAAGGTCGGGAATGGGGTAACTAAAAATTCCTCTGGTATTGTCATAATCCCAAGTACTATGAGCCAAATAGTCAATTAAATCCCCAAATTTTTTCTGAAGTCATGGCAAACAAATTTCCCAGTACCCCAAGGTACATAGCCTCAACATGACCTTGATATTCATCCTTAAGGCCCTTAAAAATCACTTACAAATTTCTCATCTCTCGAAATATCGATCACCACATTGAGCGCAAAAGTCATTCAACCTACTCAAATGTCACCAAAATACTTCATGCTCATATTGAAGGAAACATAAAGTTGCTATATTTTTTAAAATTTTCATAATTTTTAGTTTCTTTATTTTTAGTTTTTCTACTTTTTTTAATGAAAGTTTTTTAGGGAAAGTAAAACAAGCTAAGTCACTTCTAATAAAGAATTAAAGAAAGCAAAATTACACTATATAAACTAATACAAAAGTATCAAATAAATGGAAAATGTGACCTAGTCTCATGCCGCCGTTCCTAGCAACGATACTAAAATCTTATTGGTGATTTTTAATGTAACAATATAGTCACAAGCATACAACTTATCATTGTAAAACTTGCGGGTCGTCCCCCTAGGGATGGAGATGAAATTAAGGTCACAAAAGAGTATATTGAACTAATAAATCTAATATTAACTACATGAGACCAAATAAAGTAATTCAAAGAGAACCAATAAACTCAAACTAAGAATCTAATACTGGCATCATCATTCAAATGAGTGTAAGATAAAATTAAAAAAAATAAATAGAAACTAAACTAACTTTATCAAGGAAACAACATCCAAAATAAGAAAAAATCAACATCATCTTCCTATTCTTCAAGACAAGGCAAAATATATTTCAAGTTTCATTTATGTGATATGTTAATACCAAAAAACAGAAATCAAAGTTGAATATAAAAGGAAAGAAACAAAGATAAAATGGACTTAAATTAATGAAATAAAATAGAATAGAGGAGGCCGAAAATTCAAAATTTGTAAGTATTAATAATGAAGACGGCCAGAACGAGGGAACCATGGGTGTTGTTGCTACCAGCTCCACCCAGAATCAAACTTTTCACCATCAACGCAGGAGTGAATGACCTCAAATCACCGCAAGGCATATCGAAAATCATGCAACAATAGAAACAAGAACGACAATAAGAAGAAGAGGAAAATGGAAAGTTGAGAAAGAGGGAGCGAGAAATTTGAAAATAGCCCCGAGACTACAACAAATTGCTCATCCCCAAGATTAAAATAGAGCAAGTACAAAGTTGGAGCCCCCAAACGGATCCAAGTAGGGGACTCGAGAATCACCTAGCAATGCCCACATTAAAATCAAGCTCAACCGTTCAATTTAAGTCCCACAAAGACAAAGTACAATCCAATCACAAAATGCAAAAAATGAAGGTAATTTTAATTCAAAAATTGAGCAAGGATTCAGAACATGTGGAGGGGAGAAGGGCATCAACATTAATCCCATAATCAAGTAATTGCTTTGCAACAAATCACAAATTCAACTCAAAAAATTCAAATTCAAATTAAAAATATGCAGGATTGATAATCAAATTACATGAAATCGCCAACCCAAAAATAGATCTGAAATCGAACTAAAACACCCGAAAATGAATTGAAAATTAAGCCCTAAACTAAACCTTAAAATCTATCTAATACTACCTAAAAACCCTAGCCACCTTCAATTCACTACTTGTTCTTGCTTTTATAAGCCTCAAAGTTAATTTCCTCTCTTCATCCTGACTGTTAATTTTGCACTGAGTTAGATGGGCAGGTGTTGAGGGGAAGAAATATGGTGAAGGAAGGTGTACAATTGTTAGCTGATGGTGATGGTGGATGTTGATGATGATGTTGGATGGTGCTATTGATTTCCCGCGGTGTAGATAAAAGAGCGGGAGTCAAAGAAACAGAGAAGAATAATGGGTGCTTTTGAACGTGTCAAGGGATGAGAGAGATTAAGGAAGGATTGTAGGGATGGGAGTGGGGTGGGTACGGGGCGGGTGGAGTTATACCCACACTCATATCCATTATTAAAAGTCATCATTATACCCACACTCATATCCATCAGTTTTCCAAAATCTATCCCCATGCCCATTCTCATCGGGTTTTTCGGACTTTATTCGGGTATGTACAAATGTTAAAACCTAATACGCACAAGGTACGATGATTTATTTTATTTAAAGAAATTCATAAAACTAAATTCAACTAGGCAAAATGTGCTGAAGAAATTCAATACCCATTGGATTAAGTGCATGAGTTCATACTTAGCTCATGAACAAAAATTGCATTCTTGAAATGACTGGAATGAGTGAGGGACACAACAAATGAGGGAGTAAGTGACATAGCAAAGGAGTTATGATTTTATGTTTCTGAGTCACGATTCACATGACTTCATGTATTGGCATAATAAATAAGCGCACAAATAGATGCATTGCATAGTTGGGGATGGGTTGGGGTATGAAGCCTTCTTTTTTCTTTTTTCTTTTTAATGAAGGAATCACCAACGTTCAAAGCTTAAAACTCTATTCAACAATTTATTTTACACCTGAAAACAATTTGGGTATGAGGCAGGTATAGATATGGGGTGGGTGATGCCTATACCCGAGCCCATACCCATACAACCCATACCCATTTTCAGTATACCCGAGCCCATACCCATACCGCTATAAATGGGGCAGGTTTTTTAGATTCGGGTACAACTCCCACCCCTAAAAATGTTGGGGAAAACTCATGTGAAGGAAAAAAGGGGATTACGTGTTCCGCTATTTAATTATTTTTTTCCTTTTTTCATTTCTTTTTCTTTATTTGAACTTGGTGCTGAATGGCCAAGCTAGAAACTGGGCTGACGCAAGCACTTGATGGTAAATAAGTCTAATTTTCTTTTTCCATAATTTTTCTACACAATTTTACGATTTTTGTGAAGACCTACAAAATAACAACAACAACAACAAACAACAAACTCCCAAAGTGGGTTCCGCTTTCGCGGGGTCTGGGGAGATCCAGTTGTAGGCAACCTTACCTCTACCGGTATTCCTACCCATAGAGAGGTTGATTCCATAAGACCCACAAAACAGTTTTGAGAAAAAGGTTTGGAGAGAAAACAATTGCAAAACCATTTACCGAAGTAAAAGAAAGGGGAGGAGAAAAGGTTCCGGATAAGCGAATAGAAAGGGGGTGGAGACATACCTCAACAAATCGTGGGCGCTTGGTGTCGTGACAATCCGGAAAAGCATGACCTGCAAACAAGCAAACCAAAACCCACCCTACCCCACCCCACCCCACCCCACACCGCCTATGCTACTGCCTCCTACGAAACTTAAATAAAAATCTAAACATAATAATCATTAGCAGTTAAATTAGGAGTAACAGTTTTATAAAAAGATCATATTTTGATGTGTGTGTGTCCGTGTCTACATATATATATATACCTATATA
>JACYFF010010365.1:32461361-32475753 GCA_017589665.1 Selenicereus undatus | reverse complement strand
ATATATATATATATATATATATATATATATATATATATATATATGTATGTATATGTATCTTTTAGGAATTTATGGGGTTGCTGAAGATGACATGGGATGAGGGTGAGCTTACGTGATGGCACGTACAAAGCAGTCGCTAGTCTTCTCCTCGGATACTAGGCACACAAAAGGAGCGCCCCGGGTTGCAGCATTGGGAACGCCTCTCCGACGGTTAAGTTAATGAGGGGTCTCAATGAAAGACAAAGCAGCAAAGAGAGAATATGTGAAAAGTCAGAAAATGTACCAAAGAGCGAATCGCTTTTTCGAGGTGGGTAGGTGGGAATTTGTAGGGGCTGTCACGAATGGTAAAACAATGATTTCCGGGTGGAGGTTTCCCCAACGGGTTTACTCAGCAAGTTGCTCCATGGAGCTGTCAGTTAGGGCCCCATTGGTTCTGTCAAGGCTTGGTTGTGTCTACCTGGGCCTGGTGCATAATCAAGTATGTGAGGGCCTACCCGAGAAGTTATATTTTTCGGATCATTTAGCCCCTGACATTTTGCCTACACATATCGCCAGACTGATAGTCAGGTGAAATATGGAGTGCATCTGTAGACCGATGGTCGGCGGGGCTTCGGGAACTGGCTGATTGTTGGTCGACGTTTTATCTCGGACTAACACTTTGCTGTCATCCTCCAGCCTGTTGGACTTTTTGAAACTACTAGGTTCCCGAGGCTGGACGGTGACCTGGGAAACCATCTGCTCTGGCGGTTTGAAATGAGCCTGTCAATGACTGCATTTAACTCCTCGCGTACAAATTTCTTTTTGACACAAGGTTTTCTGAGTTGGGGTTCCCTCGCTCGCTGAAGACGGATGAGATGGCTCTCTGTGTTCTAGAGAACTTCGATTGGTATCGCATGGAGGTTGCCTTTCCCCCTCTACCTCTCTCGTCTGATTATGAGTACTTGTGCCCAGATTTCGACCTTGTCGTGGCTGAGGAGGTCACCCGAGACTTCAGTCTTCCCGAGATACCCCAGGTAGTGTTCCTTGTGATGCTCCTTAGTGATGCCGTGAAGTTAGGCATTATTGGCATAATTGAGTCAGCCCTCAAGGAGTTACGGTGGAGTACATTCCAGGCCTGGGTAGGGTGCAGCAGGTGCAACACCTTATGGGCTTACCATCCAAAAAGAGGCAGCGACCAGGAGAAGGATGAGGACTCGAAAAATGGCAACGCATCCCCCTTTTCTAGTGATGACGGTGATTAGTAGGGTTAGGCCTACTACAGCCTTTGTTATGCTTGTTCCCTTCATTTCATCTTATCCTTTCTCTCTTTCGTTTCTTCTTTTTTTTTTAACTCCATGTACTCTTCGAACTTCAATAATAAGATATCGATTTTTCCTTATCGCTTCGCCTGTGAGCATGGACTTTTGCTCATTTAACTTGACCTGCGGGCCACATCATAAGGGGCTGATCCTTTGGCGTCACATAGCCGAGGAACTATCGCCTATGAGGCTCGGTTTCGAGGTCAATGATTGGAGCGATTGGCCCCAGGGCCTTGTGGCAGAACCCTCGACTAGGCAGGGGTCCATAATCTTCGCGGCCAGCATGTGGGCTGTGTCGCTAAGCCGGGAGCCCCTCTGGGGGGTTTAGCGATGATTGAAGTAGCTCTTGAGTACTTAGGTGACACGTGGCTCAGGCGGAGTGGTACCTTTACTCTCCCTGCTGAACTTTATAAATATGGGGTTGGACTTTTCGTGGGGGATCACTTGATCACGCTTCAAAATCCTTTCATAGAGAGAGAAACAACATTATTATAGAGAGAACATATGCTACTTTCTACATCATCCTTTTTCCCTCTTTTCATGGTGCTGAGGAGATCACTGATTATGTTAGGAAAACTTTTAAGTGGCACCTGAGGGGGGGTCGTGCCCTTCCCGGCTGCTTCCAGAAAATCACAAGGATCTCCGCCCTAGCTTCGTTCTTTTTTATGCAGAGGAGCCTACACGAGATTTTGATATCCCCAAAACGACCCAATCCACCTTCTACGCTATGCTGGTCAATGATGCTGTAGAGCTGGGCGTCATGAGCAGGGATATGGCCAGTGCCTTGAAATCGGACCTTGAAGGTCTTCGATGGATCATTTTTGAATCTTGGCTGATGATTAATAAGCATGCCCTACTTGGGGCGCAACTCCGAAGACATGCCAATCTGGGAGTGGGACTTGAACTGGCTGGCGGTCAGGAAGAGGACTCGGAGTCAAGTGACGCCCCACCCCTTTCTAGCAACGATGAGTAGCCTTAGGTTCCTTTTGTAGTTAACCTTCTTCGTTTTTTTTTTCATAGTTGTAAGGTCGTCTTGTAACCTACAACATTAATAAAAGGTCGTTCCTTTACATAAGGGCTTGGCTTCCTCATCAATGTTTTTCATTCTCCTTTTCGTAATGCTTTTATAAAGGCGCAATAGCTGGCCTGTCGACCACTGCTAGAAACATGGTGACTAGCCCCTTGGGCGTGCTTAGGAGCCCTTGGAGTCTTAGCCCCTTTTGGAGGATAGAAGGCATAGCGACCGGCCCTAAAGCCGTACTTAGGAGACCTTAGACCCTTGCGGCGGCTAAAGGTGAAGCGCCTGGCCTTTCGGTCGTGCTATTGGACCCTTATGCCCTTGTGGGTGCTAAAGGCGAAGCGGCTGACTCTTACGCTGTGTTATTGGACCCTTAGCCCTTTTTGGGGTTAAAGGTGTGACGACTGGCCCCTCGGCCTCGCTACTGGACCCTTAACCCCTTGTGGGGACAAAAGGTGGGGTGGCCGGCCCTTAGGCCATGCTATCAGACCCTTAGCCCCTTTTGGGGGCTAAAGGTGTAGCGGCTGACCCCTGGGTCGTGCTACCGGACCCTTAGCCCCTTGTGGGGGAAAAGATGGAGCAACTGACCCTTAGGCCAACCATTGGACTCTTAGCCCCTTTTAGGGGCTAAAAGTGTAGCGGTCGGCCCCTAGGCCTTGTTACTGGACCCTTAGCCCCTCTCAGGGGCAAACAGGTGAAACGACTGACCCTTAAGCCGTGCTTGAGAACCCCTATGTTCTAGGTGATTACGTGTGCTTGGACGCCACGTGTTTGGGGCTGAGTGGTGCTCATGCCCTTCAGGCTTCTTCGGAGAAGCGCATTATGCCTTCCTTTTCCTCTTATATAAACGTAGTTGGGTTCCTCAGGAAGTTCATTTCAGCTTGCTTTCAAGCTCTTTTGGAGAGAAGAATAGGTTTTCTAGAGAGAGAGACTCTGTTGCCCCTTCATCCTCCTTCAAACTCACTGTTGCACCTTCAACTTCTCCCTTCAATCTTCAAAGGGGTTGTGTGTATGTTCAACCTTGCCCTCAACTCCATCTTCAACCTCTTCAACTTCTCGTAGGTACACGCTTCTATGCCTTCTTTGAGGGTTGCATCTTATATTATATTGTGTGAATATGTCTTCATCCTATGCATTGAGTGGGAATGTTCCTGAGAGAGCGGCTAACCCCCAGATGGAGGGCCACCACCCTTAGTTTCCAAGCCTCCAAGCCCTAATTGATGGTCGAGTGGTTGTGCACGTTCCCCCAAAGAATCAGTTTAGGCAGCCTAAGAAAATCCCTTATGCTGTGCCGATATGTGAGCATGACACCTCTTCATGGTGCAATTGTGAATATTCTTCCACCCCCAGTATCCTTGGCATTAAAGAGAAGTTGTGTATCCTTGGGAGATTGATGTAGTTGTTTCCCTTATGATAGACGTTCAGGAACGAAGACTAGCAATGTTACAGGCTTCACAACGATTGAAGACTCCCCGACCAACTCATGGCCGAAGGGTCTTCCGAAGGTAACTACTCTTTTGCCCCCCGCTCTCATAGAATGAGTAACGAGGCTGGGTTGGCCAACACTAGTTCCTCTATTAGGAGGGAGGACAGTAGGTTGGTCCAACTCCAACTCATCAGCTTCCCGTTCTAGGCGAGGTCATGCTCAAAAGAGGTTGGTACCCGAAGTGGTGGCTGAAGGGACATCCTTCCCAGGGGCTCCCAAATGGTCGGATCCTTAAGATGGGTTAAGCACTCATTTCCCTAACCCAAGGTTGTCATCTCCCTGAAGAGGCCGGCGCTGGAAGAGAAGTACCTCTTGCCCGCCGGGTACAAATTTGTCATCCCTGATGCTGACACTATCGTGAATAAGCCTTCCTCGAAGTGTATAGCAGTCTATCGGGCGACCTTCTCGTACGGCGTAAGGTTCCCACTCTACTCGGTCATTGTGGAGAACCTGAATAAATATGAGTTAGCGCTTGCGGAAATTGTTCCCACGTCCTAGCACAACATTTGTTCTTTCATTGCAACATGCGAGTTGCGTGGGTTAACTTGTACAGGTAGTGCTTTTGTACTGCTCCATACGGTCCTAAGGGCTCCCAGCGAGAACAGGGACCTTGGGTGGTATTACTTCAATAATAAAAAGGGCTATATGACAGCCATTGAGAAGAAATGTAAAGTAAAGAATTGGAAGTATGACTTCCTTTTTGTGCGCCGCAACGCATGTTAGGGGACCTTTCGGACTGGAATGATGGGAAGATGGTCCACAACCCATTTGGGGAGCCAATCGCCGAGGAGACCAAAACTGCCCACTACTTTTAGTATTACCTACGGGAAGATGATCGTCCAAAGGCGATCCCATCCGTTATGTCCCAGATATTGGATGAGGGCAACGAGCCCGAGCTTAAGCGGATCAAGTCGAGCAATAGGCAGCCCTTCAATTGCCTCACTAAGCTGCTATATTTCAACGACGACTTTTTCCTTGCTACTACGGGCCTCCTTATCGTTAAGAATTATTCTAAGGGTACTTAACGTCCCTCAATTATTCGGTTTTTTCTTTGGTTCTAACCTAACTTTCTTTAGTTTTGTGCAGAGTAAGCAAGGGAGATGCTTTCTCCTTTCGAGAGCAGACAGGCCACCGAGCAGGAGATTGCGGCCGAGACCGAGAGGCGCTGTGAAGAGGAGAGGCACCATCGTGTCGAGACTTAGGCACAAAAGATCCATCTGTTGGCTGCATGGTGATTTCTTGTTGAACAAAAAGTGTTAACTCCATGTCAAATTACCTCCTTACTCCTATTTTACAGGTGCCAAGTTTGGTATCGCACGGTCATAAACCTCCCGCGGTATAGGTGAACCTCACTTGTGGGATTCATGCATGTTCCCGAGTGTAGATGAGGGCCAAGACATGGCTGTGACCTTTGCCCCTACCCCCCTAAGGATTGAGCCTCCTCCCTCCACAGGCAAGGGGATTGAGGAGCCATCCTAGCAGCAACGGTTTGGCGAGCGCTCAGCCTTCAACGAGGCACCGGGATCCCCTGCTGTGGGCGGTTCCCGAGAAAGCCAGCAGGTGGCTCCGCGGGCTATCGAAGAGCCCTCGATAAACACTTAGGCGTTTGCTTCTCTCTTTCGCTGACCCTATAGAATGTTTCACTAGGCGTTTGCTTAGGCACTAAAAGTCGTAGGATCAACCTCGTCCGTTACGGTCCTGAAGGGGCGAATCCTCGATCTCCAGGCAGAGCGCCAAAAGTTGGAAGACTCCATGGCCAAGTACAAACACCGTTGGGAGAAGGCGAGGAAAGAGAAAGAGGCCTTGGAGGCCGAGAAGGGAGACCTACAACGCCAACTAGAGGAGGTCCGTTGTAAGGCAGAGGCCGAGGCCACAGTAGGGGATGAAAAAGCGGCTAAGGCCGAGCATCAAGGCTACTGGCGGGGAGACGAAGACCGCACAAAGTTCTTTCGTGAACTCTTGGTGACCCTGGCCCTGAAGCTTTTAGCCAAGAGGGCTATTTTGAGGAGTACGTCAAGTACGTAGAGGATCGTCGTCAAGCCCGGGTTGAGGGTCGGGATCCTAAGCTAGTGGATTTCAACCCACCTTTAGCTGATGAAGACAGTCTGGGTGACGAGGAGACCACGCCTCTAAACGGTGAGGCCGCAATCGCTGATGACGAAGGCTACGAGGCTGCCACACGCGAAGATAGTGATGATGATGAGGATCCAACATTTGATGTATAAGGGTCCTTGTTCACTTTTTGCTCTTTTAGTGTTCGGCCTAGTGGCCCCTCATTCGTGTTTGCACTTCCGCCTTTTATTTAATGAAATCTTTGAATTTTTTGCAATGAAATTCTAGACCTTGTGATTTACTTCTTCACTTGTTACTTAGCTTGTCTTTATACACTCTCGATTGCCGGTGCTTCGTAGGACCGTGACCCCTAAGGGAAACGGCAAGCGAAGACTAACGCTCTTTGTACAGGGATTCGGTAAAGTGTAATGGTCCTTAGCCCCTATCAGGGGCTAAAGGATATAGCGACTGGCCCCTAGGTCGTGTTCTAGAACCCTTAGCCCCTTTTAGAGGCTAAAAGACATAACGACCGGACCCTGGGCAGTGGTTGAGGACCCTTGGCCCCCTTTGGGGATGAAAAGGTATAGTGACCGACGTCTAGGCCGTGCTCGAGGACCCTTAAAAGTATAGTGACCAGTCCTTAGGTCGTGCTTAGGAACCCTTAGCCCCTTCTGGGGGTTGAAAGGCGTAGCGACCGGCCCTTAGGCTGTGCTTAGGAACCTTTAGCCCCCTTTGGGGGCTAAAAGGTATAGCGACTGACCCTTACGCTGTGCTTAGGAAGCCTTAGCCCCTTTTACGGGTTAAAAGCATAGCGAATGACCCCTAGGTTGTACTTGAGGACCCTTAGCCCCTTTTTGGGAGCTAAAGGTATAGCAAACGGACCTTAGGTCGTGCTCAAGTATCCTTAGCCCCCTTTGGGGGCTAAAAGGCATGGCGATCGATCCTTTGGCCGTGCTTAGGAGTCATAGCCCCTTTTGGGGGTTAAACATATAGCGACCGGCCCCTGGGCTGTGCTTGAAGACCATTAACCCCTTTTGGGGGCTAAAGGTATAGCGATCGATCGTTAGGCCGTGCTTAGGAACCCTTAGCCTCTTCTAGGGGCTAAGAGGTATAGAAGAGTTGTACGAGGCGTAGAATCGCCTTTTGCGGCTATTCTATTCATTGTAGGAAAATCACAAGTACATAGGCATCAAGCTTGAAGTGTAGAAAAAATCGCTACTGGTAGTACTTTCGAAGATTACTATTGTGCTACGTTCTTGGAATGGGGGTCCCTAGTGGTTTCTAGCTGATATGTGTCGGGCTGCACTTGACATGCTACCTTGTATAGGCCTTTCCAATTTGTCATGAGCTTACCGTGCTCTCCTGCACGTGCCACAGCTTCTATACGGCGAAGGTTAAGGTCCTCGACCTTGATGGGGTGGAGCTTAATAGTACGGTCATGGAGTCATGCGATGCGGAGCTTATAGAGTGCCTCTCGGGGTAGTGAGTCACTGCGGACAGAGGGAAGGAGGTCAAGGGCCTCTCGGAGTGCTGCGTTGTTGAGTTCTTCCTAGAAGGTGGTAAAGCGATGTGTATGGAGTGCCAATTCAACAGGCAGCAAGGCCTCCAACCCATATGTCAACATGAACAACGTTTCTCCTGTTGCCATTTTCTCGGTCATGCGGATTGACCACAAGATGCCTTGTAGTTCGTCGACCCATTTGCCCTTTGCTTCATCTAGCTTCTTCTGCAGGCCATGCAAGATGACCTTGTTTGCAGTCTCAGCCTGGCCGTTCGTTTGAGGATTCACGACGGCGGTGAACCGAGCTTGACACCCCATAGTGTTAAGGTACTCGGTGACTTTCGCTGTGTCGAACTGCGGCCTGTTTGCAAAGATCATCGCTCGAGGAACGCCGAAGCGGGTGATAATATTTTTCCAGATAAACCTTCAGATTTATGATGCGATAATGGAGGCGACAGCCTCATCTTCAATCCACTTGTTGAAGTAATCCACGGCGATAAAGAGATATTTTCATTGACCTGTGGCTTTGGGGACGGGGTCGAGTATGTCCATACCCTAAGTTGCAAGTGGTATGAGATTGATGATCGGTGTCAAGGTGTGGTGGCTCATCAGTGGATGGGGGCGAATTTCTTGCACTTATCGCAGGTGCGGACCAAAGTCATACCATCCTCTCGTAGGGAAGGCCAATAATAGCCAGTTCGTATCGTCGTGGCCGCACTCTAATGTACGAACTACATAGCCCTTCATGCAGCTCTTCGAATATCTTCCTCCCCATCTTGGGGGTCACACAGCATAGCAATGGTCGGGCATCAGATTGTTTGTACAAGATCCCGTTGTACAATACGAACCAATTAGCCGATCTCTTAACGGGGTCGACCTCTTTGGAGTCTGGGGCCAATGTGCCGTCGGCCAGGTACGCTCATATACGATCCATCCATGTGGACTTCCTATCAAGCCACAATACCTCATTAGGGTCAATGGTTCTCTCCATCAAAGTCTCCTACTGAATTCGTTTTGCCTTCCCATCCTTAGAAGAACTGGCCAACTTTGAAAATGCGTCCGCTTGTCGGTTCTCCGAACGGGGTATATGCGTGATCAAAAAATGTTTTAGTAGCTCCGTGGCTTCATGCATGCACCGAACGTAGGTTGGCATAGTGTCATCCTTCACTTCATACTCCCCGTTAAGCTGGCTAACCATGAGTTGGAAGTCTAAAAATGCTCAGACCGAGTCTGCACGCAGGGTATAACACAACTCCACACCCACTACCATGGCCTCATATTTAGCCTTGTTTCTAGGAGAATTATGTGCTTACTGTTATTATTTATACTCCTATTCTCGATTTATGCTTGGGTATGATTGTTTGATATGTTTTGCAGGATTTTAGGCCATTTTACCCAACATTTGACCCTTAACGAATATATTTGACCTCCCGTACAGACACATGTGTGCTGCTGCGCCCGTGGAGCAAGAAAAGAGTAGAAAAATGGTTCCAACCAAGACCACGGTCAGACCGTGGTGCCTGCCACAGACCGTGGTGAAAGGCCAAACGTTTGCTTCTTCGTTTTCCTTCGGCTATGTGGTTGAAAACATCCTGGTTTTCCTATAAAAGGGCATCGTGCAGCAGGAAGAAGAGGGCAAGCAAGAGTAGCATAGTTTATCTTCTTTCTCAAATTTTTTCCTTTTTTAGTTTAGATTCTTAGTTTGATTACTGTTTTGGTGGGAAATCTTGAGCGTTAGTGTTTAAGTTTGAGGTGCTTTTGAAGCCCTTGGTTGAAGGCTATTCTATGTCGAGCCTTTCCGCTCAGATTTCGCAAAACGTTGGTTATTTGTTTAATTCTTAATCATGTGTGAGTAGTTTAATTTTTGCCTAGGGATTTAGTAGTTTGTGAAAGTGTAGTTGGATCATGTTTTAATCCGAAGACTTATTCTTGTTCTCATGCTTTGTTTGATTTCATTCTATCAAGTAATTATCATGTTGTGAGTGGATTTTTTGCCAAAGTTTGCTTGCACACTGGAGACAATCGAGTGAAAAACTGAAAGGTGACATTGGATTGTTGGAATGCTTGATGAAACCTGACGTTGAGTCATCTCGAAAGAGAGATTTGCATGTTAGGAGGACATAGAAAGTAATTGAAGATGTTTAACTTGGATTAAGACAAATTAGCTCGAAAGAATAACTTTTTCTTAGTTTAGGCAAATTTGGTTGAGTTTGAAAGAACAAACTAAACTTTCTGGATAGATTATAATTCCTCGAGATTAACCGATTAAAGAAAAGTACATGTTTGTCATTTTGATCCAATCGCTTATCTTAACTACATGAATTCCTAGACAATTTTCCTTAACTGATTCAGATTTAGTGAATTAGAAATTATTAAATCGAAACCACTTGAATTAGATTTTACTTAGCATATTTTGATAGACAATACTCGATAGATTACATTAATATCTGAGGAACGATATCTTTTTATCTATACTACGACTACCCGTGCGCTTGCGGTAGTGGTCAAGTTTTTGGCGCCGTTGCCGGAGACTAAAATGTTAACTATTGAGTTAGTCTTACAAAAGTGACTAAGTATTTTATTGCCTTTTACTTTTATTTTGTTTTTGTGTTTTTTTTTTGTTTGATTGCACTAGTAGTGTTGGTGATAGTGCTTGCAAGAATTTTTCTTGTTTATGCGAAGTCCAATCTTGTACGAACCGGATCCTGAGATTGAAAGGAATTTCTGCTTAAGGAGGAGATGAAGAACAAAGATGCGATGCAAGACGAAATCCAACAAATATGGTGGGAGGAGGAGGTGACCCAAGAAGAACAATTCGAGATTTTGTTATCCTCGAAGTTCAAGGGATCACCTTAAGCATCGCTCGCCCTACTATTGATGCAAACAATTTCAAGCTCAAACCAGCACTCATTTTGATGGTGCAACAATCATAGTTTGGAGGAATGCCTTTGGAAGATCCGATTCTATACTTCTCAATCTTTTTAGAGGTGTATGATATGTTATAACTTAATGGAGTCTCTACTGATGCGATTCGCCTATGCTTATTTCCTTTCTCATTGAGGGATAAAGCAAAGGCTTGGTTACACTCCTTGTCATCTGGATGCATTACCACTTGGGATAAGTTGACAAGAGCCTTCCTCGCCAAGTCTTTCCCTTTAAGCAAAACAGCAAGCCTGAGAAATCAGATCACTAACTTCATGCAAATAGATGAAGAGACGTTATATGAAGCCTGAGAGCAGTTTAAAGATTTGCTGTGCTTATGCCCCAATCATGGTCTTCATTGTTGGATGAGTATTCAAGCCTTTTATAATGGTGTGACCCAATCTGTAAGGTCTACTATTGATGTGGTGGCAGGAGGAACCTTGATGAACAAAACTGACAATGAAGCCTATACCCTAATTGAGGAGATGACACTTAATAATTTTCAATGGTCCACCGAACGAGGCCAACCCAAATAGGTTGGAGGTAAGCTTGAAGTTGATGTGCTTACTTTAGTTTCTGCTAAAGTAGATGCTATAACTCAAATACTGGACCGAATAAATATTAATGCTGTGAATTCTAGTTCCCCTTTTCCTTGTGAAATTTGTGGTTCTCTTGAGCATGTAAGTTTGAATTGTCAAGTTAGGAGTCCTTTTTCCTAAGACCTTATTGAAGTTAATTATGTTCAAAACTTCAACCCGAGACCAGTCAATGACCCTTATTCTAGTACCTATAATCCGAGTTA
This sequence comes from Selenicereus undatus, assembly GCA_017589665.1. NCBI lineage: Eukaryota > Viridiplantae > Streptophyta > Magnoliopsida > Caryophyllales > Cactaceae > Selenicereus > Selenicereus undatus. Next base: position 32,464,674 of record JACYFF010010365.1, on the reverse strand, counting down.
GAAGAATCATCTAAATTTCTCCTATAGGTCTAATCCAAACTCATCGAATATGCCCCTTATGAGTGTTAGACCACCCCGTAGTTTTCAAAGAGCCCCTTTTCCTTCTCAAGTATCCCAAAAGTCTAATTTAGAATCGATGATGGAAAGTATTCTCATGGCACAGCAAAAACAGGATGAGTATATTAAGCAATTAGCCTCAAAGGTTGATGTGTTTACAACTCATAATAGGATGTTGGAAGCCCAGATTGCCCAAAAAGCTAGTTTTTCATCTACACCCCCAAACGGACTTCCTAGCAAGCCCGAACCTAACCCTCGTGAGCATTACAACTGTGTCACCTCAAAGAAAGAAGTAGAGGACTTAGCTATCCTTGAGGATATAACAATGGAAGAGGATATGGAAATAATCATGGATGGAAGTAAGGAAAGGAACAATGGTGGCAAGACTGCCACATTGGTAGAGAATGAAACTGTATAGTTTCCCATAATTTTTCCCTCTAAGCTCCCTGACCTAGGTAATTTTTCTATGCCTTGCATTATAGGAAAAGTGGAAATTGAGAGAGCTCCATGCGATCTAGGTGCAAGCATCAGTATAATGCCATATTCTTTGTTTCATAAGCTTCACCTAGGACCATTACTAGCCTCCCCTTTTCACTACAGTTAGCTGACGGTTCTGAGATGTAACCCATAGGCAGATTGGATAATGTGCCAGTCAATATAGGAGATATTTAGGTGTTGAAGGACTTTATTATAGTTGATATGCCTGAGACCGACGATGCTCAAATTATCCTAGGTCGGTCCATTTTGGCTACATCTGGTGGTCACATTGATGTAAGAAAGGGACGAGTTACATTTGAAGTGGAAGAGCACTATGTTGTGTTTTGTCACACGAAGGAAGACATGGTTTCTCCTAGTTCTTGTTTATTGGATACATTACCCTTTTCCCCAAAGATTGACATGGGGATGTCTTCAATTATGAAGACCCTCCTGATTTTGACTGGATTTCTTATGAGGACCTCGACCAAAGATATGTTAAGGTAGAGTTTGCTGCTTTTATGCCACCAAACACGCCCAAGGTTGAGGTCCCTATTCCGAACAAGTCTTCTGTGAGTGACTATTGCAGGTTCGCATAAACTGTTCTCTCTATGCCCTCTATAGAAGGATTTGATGCAGATTTTGATTTAGGGGTTGAACAAGTTCATCGTGACCCGCCTGATAGGCCACAAGTGCGCTTTCTGTTGTACGCAGATAATACATTATGGCAATGTGTCATGAAAATGAAGAACCTTCAACCAGAACTTTTAAGATGGTACCTTCGACTGAAGAAGTTTGACTTTGTGGTCCAGGATATAGCCAATGTCCATACACTTACTGATCCGGACCAAGCATGGAAGAAGGGTCAAGCTCTTAACCTTAAAAGAGCGCTTCTTGGGAGGCAACCCAAGCTCTTTTTCCTTTTTTCTTTTCTTAGCTTTTATTTTTACTATTTTGTAGTTGGTGCTTATTTTCAAAAAAAATTTGAAAAAAGAGAGAAAACAAAAACTATTAATAAAATGTTTGGCACCGTACACCTAGGGCCCCCCCCCCCAAAAAAAAAAATAAGCAGAACCAGCAGACACCACGGTTGGACCGTGGTAAGCCCCATGGTCTGTGGTGTACTGCTACGGCCCGCAGTCTAGGTTTTTGACCGCGGTGCCCACTCATCTTCCTCACAATTCATCTTCAACCTCGAGTTTCTCTCTCTCTAACTCCATTTTCTCTTTCTAAACCCTCCATAGCTAATACCTTCAATCTTCCCTCATTTCTTCTCCATTTTCACTCATTTTCACCCAAAATCATTCCTTTTTACTCAATCTTTTCTCTTTCCCACAAATTTCATCTCTTCTTCTTTTTTCTTCAAATTCATCTCACTGCACTCATCCACCATACCTATCTTTTTCTCTCTCTTATTCTTCTTGTTTTTACTTAATTTCTTCATTTGCTTCTTCAAATTTTTATTGTTTAGTTTTTAGTTTTTGTTTTTGTTTTGGTTTTTGCAACAATGGCACCAACCATGAGACAAAGGAGCACTAATGAGGCTGGTTCTTCAAGTCAAGCACCACCTCAACCTCAAAGGACATCCCAAACCTCCACCAACACGCGTGCTAGAGGTAACACTCCTCACCCTCTTAGTTTGGCACATCTTGATCATGTTGCTAGATATGATTGCTTGAATGAACGCATGGTTATAGCAACTAGATATTACGATAAGGAATTGTTAGCTCGGCCAGGATGTTAGATGATATTAGATGGCTGTTTGCACGAGGTGGTATGGGACACTTTTTCAAATCAAAGAGCATACTTATCGGGACTTGACCCTAGAATTCTTAGGTACACTCCATGCTAAGGTCACTAAAGGACCTCAATGTCAAGCCGGATATATATCATTTTATTTGCAGAGTCAATTTTATGAACTGAACTTATGTACCTTTAACCGTATCTTCGGTTTTTCACCTAGTATGGATTTACCGATCCACCAAGTTCCCCACGAATTCAACCCAATTGCATTTCGGGGCGAACTTTCGGGGAGTGTGAGGTACAACACTAGTTCATCGAAGTGCACCCATATTAGAAACCATTACATTAGAGTAGCTCAGTGCATCTTGGCTTGTTCCCTTTTTGCTCGGGATGATAGTCTGAACGTCCCGAGATTATCTGAATTGTACTTCTTGTCCTATATGCTTGATGGTGTCAAGCTTGACCCCGGATCCTTTTTAGCCAGGCAATTGTATAATGCCTCTGTTACCACTAAAGGTAGGATAGTCATTTGTGCTATTGTGACTACTATTGCTAGATTTTTAGCTGTTGAACTCAATCCTGATGATAGAGTTTCCAGGTCCAAGCGGCTTGATCATGTTGCTTTTGAGAATTATGAACTTTTATAAAATTAAGGTCGAGCGTTTGTGCTGGATTTACCCTGGGGATCAATAGATCTAGTTTTAGCAATCATGAAAATTATTTTGGTGATCAATTGATCTGTCTACATTGATAACAAACTATACACACAATTTGAACTTTATTTTCATGAAAAATCATCATATATGTTTTTGCATATGAGATTAGTTAGTGATCAACATATTTATTTTAGTCATGATTAGAATTATATTTGGTCATCAATTGATAAATCCATAACGATCATTGGAAACATGCTCATTGATCATGAATCATACATTTAATTTAGTTTGGAGAGCATTATGTTTCATGCGTTTGAGCTTTACTTTCATTACAAATAATAATAATAATAATAATAATAATAATAATAATAATAATAATAATA
>JACYFF010010365.1:32399955-32460961 GCA_017589665.1 Selenicereus undatus | reverse complement strand
TATATATATATATATATATATATATATATATATCTGTGTGTGTTGTTTTAGGATTTTCTAGTTTCTCGAAGGATGATGTGGGATGAGAGTGGGCTTATATGATGGCAAGGGTGGTACGTCTGGCGATCCTTTCCAGGGGTGTTGAACTTGCAAAAAGGGAAGCCTTCAATTGGGACATGGGGAACGCCTCTCTAGCCGTGAAGTGAGATTGGGGTCCCAAAAAGAGACAATGCAGAGAAAGAAGGAGTCTTTTGAGGGACTATGATGAGTCCATTTTTGTTACTGATTGTGCGTGATGAATTATCTTTTGCAATTCTCTGCCCCTTCCCGAGGTGAGTAGGTGCATATTTATAGTCCTTATTGCCTGGGGCAAAATCGTAACTTCATACGAGGTGTTTCTCTTAAGTGTCGCAAGACAATTTCCCGTGTTGGGCCCAGTAATGTCCCTCAGGATCCAGGAGTGGTTAGAAACAGTCGTTGTGTCCTTCGCCTATGAGTATATTTGTGGGACTGGCCTTGGGTCCTAGGTTTTCTATATCATTCAGTCCCTCACATTTTGCTTGGATGCTCGACCGAACTGGTGAACAGGGAGAATATGAACCGAGTTCTAGTTGAAGTGACTATCTGCGGACTTGAAAAAGGCAATTTATGGGCAGGGAGTTCCGATCATTCGCGAATACCTGTTCCTTGGTCTTTGGCGCCAGCGCACTTCCTAAGATGACACTATTCTTGAGGCTCGAATGTGGCATTGGGAAGTTCCCTCGTTCTGTTTATAAAAGGGAGGTTGTCTAACAGTGTTGCATATCTGTTATTACCTGGGCATCATCTTGCTTCAAGTTCCTTAATCATGGTTTTTCCCTACTATCTCAACACTAAGGAAATGACCCTTCATGTATGGGAGACTTTCAACTAGCGCCTAAGAAGTGTCGCCAGCCCTCGTCGGCCGCTTCCGGAGAACTGCTGCGACTTGTGTCTGCACTTCATTCTTGCTGGTGGCAAGAAGGCTGCTAGTGATTTCCATATCCCTGAATTTTTTCAAGCCACCTTCTACACCATGGTGGTCAATGAGGCTCTAGAGTTGGGCATCCTGAGCAGTAGTGTGGCTGAGGAACTGAAGTATACTCTAACATGCCTGCGATAGTTCATTTTTGAAGCCCAACTACAGCTTAATAAGAGCGATATTCTGATGACTAGCCAGCTTGGTCTGGTCACTCCGGGAGCGGGGTCGAGGCTGCGAGTGGCGAAGAGGAAGGCATCGGGTCTAACGATGCTCCTCCTTTGTCCAGTGACAATTATGACTAACAGTCATAGGCACTTGTGTAGCTTGTCTTCCGCCTCTTTTTTTTTGCCATGTAATCATTTGCACCGATAATGAAGAATAGTTTTTTCACTGAATAACTTTGGCCTCAATTGATAGTCTCATGTGCTTGTCAGTCCTAGGGCTGTGTTTCTTGCTCGCTGTTGAAAACAGAGGATTACAGGCCATGATGTGTAACCTTGGGCCCCTTGGGGGGCGAAAGGCATAGCGACCATCTCTAAGTCATGCCAGATTGCTTTAGCCCTTCGGGGGACTAAAGGTGTAGAAGGTGTACCGACTGGCCCTAGGTCGTGCTATGAGGCCCTTAGTCCCCTTGAGGCTAAGGGTATAGTGACCAGCTCTAGGCCATGCTTAGAGGCCCTTTACGCCCTTGGAGGCTAGGGGTATAGCAATCGGTTCTAGGCCGTGCTTAGAGGCCTTTAGCCCCATGGGGTCCAAAGGTATAGCGACCGACTCTAGGCCATGCTTAAAGGACCTTTAGTGCCTTGGGGCATAAGGCTATACCTTCTCTGTATCCCTTTGAAGCTTATTTTTGTATTATCAGACAAGTTATGTCATCTTCATGTTTGTCAAGTGAGACCGTCTCGGAAGGGTCGACCGGTCCTCAAGAGGGGTTCATCATCCCTAATTTTCCCAACGTTCTGGCCAAGATCGATGGTAAGGTGGTGGCCTTTTTTCCCTCGAAAATTCAATTTAGGGAGCCTAAAAGGATTCTCTACGCCTATTTATGACCCCGGAACACCCTATTGGTCTAGTTCCGAGTATTCTTCCACCCCCAGTATCCTCAGTATTGAGGAGAAGATCGTTTATCCTTGGGAAATTGACGTTGTCGTTTCCTGTATGTCTGATGTGCAGGAGCATAAGCTGGCCAAGGCCAAAGCTACCCCGCGGCTGAAGACTGTCCTGGAACTCATGGCCAAAGGATACTCAACAGGTAATTCACACTCCACTTCGGACTCCTACACACGACATGTGGAGGTTTATTATTCCAACACTACCACCCTTGAAGAAAGACGAGAGGCCTGTTCGATAACTTCCCCCTTCTCGGTTTCCACCTCCAAGAGAGATCGTGCCCAAAGGGGACCGCTGTAGGAGGTCGTTGTAGAGGGGACCTACTTCCTTAAGGCGCCAGCACGCTTAGATATTGGGGATGGGCTAAGGATGCACTTTCCCAACTTCAAGGTAGTGCGCACCTTAGAGAGGCCGACCTTGGAGGACAAGTGATGCATGGGGGATTCCATTTGTCCAAATACGGGTATGAAATGCATGTAGATGAGCCCAATGGATGTTGAAGACCAATCACTCCAAAGATAAACCAAGAGAGAGAATCCCCAATTAGAAGAAAACTTCCAATGGAGATGAATCAATACTTGAAATGTGTGACTAAGAGATAAATCAAGAGGATATATCTAGGCTAAATGTGAAACCACTACCTTGATTAATTCAACCCTCCCTCTAACCCTCTAAAGCCTCCACACCAAGGATTAAATTAAAGGAAAGGCACAAATCAACACCCTCTTAAGAGAGATAACGATTTTGAGATTTTGAGGAAAACTAAGCTTCAAGCTCTTATATCATTCATCAAATCTGATTTTTCAAGGAGGTAATTGGATCCATAAATACTTAATGGGAGGGGGAATTAGATGTGCATTAGTGGAGCAAGCGGTCCAATAGGAGGCTTACAAAATATCATAGGAAAATAAATCAAGATGCTTATGATAATTACAACCACTAAGAGCTGTACTTTCCAAGATTCATCCTCCATCTTCTAGAAATCCATGAGTAGGCTCTACTCCTTTAAATGACGTGAGACCACTTGTCGACTCTTCCTATGTGTGTGCGCAATCACTCTATGCTAATTAATCCCCAAAATTAGACCCTTAACCTCCTCAATTAAGCCCATAGTCAGAACCGTGCATTTCTTAGTCCTAGACCAACCCTTGCTCGGTTTTTAGTGCATAACTTTCCCAATAGTTGGAATTTTGGGGGCGATTTAAGACTCGTTAGAAAATAGACATCTGAGAATTTTCATCCATGTATAATTTGTGGAAATTGAAGCTCATTTGCCTGGTAAAAATGGAGCTAGGAATGATGTACATTATTTTGCACAAACACTGAAAATGAGCTAATGAAGGTGGTTTTCGGTGGACTAAGTGATCAACTCCTTATTTAGGGCTACTAGTGGCACAAACACCTTTCCGAACCCTTCTTGGACCAACTTAAGGGCCTAAGTCAATATTGACCTAGGGTCAATATTGGATCAACTTGCTTCATGACCCTTGATTGAGAAGGTAGGCCCAAGCTCGGAACTTGCTCCGCATCAACAAGTACCTCCTCCCGGCCAAGTATAAGTTCGTGATTCCTGATCCGAATGCTAGGGTCAACAGGGCACCCCTAGGGTGTATAATGATCTATCAGTAGCCCTCTCTTTCGACCTTAAATTCTCGTTGTATAAAGTCATTGTGGAGATTTTAAACAAGTGCGAGTTGCTGCATGTGCAAATTGTGCCTACATCCTCGCACAACATGTACTCTTTTATTTCCACCTATGAATTGCATGGGTTGTCCTGTAATAGTCGAGCTTTTGAGTTGGTGCATACAGTGCAGAGGGCTCTGAGTGAGACTGGGGAGACCAGTAGGTATAGTGACAACAATCGGAAGAGCTTTAAGACCGCCATCGAGAAGAAATCGAACTTAAAAAACTAGAAATACAATTTCCTTTTTGTGCATTGTCTGCCGAGTTGGGCTAACTTTACTAATTGGAACGACGAAAAATTGGTTCTGAACCCATTTGGGGAGCCGACCTCCGAGGAAAGGGAGACCGCACGCTATTTCCAATATTATATTCGGGAAGATGACTAGCTGTAGCCCTTTCCCTCTTTCATGTCGAGAATAGTAGACATTGGCAAAGAGCGCAAAGGTCGATAGGTCAAATCAAGCAATAGGGAGCCCTTTAATTAGCTCCCTAAGCTGTCGTATTTCGAGAACGACTACTTCTTCACGGTCGCCAGCCTCTTTATCATTAAGAAATATTCTAAGGGTATTTTACGTCTCCCCTATGTGTTATGCTTCCCTTAGTTCTGACCTGACTTCCTTTTCATTTGTGCAGAGCAAGCCCGGGTGATGCTACCGCACTTCAAGGGCGGGGACGCCAATGCAGAAGAAGTCGCGGCTGAGGCTGGTTAGAGCCAGGAGGAGGAAAGTTGTCGCCGCATTGAATCATAAGCGAGAAAGGTTCATTTTGCCAGTTGCAACTTTGCATGTTCACATAATTTTTCTGTTTTTGAGCACTAACTTAGGACATTTTGACAGGTGTAAAAGGTCATGTTGTGCAACTGAAAACCCCCGACTGTTTCTCTGAGCCTTCCACAGTCAATCGTGCGCAAGCTCTCGCGCCAGGAGGAGGGGGAGGAGACCGCCACCGTATCAACTCCTGCTTCCTTAAGGACCGGCCTGCCCCCACCAAGGAGTGTCAAGGTTGAACAGTCACCTCCGCGAGCCAATCAGGCAGCCTCTGGCGAGGCAATGGTGTCATCCTCGCAGGGGCCTCTCAAGAAGCCAGCAGGCCCTTTAGCGTTGAGTAGGGTAGGCGTCTTCCAGTAAGTTAGCTGGGGTCGTGGAATTTCTGGGGGCCGACCCTCGAGTTATGTCATATCTGTAAGATGCCTCGCCAGGTCATGGGTCCTCGCTCCCTTGGCTTTTAGTGATCCTCCAAGGGTGATCGAAGAAAAGGTGACCATTGCTGAGTTAAAGATGTGCATATCTTTCTTCTTCTTTCCTTGTTCTTTTTTCCTTTTTTGTTAACCTTTTCTGTTAGCCGTCTCCCAACAGGCCTTCGACCGGGAGTTGAAAGCTGTAAGATCAATGCCCTTCCTTGCCCTACTTGACGAACGAATCCGTGGCCTCCAGGACTCCAACGCCCTGTTGGAGGAATAGGTCTGCGCTCTTTAAGAGGAGCAATGAAAGGCAGAGGACACAGCGACTAAGTACAAGCACTGATGGGAAAAACTGAATAAGGACAAGGAGGCCTAGGAGGTTGAGGAAAAAAGACTACACCATCAATCGGAAGACACTTACATCAATATAGAGGCCGAGAAGATTGTAGGCCTAGAAAGTGCTGCAAACGCTGAAAACCAGGGCTATCAGCGCGGCTAGGAGAACTGTACAGAATTCTTCTGGGAATTTCTAGAGACCCTAGACCCTGATGACTTTCAGCAAGAGGGGTACTTTGAGGCCTAATTCAAATATATTAAAGACCGCCGACGCGCTCGTGAATCAAGCAAGGACCCAGACCAAGTCGAATTTCAGCTGATGGCCTCTAAGGCTAGGGGTCAGGAAGAGCTAAATGATACTGCCCCATAAGATGGGGAAGGCATGACAATTGAAGGTAGCGATGACGAGCACCTAGCCCTTTGAAGCAAAAGCTTGTAGTCACTTTCCTCTTTTGTTCTTCTTTCGATTTCCTCTCTTCCTTTTTTGTTGTTTCCCATTGGTGTTTGTTCTCGTCCAAATATTAATGAAATTCTCTGTTTAGCTATTTGTTGTCCATGACTTGTTGTTTCACTTTCTATTTTGCATGCCCTCATACAAACTGCACCGTTGGGACTATAGTTCACTAGCCCCTAAGTGAAAGGACAAGTTAGGGTAGAGGAACCCTTCATAACGAAAATAACAACAGTGGTGTTGTGAACCCCTAGCCTCTTGGGAGCTAAATGTGTAGCGACCGGCCATAGGATGTGCTATGAGACCCTTAGGTCCACAGGGCTAAAGGTGTATCGATTGGCTCTAAGCTGTGCTATGGGACCTGTAGTCCCTTAGGAGCTAAAGGTATAGCAAGAGGCCTTAGGCCGTGCTATGAGACCCTTAGCTGCATGGAGGCTAAAGGTATGGCGACCGGCCCTAGGCCGTGCTATGTGGCCTTTAGCTCCATGGGTGCTAAAGGTGTAGCAACCGGCTCTAGGCCGTGCTATGGGGCAATTAGCCTCATTAGGGCTAAAGGTATAGCAGGAGCTGGGAAGAAAAAGATGTGGTCTGGCCGACAGTGCTCATGTGTGTAGTTATTGCCAAATGCTAGAGATACATTATGTCAGCAGTACAAAAGATACGAGATGTTAACGATAATACTTGCGTAGATTACTACTATGCCACATCCTTGGGAAGGGAGTTCCTTATGGGGTTGCAAGCCGATACATGTCAGGTCTCACCTGCTCTGTGACCTTATAGGGGCCCTCCCAATTGGTTGTGAGCGTACCATGTTCGCCCGATCGAGCCACGACCTTAGTTCTCTGAAGCACCAGGTCGCGTACATTGATGGGATGGAACTTTACTATCCATTCATAGACCCAGTGCCACTTTGAACTCGTAAAGTGCCTATAATAGGAGAGCATCACCTTGAACAGAAGGGAGAAAATCGAGGGCTTCCCGGAAGGCCACATTGTTGAGCGTTTCTTAGAAAGTGGTGAGACGATGTGTGTGGAGTGCTACATCAACAGGGAGAATGGCTTTGGACCCATAAGTCAGCGTAAAGGGAGTTTCCCCCGTTGCCGCCTTTTCGGTGGTGTAGATAGATCATAAAACTCCGTGTAGTTTATCTGCCAACTTACCCTTTGCATCATCTAATTTTTTCTACAATCCTTGAAGGAGAACTTGCTCGCGGCCTCAGCTTAACCTTTGGTCTATGGATGGGCCACTACAGTGAATCTCGCTTGGCATCCCAAGGGGCTAAGGTTGTCGGTGACCTTACTTATGTTAAATTGCCGACCATTGTCGAAAATCATTACCTGGGGGACTCCAAAATAGGTGATGTTGTTTTTGCAAATAAAATTTCTCACCTCAGCAGTGGTGATGGAGCCGACGGCCTCAGCCCCTATCTATTTTGTGAAATAATCCACAGCAACGAACAAACATTTGCGTTGGCCCGTGGCCATAGGGAAAGGGTCTAGTATGTCCATTCCCCAAGTAGCGAATGATAGGGGACCAACTATTGGCGTTAGTAGGGTTGTGGGTTTTCGATGTATGGGATCGAACTTTGGCACTTGTCGCACTTACGCAGTAGGCTCATGGCATCTTCGCATGGAGAGGGCTAATAATAGCTAGTTTGTATAGCAACGAACTCGAGAGCACGCCTACCCATATATGAGTTGTACACTCCCTCGTAGAGTTCCTCGAGGAATTTTGTCCAATCTCCAGGGTCACATAACGCAATAGCGGACGATCATAGGATCGTTTATAGAGGATCCCATCATAGAAGATGAACTAGTTCGCCCGCTTTTTCATGCGAGGTTCAATGCTTCTTTCCGAAAGAGTCTCCCATCAGATTTACTTTAGCTTTCCATCCTCTGAGGAGTTAACCCACTTGGATAAAGCATCTTCCTGGCGGTTTTAAGATCGCGGTATATGCATTATCGAAAAATACTTTTAGCAGTTCTTGCACGCGGCGACTTTATGCACTTGGCCGACATAAGCCGCCATGGTTTCATCCTTGACCTTGTAATCTCCATTGAGTTGACTGACAGCTAGTTGTGAGTCCGAATAGGCCTTGACTGAATCTGCCCTGGCCATATAGCATAGTTCTATTCCCTCTATTATGACCTCATACTCGACTTTGTTGTTAGAAGCTTTAAACATGAACGTTAAAGCATCGTCGTGTCTTTCACCGTGAAGAGTCTCAATAATGAGGCCTGCCCCACTCCCGTTCTCACTGGAAGAGCCGTCCACGTAGAAATTCCAAGAGGCGGGAGCCTAGGCTGTTTCTAAAGGTGTGCTTGCGTTTTCGGCAAGGACATCAGTTAAGGCTTAGGCCTTGATCGCTCGTCGCGCTTTAAAGGTGAGGTCATATTGAGACAGCTCTGCAGCACACTTTAGTAGCCTTCCGGAGGTGTCTATCCTTTGTAAGACATTTTTCATTGATTGATTGGTGAAGATGGTGACCTGGTGAGCCTCAAAGTAGGGGCGGGAGTTTCGGCTTGCGAACACCAAAGTGTAGGCAAACTTTTTGATCAAGGGGTAGTTCAATTCGCCTTCGGCTAAGGCATGGCTTACGTAGTACGTTGGAATTTGCTCTTTAGCCCTTTCCACCACTAGGACCGCACTTATTGCTCGTTCTGAGACTACCAGGTATAGAATAAGCGATTCTCTTTTTACTGGGCTAGCTATCTTGGGCAGGTGGGTGAGGTACATCTTCAGTGACTGGAAGACCTCATGCGCTTCCTTATCCTACATGAAGTTTGCGCTCTTTCGAAGGATGCGAAAGAAGGACTGACACTTGTCAGTCGATTTTGACGTGAAACGACCCAAGTTCGTGATGCATCCAGACAGCCGCTGGACTTCTTTGATATTCTGTGGGGGCTTCATGTCTAGTATTGTTTTGACTTTGTCCGGATTCACCTCTATTCCTCGGCTACTAATCATAAAGCCTAGGAACTTTCCCGACTAGACACCGAAGACACACTTTTCAGGGTTGGTTTTCATGCCGTATCATCAAAGAATTTCGAACACTACCTGTAAATCCTTAGCATGCTCCGCATTTAGCACTTCTTTGATATTCTGTGGGGGCTTCATGTATAGTATTGTTCTGACTTTGTCCGGATTCGCCTCTATTCCCCGGCTACTAATCATAAAGCCTAGGAACTTTCCCAACTAGACACCGAAGACACTTTTTAGGGTTGAGTTTCATGCCGTATCATTAAAGAATTTCGAACGCTCCCCGCAAATCCTTAGCATGCTCCGCATTATGCATGCTCTTGACTATCATGTCATTCACGTGTACCTCTATGGTTTTTCCAAGGAAGGGCTCGAAAATTTTGTTTACTAACCACTGGTAGGAAACCCCAATGTTTTTTAGCCTGAAGGGAATTACCTTGTAGCAGTGTAGTCCCCGGTCGGTCACGAAGGCAGTCTTCTCCTGATTCTCGGTACATAGAGGAATCTGGAGATACCCTGAAAATGCATCTATAAAGCATAACATGGCATGCTCTGCCTTATTCAGATATGTGAAATTGACACACATCCGCCATATCCCATTGGGCTATTTGACGAGTACCATGTTCGAAATTCAGTCGGGGTACTGGCATTCCTTGATGAAACCAGCCTCCAGTAACTTTTGTACCTTCGTCGTCGCCACCACAGCTCACTCAAGCCCCAATATGTCTTTTCTTCTTAACCACCTGCTTGTGAGCAGGATTCACGTTCATTCGATACTTCTTTTACTGTGGGACTGATGCCCAGCATTTCCTCAGGGCCAAAAGCGAAAATATCCTGGTACTCCCTCAAGAAGTTGAGTAAGACATGTCGGGTATCGTCGTCCATCTCTCGGCCCAGTTGGACTCTGCGGTCAGGCCGTCCATCGTCAAGGGGAATAACGTCTAGGCCATCAACAGGTTCTAGGACCGGTCGTCTAGGATCGGCCAAGGTTAGGGTACAAATGGTCATGGTCTCAGCGAGGGGAGGAAGCGTAATCCATAGCTTTTTGTATGAGGGTGGTTATTTAGGAAGTCCGCATCTGCTCGAGCATTCCACGAACGCTCGAATGCTAACAAGGTAGCACTCTCGGGCTATTCGCTGATCTCCTTAGAGTTTTTCAACACTACTATCATTCGTTTCATACATTATAGGTCGTGTTGACATCCACTACTAAGAAATCAACCTCTATATTTAGTGCCTTAGACTTGTCCCTGCACCGCAGTGGAAGCCGGATCACTCCTATGGGGTTTACCTATTGTCCTCCAAAGCCTAGAACGGGGTGTACGAGGGGAACAATTTCCCTTCTTGGATGCTTAAGTCTTTTCAAGCAGTCCTATGTAATAAAGTCAAAAGAGCTCCCGGTATCGATTACAATTCAACGGACGAGGGCATTGGCCACTTTTAGCTTGACCACCAAAGGGTTGTTATGCAGCGAAGTAAAATTCGGGCCTTCACAGCCGTTAAATATCATGGTGGGGACCGTAATGCAGCTCTGCCATCAGGACCTGTTGCGTCCCTCGTATCTGGGCCTTCCATGCAGACCGGGTAATGCCCTCTACATACCCACCAGCGATAGTGGCCGCTATCGTGTTGGAGCACTCCTCCTCATGAGATTCCTCCCGCATGAGGTCACGCTCTTTACGAAGGGATCAAGGCCCTCCCTTAAAGAAGCGATCTATTTGTCCTTTATTGGCGAGCTCGTGAAGGGCCTTCTTCCACTCCCTGCCCTCGGCTGTGATATGATCGTTTTGCTCATGACACTCACAATACTTCCGTGCATTATGCGGCTTCAACGCCGTGATGATGGGCTATGACTTTCTCAGTATGGGATGTCCTTTCACTTCCATCAGTACGTTCCTCGAGTCAGCAGTGAAGCGGGAGTCCTAGATGTCAAGTCTTGGCCTTCTCTCTCCTTGTCCGACATTCTTGTCCCCTTGGGTTTTAGCCTTCTTTGAGGCATCTATGCTTTTGGCACATATTTCAGTTGCTCGGATGAAGCCCGCAGCCTTCCTCAAAAAGCTTCATTTTCCTCAACTAGGGAGAATTTGAACCGTTCATTCTTCAGTCCGTTCAGAATAGAGGTGTATGCTACTCTATTTTCCAGGTTAGGAATCAGGACCGCCTCCTGATGAAAACCGTTTTACAAACTATGCCAGGGACTCTTGTGGCCCCTACTTAATCGTCGACAGGTGAATGGTAGTTCGCCTCTCCTTACGACTAGCGATGAACGGGCCAACGAACTGATCTGCCATGTCCTAGGTACAGGAGACACTCCCTAGAGTCAGGCCATTAAACTAGGACTGTGCCACCCCTTTCAAGGTAGCCAGAAAGTATCAGTATTAAGCAGCATCGCCACATCTTGGACATACATTCGAGACTTATACACCATGAGATGTTCTCTGGGTTCGTGGTTCGCTTATACAACTCCACGGTAAGTATCTTGACTTTCCCGAACCTAGGAGCACTGATTATCTCTACACTAAAGGGCATGGAGAAGGGGACTAGGCCCGTCCAAGCGACCGTCTCGGACATTTTGATGGAAGTCACCAACTACTGTCCCTCCTCAACCACCGAAGGGCTCCTGCGAGAGAGGTCGTTCCCTGTGGGACTGTGCTGGGAGCGCCTGAGCTAGTAAGGACTATGGTTACGCATGCCTCGTACGGACAGACTGCGTGTGTGTTCCCGAGCTGAAGGGTGCTCAAGAGTGCGCCTTGAGGTTTGCTCCTGCTCCTTAAACCAGGTCGTGTGTTGGGAATGAGCTGCGTACGGTTTGGACGCCGTCGCAGAGTCTGCAAGCTCACCACAGGCCACCTGGCGAGCCTGCTGAGCATCTCCCCACGTCGAGCGATCATGGTTCCTTTCGTGGCACAATCCATTCCTCTTAGGTCAGACAATCTCTCTTACTTCATCACTTCAATGTAACGACTCAGCAGGAGTGTGCCTATTAGACGGCTCGCATCCTGAGGTAGCACTACAAATATACTGCATCCTCCGGCATTTGTATCACCACGCTTAATTAAAGTGTAAAGAGAAAAATGATAAGATTTAGTAGTTTTTTCGATTCCACATTTAATAAGTGTGGGTGAATTATGAACCTCTTCCAATACTTATTAAGTGTAGGGAATTTAAATAGCATTTATAATTACTTTTTATTATGCTAATGAGATAAATTGTTAAAAATATTTCAATAATTATATACATTAGCCAATTAAGGAATACAAGACTTTTCAATTACGTTCACCTTAGCTTCTAACCCCGACTCCCCTCCCCTCAAAAACAAGCAAACGACTTTTAATTGAATTCTTACAGCAACATTGAATCCCTAGAACTAAAGCCTTCGCAAGGCCCTCCAAACCCTGCGTAATGATAGGAATAATTCGAGTTTTAAATTTATAACCCCAAGTGCATGGTTTTTTCGGCAAGTACTCGGGGGGTCATACACTGGGAGTTGGGTTTCAAGTACTGGAATTAGCTAGCACGACTCAATCTAGGCCAAGAAGGAAGGAAATGAAAAACAAGGCTAAACTAAACTAATAAAAGCAAGAGAAGTGGCTTGAGACTATGATTTAACCAGTGACTAACTAAATAGATAAGTGAGTCTTAATAAGTGCTTTTGTATACATCATTTTTAGGACATTTTGTAGCACTTTTTTGGAATATATGAGCTTTATGTCGTAATTTACACTCCTGTTCTCGTTTTATGCTTGGGTGTGGTTCTTTGATGATTATTGAAGTATTTTAGGTCATTTGACCCAGCATTTGATCCCCATTTGAGTATATATTGGCCCCCCACGAATGCCCCCGAGTTGCCATGCCTATGGAGCAGGAGAAGAGCAGAGGATTTTGGATCCAACAAGCACCATGGTCTGCCAGTAATGGCTGCCACGGTCCGTGACAGGCCTGTAACTATTGCACCTATTTGTCTTCCTTGGCTTTTGTGGCCGAGAATGAACGGGGGGGTGCTATATTTAGACATACTTGGCTGCTTCGAGGAGGGATCCATCATTCTATTTCATTCAATCCCACCATCTAGTTAGGAGTAGACTCCATTTTTAGAGTGAGGGAGAGCAAGTAGATGAGGAAGATTCATGAGGAAGCGAGATCGTGTTTGCAAATCGACGAATTCAAGCACGCGTTTGGGTTGAGCAATTCTTTCCCTTCTCTTCTCTTTTCTCCATTAGATTTATTGCTTTCTAGATTAATAAGATTAGATTATGTAATTCATGTTAATTTGTAATTCCTTGGATTATGTTGAACTTGCATTTGCCTATGTTCTGGAATTGATTGTTTCGTTCGCTTTTGAATTGTTGGGTTTATTTCATCAAGTTTGGAGTTTGAATTGCTTGTAAGAAGTTTAATCGACTTCTTGCTTGTATTACATGTTGGGTGAAGTGCTGAAAGGTGAAATCTGATGTCGGAACCACCAACTTTTAACTTGATTATGTGATATCTTGACAGAGAATTATCGATTGAGAGACCTAAAATGATAATCGTGTGCCTAATGAACCTAAACTAATCGAGAATTCTTGAGAATTGATGATTGATTTGATTTGGGTATTTCGCTTCGCCTTGAAAGAGGGTTGTGATATCTTGATTATCAGTCTTGAAATTTCTTCATTAAAGAGAGAGTGCTTTATCTATTCTTGAACCAGTAATTGTTTGGTCGACTTAGTTCCTTGAATATTTATCCATTAGATTAGATAGTTGTTTAGTTTAATTTCAATATCAAGTATTGATTCACTTAGCCTATCTTGAGGGAATATAGCCCAATAGATCAACCTAGTCTCTGTGGGATCGATCTTAATTTGCTACAACGCCACCTTGTAAAAACTTGATGGGTCCGCAAGCGCACGGTGGCACTGTAGCAAAAACTCAAGTCTCATGTGTTATCCCCTTAAGCACAACATTGCATATTTCCTATTTATCGTACATGAAATGCGCATATTGAGCACAAAAGTCATTCAATCTGGACAAGTATTGCCAAAAAGGTTAATGCTCAAATTGAGGTAAATGGAAAATAAGCATTTTGATTTTTTTTCCAAATTTTTGATTTTTTTAATTTTTTTTTTATTTTCTAAAAGCCTAGCCTTGAATGCTCAAGTAAACCACAATATTGAAAAGCGCCAACTCTCCGACAACAGTGCCAAAAACTCGATAGGAAGACTTTGAGTTTTACATTTATAACCCCAAGTGTGAGGTTTTATCGTCAAGTACTCGGGGTGTCGTCCACTAGGAGTTGGGTTTCAAGTACCGGGATTAGCTAGAACGACTCAATCTAGGCTAAGAAGGAAGGAAATGAAAAAAAAGGCTAAACTAAACTAATAAAAGCAAGAGAAATGGCTTAAGACTATGATTTGACCAATTGACTAACTAAATAGACAAGATGACTCCTAACCTACCCGACCTCAACTAAAAACAAGATATGGTCGGTTGCACCATCAAAGAACACCCAAGCCCACTCTCAAGGGTCATGAGCTAGCCTAATTAGTCTAACCACCTATTTTTATGGGGTTAACCCAATTAGGCCACAAAGTTAGCAACCCTCGGACCTAACTAGGATCGGGACCATTTTCATGTCCCGCACCCCACTATTCTCTCCCCCACACTGGCTAATCAACCTCACCTCTCGGCATAGGTCAATCACCCAAAAATATAATTAAAGCTCTTTCAAGCATTTCATCGAACACTTGGCGGGCATGAGAGAAAACTCTTAGTTATAAGCATAAATTGGGTGAGGTTAGGCCTAATCCTAGCCTAATTAGCCATCAAGAGGCTAATCACAATCCTATCCAACCAAAATCACAACTAATTAATCACAAAACATAAAAGCCCCAAATTAAACCTAAGCTAGCAAACAAGAAAATCAACATGAACAAAAGGGGAGAGAGAAAGAAACTAATCTAATCTAATCAAGCAAATTAAAGATGGATTAACAATAAAAAAATAAACATTTGATCAACAAAATCAATCACTAACAAAATGTAAACAAGAACAACATATGAAAAAGAGACAGAGAAGAGAAGAAAACTTATGCTTGATTAGGTGAACATCAAATCCAAGGCTTGAATCCAAAATACAAGCCAATTAATCCTAATCTATCTGCTTTATTTCCTCCTAATGAGTGTTTTGAGACTAAACCCTAGGCTAAGAATCCTCTAAAAAATCTCCAAAGTTCCCCTAAAAGTCCTAAGAAAAAGCCTTAAAAAGGAATCAAAACTGGGCTACGAAACACGCGAACCGTGCTTTGGCAATGGTTGTCCTAATCCTGAGGGAGGGGTGTCGTATCCATAACGGCCTATCTTAATCCCGACTAGGGGGAGTGTTGCCAGCCCCTATTGGCCACCCTGCAGTTGTGTGACGGTCGTCGTGCAGGTGACAGGTGGCCGTCGTTCGATGCTTTGCTTTCTTCCCTTTTTTGACCATCTTTTGCTCTTTTCACGGTACTTTCTTGGTTGAACTTATTGCCTACAAGAGTAAATAAAACAAGTAAAAATTCCAAAAATTAGGTTATTATACGAGTTAAAAATTATGTCAAAGAGGCACGTAAAATACGCAAATTAAAGCCTAACAAATACCCCTACACCTATCTTTTGTTCATCCTCAAGCGGAACCTAAAAAAACTAACATATGAACCTAACTCACTTTTGTAGGAATCAAGGTTGTATTTAGAATATGCAGCAAGCCCTTTAAGCCCCTTGGTCACCCAAGTGGATGAGTCAAGTCTAGTCAGGGTTTGCAGAAGATATACCCACAAAATCTTTGAAGTAGTTTTGGATTTTTTTTCAAAAGCAAAACATATGTACAAGGCAAAAGGGGAAAATATATACACATCTAGATCAATTCTATCATCTTAACAACCTAGCTCCCTAGCTATATACAAGCAAACCATGCATTCCAGACACACATAGACTATACATGCATCCCGATTCTCATTTTTTACCCCACGCAACACAGTGACACGATTTGTACACCATGGTGCTCCGTGCAAAGTGTATTGACTCTTAATGTTAGGCTAAAACCGGACAAAAGGTCATCTCCACTTGGCTTATGACTTCCTTTATTTTTGTTCCTTTTTTTTCTTTCTTCTTTTTTATCACTTTTCTCCTTATCCTTCTTCGCCCGAGTGGGTAGCTCTTAGCTTATTAGGCCTTGAATTCTCGGAGAAACAACTTAGCATGTATTCGGGCTTCTTCCCTATTTATGGTTTTTATTTGGATGTGCAAAGCACTTATTCAAGCCCAAATAGAGGTACTGGAGTCAAGCTCATTTTTACACTTCTTGTTTTTCTCATTCATATTTTTTCTTTTCTTATAATGAAGCCAAAACTAGAAGTCAATTAACCAAGTTGAATGTCCCTAAATCCTAATTTCAACAACTAACACCAAAATTCAATAGTTAAGTGTACAAGGTAATTACAAAACCGCACATGTGAAATGAGGTTATTATAAGAGATAGGAGATCACATTGTACAGAAGTGTTCCATCATGCATATTCGACCTATAGACAAGCTAGTAACCAAGTTGTCAAAGATCAAAAACCAATCACAAAGGCACAAAAGTCCCTTAGACCAAAAAAGAATAATCATAAAAAAAAATTAAAAAATTAAAAAAATTTCACAAAAAATATACACAATAGGGCATATGGCTTCCCACCCCCACACCTAAATCTCATAACATCCTTGGGAGCTGAGGAGACACTACCACCACAAAAACACAAAGAAACAAAGAAAACAAAACCACACAAGAACATAAACCTACACACATATACACAAGCTAACACACTCCCTTAAAAACACAATCTCGCCCAATCAACAACAAGACCACACATATATACAAAACCACCACCACCAAAAACTAATATATACAAATCCAACAACACCACCAATCTGAAAACACAAATATGCATAAAAGCAAACAAAGGTGATCATAGCCATCAATCGCCTTCACAATATCCCAAGTTTCACCTCAAAGTTGATCACTAACAAAAATACAACCTAGTATCCACAACTAAACACAACCTGATATCCACAAATAAAAAAAAGAAAAAGAATAAAATAAAAAGAAATGAGAAGGGTTAGAACGAGTATACCAAGTTGGGCACTGAATACCCAAACTATGCCACAAGGGCGCTAGGAGCATAAGTCACTCCTTGTCTCTCCAGACGCAAGTCGTCAACTCGAATGTGGTCAAAGCTCTCAAGAGCTTATCATATGTCATCGCATGCATCCCATAATTATATGAGTAATAGAATGCTAGTAAAGATGGAACAACAAAGCTAATGGCCTCTTAAACTCATCAAATGCCATAGAAAAATCAAAAGTATGATCAAAGAAAGTACTCCACGTGATTTTCCTAGGCACGTCGTCTAGGTATGCACAATATGGATCAAATAAGGGATGAGACCCTCTAATGTCACCTAGGGACTCGCTAAATGCATGAAAATGAGAGGGAGTGATGGGGAAGAAAGGGAATGAAATGGGTAGAGTCAAGTGGATCAGTACAAATGGAGTCGATAAGTCCCATGCCAGGAGTGGCACTACCCATCTCAACGCCATCACTAAACTCCTCAAAAGGAGCCTCCTCAAGATATGGCTCAACCAATGTAAGCCCTCCTGACCAAGAAAGTGGAACATCCTCTATAGAACTAGCATCACTCCGAGAAGTCTCACCCATCTCTAACCCCGTGCACTGAGCTAAAGAAAGGGGAGAAGCAAGTAAAATCGAGTTACTAACACTAGTGTCAACAGGTGTGCTAGAAAAGGATAGAGCAACAAATAACAAGGAGGTCAAGGGAAGGTCAAACGCATCCCCAAGGTTGGTCAAAGGCGCATCATCAACAACATTAGATTGTAGGGGAAGGGAAGACTCACAATCATTATAGAGACTAGCCTCAAGTCTAGGGCAAGGTACACTAGGGTCGATCTCATACAACAAACCACACTCCCTTATCCTACTAACAAAAGTGTTTAGTTTCAAATTGAAACAAATGTATTTTTTCGTTTATATCATAAACGAATTTGTGGACTCATTTCAAAATTTTCATATCAGATTTGGCTTTTAATAGCTTCCCAAATAAAATCATATCTCCCATTGCAAATTTTATTTTGCACGCTCCACTCCCATCTGCCATCTTCCCTGAGTAAAACCCTAGCTGCAGCAGCTCTTGATAGCGTCTTACGGGAACTTCGAATGATGTGTCACCGGAGCTTCAAACGGGTGTCGACGGAGCTTCGGACGGCGTCTTACCATTGCTCTAGATGTGTTCCCAGTTAGTCTCTGCGTTCCTCTCTCTTTCTTTCTCTCTATTTTTGTCTTTCCCCCTCAATAAGAGGTTGGGTTTCTCTGTTTTTGGTGCGTGACTGTGGTGTCTCTAGCAACATCTCCGACAAGTTCTAGTCCTCCGGCGACTATCCATTCATAGACTTGCTTCTCTGTCATTGTAAGGAGTTTTTTCTTCTCACGTCCCCTATTTGTGGTTTTTGCTACAAAATTAATTCATAGTTGCAAGCTATTTCGAGTAGCTCAAGCCAAATTGCTAATTTGCTCTTATCCGTTCTCTATTGTTCAACTCCAGGTTGAGTGAAATTATAAGTAGTTGTATATTCATGGCTGGCTGGGGAGTTATTTTGATTTTGGTTGAGTTTGTGAATGCTCGATTTCGTCAATGGGGCTGAGTAGCATACGAGGCAAGACTTGTTTGTTTTTAGGATGCAATTGCTCATTCTTAGTATGTCCGATTGGTACTACATTAGGATCCTCGTTCTTGCTCTATGTGGCCAAGGTCTGTTCTTCATAGATAAAAGGTATAATTCAGACTTCACAACACTAGTGGCGTAACTCCACTCAGCACCTTGACTTTTTCTCTGTTGGCTGCATAGCCTAATGATCAATTCTATCAAGACCTTGTTCACCTTTTCCATGTGCTCAGAATCTAGTAAAAGGGACTATGATGTTACTTGTGCCCTGTGATCAAAATGCAACATGGATAGTGAGAGTCACCAAGGGATTGTTTGTTTTTCATGGTGTGTTTGTGTAATTGTATTGTAAACAAATTTTCAGTGACAAAATAGGAAGATAATTCTTAGGCAGAATAAG
This sequence comes from Selenicereus undatus, assembly GCA_017589665.1. Classification (NCBI taxonomy): domain Eukaryota; kingdom Viridiplantae; phylum Streptophyta; class Magnoliopsida; order Caryophyllales; family Cactaceae; genus Selenicereus; species Selenicereus undatus. The sequence continues at coordinate 32,442,089 of JACYFF010010365.1, read as the reverse complement.
GTCACGTTGAACTTCAAATAATCTTGTATTTTCAAAAATAAAATCACCTCCTAATTCCAATCCTTGATACTTATCATTGATGAAAGATAGGCAAAGTTATATGATTTTCCCACTTTAATCTCTAAGCTTCTTGGGCCTTCTGTCTATCCCATGTTCTTAGATTGTTTACTTTTTTGTGTTATCTGACTATGTAATAGGAGAACTCAGTTATTCAAATTATAAAAAGTGTACAATCTGTTGATTGAGCTGACAGATTTTGTATTTGCATGATTTTATCTAAAGGGGGAACGAGGGGATAAGAGAACAAATTCAAACTTGAGAAGTAGATTTGTTGTGTTGCTTAAATCAAATGATCTCAAACCATGCTTGCTAACTTAAAAGTCAAAGACTGAAAGGACAAAATCCAAATGACACTTCATCTCTAATAAGAAAGAGCCTTACATTAAATCTATAGCAGTAGTGCACTAAATAACTAAGCCTATACATTCCTAATTAAAATTGGATTCACAGATTATTATGTTGAGATGCAGTATGTTAGCTGGATGCTAATTTATTAATGTTTATATTCTAGCAATTATTATACTATGTTAGTTTGTCAAATTCATCGCATTTGAGATATCATATATGCTTGCTACCATTCTTTTGTAATTTCATTGAACTTTATACTATGATGCTCAAATATTCTTGTTTGTGATATCCTTGGGTTGAACGTAACTTTTTGTATCTAATTTTTGTCTCTATTACAAACGAAGCCGAATTTCATTTCCATTTTTCGTCTACGACAGTAGGTTTAGAAACAAATTTTTAGAAATAGAAAGTTCGTTTCTAAAGACCATTAGACAGGAATTTTGAACTTTTAGAAACGAAATTTTTCATATCAAAATAGGCAGATTCTTGTGGTGAACTATCAATCTAAATTCACTCAAATTATGGAAATCTGATGAGTTCACTGAAAGCTACTAGCTGTTATGCTATAATGCAAACCATGACCAAGGTGTTGTAGAAGTGCTGGTTATGGGTGTTGCTAGATAAGAATCAAAGGCACATTTGAGGATATCAACTATTCAAGAAGGCCAATTACGAACTTGAGAATAGTCAATTCTGATATAACTGAATCCTCAATCCCCCTATTTTTTTGATTTCCTGAATAATATAGACCAACTTTACTAGATTGTGATATGAATCTTGTTGTGATGTTGCGGTTATGAAATTGTTTCTCGACTCCTAATTCAATGGCCACCTCTGGTTAGGATTTAGCCCCATTTCCTTCTTTGCTTGCTCACTTTGAAATATATGTCATTGGTTTGGCCTCGTCGATAGAATTTGTCTCATCTTTACTCAAGTTTCTCATGAATAGACACCATTAGTTTAATCTGTCCCCCCCCCCCCTTTCTTCATGTTGATTCTGTTATGCTTCGACGGTCTGGGCATGATTGTTATAGGTTAACTGCAAACTTTTTGATTAAACATGAGGTAGGGTTTGTTGAGATGCAAAGTTGCTAATGGGTTTAATTTTTGTGGTGAAAAATCAAGATACGCTTAGTAGGATTTTGGGTGGACTCTTCATACCAAAATTTGTTGTGTTGATTTTAAAGGCCCATAAGTATTTTGGTTGCTCACTTCAATTATTGTGTTTTGAACTAAGCTCCTATGAAAGTAGTAATGAGTAAATGTAGAACAATTGCTCTACTCTAACAGCCCCCCTAATTTCCCCGAAAAGAATTGGAATTATAGTTTTCGAATTCTAGCCCTAATTCCTAATTCCTTTTAGTGACTTTTCCCTAAAATGAAACCGCAAATGAATTTGTTCTTCTGGGAGCCCCCGGGGGGTGGTTATCTTCCTTTTCCTTTTTTCAATTAATTAGCTTGTACTTGGAGTGATATGTACCCTCTATAGATAGGCGAAATGGTTCTATTGTTGGTTGAACTCAGTTGGGGTTCTATTGTTTGAATGAACTCATGTGAGTTCTATTGTTGGTTGAACTTGGTTGCAGTTCTATTTTTGGTTGAACTCAATTGTGGTTGTATTATTGGTTGAGCTCAATTGTAGTTCTATTGCTAGTTGAACTCACCTGGTCCTATATATTGTTAGTTGAACTCGTTTGTGGTTCTATTCTTGGTTCAACTTTGTTGTGGTTCTACAGTTGGTTGAACTCTGCTGCGCTTCTTTAAATTTGATTCTTCCGAGTCTGCATCTTAGTTAATCTCTTTAGTTATCTTTTCTAATAATTTATGTTTTTGTGTGTTTCCATTGTCCAATAGATTGCATTTCTGGAGCTAACGTCTCTCACTGAAGAAAACGAAGATGGAGATTGTTTTTGTTGGAGAAATGAATAGTACTAGCTGCTGGAAGGAGAAGGAGATGACATGTGTCGTGGTATGAACCACTGACCTGAAAGCTTAATTCGCACGACTTAGGTGCAAATCGTTATGGCGAAGAAGCTCCCCAAGGTTTAACACAGCTGGCTTCGCACTCGTGCATTCGAGGGAGAAGCTTTGGAGTATAGCAACTTGTATGCCCAGGAAGTAGAGATGAGAAGAGAGAGTACGTTGTCTGTGTATTCTGCAGAGTTGCAGAAGGGTCTCTTTTATAGTGGACTGGGGGAGAGAAAAAATGCCAACCAAGCAATAAAGGAAGGCGTGAAATGGGGGCTGAAAATCAGGCAAAGGAGAGAATAATGTAACTGAAGGATTAATGGGGAGAGGATCATGGTGATTGAGGCAGAGATGGAGGAAGACTTGGTCAACTAGCCGTTAGGAATACGGCAGCTCATACGCAATCAATCCTCTCGAGAATTCCTCCAAACAATATAGTGTAAGACCCAAGCCCACAGCCATCCCGGACCGGACGGGCGGGCGGCGGCGGCGCGCGCGCGTGTGGCAGCCCAAGTCCCCTCAACCCCCCTTAAAACATGGCTTCAAGTTATTCGACAAGTGTAAGAAGAGTGAGATATATAACCTTTTGAAGCTACTCCCAAAAGTTCCATGTGGGATAACAAAAGAGATAGGAAGAGTAAGTGAACACCCTTTTGGGGTGCCATTACTCCAACAATCCCCCACTAATGGTACACAGAAGGAAAAGACGAATGAAAAAGATTTCCTGCGCAAGAGGGGTCGGATACTTAAGTATCAATATCTTTCGATTGAATTGATACGTAGTGAAGAGAGGCAACATCTAAGTCTGACAAGTGAGCTTAGTCTTGAACTTGTTAGACTTTGAATGAGGCCCTCTCGACACATATCAACCCTAAAGGATGTATACTCCGCGATAATCACTTGCGCTTTTAGGCCCATGCGCATACCTCGGGTCTCATAAGTGCTCTAGAGAGACAGCCCTAGTCTCTCAAAGAAGGCGGCCAGACCTTCACACTTACTTAGGTAATTCCATCAGTCTATCTCCACTTAGACCACCATATCATGGCTTGGAATTATTAAGAGCATCTGTTAGCTCAACCTCTTGTAGAGTGAAGAATCCATCAAGTGCTTCTCCGTAGCACCACCATAATAGGCTATGGATTCATTTAATCTGCTTCTCTATAGCACACGCACTACCACACGCCATAGGAATGGGAAGTAGTGCAGTTAGAAGATTAATATGGCTCGTTTGACCGCAAATAGGTATCCACCATATCTCTTCATTCCATGGGCTTTAGCCCCATCCCCCTCGACGTTTTAAGAACTACTCTTCTTGGCAATCCCTTTGTAAGAGGATCTGCCAATTTTTTTCTCGGATCTCACATATTCCAAGTAGATAACACCATGCTTCAGCAATTGCTTTACCGCGCCATGTCTAATACGGATATGTCTCTTTTTCCTGTTGTAGACACTGTTGTGCGCAAGTCCAATTGCTGCTTGCGAGTCACAATGCAAGGAGACAGGTGTTGACTGTTTCCCCCACAATGGTATGTCATTCAGGAGACCCTTGAGCCATTCTGCTTCTTGACCTGCCAACTCAAGAGCAATAAACTCAGATTCCATGGTTGAGCGAGCTATACATGTCTGGTTTGCAGACTTCCATGAAATAGCTTCTCCACCCAATGTAAAAACATAGCCGCTAGTAGAACTTACCTAATCGTTATCAGCAACCCAATTAGCATCGCAAAAACCTTCAAGTATAGTAGGAAATTTACAAAAATGTAAACACCAATCCATAGTACCTCTAAGGTATCTCAACAAACGATGAAGTGCATCCCAATGTTCTTTAGCAGGATTATGAGTGTACCTACTTAGTCTACTAACTGCATATGCAATGTCAAGACGAGTGGAGTTCATGAGAAACATCACACTCCCTATTATCTTAGCATATTCAATTTGAGACACACTAGGTCCTTTGTTCTTTTTAAGATGTATGCTAGGGTCATAGGGAGTTCTTACAGGTACCACATCGAAAGAGTTAAAAATTTTCAACACTTTCTCAATGTAATGAGACTGACTTAAGAAAAAGGCACTTTTGGTTTTTATAAGTTTGATCCCCAAGATAACTTCTGCTTCTCCTAAATCTTTCATTCCAAAGAGAGAATACAGAATTCATTTAGTCTCATTTATAGCACATAGGTTGGTACCAAATATCAGCATATCATCCACACACAAGCATATGATCACATAATCAGATCCAAACAATTTGGAATAAACACAAGAATATGAGTTGTTGAAAGTAAAGCCATTTTTCTCTCAAGAACTAGCAAATTTCTCATACCACTGTTTTGGGGCTTGCTTTAGACCATACAGGGATTTTCTCAGTTTACATACTTTGTTCTCCTGACCAGGGACCTCACACCCTTCAGGTTGTGACATATAAATTTCTTCCTCTAAGTCATCATTGAGGAATGTTGTTTTAACATCCATCTGATGTACCACAAGATCATGGATAGCAGCCAAAGCAACTAGACTTCCAATTGTTGCAATTTTTGGTCACAGGAGAATAAGTATCAAAGAAATCAATTCCCTTCTTTTGGTCAAAGCCTCTAATGACCAATCTAGCTTTGTACCTTTCAATAGAGCCATCTGTCCTAAGTTTCTTCTTGAAGATCCATTTACTACTAATGGGTCTACAATCCTTAGGCAAGTCGGTCAATTCCCAATTTTTGTTTAACTCAAGGGAATCTATTTCACTCTTGATAGCTTCTTTCCAGAAGTTAGCATCTATAGACCTCATAGCCTCTTGGTAGGTTTTAGGATCTTCCTCAAGTAAATAAAGAGACACAAGTTCATCAGTCAAAGCATCAATGTCAAAGTTCTCAAGGACTTCTACCAAAAAGGAGGTGATAAAGTCAGGGCCAAAACTAGTTTCAATCCTCTGTCTCTTTCTCCTTCTAGGTCCAGTTTCCAAGTTTCTAATACTAGAGCTAGAAGCAGGCAAGTTCACATGTTCAGGTACAATATTAGATACAATATGAGGCACATTCCTTTTTAAATGGAAAACATGCTCAAAGAAATTAGCATCTCTATACTCCGAAATAGAGAAATCAGATAAAGACATAAATCTATATGCAGCACTGTTTTGAGCATAACCAATAAAAACAACATCAAAAGTCTTGGGGCCGATGTTTGAACGTTTATGACTAGGTAGTGCAACTTTGGCTAGACACCCCCACACTTTTAGATAATTCAGGGTGGGAGCATACCCTTTCCACAACTCATATGAGGTTTGATCTAACTTCTTATGAGGAACTCTATTGAGTATAAAACAAGCTGTCAAGACAGCCTCCCCCCACATGTTATCAGATAGACCAGAACTAACGAGCATGGCATACATCATGTCTTTAAGGGTATGATTTTTCCGTTCAGTAACACCGTTTTGTTGAGGGGTGTAAGGGGCACTAGTCTCATGTATTATGCCATTTTTCTCACAAAAGGCAGTCAAAGAATTTATGTCATATTCCCCACCTCTGTCAGATCTAAGTCTTTTGATTTTTCGGTCTAACTGATTCTCAACTTCAACTTTGTATTTTAAGAACATTTCCTCAGCCTCATCTTTAGACTTGAGAAGGTAAATCTTGGTATACCCAGAGCAGTCATCTACAAAGGTGATAGATCATTTCTTTCCACCCTTACTCATGGTGTTCTTAAAGTCTGCTAAGTCTGAATGCACAAGTTCTAACAATTCTGTTTTTCTGTTTGTTACATTTTTAAAAGGTTTCTTAGCAAATTTTGCTTCAACACAGACTGGACACTTAGAACAATTTTCAATATTCACATTTGGAATTAAACGCATGTTTCTAAGTCTTTTCAATGAAGCAAAATTAACATGTCCAAGTCTACCATGCCACAGATCAACAGACTCAACAATATAAACAGAATTGGCAGCAGTTTTATTATTAATTTGTGCAACAACATCCAAAACAAGGAGCCCCCCACTACGATACCCCTTCCCAACGAAGTCCCCATTTCGCATGATAACAACTTTACCAGCTTCTTGCACAATTTTAAGGCCAGCCACGTCAAGAAGGGTACTAGAGACCAAGTTTCTGCGAAGGGAATGGACAAATAAAACATTACTTAAACACAGTAATTTTCCATAACTAAACTTAAGTAAAATCTTGCATTTACCCTTGACAGCAGCTGTAGAAGAGTTGCCCACGTAGACACCTTGTCCATCAACATCTTCAAAGTTAGTCATGAGTTCCTTGTTGGCACAGAAGTGCCTTGATGCTCCAAAATCCAGGATCCATTCTGACAGATTATGCACCAGATTGGCCTCCACGGTTGTAACCGCACAAATAATCTCATCATCCTCGGTTTCAGCAATGTTGGAAGTAGGTGTTGCAGACTTGTGTTCGGCTTGGATTGACCCTTTCCTTTGTTTGCATTGGTAGGCCTTGTGTCCAGGCCTGCCTCACACATAGCACACCACCTTCGGCTTCTGAATCCTTTTGTTGGCAGAATTCTGATTCCTGAGATTTTGAGTTGGCTTCTGAAATCTCTTTCCTTTGCCTTTGAACCTGTCCTTGTTCGTTTGTACAGCAGATTCAACCAGGTTAGAACTAACAGAATTTAAAGAAAGGGAAGACATCTTATCTTTCAGCCGGTTTGCCTCCTCAGTCCGCATATGGCTGATTAATTCCTGCAGTGTAAGATCTTTCTTTTTGTGCTTAAGGTGGTTTCTGTAATCGCTCCAGGATGGTGGAAATTTTTCTATCAGCACGTTGGCTTGGAGGATTTCGCACATCTTCATGCGTTCGATAGAAGCACTTTCCACTCCAACCTATACTCAATGAATAAATGAATGAATGAAAATTCGGATTATTATGTGTACAAGAGAAAAATAGCTGGCATTATTATTACTGATTGGCAAAATTCCATATTTGGTAAAAAAAACGGAAGGTTTCAATTTTATGACAAAAAAATCATTCATATCTGTTATTTCGCATGAAGAAAAAGAAGAAAACAAGGGGTCCGTTGAATTTCAAGTATTCCGTTTTAGCAATAAGGTAAAAAGACTTACTTCACATTTGAAATTGCACAAAAAAGACTATTCATCTCAAAGAGGTATATGAAAAATTCTAGGAAAACGGCAACGACTACTGGCTTATTTGTTTAAAAAAGATAAAGTACGTTATAAAGAATTAATCAGTCAATTGAAAATTAAGAAAGCCCATTGGGCCTAAGATTCTGTTTCAAGCCCGGGAACTCGGGAAGTTTTAGTCTTTGTCTTGCAAGACCGAGTCTCAGTGTAAGTAGTTGGAATTCGTAGACGTGAACCTGTTCCATGATAGGTTTGTTGTCCATGATCTGGAACTGTAGCTAGTTGCCGACGACGTATTTTCTTTTCCCGGCATCGTCTGAACCATATTTTGCCTCAAGCTTGGTCCAGATAACCTTGGCATATTTAAAGATTACAAACATATCAAACAAAGGGTTAGACATATTATTCAAAAGGTAATTGCGAGCAAGTTTGTTGTCCTTTTCGAATTTCTTCTTTGTGGCTTCGTCAAGAGGAATAGGAGGAGTTCTGGGTACAGTAGGAGTTGCAGGTTCAGAATCTGGGTTGCCTTCATCAGGGATATCAGTAGTGAGCACGTAGTCGATCTCAAGTTGCTCAAAGCAGAGAAGCAATTTTTGAGACCAACGTGTATAATTGGTTCCGTCAAGAGGTTCAATTTTGTAGAGATCCGGGAGAGTTTTTGGACCAGCAGCCATTTTAATTAAGCTTTCGGATTGTTGGAGAAATGAATAGTAATAGCTGCTGGAAGGAGAAGGATATGACCTGTGTCGTGATATGAATCACTTACCTGAAAGCTTAATTCGCCCGACTTAGGTACAAATCGTTATGGCGAAGAAGCTCCCCAAGGTTTAACACAGCTGGCTTCGCACTCGTGCACTCGAGGGAGAAGCTTTGGAGTATAGCAACTTGTATGCCCAGGAAGTAGAGAGGAGAAGAGAGAGTACGTTGTCTGTGTATTCTGCAGAGTTGCAGAAGGGTCTCTTTTATAGTGGACTGGGGGAGAGATTAACTGCCAACCAAGCAATAAAGGAAGGCATGAAATGAGGGCTGAAAATCAGGCAAAGGATAGAATAATGTAACCGAAGGATTAATGGGGAGAGGATCATGGTGATTGAGGCAGAGATGGAGGAAGACTTGATCAACTAGCCGTTAGGAATACGGCAGCTCATACGCAATCAATCCTCTCGAGAATTCCTCCAAAAAATATAGTGTAAGACCCAAGCCCACAGCCCGCGGCCAGCCAGGACCGGACAGGCGGGCGGCTGCGGCGCGCGAGCGTGTGGCAGCCCAAGTCCCCTCAACCCCCCTTAAAACATGGCTTCAAGTTATTTGACAAGTGTAAGAAGAGTGGGATATATAACCTTTTGAAGCTACTCCCAAAAGTTCCATATGGGACAACAAAAGAGATAGGAAGAGTAAGTGAACACCCTTTTGGGGTGCCATTACTCCAACATTTTTATATATTCTTGGACATTAGGCATGTTTTCAAACAATAGTTTTAGGTAGTATATAGAGCAATAAAATGTTGAATCAACTAGCTACAACAAAAAAACTAGCAGGATGGATTCAAAACAATGCAAGAATATTTAGTTTTGATTAGCTTAGTCTTTGTTGGTATGTCCACAATTAATTTTTTTCAAGCACTAATGTGTAATTTATTTAATTGATGTTTGATCTATTTTAATTTGTTGGTTTGTTAATTTTATTCATTTATTTTGGATGATGCGCGCCGGTAATTAGTATAAAACTTGTTAATTAAAAAAAGAATAATTGTATACAATTGTTCTATTTTTAACTTAATAAGTTTTATATTAATCACCAACATTATAAAAACGACACTAGTAACACTTTTAAGTGTGGTGAAAATTATGATTTCTTGCATCTTTTAGAGTGGGCATAGCGTAAAATGAGCACACATAAATTGTTGGTAATTAGTACTTATTTCGCATTTATAAGTATGGGAAATATAGCTTTACCCGCATTTCCATTAAGTGTGGAGAACACTTCCACACACTTAACGTCCACACATTTAGCCTAAATGTGAGGAGCTACTATTTCTACAATTATAAGTGTGGCGCAACATTTTTTGTAGTGGAGGCGCATAGTCGAATGTAGGCAGCGGCCTTATGGAGTTCTCAATTTCCATGGTCTTCTTTTCTTATTAGGTCTTTTGCTGCAAAATGGTGTCAGCCATAGTGGTCATGATGTTCTTCAACGCGTCCCCTATGATGTAGGCTTCCTGCTCGAATAGACATTGCCTGACCGAGCGAGGATTCACCCAGTGAGCTCTCTGAGGAATCTTGGACTTCAAGGGCCGCTGGGGCGTCAATCTTCGGGGCCTTGTTCCTCCTAGAACATGCTCGCGTGGTATCACTTACAATCATCGTTCAACGCTTTCTCCCCACAGATGACGCTAAATCTATTTTGGGAGTTTCTAATTTCTCCAAGGATAACGTGGAGTGAGAGTGGACTTATGTGATGGCAAGGGTTGTACGTTTGGCGATCCTTTCGACGAGCGTTGAGCCTGCAAAAAGTGTAGTTCCGGATTGGCATCCAGGGAACGCCGCTCCAACAGTGAAGTTAGTGTGGGGTCCCAAAAAGAGACAACACAGAGAAAGAGGGAGTCTTTTGAGGGACTATGATGAATGCCTTTTTGCTACTGATTGTGCGTGAGGAATGATCTTTCAGAATTCTCTGCACCCCTTCCTAAGGTGAGTTGGTGGGTATTTATAATCCTCGTTGCCGGGGGAAAAATTGTAGTTTCATACGGGGTGTTTCCCTCAAGGGTTGCGAGACGGTTTCCTCTGTTGGGCCCAATAATGTCCCTCAAGGTTTAGGAGTGGGCAGAGACAGTCGTTGTATCTTTGGCCAACGAGTTTATTTGTGGGGCCGGCCTTGGCTCCTAGGTTTTCCATATCGTGTGTGTTTGTATATATATGAAGAGACACACACATATATAACACATATACATACATACATACATATATACATATAGATGAACTATCTTCGTTACTCCCCTTGTATAATGCGCTACACATCTGATGACAGTCATTAACCCTTAATTTATAAATAGAGAAATCAATTTTTTTTTAATTTGAGCTGCAAGTCCATTTAATCCAATCGTGCTTGTTATATTATTTTCAAAATTAAACAATTGAGGAAGTTTAACTATATCCTTAGAAGTCCTAGTAGATGTGAAGAACTACATAATCAAGATTATATGCTGTTCAAGTATGCATAGTGCATTAATGTGTGACCAAACCTATAAGTACGTAGTTTATATTGAGTACAAGATCGTGATCCCTAACTGGGACTTAATTATAAAATCGACGGGCAGTTTCTGTCCAATTACGGAAAAATAAGTACATTTGCATGTAAACATGCAACCTTAGCTCCAGAAGCCCCACGATTAGTAAATATTCCTTAATTGGGACCTAAGTTGAAGCATTTAAAAACAGAGAAGATAATATCGTTTTATCAGAAGTGTGCATAGAATTATCTGAAATATGCGCAATTGACATAATACCGAGCCAAATAAGGAAACTGGGAAGTTTTTTCAAATAGATAACCCATGAGGTTTCCTATGTTGTCAGGTCCAGGCATGGAAGCCAGCTGATTTTTAGGAGCTTTTCGGCTGAGCCAGAAATCCTGTGTGTAGGCATTTGGTCCAGACTTCTGAGGCCGTCTACAGTTCATTTTTAACAGCCTACTTCTTAACAATCATGGTTTTTGTTATGTTACTAGAGCCCACGAACATACTATACAAGCTAAGTTTAAAATATTGTCATCAAACTTTTATAAATCGAGACACTTTTCCGATGTCTACAGGATAAATCTCCCTAAATAACATACATATTGACAATGATTACAATGACAAAGTTCTTAATTTAGTCAGTGAGGATTTGCCGTAGTGAATTACTAATACGCATTGATTTGAGTTGAAATATTACTTACTTTCATACAGTTTAAATATTAACCTACAATGTATTGTATTGCCTTTGTGGCTCATTTGAACAAAAAAAAAGAAGAAAAATATCAACGTACAATGGGAAGAAGTTACAAGTTAGTTTTGTTTTCCTTTTTTTTTCCCATTTGTTCGACAACTTCACCACAAGGAGTCCAAATTAAATGGTTGCTCCTGAAGTTGTTGATCTTGTTGATGTTGTTGTGATACAGGATCTGATGGCTTACTAGAGGACGAGGAAGGGAAATTTGAACTTAAATCGACACCAAAAGGCAATCCCTGCCCCAAAAGCGAGTAGTCCGTGCTTGTAGCTTCTCTTGGTTGATATGTATTTCTGAGTTGTAGTGCCCTAAACAATAGAGAATTCACTGTGCTATTGAGGTTCTGGCTAAGCAAGCTAGAAGCAGAAGGCCATGTCAAAGAAGGAAGACTTGCCCAATTCAAGTTTAAGTTGATATTTCCTCCCATATTGAGATGATTATTATCAGAGTATGTTTGTAGTGAAGGGTAACCAAAGCCATTTGATGAAGTTGATAATGTGTTCAAATGTGGCAGCTCAATATCTCCGAATTCATCGGTGTTGGTGTTGGTCTCATCTGGAGAATCTGGACAAGGTTGGGAAGGTGAGGTAGGCTGCGGCTTCTTTATTGCAATGCTCTTTTGGAAAACCCTGCAAACCACCCATTCTTCCTGGAGAACAAAAATAAATACATCCATAGGATCGTATTAGAGTATATTATGGACTGTGGACTGCTGTAATATTAGCTAAAACCACTTTGGTTAAGATAGGATTTTTGATGAAATGTAAGCCATAATTTATGCAATCATAAATGTTGATAATCTGTAAATTACCAGCCTAAAAGAGACTAAAATGACAAAGCCTTGTTCTTTTCTCTTCTTTTTTTTTCTGCAATAAGCTTATCGCTTCTTACAAATCCTTACATCTCTTTCCAGCTTCTTATAGTTTTAACAAATTCTTACAATTTCTTGCATTTTCTTATGTCTCCATACAACCATTTGCAACTTCTTACAGTTTTTTGATATTTCTTACAATTTTGTATAACTACCATTATAACTTCTTATAACTTCTTAAACCTTGTTACAGTTTTTACAGCTCCTTATAGGTTTCTACAACTTCTTACATTTTTTTACTTCTCCTTATCACAAAAAAGAATAAGGTCAAAAATTATATTGTTACTAGAATGGCATATTTTGACCACACCAAAAGGATGGTTTGTTTCAGAGTCTAGAAGGTGTTCAGTAAGCAGGACTACCCCTAATCGCTCCCAAATGCTGCTAACTGCTAAATGTTAATCCTAGCTGTTGGTAAACACTGACTAGCAGTTATTTGTAAATGCCATTCGTAAACCACTGATAAATGCTAGTAAAAGCTAACCCCTATTTTTAACCATTGGTAAATGTTGGTAATTATTGGTTAAACGCTAGTAACTATTTGCAAATCAACACTAACCGCTAACCACTGAGGTCGTGCTCAGCAGGAGTGTTTTGAGCAACGTTTAGCATTTTTATCAAGTTAATGTACTTACCAGTAAATTTTTAATGTTTGGTAACCTAGCATTTAGACTAGCATTTCAATTATTGTTTAGTATTTCAAGTGCATTTCTGAAAAGCTATTAATATTAGTTTTTGACATTCAAAAGTAGTGTTTTCATATTTTTTGGCAAAAAAATAACTTTTGGAAATTTTATCTTTGAAAATTATCTATATTCTTTTATGTTAATCTATACTATATATAAAAACAATGTTGTGATGATGTGAAATTTTCCTGCATTCTCATAAATTAGAGATTTCGAACCGTTGGATTCATTCTCTCTCCTCATCACAACCATCCAATTGTTGAAAATAATTAATTCATAATTTTCAAATTTCTCACATAGTAATAAGGGAAAAAAATCATTAACAAGGAAATGATCATAAGAAAGTATAATCTTATGAAGTATAATTCCATAATTATCAAAATGAAGATTACAGAGTATTTTTTTCGAAAAGCAATGATTATGCAGTAATTAGTGATCATGAAAATTATAAAAAAAAATATCATTATTAAACCTTCTGAATTTATTCTGTTTTCTTATCACCACTAGATTGCAGATAAAAAAGAATAATCCCAATAATTATGAAAACACGAATTATGAAGTAGTTAGTAACAAATAACAATGAAAATTATAGATAAAAAAGATATCATTCTTGAACCTTCAACATTATTTTAAACAGTAACGTAGTTCTTACTCATAGTTGAAATTCTACATTAAAATACGTCTCATCGTTAAAATCAATTCTACCGTCTTGCTCATTGCTCGTGTGTGTCAAAATGGTCTTTTTTACCTCACTTTCAGATATATAATAATTATCGTTCCATTCCTCATATATTTTTTTGTATTAATTTGTTAATTCGTTAGCAAGTGACCTCATCTTTTGTAATTAGTAGCGTCAAATCTATACTATATATAAAAGCAATGTTGTGATGATGTGGAATTTTCTTGCATTCTCATTAATTAGAGATTTCGAACCGTTGGATTCATTCTCTCTCCTCATCACAATCATCCAATTGTTGAAAATAATTAATTTATAATTTTCAAATCTCTCACATAGTAATAAGGGAAAAAAATCATTAATAAGAAAATGATCGTAAGAAAGTATAATCTTGTGAAGTATAATTCCATAATTGTCAAAATGAAGATTATGGAGTATTTTTTTTCTAAAAGGAATGATTATGCAGTAATTACTGATTATAAAAATTATAAAAAAATATCATTTTTAAACCTTTTGAATTCATTATATTTTCTTATCACCAACACAGATTGTAGATAAAAAAGAATAATCCCAATAATTATGAAAATATGAATTATGAAGTAGTTAGTAACAAATAACAATGAAAATTATAGATAAAAAAGATATCATTCTTGAACCTTCAATATTAGTGTAAATAGTCATGTAGTTCTTACACATAGTTGAAATTATACATTAAAATACGTCTTATAGTTGAAATCAATTCTGCCATCTTGCTCATTGCTCATGTGTGTCAAAGTGGTCTTTTTTATCTCACTTCTAGATATATAATAATTATCGTTCCATTCCTCATATATTTGTTTGTATTAATTTGTTAATTCATTAGCAAGTGACCTCATCTTTTGTAATTAGTAGCGTCAAAATGCTTGATCGTATTTGATTGAAATTTTTGTACTTTTTTGTTGTAATTTCCTCCTATATGTGGCTTAATTTTCTTTTCTTGATATTTAATCTTTCACTAATTGACGTCATCATTGATTTCTTGCTACAATTTGTAATCTCACTTGTTTAGGTGTAGTTTTTATCAAGCTCGATTAATAGTGGTGGTGTTCGGTTTGATTCATTTATATTCTTAATTATCTCCGTCCGATTTATGACTTAGGTCAAAAAAAATTTGTTTATATTATATTATATTGTATTAGTAACTTAATTGTGTTTAGATTCTTTCATGTTTTATTTATGTTGTTCATTTATGGATTTTTTTTTTATAAGAAAAGCTCTAAAATTTGATCCTCTTCCTTGGCATTTCAAATTTTTAATGGAAACAACAATGCAAACTATTTCACATGTATATAAATTGTTTGGTGACCTATTTATTTGCATCAATTAAAAATTTTTAAATATCTATACTTCAAATTATAATATGATTTTCATAATTTACAAAAGTTACTGTTAAGATATATAAAAGAAATCATAAAATTTGACTTCCTTTGTTACATACGTAGATAAAAGTATAGTCCTCTATATCTTCAAAAGTTTTGCTATTTTGAAAATTGAGTTAGGTGGTCAGGTTAGGGTTTAGAACAATATGGAGGGGGTGTTGGGGGATTTCATTGGATTAGGAATCCTAGCAGTAGGATCAAATTGCATTAATTGACATATGGGATGAGTTTAATATTAAAAAGTTGATTCTAATTTATAAAGTCTTTAGAACGATTTTGATTAACCTATTCACCTTCAAAATATGCCTCCAACATTAACAAATGTAATTTTTGAGTTTTCTCTCTAAAATCATCACATATGTTCAATACTACATGCATGTTTGAATAAATGTAATTTTCTGTTTCCATTGTTCGGTTGAAACTGTAATGCATGCTTGAATATTTCCATTGTTTAGTTAGAAATTACAATGCATACTTGAATACTATTTCTATATATTTTTTATCATGGCATACATTCAATACTGTAATGGATACTTGAATCAATTTAATAATTTTTGTTGTTTAGTAAAATATTGTAATGTATTCTTGAATACTATTTGTAGGTTTTTTCATAAATCATGAGAAATGTTCAAAATCATTAATTATGTCATATAGTTAACTTAAGACATAAATCACAACGTAAGGTTATAGAAAATTTTAATTTCTTGGGTTTTTGTTTTTTTGAAAATCATGTATTGATTGAGATTTTGATGGGTTCTTTTGGTTTCAAGAAATAAAATAACCCCATTTTAGGTTAGCTAATCGAATGAACAAATTTGAAAATACTATTTTTGGGTTTTTAAATTCTGGATTAACTAAACAGACAGTCAGACGGTCAAAACTCAATTTGTGGATAATATGCTGCAACTAATTATGATCCATTATATAACTAGAATATCTTAACATGCGTCTTTCTGCTAACTCATTATCTTTCCTTCTGAGGGGGAACAACTTATATAAATTGGTAGGTAGTTTTAAATCAGTAGACCAACTACAATATATGATAATTTTTATTACTTTTCTAAATCCATCAACTATTTTCACAGTCTCCCTTTTTTCAAAAAATAAAATTTGCTTAATTCAAATAACCTAAAATCACTAAATCTATGGCCGTGAATCTACAACAACTCATTTGTGTTGCAACTCATGATTTAAGTGGAACACTAACCTTAGGGAGATATGTTGTTTAAAGAAGAATTCGATGACATATTTTCCAATAAAAGGTCACCTAACTTCATGATTTCAAAAGGAGAAGCCTAAGCACATCATGGATGATTAATTTTGACGTATTGTAACTACATATTGAGATAACTTGAATGAAATTATGACCAGAATAGATCTATTTTCAAAGATAAAAATCTCCTAAAAGAAAAGGATAAAAAAGTATATAATACTAAAAAATTCTAACTATAATAACTAGTCTTATAAAATGTTTTATAGTGAAAATTTATTTTTACTTATAACAACATCACTTACTAGGTAACTTATTTGTGTCTTCTTTTCTAAATAATAATAGCAACGTACTAAGTGTCTTTTGTAAACAACTTATTATCCATTTTATAAATCACCATGCAAAGCACAAGTCTATACTAGTTTATATTAATTAGAGAACTCAAGACCTAAATTTGCCAAACACATTTGCTTCAACCACTTATCTAAAAAGCTATCCACTACCAATTAAATTAGAATCGATATCCATTGCTCAAATAGCTATCACTACTGAAATAGCTATCTGCTATTTAAACAATTATTTTAACGATTATGGCTTAATTCGAAACGCTAAAATGGACATGTCAAAGATTTAAAAAAAAATAAATTAAACCACAAGAATCATGGCACTTTTATGGGCGCTGGTAATTTCGCAGAGAAAATCTCTACATACACAGCTATTTTTGCATAATGACTAAACTGCCCGCCTTCAATTAAGCGCAAGAATCATGGACCCTGCTTGTTTATGACACAACGTTCCTTTCTTCACTTTTTAGTTCTCCACCATTGACCTTTCTTTCACAGCTGCATATTATCTATTTTAAACATTACTTGTCTTTTTAATAGTTTTGTACTTCTATTTATTAAACACTAAAATCGAATTTATTTGTTTCAGAAATTGTTTTGGTTCATATATTTTCATTTAGTTCGTTTTGAATGAAATTATTTCATAAAAATTTATTATTGTAAGATGCTAATATTATGTTAGTAACAACACAAAGATTGACATGAAAAAGCTAGTGATGTTAGCCTTTTCGTAAAAATTTATTTTATATACACAAAATTATAACTTGCAACAAAAAAAAAAACACAATAATAACACATACACACCATGATATTTTAAAGTATTGTTAAGAGATAAATATCTTAATTTTTGTTTTTAACTGCCCAACAAAATCGATTTTGTGGCCGGAACTTTCAAGAAATAGGTGAATCAAACCATCTAACACCACTAACTATTTAGTGGATTGAGAGTTGAAACTAAATAAGTTTATTGTTAAGTTAGTTATTATATTTGTCTAATAATTATGAATTTATTCTACAATTGATCTAATAATCAAATTATTATTTTTTACTATTATTTTAAAGAAAAACACTAACTTATACCCCATTTTATAAAAATTTTAAAATATTTTTAAAAATTGCATGCAAGAACATTTAAAAACAACATTTAAAATGAGTCCATATATTGCATGACTGTCAAAACCTGTGATTTTTATAAATCGTTTGAATGATGCATTAAATAAATAAAAAAGCAGTAGGAAGGAAGAAAGCAAACTATTGTAATACATGGATAGTAGTTATTATTGATTTTATTTATCAAACCTTGTCTTTATGGAGTTAATGTTGAATATTAACTAAATATTAAAAATACTAATGAACAATAAAGTAAAATCGTTATGACTGCAAATAAAAGTGAAACTGTTGAAAAGTGAAACCAAAAATACAAACAGAAAAAAGAAAATATAGGACAATTGGGTTAAAAATAAAAGGGTGATGATACGTGTATTGTCAGAAGACAGTCTTAAATGTCTTGCATTAACTCAAATTAATGTGTTTTATGATTTAAAATCACCAAATTTTTAATAATTATAACTTATTATGAGTTGTAAAACTTTACTATTCGTCGGCTCCGCCAACAAATAAAAATTGACATCCTAACTGAATCAACTCCATTCGTGAAGGCAAATTATCTGTGTAATTTTGGAAACGTGAAAAATTATGTATAAAATGATAATTTTACACAATTTGTAAGTTTTGACATCCTTCCACTATTAAATCATACCATTTTTTCCGACATAATAGATAATAATATATATTTTAAATGAAAACAAGATACTCTCTAAGCGTCTTGCAACAAGACATTTATTATTTTGCAAAATAAAAATTACCATAATCAAAAAACAAATAAACTGGGAAGCCAACTGTAATAGGAAATCAAAGACTCAAAGGAGGGGGGGGGGGGGACGAAAAGGAATGAAAGATATCAAGGGAACAATTCCTTGATATTTTTTTTTCTAATTTCTCTTCATTATATGAAAATAGCCATGGAGATAAAGCATGTGGCTGCGGAATCATCAGCACCCCACTTTTATATATTGTTCCCCTGTAGTTTCTATGCAAAATATGTTGTGAACCTAGTCCAAAATGCCACCAACTTAATAGCATTCTTTCACTTTTTTTAATTCATGAAATTCTATTTTGGATCATACAATAAAATATTTATTATGGATCTATATTATAATATATAATTTTTTTAAAAAAATCATCTAAATTATATTTTTTTAAAAAACACAAAAAGAGAAAAGAAGAAAAACAGGGATGGATCGGAATGGCCAAACGTTGCACCACATGTTTCAACATGCTGAAATGCAAACTAGAAAACAAATTTTGGAACACGGGCCCATCAACTTGGCATGCTTTCCTACTGCTGTAAATGTTCTAAGTATCAATGATATAACGGTCCTAAAAAGGGGCTAATACTCAATGATTTGTCAAATCTACGTGTAAACCTTCTTGTATTCGCTAGCATCGAACCCACAAAAGAAAAAAAAAAAGTTAGTGCTCGATCTTTGTTTATGCTAAATATGCTAATGTTCAATAAAACATAACCCATAAATATTATATCATATTTTGTAATCATTTTAGTAATTGATTCTTTATTGATAGTTATATATATTTATTATTGAGAGTATTAATATCATGACATTTGAAATTAAAAGTGCACATGTCATTGAAAATCAGAAAATTTTATTATTAGAATCTTTATTAATAATTTTAGTATTATTAGTGGTTACCGTATCTTTTATTTTGTAAGACCTTAGGGCAAATAAAAAAACGACATGATTATATTAGTATACACATGAACGTACCTCACTTAGAATGTTTAGATATATATTTGTTCTCTGGCCAAATTAAAGTATGTGCACTAAGCATATATAGTATTACTCATCCAACCAAATCGATGATTACAATGAAATACATAAAAGTATGAATAGTTATATACCTTTGTGGGTTTAAAAGAAAGCTTGGTCTCGAGTCTATACTCATGCATAACCCAATTGGTTTTCTCTCCTTTAGGAGCTCTTCCCCGATAGAAAACCAGTGTCTTCTTCATCCCAATTAGGACTCCACCACGAAAGATCTCTTTATCCTTTCCTGTGGTTTTCCAATAACCAGCTTGTGTAGCTCGGTTTGTTCTAAGACCAGTTGGGTACTTTCGATCTCTCAAGCTGAAAAAATACCATTCCTTTTCCCCCATTGAAGCTTTCGCTGAAATAGTAAATTTCATTTATACAATATTATTGAAGTAAACGTCAAACTAAATCCAAAAGGTTATTGCAATGTATATAGCAAGGAATCGATGTTGTATAGGATAGTTCATGATCATGCCAATTGCCAAATAATGCACAAAAACTCAATTGGTCCGGTACCAAGTACACCTTCCAACCTGAAGGTCAGAGATTCAATCCTTGATACACACAAAGTGACTATTGTTTAGCTCACCTCGGTGGGTTGTACAACTGGGCCTATTGGGGTTTAGGTAGCTCTCGTCCTGCTTCCCCTTCCCCCCTCCCCACTTACATGCGCACTAGACCTCCCCCATATGAATCCATGAGGTCTGAATGTTTGCCCTTATTAAAAAGAAAAAGATAGTTAATGACTAATAGGCATTAACCAAAGTGTCGTGCATCTGAGTCTTCCGGGAGTCCTTTCTAGGAGAATTTCTTGTGATATGAACTTGGCACAACTTTCTGAGTCATGACAGGAAAGCTTACTCCTTTCCCCCGCAATTTAGACTGCTACCTGTGCCTAATACTAGGCTCCGTAGGAGGCCTATTTATCCTTCTTTTTAGAAAAGACGATGATATACATGCTCATTAACCTCCATGAGCTGGATTGAGAGCTAGAGCTCGATGGAATTTAGCTCACTTTCTAAGTTGGGCACCTGAATTCAAATTGAGTTCAGGATGTCGAAAATACTACTACGATCAGAAGTATTGTTTGAGGCACCGATGGACCGTCCTGATTACCCCGACCAGATTCTCCCCAAGCGTAACCCTCCGTTTGCACTCACGAGACCAAGTAAGCCTAGCCACGCCAAAAAAGAAAAAAAAAACCATCTTAAAATAAATCTAAGTACGTACCTGGCAGGTCCCAAGGTTCACACTTATTGAGATCAACGTCAACGATAGCCTTGGAAGTGAACCCAAAATCAGATACCTTCTTAGAAAGATAGAAAGTGATGAGCTCCTCGTCCGTTGGATGGAACCTGAACCCTGGAGGAAGATTCTCCTCCATTGATTCGATAATACCAATAAATCTATGACTTTATGATGTTCTTGTGTGTCTTGCTAATACAAGCAGCACTAAAAGGTTTCAAACATACTACAGAAGATGGCCTTAAATAGAGGGAGCAACATGGATTCATTCTTCAAGGCGAAGCAGCTATTTTTATTACTTCCTTTTTTTATTGGATTGTTTTTAGTCATCAGCTAACATTTTGACAAAGATGTTTTCGTGTGTTGTGTCGAATTTGATATTGACAACTTGGTTTTGTCTATTTTCTTTGCTTTTTCTTTATATACATACAAAAAGCAGATACTTACGGTTTCCTTTAGTTGGCCAAATATTTGGTGTTCATTACTAAGCAGCCATGTACTAACGTACAATTTATATTCCTTTTTGACCATGTCCAAATGCATAGTTTTTGCTTGTTTAGCTTTTGTGTGAGTGGCTGTTATTGAAATCCTAAATATATTAAGTATTAGGTTTGCTCCTACATCTTCAGTAAGGGAAAAAGTCCTGATCATACTTTATACATAATGTCATCAATGCAGGTTGGTTCAAGTGGTTTGACACTTATTCACCTTAAGTAAGGTCTTGAGTTCGAGTCTTGTAAATGAAAAAAATTTGTGATTAGCTCGACTCCAGTGAAATGAAAGATTTAGAACCCAAAACAAAAATAAAATTACACAATGTCAAATTGAAATTCTGATTCAATGTTGGTATATTTATGACAATTAATATTTCTCGCCTTGCATTGCTTGTTTTTCTCTCCTTCAGGTTGCATACATAAACCTACAATCATGAAACAAAAATAAGATAGACCTAAGACTATCTTATAAATTGTAGTCACACACACATATATATCTAATAAAGGGCAATAAGATACTTAAATTTGGATTGATGCATTTATATTCCAAAATTCAACTATTTACTTGATAATTTATATATTTACTTTGGTCTTTGATCCTCCATTTGACTAAAGTCGAGTTACTATTTACTTAGAAAGAGTACTAGTTAATTCTCCTAGCACAAATTTTCATAATTCACAAAATTCAAATATGAGACTTTTTGTTTCTATGGAAGAGACTCAAACATAAAATTTATTTATAGAGAATAAGTGTTAAACCACTTAAAATGATATGAATTGGTACTTAATTATTTACTTAATGTGAGGATATAGGAGCTCTTTATCTTTATTGCACATGACACAATGGAAGAGAGTACAAAAAAAAAACATAAAAAAAATTGTTGACCTGCATTTGTATTTGTTTAATAAACTATAATTCCCTTTCAAACATGAATGAATCAAATTAATTAGCCAGCAAGAAGCTTTATTGGTGGATTAATTTTAGGTGAAAGTGAAGATCAAAATGGGAGGGTTGAGCCTAAGTTACACTATAATCAAAGTCATGGGGATGTCTCTTTAATTTCACATAGGCTGTTGTCCAACTACTTCCACCCAACGCAAATCGACCCACCATTTTCAACGCTAACTTGTCTGAATCCTCCAATTAGAAGCGTAAAATCTTTTGCCTCTCCCTTGAATTAGTCTTTACCATATTCTAATATCTCTTACCAAAAAAGTAGACAAGAAAAAAAAAATGTATTCTATAATGCCACTTGTCGGTGCTTCTCCCTTTTTTCCCACGCGCTCTCGCATTTTTGTCTGAGGCTGCCACCTCACCCTTCGGAATAACTCTTTCTTGCCATCCCGTCCAGTCAAAAGCTCCACCCTGCACTCTTGGGGTGGTTGTGATTAGATCCGATAAATGAGTCATTCACTTCTGGTATAAATTGAATCAAATTTGAGTTGGGTTATGTGTTAGGTTAATTAAAATTTTAGATCGGTTTGATTTGAGTCGACATCGGATGCATCGATTTTTGGTTCAATACACTTGTATTGTAAAAATAAGTAACTTTGTAAAAAAATCTTAGGTCGAGTACAGTTTAGTTCCGGTCAATTAGGATTTCGGACCTGCTTTCAGGTGAGCCTATTTTAGATATTGGGTCGGATAGGGGTTTAGATAGTTCGGTTCAAATTTCGAATCTCGAGTCAGTTTTGTCAAATCAACTTGTAGCCGTTTAATTTTTTTTTAAAAAAAAATCTTTTAATAACAGTAAGTTGTCTATTCATTAGATCCAGTCCAGTCTTCTCAATTATATCAAAATTGTAACATTCAGAAATGACTTGTTAATCAGTGTGTCAAAGACTCCTTTAGTTTTACGTGATCTTAAACATAACAAATTCATCATGCTATACAATACTGCATTATTCGAGCATAATGTAAGTGAAGCTCATGAAGAAGTAATATGTAACGGGAAACTGAGTTCTGATAAAGATCTGAAGCTTCTTTTATTCAATTGGAGCAGAAGGAGGTGAACCAGCTTCAATTTATTTGCCATCACTGTGGAATTTTTCGGACAGTTATTTCTACAAGAAAGTCGATTTATACTGTTTAGCTGTTGGAGGGTATGTTAGATAGCTAGATTTACCAGCGCTATTACTTTTTCGCTTCTTTGGCATTGCGGCATTAATTAGTTGCTTGTTGACAATTTACTACTTTATATATATTTGGCCTTTTTGTTGAGGGGTCCATAGCTTTTTGCATGTTAAGATTTGAGGCTAGTAGTAAGACAAATCATAGGCTTTTAATCTTGACAAATCGTACTTCTTGATTTCTATTTTAGAGCAAATGATGCCTAATAATGAAGTGAATTTCGTCGAAGTTTGGAACTACAGTATATTGGGCTAGACGTAAGCAAGCCACTGGAAGCCTTGTTTATACTCCTTGGCGGGGCCAAAGCAGCCGAGGGGGTTGAAGGCACTAAGCTCAGTCGTGTTCAAAGGATTAATTTATTAATCACCACTAGGGTGAGCAACGGAACAGGTAGGGTCGGATTAAGGTCAACCCGTGACCCGTTTATAAAGTGGACCAGATCAGGTTGTAACCGACCCCTTAAGGTTTTAGACCCAGTCGAGCCTTTTATGTAAATAAGTGGGTTGGGTCAGCCCGACCTACCGGCGACCCCATCGCCCACTTTTGGTCAATTTTAAAATGGAACAAACTTGCATAAAATATATATAATCATTATTATGTACAAAACGTTCGCGAGAAGTTGAACTAATTGTAGCTTATAAACTAGTGTGACAAGTTGAAAAAGTAACGAGTCACTAAATGGGTCAACCCGATTCAATCCGTTAATATGCTTCAATGGGCCTATGTATTATTGACTCGATCCTTTATTAGCTCTATTTTAAACGAACTAACCTACTTAACTCAATAAGTACCCAGTCCGTTGCTCACCCTAATCACTACCCTGCAATGTTTCCCCACAAGGAAAATTAGGATGAACAATTGGGACATTGGCAGCTTGAGCTATGATTATTTATTAGATTAGTTTACCACAACGCAAATATAGCCATTTATTTGTATTAAGGGGTTAATAATTGAGTTAATTTTCTTAATAAAACCTTCTGGTATTTATGCTTTGACTCCCAGATGGTACATTTCATAATTTTTGTCATTCTTTTTATAATTCGAGAAGCCAAAACCATTAAAAGAAATAATTTTTTTAACACAACAACAAATAATAAAATTACAGAAAGTATCCCACGAAATTTAGGACCAAAAATGTAATATGTAGATATACTTGCTAAAAGAAGGACTAAATTATTCATTCATTAAAAGATCACAGTAGGGCAGTTTTTTTTTTTTTTTATGTGGTGAACTAATTTATTGAGCAATCAGACCTCATGAATTATGATATTGAAGTTTAAAAAGTTCTATTGGAAGTGAACGCACATGTTATCTATAATGTGTGACCACACAAGAAAGAGCTCTTGGGCAGGTGGTTGAAAATTACAACAGATTAATAGTGACTATTAAATTAGGTCACCACATTATATAATTGATGTGACTATACGCATATGTTAATTAGAATCGTAATTAATTTTTTCTAAAAGTTATAAGTTGCCAATATTATGATCATTGTGTAAATGCAGGAAGAACGATCGTTCATATGTCCTTTTTCTTTCATATATATATATTTTTGTTGTGTGACCTTCTCTTTTGTTATTTTAACTTGGTCCAAGTTTGATTTTAATATATGCTTATGAAAATGAGACAAGCTTAGCGAAGTTTGGCATTTAGTCGTCGTGGCAAAGTTATCAAATAGTAGAAAACTATAAAAATAATTTGACAAAGAAAACTATAAAAATAATCTTATTACTGAAACTCATAACTTAAACCTTGCACTACATATCCAATCACCTATTTCAGACGGGAGAACCAAAAAGAAGGAAAATAAAAAGCAATGGAGAGCATGGACTGTTTGCCACTAATTACTCCTCAGATTTAGGTTTATTGAATTCTTAATTTTCTCTCATTGATAGTTGATGATAAAATGAAAAAAGGGAGTGCGCCATTCCCAAACAACAATAAGTGTACGCTTTGCACGTTACGTTGAGAACTGTCAAGAAACACACATAAAAAAAAAAAAAAATCGATGATTTTTTGAAGAGAGATGGGGTATTTGTTGCTATAAATGCACATTAAACATAGACAACGAGCACAAGTGGGCGAATGTTAATGTGCAAAATATTATAACCAATAATGATTTATATATTTGGTACTTGATCCTATGTTAAATCAAGTCGAGTAATTGTTGAATTGTGAGAGATAAAGTTCAGTTAACAGAAATCTTTTTAATTTACAAGACCTAGATCCAATATCTTTTCTAATGGAAATAAGTTCAAAATAAATAGGCATTAATTTTTTTTTATCTAACTTTAAATTGATAAGAAAGTTTTAAAAACATTAACCCGAGAACTATATCAAGAGTAGACAACACAAGGACTATTCGACAACATATTATTTCTCCAATCATAGGTGGTCACAACCACTATGTTGAACTCAACACTTGACAAACAATAGGGAAAAAAAAGTTAAAAATTTGACATGAAGGTTAAAATACTCAGAAGTGAAAGTACGAACTGAAGCAATGACGTCAAGAATGTTCTTATCTATTTCAGATTTGGTGAGAGGGTGGATGGTGGGTTTTCTAGAAGTGCAGCCAATGCTGGAGGAAAGAGTCTAGACTGAAACGTGAAAAGGTGCTTGGTAGGATTGACGAAATGAGAACAAGTGAAGAACACCAATACCAAAAGCATACGTAGTACGGTTAAATGGTGGAGTTTCCTCTTGGCAGATAACTCATCCATATCGATTGTACTCGATCGGTCTTTCGGGTTGGTCACCATTTTCAACAACTCACTGTAGTGTATGTATCCCTTCCGGCGATAATTGCTTTTCTGTGAGGGCGTGGGGCCTCGGGGCATCTGTGTAAAAAAAAAAAGGTCCTTTTTTCCTTTTGTGTAAACGCTAAAGGGGCGAATTTTGACCTGGTAAAATTGACCCGATATCTGAAATTCGAACTGAATAATCCGGACCTATATCTGACCCGATAATCGAAATAGGCCAACTCAAAAGTAGATCTGAAATCCGAATTAATCTGAACTGAACTATACCCAATCCGAAATTCCCAACGAAGTTCCTTATTTTTGCATAACAAACTTATTAGACAAAAATCGATCGGTTAGCCTGAAATCGACCCGAGCGAAGTTCATGTGACCCAAACTGAACCGATTTGAAATGTCATTTGATCCAAAACATGACCCGACCCAACCTTAACTTGATCCATACCCAAACTGAATCACGCTTTGCTAGGTCTAGGTGGATTTAGCATTTACACAAGAGCATATGGTGTCTTCTATTTGAAAAACAAGTTGTCACGTATAAAATATCGGACGAGGAAGTATAAAAATTGTTGGAATTACTATTATTCTACGCCATATAATTATTATTCTACAATCAGAATGGGTGGGTGGGATGCCAATAATTGACTAAGAATTCCTAAGCCTTTTCTCGCTTTCTGTCTTTTATACAAAGTCAGTTAAGACATTTTTGGATCCAAAATGGATTAATGTCTTTCTTACAACTCATTATTATTAGTGGAAAAGTTCTCTTCTAAAATCAATGCAAAAAAATAATGTAGTATTTAACAAAAATTTCTTTGAAATTTTACAATTTATATAGAATAATTTCTTTTCTTTTGGACAGATGGGGTCTATGCTTAATTCTCCTTCAAAGAATGAGAAAATGAAATGCATGCAGTGCAATATGATATAGTAACTTTGTAACGATATAGAGTTACTAAAAGTCCTTCTCGGCACAATGGAATAGGATTAGAAATCTCCCACTCTCTCCTGCCCTCGTATACCAGTATTGTTTTCGAAGAATCCTTGGAGGGAACGAGAGGGCTTACTGAAGCAAAGGAAAACAAAAAAAAGAGAATACAAATGTAAATCTTCCTGAGCAACAGTAAGCATTTTGCTTATTGATGCCTTAAGTAATGACCTCAGACAAATTCAACAACCACAAGTACAAATTAGATTGAAGCATATTGCATTTTCACTAGAACTACTCCAAGAGAAAGCTCTGTCAAGTGAGGAAGACAGTGTGGCAAATTCCAAAGGCGAATCTGACCAACTAGTGAGATTTACAAAGAAAGTACAATGATGCATGAGGACTAAATCTTCTAATCCATGGTTCATGGACGATAAGCAAATGGATGATATTGACCCAGCCTTACCAAGGGTTCCAGAAACAGGAGGAGAAGATGGACCTTAGAGGAGATCTCCAACGAGGACTTCTTACAACACAATGATGAAGCAAAATAACCCTAATTTGAACTTCTTAGCTCGTGTTCACCCTGTTTGGAAGGAAAAATGTTGGAGAAATTTCAGAAGTTGTGGCCAGTAACCACCATGGGATGCTCGTAGGTGATACCATGGCTCTTGGTGAGTGGTTTTTCATCGAGTTCTCGCTGAGTTTATCGGATAAATTTTCCACATCATTAGTGTACATAACCACCCACCAATCCTATCCCATTAGGTGTATTTAGGCATATTATAAAGGCCATAGATAAGGAGAGAGATATTGGGAATTAGACTTGAGAGCAAGATGGGAATAAGATGCACAAAATCACACTCTCATCGATCGAACTTGAAAAAACTCAAACATTTACACTTGTCTTGTTAACGTTTTACCCCGAAGGCTATTTGTAGTACACAACAAATAAGTTTTACGAGAAGTGATTTCATTCATGACTCGTTGGTATTATCCAGTACCACTATATTTATCTTCAGCCCCTTCTCCAACAATCATAAGGCTTATTTTGGTGGCACCGATTCGTGAGATGAGACACAAGTTTTCACAGGTTAAACAAGTTTGAGGGTGTAGGATTTAGAAAATATCATAGCGATAAATTCATATGACTAGTAGATATAAAGGGAGTGCAAGATCTAAAGAACAAAGCCTATTTCGTCTTCAACACATAAGTACTATGGGAAAAATTAATATTATGCGTGCAATTTTATGGGTCATTGCACATATTGAAGACTCAGATTACCCCAGAGGGGGGTAAATAGGTGATTGTAAAAACTTAAAATCAAAATCAAATGTAAATGCGAAAATTAAATAGAGATTATATACAACGATATTTTAACGAGGTTGGGTTTCAATCAGGTTTAGATCCCTACCTAGAGTTATCCAACTCTAAGATTCAACACTCTAGTTCTTTTATTAAGATGAACTCTCATAATCTCTCAGATCGAGCTACCTCTAGAAATCCCATGTACTTAAATCAACCTATTGATTTGAGTATGGGGGAGTTGTGACCTCACACCAACTCCAAAATTCACTCCTTAATAAAGAATTCCTCAACACACTCACAACTTTTGATCAAAATGTAATGCTAAGAGTCAATTCACAAATGTATAACTCAATGTTCCTGCAACTTGCTTGGATGCTTACTTCCCTTCATTTGGCATCTATTTATAGCCTTTAGTTGGTCGTGCATCAAATCTGCCAACAAAGGAAGTTCTGCTCAGAATATCTGGAAGTTGCATTTCAAGTCCTTGAAATCTGGTCAGTAAATTGTGATTTGATTCTCTTGCCTTCCTTTCCACAATTTTGGTTGATATGATGCTACATAATATATTTACAGAATATTGCATATATAATCTTCAAATAAGATCCTTTCTTTGCAATTAAATATAAGAGATTTTGATGCTTTGATCATGATATTCTTTTACAATTTTGTATTATGATAATATGGCCAACAGAATATTTTAAATATGCAAAATCAAATTATATAGCAAGTATAATGGATGACAAATCAATTTGTCTCTTCAAAATTTGAAATTCAAAATTTGAATGGGCTAGATACTTTCCTTGGTTTATTTACCCAAATTATCAATCAAATAAAATCTTTAGATATTAGATGATACCCGCATATTTTTCTATCCACAAACACATACTTGGGTAGACAACTTCATCCAATCGAATCCATTAATATTTATTCACTTAGATTGTATGGATAAATGTCAATAGAAACTCAATATTCTATCATATCACTTCCATTAATAATCAATCAAAGCTTTTCGTCCAAGACTTAAACTATTCAAGTGCTAAGCCCATGTATTGATCAAACATGTAACCAATTTGATGAATTGGACCAATAAGATCGTTACATATGAAACTGACAAATAACATAAATATTCAATAAACAACTATTTCATATATAATTATTATCCACATTGCTTGTTATCATCAAAATCATTATGTGACTCCCATGTAATGTTTGGTTAGATGTAATCAACCTTGTAATGCAAATGAGTTTGTAGTTGTGTTTTGATTACCTTGTTTGGTTGCATAAGAATATTTCAATAAAAGAACTATCTTATAATTATGATTACCACAAATTAAGTAATCATGATTACATTGCAAAATTGATTGAATTACATTACCATTATATTGCATCCAACCAAACATTATACTAGAGTCAACACATATGATTATCATCATGATATAGGTTTTGGGTTTATTGCCAATTAGATGCCTGGAGTTATCATTGATTATGTTTATCTATTTAAATATAAGTTTGGCAACGACATGTATTTAAGTCTATAAAATATTAGTTTCCATAAAATCATGGTGTCTTGTAATGTTTGTATTCAAAGTGCGTGGATGGCACATTGATGCATGTCGGGATATATCTGCTTCACACAATTAGTCTTTTACATTGATATTAATAAGTTTTTATTGTGTACTTTGTCCATCCATATTCATACTATTGATGCCGATGTCAATATTTAGTTTAATTATGGTTGGAATCTTGATCTCATACATACATAGTGCCATGATTAACAGTTTGTAGTAACTACCTTTATTTGCCCTTGAATGTCGAGATGAATCATGCTACAAGTGTTACATAATTTTGGTATTAGCTAACTATGGTTTTGTTATTGGAAGGAATTTATGAATAAATCTTTTATTATAATATTTGGTGATCGGCAGGTGCATGTTGGCATATGCCCAATGTTTTTGTCTATTTCGATGTGGGACTTTCTTTGTTTATGCATGTCATGACGGGTTCATACATCATTTAAAGAAGAAGATCCATAAAGTTCTATAGTTCACTATATTTGATTATTACTATTAATTGCTCCTTTCCCTGATTGCACGTGAGCCACATTGATGACAATGGCACTATGTTGTTCATGTTCATAAATTTGAAAAGTTATATTGCCCGACCTTTCAATTGCCCACTCAAGTTGATGTGATTAAGTTAACATATTACACTTAAAGGGACAAGATCAATAGAAAGTTTGAATAACTTTATCATTTTTGTAGTTTTCTGTAAAATTTATGCAAGCCCAAGTATTTCCTTTGTGTTATATAATGCTAATGTTAGATGTATCCTATAAGTATCATTTATATTTTTGTGTGACAGTTCAAATTGATTAACAACATGTTTATTTTATCTTAAATCATGATTGTGGTTCCGTTGTTTTTATTAGTTATGTGTTTTTGCCATTTGGACGAGAGTTAATTGAGCATTCATGAAGGTGAATGTTTTGTTTATATTTGATTTCGACATCTGGCAATAAGTTGGTATTCACAAGTTCTTGCTTCCATTGAAATGCATGAATAAATTCATTTATTCTCATAGTTTTTTTTTTTGTGCGGAACAGGGGTTAGCACCCTAAAATTTTATTAATTAACTATCATACGAGGCCACTTGGCCCTTACAGTTTTGAAGAGAGTGATCTTAGTACTCAAGGATACCCCAATGTTGGCCAACGTATCCGTGACTTCGTCGGCCTTGCCAAAGCAGTGGGTGATTGTCATTTCCTAGCTATCTTCCTTTAGCATCCGTTTGCATTGTTCGATGAGTTCTTGATGCTCAGGATTAGGCCTCATATCTCCTCGTAGCATACTTACAAGTACCAGTGAGTCTGATTGCATCCAAAGTTTGGAGATGCGCCTTTGTCATGCAATTTTTAGCCCTCTTAGGACTGCCTTGAGTTCCGCTTTCATGGACGAACAATAGCCGATGTGCTCTGCAAAGCCCCATTGCCATTCACCCTTCTACCCCTTAGCACACCAACACTCCCAGCTAGTCCTGGATTGCCCTTTGTAGCCCCATCCGTATTGAGAATCGTCCAACCCATTGGAGGGGGTTTCTAGTCGACAAGCGTCTCTCTTCACACCGTTATAGTTTGGTATCCTCCGTCTCAGTGAAGAGTCTTGGAGGTTTTGTCAAACTTGGATAAAAGGAACTTTATTTTCTAACAAGGTATTTCTTCTTCCTTTCCAAAGCGAACACCATTTCTCTATTTCCAGATATACCATAAGATGATCAAGAATTTCACAGGGCATGTAGCATCCTTGTTTTTATCATGGAGATTCAGGAGGAACCATTATTTGAAAGTGGAAGGTGAGCCCATGTAGCCTAATCCCATGGTAACCAACTTCTACCATACTATTCTTGCTGCCGGGCAATCTCGGAGAACATGAAGCACACTTCAATGGTCACGATCGCACACCATGCAATAAGGATGACTCGTGAGGCCCCTTTTGAATTTATTGACATTGGTCATTATCCTTTCGTGTAGAGCGAGCCACGCAAAGACCTTCACACGCTGTGGCACATCAATTTTCCAAATATCTTTCCAGAATCCCTCCTCCGGTATTAGACCTGTAGGTAATTTAGGATTACCTGGATGCGGAAGCTTGATTGCCAGGACCTTATGCTTGCTTGACTGCTACCCACGAACCGGTGGCTACCAGAGTCACCAATGAGTCACACTCCAAGCCCGAACCTCTGGGATGGCTAGGCAGTGAGAGGAAAAACTGAGAGAATTTGGGAAGTATTTCTGATGTTTCTTGAATTGCTTTTTTCTGTGTGTTGTCACTTACACAAAACACATTATTTCTATATCCTTAAACAGAATCAGGATATATTTAATAGCCAATTAATACACAATTAAATTACTACGTAACTGCCAAATCAACTACATGATTATGGCCGGCATATGTGATCGTTACTGGTCAATAGCTCCCCCTCGGTCACACAGACCTCATATCTCTCTTTCAACATATTCTCTCACGCTTCATACTGGGAATGGAGTGTGCGACCAAAATTGAACACATTAGTGTTACATCAAGTTACCATCTAACTGACATAACACCTCCAAGAAAACCAATACCCCGAGTCATTCAAAAGCATCACCAATGGCATATACTGTCCCTTTATGCCTGATATATCAATTGATTATATACTGAATATAATCGCCCGGGCTTGATATGGTGATGAGGAATGAATCTTCCTTAGACAATTAAAATAATCCATCTTAGCATAACTGCTTTGCTAATATGCTCCGCGGGACCGTATACATCTTGACCCTTGGATAACACATTAAGGCAACAACATCATGCTTAGACTTCATATTAAAACTCTAAGTCCAAGAGTATTAGCAATGAGGGTCACACGGTGACAAGGTTAGGGATTTCACTTGTCACCCATCATATAGGTCGACATTTAGCACACACAGTATGAGGGTATGTCATGGCATAGATCCAACTAAGTTGTGCATGCCACTCTTCTATGCTATGCGAATCATAAGTTTGGTTTTTACTCAAAAAAAAAAACAACCTGAGTTACTAGATTAGCATACAAAATGTTAATCACAACACTCAAGATTCGGCTATAAGGCTTCAATATGAAAACTCATTTCATATTCGACTCCCCTGAGTCTCATCTTAGTCTTACTAAGGCGACTATATCCTTTCATTCATACATACCTAGTATGAGTAATCAATATTGCACACCTAGTGCCAATATGATTCAGTCTCATCCTGCCCGCTACTCATGCGTCAGGGCGATTGCCTGTGTGACGAGGCCAATCAGAAGCCTAGTGACATTATAATGTGCCTTATAATGTACTCGCATGTTTATGAACATTTGAAAAGAAACATCATTCTTTATTTCATAAATATTCAACACAAGAGTACACATGTCCATTTTACACTTAGATACATCCAAAAACTAAATCCTATGCAGACCTAAGCTCATCACATGAGCTTTAAAAGCGTCTCTTGGAATAGGCTTAGTTAATGGATCAGCTATCATCCTACTTGTAGATAGATACTTAATGGCAACTTCTTTCTCTTTTATGGCGTTTCGAACAAAATGATAACGCCTCTTGATGTGCTTGGTCCTTCTGTGGAACTTGGGATCCTTAGCAAACTGGATAGCAGCAGTATTGTCACACATCAACTCTACAGGATCGTCAACACCAGGGGTGAGATTGAGATCCTGGAGAAAATTCCTCAGCCATATTGCCTCTTGAGTGGCAAGGCAACAAGCAATATACTCTGCTTCCATAGTAGAAAGTGATATGCAGTCTTGTTTCTTACTGCATCAAGATATGGCTCCCCCACCAAGGGTGAACACATATCCTAAGGTAGATCTGGACTCGTCCAAGTCACCTCCCCAATCAGTATCAGTATATCCTCCCAGCTTAAGATCCCTTCCTTGGTAGCAAAGCACAAAATCACTTGTACCACGTAAGTACCGAAAGATTCTCTTGACGGCTTGCCAGTGAGCAGACCCTAGGTTACTTTGGTAACGACTTACCAAGCCAATCGCAAAGCAAATGTCTGGCCATGTACATAACATGGCATACATTAAGCTGCCCACTGCACTTGCATAAGGAACGTTACTCATTCTTTCCTTCTCTTTGTTTGTCTTAGGGCACTGATCAAGACTTAAGGTTAGACTCTTTTCAACTGGAGTATCCACAGGTTTAGAATAATGCATTCGAAAGCATTCCAAGATTTTATTAATGTATGCTTCTTGACTTAGACCAAGAAGCTTCTTGGAACGGTTTCGAGTTATTTCAAAGCCTAGGACATACCTAGCCTCACCCATGTCCTTCATCTCAAAAACGAAGGATAACCACTGCTTAGTGGTTTGGATCATCTCCATGTTGTTTCCAGCCAACAGTATGTCGTCAACATACAGAGTGAGAAACATAATCCCTTTTGCAGTTTTCTTGACATACACACAGTGATCTTCAGATAGCATGTCCAAGCCAAAAGAAATAATGGCTTCGTGGAATCTGAAATACCACGCTCTGGAAGACTGTTTGAGACCATAGATGGATCTTTTAAGACGACAGACTTTGTCCTCTTTACCTTTTGATACAAAACCAATAGGTTGATCCATGTAGATCTCTTCCTCAAGACTTCCATTAAGGAATGCAGTCTTTACGTCCATTTGGAATAACTCTAAATCCAGATGGGCAACCAAGGCTAGAAGCAGGCGAACAGAGGCAATTCTCAACACAGGACAAAATGTCTCTTTATAGTCTACCCCTTCAATTTGGGTAAACCCCTTCGCCACTAAACGGGCCTTAAACTCATCGATCGTTCCATCAACCCGACGTTTTATTTTGAAAACCCACTTGTTTCCAATCGATTTACGTCGGGGAGGAAGATCAACAAGTTCCCAAACCTTATTTCTCACCATAGAGTCCATTTCATCCCTCATGGCTTCTATCCACTCTTCATGGTTTGGTGAATCAATAGCCTCTTGGAAAGAGGTCGACTCCTCAATTTCTAAAGGAGTGCACAAGAATATCTCCTCTTCAATTTGAAAATATCATCGAGGGATTCTTCTGCGTTCACTCCTCCGAAGTTGAGAACCAGTGCTGGTTTGTCCCACTGAGGAATTCCTCCCCCTATCTCTAAGAGGTATTGAATCCTCAACAGGTGGAGAATCACTCCTATCATCCTGAACAAGCGGACTAACTGCAGGTTCATAAATAGGAGAGGGAGGACGAACCTCATGATTCTGAGGATGAAGCTCAGTATCAGGTGGATCCTCTTGATTAACCAACAACTGTGCATCTTGCCTACTATCCTCGGTGGTGCGGTGAGTACTAAAATCCTCCCCCTCATCAAGAGTTAGTGGGTCATTTAGCGGTAACTCATACAACGCTAAGTCATTTTTTATTTCACCAATACTGGGGAACTCATCCTCAAGAAAATCCACATTACGTGAATCGACTTCCGTCATGCCACCATTAGGTTGTTCACCATACATAACGTATCCTTTAGAATGTTTGGGATAGCGTATGAACACCATTTTGGTGGCCCTTGGACCAAGTTTCCCATGTTTATGAGTTGGGTTGTGTACATAACCAGTCGAACCCCATGGATGTAAATGGTCTAAGGAGGGCTTTCGACCAGACCATAACTCATATGGGGTGGCGGATACGCTCTTACTCGGCACACGATTAAGGATGTAAGCTGCTGTAAGCAGCGCATCCCCCCAAAAACTAATTGGGAGATTGGCGTGTGCCATCATTGACCTGACCATGTCAAGCAATGTTCGATTCCTACGCTCTGCCACACCATTTTGTTGTGGAGTGCCAGGAATCATGAGTTGTCTGTGTATACCTTTTTCCTCACAAAATTCTTTGAACATATGCGAGAGGTATTCACGACCTCGATCAGTTCGAAGAGTCTTAACTCTCCGATCTAACTGGGTCTCAACCTCAGCTACAAAACGTTTGAACACATCAAGCGCTTCATAGCGATGTGATAAGAGGTACACATACCCATATCTTGAATAGTCATCTATGAAAGTGAGGAAATAGAAAGCCCCATGACGTGCTTTCACATTCTTGGGTTCACAAATGTCAGAGTGAATTAGCTCTAGAGGACTTGACGTCCTTGAAGCCTTACCAAAAGGCTTCGCGGTCGCCTTGCCAGCTAGACATGACTCACACCTAGGCAATTTAACCTTAGTGAGTCGGTCTAAAAACCTTTCTTTAGCTAGCCGACTCATCCTATCTTAGCCAATATGACCAAGCCCAGCATGCCACTTAATCGATTCTAAATCGGAATCAAAATGTGAAACAAAAGCTGAAGGAGAATTATTATATGATTCATCTAAATCCAATACAATAAAATCGTCTCTTAGAGTAGTGTGGCCAAACACATTACCACAATACAAAATGTTCAAACCATCATTACAGGAAGAAAAACCAAAACCTGATTTCATTAATGAAACTAAGGACAAAAGACAAGTTCGCACCCCAGGTGTATAGAGAGCATCAAACAGGGGCAACTTATTTCCTCCTTTCAATATGAGCCGGTACGTTCCAACACCTAGAACGTCTTCTTCACTGCCGTTTCCCAGCACGACAAATTGTGAACCCACCGAATAGCGGTGAAAGTCCACGAAGCCAACTCTATCCCGAACTATATGTTCGCTTGTTCCCGTATCTACAATCCAATTAGGAAAGAATTTAGCAACTAATACATGAGAACATACATGTAATTCAGGAGAGTGAGTGGAGAAAGGCACCTTCTTCGGCTCAGGACAATCCCGAGCGTAGTGCCCTTTCTTACCACATTTATAGCACTTCACACGTGCTATTTTTGTCTCTCCATTGCCTTTGGCCTTTTGTTTCTTAGCCACTCCAGCATTTGGCCTACCTTTCTGAGGGGGGCGGGAACCTCTCTTGAACTGCCTACCTCTTGTGTTCTTGTTGCTTTTAGGCTTGATGCCCTTGGCGACAAGAGCCACATTGGGAGTTCCGAACATTTTCACGCGCTCCTCCTCCATTTCGAGGTGGCT
This sequence comes from Selenicereus undatus, assembly GCA_017589665.1. Lineage (NCBI taxonomy): Eukaryota > Viridiplantae > Streptophyta > Magnoliopsida > Caryophyllales > Cactaceae > Selenicereus > Selenicereus undatus. Next base: position 32,405,116 of record JACYFF010010365.1, on the reverse strand, counting down.
TTGTATCTGACCAAAGGTTTTCAAATGGTCAGAATGAGTCAAGACTGTCCTGACTTGTTCCCATTGTGGAGGTTCGTCAGGGAGAGCCCGAATCATATTCAAGACTTGCTCCCCCGCAGAAATGTCTTTTCCTACGGCCTTGAGATCACGAATTATGCCACTCATAATTCGTAAATGCTCGACCACAGTGCGACTGGGATCCATTTTGTAGTTCATCCATTTCAATTGCAAGGTACGTAACCTTGTTTCAGATGTCTGCCCAAAACGGATTTTGAGCTGGTCCCACATGTCCTTAGCTGTGAGATGATCTTCAAATTCGCCAATCAGATCATCATGCATGCAATACAACATTGTAAAGCGTGCTCTACGATCTTTCTTGGTCCAGTCTTGGTAGGCCTGAAAGCTTTCTTGATACTGCACAGTAGAAGTATCAATAGGCTTACCATCTGCATCCTTATCAGATGGTGGAAACATGGCTACCGTCAAGTGTTCCAGCTGGTCTTTTCCTTCCAGAAGATACTGAATCTTCCGTTTCCACATGTCATAGTTATACCCATCTAACTTTTGACTGGTGGATACTTCGGTGATTATTGCGTTGTTAGCTGCCATATCTACAAGTGTTAAAAGATGGACATTAGGCACATTACTTAAAATAATTAAATTAAAAAAAATTTCATCATTCATGTCATATGATCGAAAATTTCGCCAAGCTCATAATCATCTCATATAATCATGAATTAGAAATTTATATAATTTAATCACCATATTTCCATAAGAACTTTATCATATGGACATTCATAAGAAAATCGTTAAACAAATTAACGTTTATTTAAATATCACATAGATATTTTTCATGTAAAACTAATTTACATTCGAATACTATTCTAAACATATGAAACAAATTCATATATCACTATTTACTAACTCTTATTCTACTTGAAATATAAAACAAATTCATATTTCAATTATGCATGTGATTATGAAGCTCATAATAATATTTACCAATCCATATTTCATCAAAGAAATAATAAATATCAATTTGAAATATAAAACTAATTCACATTTCAATTAGCATAGGGTAAATATTAAACAATTTAATAATGTAAATATAAGTTTTTTTTTATTTATGATAAAAAACTAAGGGGATTCCCGTGAATATTCCCGAAACCCCCCAGGCTTCTTTTATCATTTGCCTTCCTCCCAATTCTCTCTGCAAAAACCCCAGGCTTCTTTTTCAATTAGGCTTCCCTCGACCTCCTCTCTATATCTCTCCATCTCGCATGTCCTCTCTATCTCCCACCTTCGATGGGTTGATCCTCTGAACCTCGGCACATAGCCGAGTCCAGTACTGTCTTCACCGACGGTTCCAGGCAGCCATGGCTGTCTTCTTCGACGCCATACGCCACCACTGGCCACCACCACCACCACCCAGATGATGGTACACCCCCCCTAACCGTCTCCTTTAAACTCAATACCGGGCTCAACTACCAACCAAAACAACCCAAAATCACTGCTGACGAGTAGATCGGCGGCCAAACTTTCGATTGACGCCGTCCACTCGCCCAACGCGCCAACCCTGTGACGGCGCGTGACACACACGCGCAGCTGTGATGGGTTTGTCTGGTTTGATTTTGGACGGAAATTGCAGATCGGGGGACGGTGAAGGGTTAGGGAGGAAGAAAACGACCAAAACTCATTTTCATGGCGGCACGTGACACACACACGCCACCCCTCCCACGGCGGTGCTGATGGGTCAGGTAAGATCTGTCCTTTACCCCTTTTTTTTGTGTTGTCTGGGCATGAGAGTTGGCTGAGATATTCTAGGTTGAGAAGGTCGGGAACAAATCCGAGTCGGGTCTCGGTTATCAGATTATGCGAATGAAAAAACAAGGGTTCCAAGCATGATTCATGTACTAATACTGATATTTGTAAATACACAATTTATGTATTAATTGGACATGAACATATTTGTTTAGCATGAGAGTCATTATCGCATAAACACAGAGTTTTGTACGTATACTATTCAGATTCTTTCAATTCATGCTTCAACCAGAAATTATGATTTCGGGACTACCATCATGCAAACTAGGCTCTGATACCACTGTAGGTAATTTAGGATTACCTAGATGTGGAAGCTTGATTGCCAGGACCTTATGCTTGCTTGACTGCTACCCACGAACCGGTGGCTACCAGAGTCACCAATAAGTCACACTCCAAACCTAAACCTCTGGGATGGCTAGGCAGTGAGAGGAAAAACAGAGAGAATTTGGGAAGTATTTATGATGTTTCTTGAATTGCTTTTTTCTGTGTGTTGTCACTTACACAAAACACACTATTTCTATATCCTTAAACAAAATTAGGATATATTTAATAGCCAATTAATACACAATTAAATTGCTACGTAACTGCCAAATCAACTACATGATTATGGCCAGCATATGTGACCGTTACTGGTTAATAAGACCATTTTGCCTAATTAGAGTGAGAGCTGATTTGAGAGTGAACCGTCCCAATTAAGATGCTCTCCAGTAATAGTAGTCATCAATGCCTTTCCCTAGTCCCAAATCAAAGGAGGCTATGGACTTTAATGCTTCATCTGGGAGATAGTCTTTGAAGAGATTCCATCGCCATCCCCTTTCCTCGTCCCAATAATCGCATACCCTGTTGTTTTAGTCTTCCATTGGGACATCCTGAGTCGCATTGTCCAGGAGGGTTGTCCTCATGGCCCACTTGTGACTCCAAAATTTGGTGCTACGGCCATCACTTATAGCCCATCTAGTTCCTTGTTTGATGATTTGGGCGTTTTCGACTATTGCTCTCCACGTGTGTGAATCCCCAGGTTTGGTTTGGAATATGTTAAGGCCCTGACAACCACGGCTATACTTACGCTTGAGAATACAAGCCCATAAGGAGTCGCCTTCCTCTAGGACTCATCAGGCCAATTTGAAGAGACAGGTTGAGTTGAGTTGTTTCATTGCTCAAAGGCCTAGACTGCATTCCGACGTCGGTCGTGTCACAATTTCCCACTATACTAAATGTGGTCTTCTCTCAGTAGAAGTGCCTCCCCAAAGGAAACGTGGCATTCTCCTATCTAGCTCGTCACAGATTGAACGTGGCAACTTTATAGTTTGCATCGACTAGGTTGGGATCGCTTCGATGGTGGACTGAATGAGTGTAATTCTCTCCGCCAGGGATAAGCATTTTGTCCTCCATGCAGCGAGTCATTTCTTAATGCGGTCTAGGATGTATTGGAACTGTGCTTTGGACACTCTACCATTAATGGTGGGAACCCCCAAGTATCTTCTGGGGTCATCTGTGCATTCCATCTCCAGAATACTACAAATTGAAACGGCCTTATGGTCTAACGTATTGGGAGAGAACAGGATCTTCGATTTGGTTGTGTTGAGTTTCTGCCCAAAGGCGTTGCAAAATCGCTATAGGTAACACTTTATAATTCTAGCTTGTTCCTCAGTGGCTTCAGCAAATAAGACGATATCGTCAGCAAAGCATAAGTATGAAATCTCTGGTCCACCTCGGTAAGCCGATAACGATTTCCATTGCTTACTTGCTATAGGGGCTTCAATGAGTTGTGATAGTCTCTCCATGTATGCAACAAACAAGTAGGCCGATAATGGATTGCCTTGCCTTATGCCCCTATATAGGAGGAATTGTTCCGTAGGCTCATTGTTCCATACGATTTGCATTGAACATGAGGTCACACAATTCATGATTACCTTAGTCAATCCTTGTGGAAGATTCATGTCCTGAAGAGTGTCACTATTGAACTCCCATCTGAGTCGATCATATGCCTTCGCCAAATCGAGTTTTATGGCCATATACCTTTTCACACCTTGCTTTTGACGCATGGTATGTAACAATTCGTGCATGATCACCACATTGTCATTCATGAGGCACCCTAGACCGAAGCTTGCTTGACACAGCAAAATGAGCTTGGGAAGAACGTACTTGAGCCTTTGCACTATGACCTTGGTGATGACCTTATAGACCATGTTGCATAACCCTATGGGTCTGAATTGAGACACGAGTTGGGGGTTATCAATCTTGGGGATAAGTGTGATGAATGTGGCATTTAGGCCTTCCAGGAGGTGAGTTCCATTTAGCAAAGGCAATGCTAAATTACACAAAGTTGTGCCTACCACTTCCCAATATTTTGGAAGAAAAAGGCGTGGTAGCCGTCAGGCCCTGGTGCCTTGTTGGTGTTCATGGTCATTAATGCTAAATGAATGTTCTTGGCGCTGAAACGTTTGAAGATTTCTTGAATGTCATCCTTGCATAAGATGGGGAAACATCCCGTAGTCATACTTTCTCGCGGGGGCTCCAGATTGGTTTTGGTGAATAATCCTGAGAAATAGTTCAAAACCAAATGTTTAACCTCGTCCGGTTCCGTTACCCATTCGCCTATTGAGTCCTAAAGGGCTTCGATTCAATTATATCTCCTCCTTATAATGGTGCTAAGGTGGAAGTATCTGGCATTATGATCCCCATCTTTGATGGCTGTAACTCGTGACTTTTGAAACCAGAGCGTTTCAATTTGATTTAAGACTTCATTCAAATCCCTACGAAGCTTGGTTTCTAGATTAAGGAGGGTTCTCCTACCTCCCTTGGCTAGCTGGTGTTGCACCCCTTTTAATTAATCGAGCCCAAAGAATCCTCTTCCTTTTGAATAAATTGCCGAAGACCTCTTTATTCCAAGTTTTGAGGTCTTCTGCGAGCTGTGCTAGCGCAAGTATCATCGGTGAATTTGGGCACCAGTTACGCATAAGAAATTCATCAAAATTTTGTGCTCAGTCCAAGATACTTGGAACTTGAAGGGTTTGGTTCTATTTGTGATAGGAACAAAACCCATCGTACTAATAAGAATTGGGAAGTGATCAGAATATCAATGAGGTAAATGTTTTACTGCCGCTTCCTGAAATCTCGAACGCCACTCGATATTGTATAGTGCTCGATCTAAGCCGCGCTTGCTTCGTCGTTTCCCAGGTGGTGCCATATTTCCAAGTAAATTTGGGTCCAGAAAACCCCAAATCCAGCAAGCCATTATGGTTAATGACATTATTAAGGGCCTGTTCTTTTCGTGGGTCAATCCGTTTTTACCCACTTCAACCTACTTCAACCTACTTCAACCCATTTCAACCTACTT
>JACYFF010010365.1:32340033-32389955 GCA_017589665.1 Selenicereus undatus | reverse complement strand
GTCTACTGGATGACCCGACCACACCTCCTCTGGAATCTGAAAATCTAGAGACGTGTGTGGCGACCGGTTCACCAGGTAGCATACCGTGGAGATAGCCTCAGCCCAAAACCCCTTGCGGTCCCAAAGCCCCGCATTAGAAAGCATACACCTTGCTTTCTCCAGAAGTGTCCGATTGATACGCTCCGCAACCCCATTCTGCTGGGGTTTCCCGACCAGAGTCTTGTGCCGTGCTATGCCATTGATGGCACAAAACTCATCAAAGTCTGACTCGACAAACTCAAGCCCATTATCCGTCCTGAGTTTCTTAATCTTTCGCCCAGTCTGATTTTCAACTAGGGCCCTGAACTTCTTGAACATAGTGAAGGTCTCATTCTTGTGCCTCAAGAAGTATACCCATACCTTGCGCGAAAAATCATCCACGAAGGTAAGCATGTAGCGTTTGCCTCCCATTGAAGGCACTCGGGATGGACCCCAAAGGTCCGAGTGAATATAGTCAAGCACTCCTTGAGTGCGATGTTGCGCTGTCGAGAACGTCACCCTTTTCTGCTTCCCTAGCACACAATGATCGCAAAAGCTCAACTTGCTCGTCCCAACGCTACCCAGACGACCCTGCTTGCTAAGGAGGGTCATCCCCTTCTCGCTCATGTGCCCCAGACGCATGTGCCACAAGCGAGTCTCATCAGCATCAGTTGACACTGTACCAACTGCAGCCACCCCTGCAGCTGTCGTCCCATCCAGGATGTATAGGCTTCCCATCCGAAGCCCCTTCATTACTACCATGGCACCCTTCATTACCTTCAGTACGCCATGTTCCATGGTGATGCGACATCCATTCGTCTCCAGTGTCCCCAAGGATATGAGACATCGTGTCATATTCGGGACGTGACGAACATTAGATAGTGATCGAACGATCCCATCATGAGTTCGTATCTGCACAGTACCTCTGCCTGCAATGTTGCACCGGGTGTCATTGCCCATAAGAACCACTCCAGAGTTCACTGTCTCATAAGAAGTGAACCACTCCCTATAGGGGCACATATGGAAGGTGCAACCAGAATCAAGTACCCATTCATCGCCTATACTCCTGCCTGTGGTGGTGGCTAAGGACATGCAGGTTGCCACCAACACATCTCCATCTGACCCTGACTCGATCACACACTCAGCTGAAGCAGGCTTCTCAGATCCTTCCCTCTTCTCCTTATTCTTCAGCTTCCAGCAACTGGCCTGAATGTGGCCCAGCTTGCCACAGTAGCGACAAGTCTTGTTTGCGTGAGGATTGCGGGATTTAGAACGATTCTTTTTCCCTTTGCCATTCCCCTTCTTCTCAGGTCTACCACGAACCATCAGCCCCTCCGCGGAGTCTGTATGAACATCCAGGTCAAATTTCTCCTTGGAGAGCAAATTCGACTTCACATCCTCGAACGAGATTGTGTCCGAGTTACTGTACAGCATTATCTCCTTGAAATGCTTGTACGATGGTGGTAGGGACACTACTAACAGGATGGCCTTGTCCTCATCCTCGATCTTGACATCCAGGCTTTCAAGATCAACCAAGATTGAATTGAAATCATTCAGGTGCCTCTGAACAGGAGTACCTTCAGCCATTCGAATGGTGTACAGTTTCTCCTTCAGGCGAATTTTGTTGGCAAGACTCTTCTGCATGTAGAGCTCTTCCAACCTCGACCACAGTTCCAACGCAGTTGTGCGATCAAGCACCTCCCTCAGAACATGAGGCGCTAAGCACAGTTGGATTGCAGAAACTGCCTTCAATTCCAATTCCTCCCAATCCTCATCCGTCAATTTTCCACGACGCTTCTTCTGGTGTTCAGCCCATTGTTCATCTGTCATTGTTGAAGGTTTCGTGTGCGGCCCCTGCAGGACCTTCCACAACCCATGTTGAATCAGTACAGCTCTCATCTGTACTTTCCAGAGATTGAAACTCATCTCCCCATCAAATTTCTGGATATCCACCTTCATAATTGAAGACATCCTGACAACCCTAATTTGCTCTGATACCACTTGTTAGGGTTGAAGCGAATTGCAATTCGATATCACAGCGGAAGCAATTAGGATGAATAGATAAACAGAAATATGAAAACCAATAACAAGAACAAATCACACCAAGAATTTACGTGGAAAACCCCAATGTGGGTAAAAACCACGGACGGCGACAAGCCAGGAACAATTCACTATGAGAATCAAAGTACAAAGATTGCAATCACAATGCGTGATTCAATCTGGATTTTTTAATTTTTTAATTTCTTATTTCTTATTTCTTATTTTATATTCTTTTACTTTTTACATTTTGTTTTTTATTTTTAATTTTTAATTTTTAATTTGTCATTTTTATAATTTTTTATTGTTTATTTTATATTTCCTATTTTTTTTTGTTATTTTTTAACTTGTATTCTTTTATGTGTTTATTTTTTATTTTTTAAGTTCTATAGTTTATGTTTTATTTCTTTAGTTTTATTTATTTTTTTAATTTTTCATTTTCATTTTTTTAAAAGTTTTTAATTTTTTATGTTTATATTTTTTTTAATTTGGTATTTTTAATTTTAAATTTTTTATATTTATTTTTTCTTTCTTATTACAAATAAAAAATAAAAATATAAAATATTAAAAAATAAAAAATGAAAAAAAATAAAATATAAAAACAAGAAAAATAAAAAATAAAAAATAAACAATAAGAAATAAAAAAATAAACAATAAGAAATAAGAAATAGAAAAATAAAAACACAAAACAATAAAAAAAATAAAATTATAGAAAATTAATAAATAAAAAATAAAGAACTAACAAAATAAACAGTACAAAGTTAAAAATAAAAATAAAAAATAAAAATAGCATTAAAAATAAAAAAAATAAAAAAGTATCTTAAAAAAAAGAAAGAAAAAATAAATTTCAAAATTTAAAAATTGAAAATACGAATAAAACAAATAAAAAAATATCGACATAAAAAATAAAAAAATAAAACTGAAAAAATAAAACATAAACCATAAAACATAAAAAATAAAAACGAAACACCTAAAAAACATAAAAATTAAAAAATAACAAAAAAAATTAGGAAATAAAAAATTTAAAATAAGAAATTGAAAAAATTACAAATTAAGAATTTAAAATTAAAAACTGAAAATAAAAAAAAATAAAAAAATAAAAATAAAGAAATAAGAAATTAAAAAATTACAAATTAAAAATAACAAATTAAAAATTAAAAATTAAAAATTAAAAGTTAAAAACTTAAAAAAAATAAAAAATTAAAGATTGAAATCTTAAAAAATAAGAAATAAAAAACAAGAAATAAAAAAGAAGAAAAATTAAAAATTAAAAATTAAAATAAAAAACAAAAAAATAAAAAAATGAAAAATGAAAAATGAAAAATAAAAATAAAAAATAAATAAATAAAAAATATAAATAAAAAACATTAAAAATTTAAAAAAAAATTTAAAAAAAACTACAAAAATAAAAAATAAATAGAACAAATAAAAAATTCAAAATTTAAAATGTAAAAAAATAAAAAATGAAAAATAAAAAATTATAAAAATAAAAAAAATAAAAAACAAATTTAAAAAACAAAAAATAAAAAATAACTCAAAAAATTAAAAAAAATTAAAAAAAATACAAAAAAAAAAAAAAAAATAAAAAAATAAAAAGTAAAAACAAAAAAATACAAAATAAAAAATAAAAAAATAAAAAATAAAAAAATAAAAAAATGAAAAATAAAAAATAGAAAATAAAAAACAAAAAATAAAGAAATAAAGAAATAAAATAAAAAAATAAAAAAATAAAAAAATAAAGAAATAAAATAAAAAAATAAAGAAATAAAAAATAAAATAAAAAAATAAAAAAATAAAAAAATAAAAAATATAAAAAAATGAAAAATAAATAAAAAAGAAAATAAAAAGAATATATATAGATAAAAAATTAAAAATTAAAAATTAAAAATTAAAAAAAAAATTAAAAATTAAAATTAAAAATTAAAAATTAAAAATGAAAAATAAAAAAATAAAAAATAAAAAAACAAAAAACAAAAAATAAAAAAATAAAAAAATAAAAAATTATAAATAAATAAAATAAATAAAAAATAAAAAATAAAGAATAAAAAAATAAAAAAAGTAAAAACAAAAAAATAAAAAAGTAAAAACAAAAAAAATTAAAATTAAAAAATTAAAAATTAAAAATCAAAAAAATTAAAAATTAAAAATAAAAAACAAAAATTTAACAAAATTTAGATAACTTCACAAATTATCACACATTAATTATATTCTCATTATTTTAACCCATTTCAACCCACCCCATAAAAAATATACACACTTCAACCTACTTCAACCAACATCAACCCACTTCAACCTACTTCAACCCACCTAAAAAAAAAATACCAACTTCAACCTATCTCAACCCACCTCAACCAACTTTAACCCACTTCACTCTTTTGACCCACCCAATTTACCCACGAAAAGAACAGACCCTAAATATGAGGCATCTTCGAATCATGTCTTCCCGCCCATGACCTCGTTCCTCTATACTTTTAGTCTCGTTGAAATCCCTTGCTAACATCCACGGGCTAGTGACACTTCTAGCATAGGACTCTATTTCAGACCACAGTTCATGCTGTAGTGGAGAGGGGCTGGCGTAAACAGCCTTGAAGGACCACGGTTGTGTACCTCGTTGTCACACCTCAGCTGTAATAAATTGTTGGTGAGCCTTGAGAATAGTAAGGCTCAATTCGGTGTTTTCCCATAGAACCCAAATGCCTCCTTAGAAGCCTTGAGCTTCTACTCTGAAAATGCCTTGAAGGCCAATTTGTGAGCGCACTCATTCCGCTCTCCTACCGCTAATGTGGGTCTCAAGGAGAGTAATAAAGGAGAGCTTGTAGATTCGTATGTACTCCTTGAGGTTGTTAAGACATTGTTGAATTCCTACACCCCGCACATTCCAAACAAAGATTTTGATTGGATGGCGACTCAAAACCATAGCTTGGTTGTTTACATTTTGCATCTTAGGCCTTAAATCCATAAAACTAGTGGGAATGGTTTGCACCTCTAGAGGGTGCAGTGCTCATTTCCTCTATTAGGTGGCGCTCTTGCTTGGGTTGGTCAATATTACCAGGGCTGCCTCTTCCCAACTCTAATGGTTCCATGTTGACATCGGTTGATACTCGGTCCATAAAAGTTGAGGTGCGAGAGGGGCCATCTTGCCTAGGCCCAATTGCTCCTCCTTCATCAGGAGGTTCACTATTGGGCATTGAGCTATTAAGTTTCCCCACTAGTCGGAAACTGGAGGGGCGTTGTGTAGTGCTTGAGGCCGGGTCCGTGTGTCGATTGCGAGCATGACTGTTGCCTAGTTGGGGGTCCGCTGTGCAACTCTTGGGTCGGCGAGAGATTGGTTGGGTCGATGCTACATTGGACTATTAATTCTTGGTCGGGCCTGTGGGTTAACTTGAGGCAGGTGGTGTGGTGATGGTACCATTCGTAGGCCAAAGGCTTGACCCAGTCCATTTGTGGAGTCCTGTGATTGATGGCGTGCATCCATGTTAGCAGTGTCTTGAGCCCAGTTTGGATGATCACGATTTTCCTTTCCCCTGTGCTCCTGGTTAATCACAGTTTCCTTGTTTGGGGCCTGATCCTGTGGGATTTCCTCGTTGCTGTCAATCTCTTGATTTAGATCCAATTCTGCAAGAGCCCTAAAATGGGAGCCAGGGTTGGAAACTCCTTCCTTACTTACGCCAGTTACCCTGTTTGCGTGATTCATATCTTCTTACACCCTTTCTATATTTTGTGGCGAATCCAAGTTACCCAAACTTGGTTGATGAGACCGGTTTTGCACATCGAATGGTCCGATTTTGTCACCGGTTTGATTGCCATGCTTTGCCGGTTTTCTACGGGTCAGTTTTTGACCAAAATCCAGCTTCCGTAGAGTTCTTCATCGTCATGGCGTCTGGCATGGGTGTTAGCTAAGTGATTCGCGTTTTGATCTATGAGCGTTACTCCATTGCTGTCTCTTTTATGCGAGTGAGCATGTTGCATCAAAGGACAAGTTTCCTCTTTATGGCCTTGTTTGCCATATTTGAATGATATCATTCTTAGTCCTTCGTATTGAATTCGCCAAATTCTCCCATTGAGGCGGAATTTGAATAAAAGGGGCTTGGTCAGATCGACTGCGACGCTTAGTCTGGTATATTGTCCTCTTTCTACATTAGCCGTTGTGTCATCGACTCTAATGGCTTTCCCACTTTTGGATCCGATTTTCTTGAGGAGGAAGTGTTTATTAAAATGCTCAACGCTCAGTCGTCGTATCCTCACCCATGCAGTGAGTCGCGTGATAGTGTCCTCCTTTGGGATGAAGTTTGGCTCCCATTCGCGTATCAGTAAGTCGTCATCTCCCAGCATCCATGGACCCTGAGTTATCACATACTCATAGTCTTCTAACTCCGTGAATTTCGTCATGCAGTAGTCAAAGCCAATGTCAATTAGAGAAAAGTCTCCCTTGAGAGCCCATTTCTTCTTCAATCCTCTCTCGAGTTGCATGAAGCCGATCCCTTTGTCAAACATTTTGATAATTAGTGCGTTCCTCCACGGGGTAGCGGAGTTGGCGTTTTTCTTCAACAGTTAATAGGATATAGTTGGGTATGTCAGGTCATCCTCCTCTGGGGCTTTATCGCCATCCGAGACCTCATAGTAAGGTGCATGCTCCCATACTGGATGGACTCTTGCAGAGAAATTGAGATGAGGGTTATTTTGTTGAAACATGTTTTTGTAAGATCTCCTCAGCACGGGGTTGGGGTCCTCTATGATAGCGCATGTTGCTCCTAGAGCCCTAGGGGAATCCGCGTCCAGTGTTGCCTGCAAGTCCGTTTCCATGTCCCCCGTCATGAAATCTCCCTCGTCTAGTTGCTCCATGCCCCGTCAATGCAGTCCTCTTCATCTTCTAGGTCGATCTTGCCAGTTGATTGGCTTCCGCCTTCGAGCGCCTTTTAGAGTGGCTTTCAGAGCGTTTCGTAGGAGTCTTTTACTATATTATATATTCTCATAGTGGGAGGCACATATAACTACATTTCCCTTTTTGTAAGATTTGTTTTCATGTGAGAAAGAATTTCACATGTAGATGCCATGATTATAGTTGAGTTGTAAGTATTTAATTGGCATGACATGCATAAGAATAAGACATCATCATTTTCAAGACGTGTATAATTTATTAGAGTCGACCAAGATGCATTCGCGCAGAAAGCTAAATTATTGATAAATTTGGATTTGTTATTTGGTGACAATGTGATGACTATCATATAAGAGATGATTATCATATAAGTAATCAGGATTCGGTGGCTAATTTTGCAATATGTTTTGGTTATTTGTCTTATACATGGATTTGATCACATCTAAAATTGTGAGTATTAATTTGGTTGTTTGATCATGTATAAGTTAATAAGATGAATCATAAGGTGTAATAGATCATGTATGCAGGAATAATCTTTGTCTAGATCACATTGTGTGAAGGTATAATGATATGTTATCTTGGTGATACCGGTTACTAGTTAGTTTTTTTTTTAATCAGAATAGTTATGAGTAAGTTGGTTTGCTTATAAGTGCTAAAATGTGCATATTGTTGTGTTACATTCTTGTGGTATTTTGATAATTATCAAGTTTGATGTCAAATAAAAAAATATCTATATATGATGGCGATATGAATGATAGCTACGTGAGTGTCCTATTTTTGGATAAATAGTAAAAGTGATGACTAAGGTTTTGTTGACACATATTTATATAATGATTCAAAATTTATTTGACGAAGTGTGTATATTACCATCAATTAAGATTCAAGTTTGTCGTTGTAAGATTCAAGCAAAGTTATGGCAAAAACTTAAAAGTATGATTAGGTATCTCTTGGCTATAAAGAAATGTAAATGGATGTGTATGTGTCTTAAAGTCCATGATTTTGTCATGCATGCCAAAGTTTATATGGTAGTTTAATCATATGTAAGTATGTTCGATAATTTATGACATACCATAGATTATGAAGGGAAATCTGCCTTTAAATGGTTTACTGCCAATATATGTGTGATAATAAAATCAAATGTTTGAAATACGATTTTCATGGGAAATTAGGTTTTGTTTTATAAGTGTTACCATGTAAATTGTCCAAAAATTATTGGATTAAAATATGATCATGAACAGGGTACGATATTTTTTATCATATACATTGTTGAAAATAAATTCCTTGAAAACTATGAAAATTTATTTTGTATGTGTACATAAGTTGGGAAGATAACTTTCACGAAAAGCGAGAAAAATTTTGATTTAGTGAGCATTATTCTTGTCGGTTAAATTATAACCACAACAGTAATCTATCAGAGTTGGATAAAGGTTACGGTTATGACTTAAGAATATTAATAACTTTGTAAGTATTGTGGACCCAAATATTGGAGATTTACGAAAGGGACGCCATATTAATTTCAAAGTTCTACGAATCTATTTCAAAAGGCTATAGACTATAAAGTGTGATTTCACCCGTGGCATATAATATGATGATTTAGTCATATTAATGTAGGGGATGTAATTTCTTCAGAGTTCAAGAATGTTCTACAGTACTAACTAGTTTAGATAAATCTGATTACGATTATGTTATATCTATGGTCATGACATAATATGCATGTTTATATTTCATGACCTTGAATGTTTTATAAGCATTGCCTAATCTGAACTGATTTAAGCATAACTATCATATATGTAAAGTCATAGAATGATATGTTTTATCTAGGGACATTGTAATAGAGATGGGTAAGAGTCTGTTATCTAATCACCAATGATAGGCGCCCAACTCACACATGGTAAGATGTTAAGTCTTGAGTTCAATGTAGTCAAGCTTGTCATATGGATGGTTGCAAGCACTATTCTATTTATATTCCATCCCAATCAACTGCTTGAATTCCCATATGTATATAGGTAAAATAGGGTGAGGAAATGCTCTTACTAGGCTCTTCAATAGAGAATAGTTGGTATGCCACAATATAGGGGAGCATGAGCTCTAAAGTGTATAAAGAGTCTATCTATATGAGTGTGAAGTGTTGCCACTCTAAAAAGCTAACAACGCTTGGCTTGATGCATTCATTAAGGATATTAACACATGACCTTGAATTGTGTCAAAATTTCTAAGTGTATTTTGAGATTTATGTGTGAAATGTATCCAAATAGTAAAAAAGGATGTATAGTTCAACCACTTGTCCACTATTACATTCAGGGTAATTGAAATTATGTGCACTACATGAAAGTTCAAATCGCAAGATGTTTTCATGACGTATAGATCTCCTTGTTTCCACGACAGTTTGTCTTCTCTCATTCTTGGTATGACAGGGGATTGGGAGTCTTAAGATTAGATTTTTCTAATGTAGACATGGGGGGGCATTAGAGGGATTTTAAGAATTGTGCCCAACAGCCACCATGGGCTGCCCCTGGGTGAAATCACGGCCTGTGGTGGGCAGTGTTCGGTGGGCTCTGGCCTGATTTGTTGGATAAGATTGCCAGGTTATTAATGTCCATAACCACCTACCAATCCTATCCCATTAGGTGTCTTTTGGCATATTATAAAGGCCATGGATGAGGAGAGGGATATGGGCAATAAGACTTGAGAACAAGATGTGAATAAGATGCACAAAATCACACTCCCATGAATTGAACTTGAGAAAACTAGAACGTCCACACTTGTTTAGTCAGGGTTTTATCCCAAAGACCATTTGTGGCACATAAGAAATTAGTCTTACGAAAAGTGATTTTGTTCATGGCTTATTGATGTATCCAGTACCACTATATTTATCTACATCCATTTCCCAAAAAAAAAAAAAAATGCTTTGTGTGAGGGTTTGGATGATAATGATCCTCCTCAAGAAGATGACCCCATGTGTCCTACCATTTTACTTACAAATGTGGAGAAACAAATGCTTTTACAACCCTGGAGGGATTCCATGATTGTGAAGATGATTTTACAAGGAAATTGGATACATGTAATTGAAGAAATGATTGTTGACTAAGTGGGCAGTAAGAGGTGATTATGCACCTATAGACATTGGTTGTGACTATTACGTGACCCTTTCAAGGAGCCATATGACTATGAACATGTCCTCACGAATAGCCCTTGGGTGCTTGGGGACAAGTATGAGATTGTTAGGGAATAGGTCCCCAATTTTGTTCCTAAAGAAGATTATATCAATAAGTGTTATCCTAAAAAGTGTCATTGTTTTGGCTCTCTCTATCGCTTAATTTTGCCTGAAAAATGTCGTA
The DNA here is from genome assembly GCA_017589665.1 of Selenicereus undatus. Lineage (NCBI taxonomy): Eukaryota > Viridiplantae > Streptophyta > Magnoliopsida > Caryophyllales > Cactaceae > Selenicereus > Selenicereus undatus. The sequence goes on along the minus strand of JACYFF010010365.1, from coordinate 32,379,686 downwards.
CTTTTAGGATTTTTACATTGTTTTATTTACTTTTGAAGCTAACAAGCTAAATAGAGAGATGTGCAAAAATGTTTAAGGAACTCAAGAACTCTAATAGACATGAAATCACATGGGAAGATGAATAATGAAGCAAGGAACTAGAAACTAGTCCAACTTCACAAGAACTGGATTGAATTCTTGGCGAACCGACAATTGATACACAAAAAGACTGTTTTGCAAAACTAATCGATTCAAACTAAACTAGAACAATTTCTGATGAATCATGACCAGCTCCTAGCAGATCACGGTTGGCTCTACCAGTAATCCCTAGAAAGCAATTTCGTCCATTTTTTGGGGTAGCTTACTCGTACTAGAAGGTGAGGTTAATTTACTAGTGTGGAAGAGAGAATAGTTGGGATTTGGACATAAAAATAGTGTAAATCTTATGCATTTTATTTTGTGCTCTAATTGGGTTAACCTAATGAAAATGGGTAGTTACGCTAATTAGACTAGCTCATAACGTTGAAAGAGGGCTTGGGTGGTCTTCACTGGAATAACCGACCATCTCATAATGTTAGTATAGATTGGATACGTTAGGGTTGTCTTTACTAATTGGTTCGTTAATTGGTCGAATCACAATCCAAGCGTCCTAGTTATTCATTTCTTGGTTAGCTTAATTTAAAAATCCAGATCTCTTATTTTCCAATGTTGAAATGGTGAGGTTGGTTTCAGTAATCGCAACGTAAATCCTTGTGGACAATATCCCAAGTATTAGATAATAAGCCTTGCACCCAAGGTTATAAATTATAAAACTAACTTCTTCCCATCACTATGTTGACTGCTTGGGTTAGAATTTCCCGCATAAGCATGGAGCACTCTAATAAGTATTTCTTACTAGAAAAGAAAGAGAAGAAGATTAGGAGGCTCATTAGAACTGATGAAACTATATCAATTATTAAGAGAGGTCAAGATACATGTATGTGTGTAGAAATTGATTTATCTAACCATTTATTGTCCAAATTCCCTATTAATGGTGAGGTTTGGCTAAAGCTGTAATAAAACTAAGCTGGCTCACTAATTGAATTGGGTTAAAGTCAGCATGGCTATGTTCTGCTTGATTTAGTTCAATTAGATTTTCTTTCCTTGTGCATTGATGTGTTGAGCATTAATTAACCATTAGGATCAACACTAACAAAAAATGTAGAAGTTAGCTTAGATTATAGCCTTGAATTTGGAAATTTTTAAAGAAAAACAAACAAGAACAAAGAATGTCAAGCCAAGTAATGTGCATTCTAGCCCGAGCCTGAGGCCAACCTTGAGGTTTGCAACCTTGGCGAGCTTTAGGCTAAGTCTGAGCTGAACTTTTATTTTATCGAGTTGAGCCCAAGTTTGACCAGCTCGGTTACACACATAGGTATGACATATCCAATATGACGAGCTTTGTATGATTTTTTTCCAATTGTTGCAAACAACGCATGAGGAAAACTATCCAAGTGAACAACGCGAAGTAAAGATGAGCGAACAATGGATCACTAGTCATGCAAAAGAAGCATCCAGGCGTCTTGAACAAAAAGAAGTCTATGTACATTGGACACTTGTCAAAAAAACCCAGAGGAAAAAGACGAACAATGTACTAATTCAGGAGTTCGAAAAGGGGTTACCATGCTAACCCAAACCATTAGCATTCAAGGATCTCGCTTCAATGTTCTATCAAATCTAAATTTAAGCATAGAAACCAATGATGTTGAGGACCCTTTACACAGCCGAAAATAGTGGTAAACATAAAGGGAATTCTATTGATGTTGATGAGGAAAATAATTCGCTAGTATCTCATATGATAAATGTTGATTCTCAATAGTGGACAGCCCATCAAGGTGTTACACAAGTTGCTGCATGTCCAAATGCGATCCCAATAAGGTGCCAGTCCTCGAGGAATGTTACACATCTGATGAATTGAGCAATAGCCACCTTATGCCCAATGTGAAGTTGGGTCCTCTGTGCTTTTTGGATTGCCGTTGCCTTGAATTTCTATGGTTTTAATCTCACCCATTCAAAATTCGAATCAAGTGAACGCAATTTGGTATAGATTATGATTTCATAAAAAATTGGCTCAATAGTGTTTCCAATCCAGCGACTTTACTAGCCCTATGTTCTGTGGAGTAGAGATCCATACTTTGCATGGTACTGTACAAATAGAAGAATTAAACTAACTAGTAGCCTTCCTGATGTTCAATGGTCTCATATTGGTCATAGTAGATACGAAGATCCTCCTATCATCGCCTTAGCGGGCTATAACAATGCTTCTAAGGAAGATAAGGATGTGGTTTCTTCTTCTCAATATCATATAATTAATATGGAGAATGACATAGATGTATCGCCTAGTGATGCTTTTATACTCACAATAATGTTACTCCCAAATAGATTATTCCATATTTAACCATGCATCCTTTTGTCTTAGCCTTATTGGAAACAAACATGAGCAGTACACGAGTAGAAAAGTTGCGCCATAAGACTGGGCTTCAATAAGGCTTACTGGTTTCATTTCTTCATAATATGGATAATGTGCAGCTTTCCCTGATTTGCTCTTATTGACAATTTGTTATAATAGGTGTCCACAGAAGCAGTATAAGACCTTAGTTGCTTTCAATTGTTTATGCTCGTCTTATTCTGCATATTTGTGATGATTTGTGGCATGAACTTGAAAGTTTTCAAAAAAAGACTGCTAGATACTCGGCATTATGCGGAAATCATAATTATGAGATCATATTACTAAAATATATTTAAAAGGTTCAATATGTTGTGGAAACTATTTAAGGGGATAGTTTACTGTTTTTATTTTCACCTATCGTCCTAAATTTTCCTATTTGCATATTTTACCCCAATACTTAATAACTTACTTTTAAAAATTTTATTCTTGTAAATGTGATATTTTGCTCACAAGTATTGCTCAAAGCCCACTTGTATCTGGTATCAAAGCCGCATGACCAAAAATAAAGGCAATTAAGTTAATTAATGATTAATTAAGCTAATTAACTATGTTTAATGCTTGAATTGCCATCTACTTGTCCAGCTTCTAATTATTCGCATATTGTCCCCTCACCAAAAGAAACCACCTCATTAGTGCTACAATTAAATTATGTCACTGATATAACTTTAGAATTAAAGACGAATTAGCCAAACTTAAGACTGAAATTAAGGAGATAAAAACAATTGTCTGTAATCCATCTTTCTTTAATTGATAAAAGTAGACATAATGAAAAATCTGATTTAAGCATTTGTACTCCATTCAACATAAATATCCTTTCCAAAATCCGCAAAAAAAAAAATCTATTTTTTTGTGGCGAGATATAAAAATCCAAAAAGAAGTTGAAGAAAAATTAGCTGAAAAACCATCTAAAAAGGCAGAGAAAAATGAGGGTCGAGGATAAACAATATAGTCTTGGGGAATTACATAATATGTTTGATGAATAACAAAACCTAGAAGAATTAAACAAAATCATGGGCGCAATAGTTAAAAAACATGATGTATTATCTGTTGATAATGAAGAAACAAATAATGTCCAACTCGAAGAAGAAATATATCAGCAAATGAACCTAATTATACTAGAGAATCTTAATGTTGTTCCTTTCGAAGAAATTAGTTGGAAACTAGGTTAAAAATATGGCAAAATGGTATTAGACGATGCAATTAATGAGTTTGGAGAAGAAATCAACATATATAAAGTTGAGTCCAATCCAGTTAACATATATAAAGTTTCTAGAAGAAATCCAGTTAACATACATTCTATCAGGGCATACAACCAACTTTTTCTTTGGGTTTATCCCAAGGAAAGCCACATCCTTAGAAGAAATTAGTCTTACCCCAATTAGCAAAATAGGATACACCTTAAACATCGACAGAGCTCGAAATAGAGAAGAAATATTTGAACATTAAAAAAAGGGGTATGAATAGTGTCCTGAAGTTGAATACCACATGGTCTGCTGGAAATTTCCTAAAGTTTAACGAACATGGTTTTTCTGGAAGTATAGCCAGCTAGTATGACTCATTAGATGAGGAAGGCAAAAATTTATTAAGCATGATGGAAACACCAACTGCTATGTTCAAAAAATTAAGTAATGAAATCGAAATTGAATTTATCGGAGCTAAACGTGATTTTGATGAAAAAGCTAAAGAATGACAAAGAATGATTAATAACATAGAGTTATGGAATTTGAGATATTTTGATAATTATATTGCTGAATTTAGTCAATATTATTGCAAAATTGGGCATAATGAAACAAATCTTTGCATGTTTGCTATCAAATTATCATATTCGATCAGTTCTATAATCAATGAAAAATACATTGCATGACTTGTAAAAGCATGTCATTGATACCCTTGGTCAGATAATCTCTTATTTAAGAAAATGGGTCATTATTCAATATCTTGATCTCGAAACGCAAAAGAAAATGAAAAAACGGTTTCTTGCACATTGCGATAATCCTCACCAATGAGGAAATGAACATGAGAAGAGAGGAAAAAGAAAATTTGATGAGAAAAATAGCTTTAACAATTAATGGGAGAATACAAAAGAAAATATTATAACAAACCAAGCCCTAAAAAACGAAGATTTTTTAGAAAGTTGCTTATTGTCGTGCAAGAAAAAAATAGTTGTAAGTGTTGGGCATACGGATAAGTGGGTCATTATGCAAACGAAAGTAAAAGCAGAAATAATAACAAACTTATTGAAACTTTAGTTAGTCTACATTATTTTGAACTTAACCAAGAGTAAGCACTAGATCTATCCCTAAAAACAATAGGAGAACTATTGAGATCGTCCTGGGGGATGAATATGAAGAAAGTGATTATGAAGAAACTAGTTACATAATGGAAAGTATCTCAATTAGTCTTGGTGATCTTCAAGGAAAAGAATTTATTGCAGATAATGAGAATGAAGATGTCAAAGGAGATTATGCCCTTTGTTTAATTTAGAAAGACATGATCTAAAAAAAATTCATCTTTTAACTAAAAGGTAAGTCTCAGATTAAATCCAAATCCAATACCCCAAAAATCCCGCCGCCAGGTGGGGTGTGGTGGAAGCTGATATAGCAGCCTGACCAGTGAATTATAAAATTATAAAGGGATTGGTTTCGATCGACCCTAAATTTAACAATCATAAACTATTTACTACTCCACAGATACAGAGCGGATAAAGTTTAGAGAGACACACTACTAAAAAATCGGGTTTTTCTAACGGATTTTTTGTCCGTCTGAATGGCCGACGACTTGCCGACGGAATATCGAAAAAGGTGAAGTGGGTGACGGAATTTCCGACGGAATATAAGTCCGTTCGGATTTCCGAGAGAATAACCACAGTCTGTTGGAAATTTCAAATTTTGAATTTTTTTGAAATTTCAAAATTTTCAATTTTTTGAATTTTTTTAAAAAAATAAGTGGTCCGATGGAATTTTCTGTCGGACAGCTGTCGTCGTCCGACGACGTAATCCGTCGAACAACACTTTTTTCTGAATTTTTAAAAAAAAATAAGTGGTCCGACGGTCTGGTCGACAACATGTCCGTCGGACCACACCTCTTTAAAAACCCAATTACTTGAGCAATCAGGCACTCCACACACACACACACAAAACTTTCTCTCTCTCCGCCATCGCCAGTGCTACCGGCGTTCTCGGTGCCTGCTGCTCGCTGTCGCGTCCGCCAGGGGCCGCTATCGCTGCCCTCTTCCAGCCACTATCGCCAGCATTTGCGGCCGTCCGACACCCTTCGTTCCTCCCTCAAAATCGACCCCCTTCATTGCCTCCACTGGTCGCCACCACCTCTACCTGCCACCGCCTCCACTGGTCGCTGCATTCAATGTAACACTAAGAAACCCTTCATCTTTCAAGTGAGTAATTCAACCTAAATGTTATTAGAGAGAACATTATATTGCCATTGAAAGATGAGGAGTTTTTTGGTGTTACATTGAATGCGGCTGATGGCAAGCATGTTTCGATCCCGTCAAACGGTCTTTTACTAAACGATATCATGATTTTTCAGTGGAAATATGCGTAACTCAACTTAAATTTTCAAAATATTTTTTTTAAAAAAAATTAAATTTCCGACGAAATTTGCAAATTCCGTCGAAATGGCCGACAGAGATGGCAAATTCCGTCGGACAATCTGGCCCTTCCCTTGCGGATTCTTGCCCCAAAGTACCGGAGGGCCCGACGGAACGGATCCGTCGGACACTCAATATCCGTCGCCCACTTCGTCGGTCCGCTTCCCGACAGCTGTCTCTTTCTGTCGGAATGTGTCCGACGGACGGGATATGCCGTCGGAACCAGCGGGTCTACGGGACTTGTTCCTACGGCCGTTTTCCTTCGGATTTTCCATCGGGAAATCATTTTTTCGATGGAAAAAGCACTTTTTTAGTAGTGACATTTTGCTTTAGTCCGTACAATCTAAACTAAAAAAATAACCCAAACTTGCCTTTTTCAGCTATGCAGATGTCAAACACCTTCAATTAAAAGGTAAGTGCACATGTGATTTGATGTGAGGAGATCTAAAAATAAAAGACTATGAGTACAATGTGGGACAAGTTAATCTCATTAATTGGAAAAATATCCTTAAGCATAACAAGATAGAAAGTATATGTATATCCATGTTGGAAGTGTCCAAATTCAAATTACTCCATTACAGTATTATGGCAAAGAGATTGATCTTTATGCTTTGCTCTATGATATTAGACGTATAAAACTTAACAATCAAATTATCGCAAGGACAAAAACAAATTTATGTAATGGATCAGTTGGAGTCAATTGTCAAACTAGATATTTTACAAGAATAAAAGATGAGTTTGCCAAAAACTTCCCATCTCTTAATATAAAAACAATTGGGATAAATATGAATAGAGAAGGTTACCTACTAAGGATATTTTGGAACAATCTACAAATTAGATAATACCATAGACACAAAAACTAAGATAACAATGATAGAGGAAGAAACATTTGAAAGTCCTACTCCAATGCAAAAATTTGAAGGAAAAAGTCCAATCCGCAGGAGATATAAATTTATAGGCCATGGATATCTAGCTTTGCCAATCCTACAGAAATTAATAAGAAAAATGTGATAAAAATTGATGAGAATGTTAAAATTACCATTAAATTCCAATTATTGAGAAGCATGAGTACAAGATTAGAATGTGGAGAAAGATCTTTGACAACTAAAGAAGAGCTTAAAAAAGATGATACAATTAGTATGACTAGTGCAATGGGTAGAATGAGTTTTGAACCTGTAAGACGTAGTATAGGTCGAAGTATGAGTCTAAATAGAAAAGTCATTGAGTACAAAACAAGAACTGTTAGTGAGTCAATCCATAAGAATGAATTAGTCAAAAATAGGGCTATATAATTATGCTATGAAGTCACCAATGACAATCCTAATGTCATTTGTATCCCAATAAATGTATATTTAGAGGGATATAATAGATATGAATTATGTGCCTACATCAATAGTGGTTGTTCTCTCTATTTAGAAAAAAGATTTTTATTTGCAGAATTTATATGAAAAAAAAGCAAAGAATCCTTTAGAAGTAAGGATGGCTGATAATAACATAATGAGCCACAATGAAGGCACAAAAGGGTTGTCCATAGAAATAGGACGAGTTCAATGCATTATACCCATTCTATGGGCTATTGATCAACTTTCTCATGATATGATTATTGGAAATAATTTTCAAATGCTATATGCTTGATGCACACGGACCATAAACCAAATAATATTCACAATAAATGGTCACTTTGTTCTTATTGATAAACTAAATAAGGCTTACATTCATTGGAAGATTGAATTTACATACAACCAGCGTATTGATAAGGTAATACCTACACAACGTGAGATAGCACTAACAATCTCACTACTTGAGTTATCCATTAAAGAGCATGTTGCTAAACAACAATAGCAATTATGCGAAGACCTCTAATATGATCATCCTCTCAAAGTTTGGGACAAAGATAAAACATTTGCAAAGATTACTTTGCTAAATCCCAACACTATTATCCAACTCAAACAAATGGCAAGTACATAATAGGATATCCAAGAATTTGATAAACAAATCAAAGAACTTTTGGATAAATGACTAATTACAAATGGCAAGAGTCCTCACACCAATCTTGCTTTCATGGTAAGAAATCAAACTAAAGAAAAAAGAGGAATAGATAGAATGATAATCATTTATTAAAAAAACTTAATGATAATATTGCCTGTAATAGTTATTATACTCCTAACAAAACATTCATTTTTAATAGATTTCAAGAAGCTTCTTGGTTATCGAAAATGGATTGCAAAAGCAAATACTGACAAGATACAAATGGATGAAGAAAGCATTCCTTTAACTACTTTTAGTCCCCTCAAAGACATTATGAGTGGATAGTAATGCCATTTGGTCTTAAAAATATACCTCAAATATTCCAAAGAAGAATGGATAATATCTTTAAAGATCTTAATCACTGTTGTCTAGTCTACATCAATGATATTCTTGTCTTTTTTAAGGTTATAGAACAACACAAAAATGATGTTCTAGCTGTCACCCAAAGAGGCATTGGTAATGGCATTATTCATGGTAAGAACAAGTGCATGTATGCTGAACAAGAAATCGAGTTTCTAGGTCAAGAAATAAAAGTTGGACAAATCATCATACAAAAGCATATTTTAGAAAAATTAAAAAATTTCCCTAAAAAAATTGAAGATATGAAGCAATTAAAAATGTTTCTTTGATGTCTTACCTATGATTCCGATTTCATTAAGGATCTAGCTAAATTGAGAAAATCATTGCAGCAGAAACACAAAAAGGAAATAAGTTGGACATGGACCAGTAGTGATTCAAAGCTTGTTCAAAACTTCAAAAAGATGTGTAAAATCTTCCTGTTCTTAATTTGCCTAATGAAGGAGATGTTCATTCTTGAGACATATGCCAACAATGAGCACTAGACTACAACATTTAAAATCAAACAAGGAGAAAAATTGTACAAATATTGCAGTGGAAGTTTTAACAATGCAAAATAGAGCTATCCAATGATGGGAAAAAAAATCCATGTAGTCATAAGGGGCATTGAAAACTTCTTAATCTTTTTAGCCTCAAAACCTTTTCTTATTCGAATTAATTGCAAAGGAGTACTTGGTTCTATGAAAAAGAATTGATTGAATATGCAAGCGCAAAGGCGACTCTTGTGTCACAAAACCTTTTCTTATTTGAACTCATTGTAAAGGAATGCTTGGTTTTGTGAAAGAGAATTGATCGAATATGCAAGTGCAAGGGGGATTATTGCAATAGCAATTATGACTTAACTAGTTTTCTTTCTCTATTGAACATATACAGAGATCAAAGACTTCTCTAGCATATAGTTTAATGTGTGAAGTAGCCAATGGTGATCATCAAAGCAGAACTCTCATCGGAGAAGGAAGAAATCCAAAATGAAATGCCATTACTGGTAGAATGGGTTTCTGCTCCAAGTAGAGTGCTCACGGATATATTTTGAAATTTCATATAAAAAGTAGATCATGCTTTGGTCTACTCTCTTCTATCTATAGAATAATACAAAGATTCAACCTTTCAGAGTCACAAACGAATTACCTAGGTTGTCCTTATGGTATTCAAGAACAAAAAAGTTTCCATGTTCAAGAAAAACGCTTCAACGATTAGTACATAGCCTGCATTAACTACTATCATAATTGTTTTTATGATGTTTGCGAGTCATGGATTGAGTCATGGAGTACTATGATCTTCTTTCCTAATAGATCTGGAGTTGGCGGTGTAAGATTCTCAACAAACTCAATCCCTTTAGATGACCCCATTATAAAAGGTTGGGAATATGGAAGGGTAGCTTACCTCACGAAAATTCTATATCCAAAGTACCCACTCTTCTCATGACTAAATTTCAACAGTGTATGTTTAAAAGAATCCATTAGATTCTTATACCTCCTAATAGTCCAACAAAACTTCTATGCAATAGAAGTTTGTATGTGGAGGTACATTCCACAATCATGCTTTAGTAAGAGTCATTGGTTTTTACAATATTTATCATCAAATGTGGGCATTGCTTGAACAAGGAAAAGCACTAATGCATTGCGAGAGTACTAGTTTCATTTATCATAATGATTTTAGCATATAGATGAAGGTGGATGAAGCTACTTCAAGAGATGTCTTTGATTATCTGTTTGATGTTGGAGCTAGAAAATCCCCATTAGAAAAAAAGAAAGAAATATTTTCATGAATTATTTGATTAACTTGATGAAGATTTTGATAATTATATGGATAATGATGGATTAACAGACACTATTAGAGATAAAGGCAAGCAGAATCTTACTATGAATGACTAGTACTGTTAGCATTAAGTGCTCTAAAAAGTTGTTACACCATTATTGTGTCAGTTTGTCAAGTGTCAAGTCAGTAAAATAATGCAGTTTAGGGTAGCCATGTGAGAGTAGTTGTAGTCATATAAAAATATCATTGTGTGTATTGTGGCCATCGGGAATCCTATGTAGTCCATTTACTCTACAAAGAGAGGCTAAGTGTTGAGAAGAGACACAGTCATTTGAGGGTACTTGAGCAAAAGTGAAGTCGCGATTCTTCATTTCTTTATGAGCAAGCATCTCTAATAATCTTAACAGTTTAAGTCTCTATTTAAATCTTTTCATTGTAATATTTCCACTTTCAAGCTTTTAGTAAAGGAGGTTTCCTAGCAGGGAATGTTATTCAATTGAACCTTATCTATTAGATATTATAATTTCTTGTAACAATCTCAGTAAACTAGAAGCTAGAGGAATGTTAGGGTCCAATGCCAACTAAGATCAAATAATGGTCGAAACTCTCTAACTAAGCTTTAATTATTTTGCTAAGTATGGTGAACCTCTAATAACAGAAAATATAATATTTGTAATATAAGTAGTAACTTGTGAGAATTAGTACTAATAAAGTTATTATAAGTTGTCCAAATATTAATATAAGCTAGTTTCTAAAAAAAAATCCAAAAATTTGAGTATTTGCACTTGAACCCCATCTAGGTCAAAAATAGAAATTTTAGGAAGTTGAGGATCGAATTTGAAAGAAAAAACACCTTAAGAATCATTGTTTCGTAGAATATTGAACTCTACAAATAGTTTACCTAAAATAGTAGGTACTTGGAAACATATTTTAAAAAAGTTGTCCCTCAAAAATTATTTCTATAAAATATGGGCTACTCTAGAGTTGTGAATTGGAAAGTTTTCGTAAGTCCTACTTCCTTGCCTTGGCTTTTGGTGGGTAAGTTTAATGTGATAAGTCGTAATGACATGCTTGGATGTGTTTTAAGTTGAATAACCTTATCAAAAATAATGGGCTCATTGATATTTGCCGCATTGGGCTTAAATTTACATGGTCTAAGAGGAAGACAGAGATAGTTCATAGGAATGTCCGATTAGACTGTGCATTATGCAACATTCAGTGGTGATCAAGGTTTCAAGAAGGGGTGGTTAGGCAGCTCCCACATAGTTATTTGGATGATTGCCTACTGTTTTTAGCATTGTTGGTTTTATGTCAATTCCTATTAATCCGAAACCATTTAGGTTCCAAGCAACCCAATCGGAGTATAAGGAGTTTAAAGAGTTCCTTCAAAAGCATGGAGGAAGGAGGTTCCCCTAGATCATGCATTGGCTTATCTGGCGGCTGATCTACAGTAGTGACATATAGAGGTCTTTGAAAATCTCTTTAGAAGAAAGAGGAAGGTTTGTGTCAATCAAATTGGTATTTAATCAAACCTTACAGAAGAGGTGTGAAGCATCTTATCAAGCTTAAGGCGAGACTCAAAGAGGACTTAAATGAGATTTTTAATAAGATCAAAGTGTATTGTTTTAAAAATTAAGAATGGTTGTGATTCGAGATGGGGATTAGAATACTGCATGTGTTCGCTTAAGCACTATTGTAAGGAGAAAGCTCAATAGGATCAAAGTTATTCCTAGAAAGGATGATGTTAGAATCATGGAGCACGATGAGGTGAAGCAACGTGTTATGGGTTTTGTTAGGGTTGAAGCGAATCGCAATTCGATATCACAGCGGAAGCAATTAGGATGAATAGATAAACAGAAATATGAAAACCAATAACAAGAACAAATCACACCAAGAATTTACGTGGAAAACCCCAATGTGGGTAAAAACCACGGACGGCGACAAGCCAGGAACAATTCACTATGAGAATCAAAGTACAAAGATTGCAATCACAATGCGTGATTCAATCTGGATGTTACAATCCCTCAATTTGCACTCAATCTCACCAATTGTGTTTGGGAATAGGAATAGAGAACTCAGAATCGCCTTTTTCGCACTCGCACGGCGGCTCTGCTGTGTTTTTCGCTCAACTGCAAAACCTAGGTCGCGAAACCCGAGAAATCTCGGTTTCACTAAAGTGGCACGGTCGTGCCATGTGGCACGGTCAGACCGTGCCAATTCTCTGCCCGCTGAAATCTTCGTCTTTCTTCGACCCAGCGCCAACTGGTGACCATGCCACCCAGCAGCACGCCCGTGCCTCAACCCGTGCCGCCCCGGTGGCTCAGATTTTGGGCCATAAACCCAACATGTTTATTTGCTGTGCTTTTCTCTGACTCTTCCTACCTGCTAATGAGGAGTGGGCTTCCAGCTAAGTGCTTTCCTCTTCTCAAGGAAGAACAAATTTGTAAGCCCTTTAAACCTTTTTCTGCAAAGGACGTTTATGAGGCAATTCACAGCATAGGCACATCTAAGGTCCTAGGCTCACATGGTTCTTAGGGGGTTCCCCCCCCCCCCCCGCCCCTCCTTGTTGGGGAAAAGGTGTGTGACCTACAAAATTATTATCATGTCCAAAGTTTCAAGGAACTCTTGCCATACTTGATTCTCTCTTGCAAAGCAAGTTTTGTCTTAGGGAGAAAAATAAGCAAAAAAGTTACACAATGGAAACTCAACTTTGGGTCTAACTATCTGAAGTACCCTTAGTTTTTGAAAATACATTGTAGCTACTTTTAACTTTTCTTGAACAAATTCTATGCGCACATTTTTTACATGGAATGACATAATTGCCCTTTATATAAAGAAAATCATGTAAATTTTTTTTTGGAAAAATATGAAACGCAATTAACACTGTTGGGCAAAAATTAAATAAAAATAAATAATATGCACAACACAACTTTCCGACGTATAAAAAAAATATATATACATCGGTTTATTTTGAGTACGACCCTATTCAAGAGGATAAACCTCCTTAATTACGTCTCCCATCTCGGAGACCACCTTTTGATTCCGATTCGTTCTATTTTATTATTTTCTTTGTTTGTTTGTTTTATTTTGTATTAATAAGACTTTATACAATTTGGATCGACATGTATATTGTATGCCGGGTCACCTGTTATCCAAACTTAATTGCATCAGATAGTGTCCGTATACGCATCTTCTAGGAAGGGTACTACATGTACACATTCTTCATGTGCAGGTTAGGATACGGGCGATTTAATTTAATTTGGAATTTAGGTTGCACTCACTTATTTATCGTGAGTTGCCTACGTACCTCTTCTATAGAGGATCAAACCAGTCGTAGTTCTTTGATTTGATTTTATTTAATTTATAATTTTTTTTATCTTGGTTAAGTTATTTATGTTAGGATAATTTTTGATTTAAATTTGGTACTTGGACTTTAAAAAAAAATGGCCAAGTTATATTTTTAGCTACTTCATGATTTTTTTTATTTGCTGACTTAACCTTTAATGGGGCCGGTCAATTAATTTTGTTTAACTTACGATTGCACCCGAAATTTATTTACGGGTTTCCTACGTACCCTTAGTGGGATCAAATTGACGTAGTTCTTGGCCCGAATTTTATTAGGCTTACGTCTCGGAAAAGGGAGAATTTAGTAGGCTTGGTTGTACGTTTGGCTCGGGTACGGTCCATTTTGCCATACTTATTATATTTTTTTTAACAAGGCTTCGACTTTTTGAAAAACTCTCCATTTAATTTGTTTTGATTACGTAATGTGTAACGAAAAGTTACAGAACTGTAACTTTAACCTTTTAAAGAGAGAGAAAATAAAAAAAACGGCTTATTTTGGTTTATTTCATGGACTTGAAAATTTGAGGGGGGGTCGGTTTGAGCCCGTTTGAGGACTTCTATTTAGATTGAACTCGACAAAATTTTATATCGAGCTTCCTATGTATCCTTAGTGGAATCAAGTCATCATAGTTCTAATCCTTTATATATATATAGTATATTTTTCTTAAGTAGATGAATTAAAAAAAAACTTACATACATCCACTCATAATTTATGAGAATAAGGCCCTTTCATCTGGTGTAAAGTCATCTAAATAACTTGGATGAGCTTGTATTCATTTTCAGCGTTGCCAAATTGGACAATACTGACCCATTCATTGTCAACTTTTAATTTATTTATGTTTGGCTTCTCTCTCTTTTTATTTTGTTTGACAAACCAAAAACTAAAAGCAATCCAACATCTTTGTCTCCATACTGGAGTTCTTTATATCAAATTAGTTGAATATTCTATCCCTCTCTTCTTTTCTTTGCTCATGCACGCAGGGAAATTTTGTTTTGCTTTTTATAATCCCTTTACATTTACAGAAAGAGCAATTCCAGTTTCGATGCTATTGTACACAGCTCAACTTCGCCACTCATTGTAATCTAAGCACAACCTCTTTATCCTTCTCCCTCATTTGCACTTATTTATTCGATGAACTTTCTTTATTCCTCACGGTATTTCCATGGCAATGACAGAGGTTCATCTCGAGGCCGAAACAGAGCACTATGAAAACTACACAAAACATCACAATCTGAAAACTAATAGCTTTCATACTTTGTTTCCTCTATTTTTTAGGGGGCCCGGCAGGACTTGGGATCCGTCAGGATCCAATTTTATGAATCCGGCAGGATCCGGGATTCAGCAGAATCCATAAGCTTTATGAGTCTGGCAAGACCTGGGATTTGACAGAATCCTTTGATTTATGGGTTCGTCAGAACCCAAGATCCAGCAGGATCGGATTTTTTGTTGAGAGTTCAGCAAGGCAAGGGCTTTGCACATCGTTTGATGCTTTCGTGACCTGGCTTGATCTTTTTGATTGCTCAACGAGTTAATTTTCTTGTACTTGAACATAGAAGAATAGGTTTGATAGAGATGTGAATGTATAAAAAAACGATGATGAGCTTCAGTTCCTAATCTTCTTACCCTGGAATGAGAAAAGATGATTATGTTGGCTCTAAGTTTGTTCCACCTCTTTCACGATTTGCAACTTTGATCCTTGTTTTGTTTTTTTTGGTACTCTGTTTTTCTCAATCTCTGATTCCGCTTTCTGTCTTCTTCCGTTCTTTACAGTGCTCAACCTCTTCTTCCTTTTTTTTTTTGTGGATTTTGTACCTAGCCCCTCTCGCACACCCCATCCTTTGTTTTATACTGCTAATCAGACAGTTGCAGCCATTCACCCATGTCAACGCCAAAACATAGAGTATGTGGTGTTAGTGGGTGGTTAACATATTAACTGATAAACTTGCCAAGGAAGTCAATGATGGAACCCACTAGAGTACTTGTCAGTAATAGGTATGTTAATTTTGGAATCGTGGGTTGTATTTGCATCAAATATTCACGACCCAATTGATTAAATGATTTTTTTTTAATTATATATTTTTTCTTAAAAAAAAAAATCTTTGTTCTACGTCATATGTTGATCAAGCCAACAATCTGTTAAAAGCCACCTGCGACATGGCACTTGCCTCTTTTTTTTTTTGATAGGTTCGTATTGAATTTATATGTACTAATTTTGACAAACTTAAATATACCAAAATCTCACATTCAACAATTGCCCCCCGAACATTGTGCGTGTGGATTTTCTTAAACACGTACCACGTTCGCCACATGTTAAACAACTCCTTGTTTTTTTTTTTTTCATTTTGACATCCCCATTTTTGTCATCCCTAACAATACAGAATATATTCCCTTTGTTTATCTTTGTTTTTTTTGTGAAATTTTTTTTCATATGGGAAAATTTTTTTCTAGGGAAAAGGAGTTTATTTATTTTTCTGGCTGCATGCAGTTTAAAGTTAGACTGCCTACGTACCCCCTTTTTTGAGGGATCAAGCCTTTCGTAGTTCGATGCAATTCAACTATCCAGCAACTTTAAGTAAAGAATTTCTTTACAAATTTGCCATTGACACAGGCATATACTATTCGGCCATCAAGATTTGAGAGCTCATATGCTCCTTTAGGAAAGACTTTGGTGATTACATATGGGCCTTCTCATTTAGGCTCAAATTTCCCTTGTGTCTTTCGATTGATGACAATGGGTCTCCTTATTGTTAACACCAAATCACCAATGCCAAAAGAGCGAAACTTGACTCGCCTATTGAATGCTCCAGCCATTTGAGCTTGGTAAATTTCAAGCCTTTGTTGGGCCATTTGCCGACGCTCGTCTAACGCTTCCAGCTCGGCCAATCTGACTTGAGTGTTTTCATTTGAATCAGTGAATTGCATGGCTACTCTTAGGGAAGGTAATTGCACCTCAAGTGGTAACACGGCTTCTGAACCGAACACCAAGTTGTAGGGCGTACAATCAGTTGCAGTTCGAACTGTGGTTCGATATGCCCATAAAGCTTTTGGTAGTCGTTCATGCCAATCCCTCCTTGTTCTTGAAACCATTTTCTTTAAGATCTTACACAACACTTTATTGAACGCTTCAGCTTGACCATTCGACGATGGATTGTAGCTTGACGAAAAGCTATGTCTAAACATGTACTTCTCTGCAAGCTTTATCATCACTTGATTTTTAAAGTATAGGGCGTTATCTAAAATGATCTTGTATGGGACTTCGTATCTATAAATGAGATGGGTCCTGATAAAGTCAGCAACTTGCTTTGCCCCCACTTCTTTTAACGGGATAGCTTCAGCCCATTTTGAAAAGTAGTCTGTTGCCGCTAAAATAAACACATGTCCACGAGAGGAGGATGGCTTGAAAGGTCCTATAACGTCGAGCCCCCATGCATGGAAGGGCCAAGATAATGTGCTTGGGTGGAGTAATTGTGGTGGCTGGTGGATGAAATCTCCTTGCATTTGACAAGCTTCGCATGCTTTAGCAAATTTTATAGCGTCTTGAACTATAGTTGGCCAATAATAACCCAACCTTTTGATTTGATTAGCAAGTTTTGGACCTGCCTGATGAGCACCACATAACCCAACATGAACTTCATTTAGGACGTAAGTTGCTTCCTCTCTTGACAAGCATCTAAGTAACACCCCATCAAAGGCTTTCCGATATAAGGTGTCATTTTTAATTGTAAACCTTAGTGCTCGTCGTTTTATATCTACCCTTTTCTTGGGATCTGTGGGTAGAATGTCATACTGGATGTACTCAATAAGAGGTTGCCTCCAGTTTGTCTCTTCTTCGATTTCAAGAACGGAGACCACATTTGTTTGTTCAATTTCATCAAAATGGTCTAAAGCTGGGGCTAACAAGTGACGTTCCCCAATTGTTATTTGAATTTTCCTTTCATCAAGGAGTGTCAGTGAAGCGGCCAACTTTTCTAAGGCATCTGCTTTATCATTTTCAGACCTTGGCACATGATTGACTTCTACTTGAAGGAATTGGTTCATAAGGCTTCTTGCCCTTTTGTAGAGAGGTGCTAATTTGACATCTCTCACCTCGTACTAACCATTTATTTGTCGGATAATTAATTGGGAATCACCAAATACTTCAAGTTGGTCAATATGCATTTCATGGGCCAATTCAAGACCAATGATGAGTGCCTTATATTCAGCCACATTATTTGAACATATCTCAAGGAGAGCGAATGAGTAAGGAATGAGTCCTCCAGATGGTGTGACAAACACAATTCCTACTCCGGCTCCTCGGCTCCTTGCTGCCCCATCAAAATATAACTGCCATGTTTTAATTTCAGCGAGTATAACTTCATCATCTGGCAAATCATCAGGCAGTTCCTCGTTATCTGGACATGGATGTACTGCTAGAAAGTCGGCTATAGCTTGTCCCTTTACTGCCTTTTGAGGCATGAACTTGATGTCAAAAGGGGTTAAAAGCACAACCCATTTGGCCAATCTCCTTGATAGTGTATGCCTCGATAATATATACTTTAATGGATCTACCTTCGAGATTAAGATAGTCTGATGGGACAGGAGATAGTGTCGTAATTTTTGAATGGCGAAGACTAAGGCTAAACAAATTTTCTCCATGGGGGAGTAATTTATTTCTGCACCCACCATTGTCCAGCTGATATAATACAGGGCATTTTCTTTCCCTTCGTTATTACATTGAGCCAACATAGCCCCTAAAGACCGTTCGAGGGCTGCTGTGTATAATATTAAAGGTTTTCCCTGTATTGGAGCCATTAGGACAGGTGGCATTGTGAGGTATTGCTTGATGCTTTTAAAATCATTTTGACAAGCTTGATCCCAAATGAATGGCGTGTCCTTTTTTACGAGTCTTGTGAAAGGTTGACACCTTCCTGACAAATTTGAAATGAACTGCCTTATATAAGCCAGCCTTCCTTGTAAACCCCGTAATTCTCTTACGTTTCTGGGACGGGGCATTTTGATTATGGGTTTGACTTTATCGGGATCAATTTCAATTCCTTCTTTCCGAACAACGAAGCCAAGGAATTTCCCGGAAGTAACCCCAAATGCACATTTTAAGGGGTTCATCTTGAGTTGATGTATGTGCAACTTCTCGAAGACCTTTCTTAGGTCATGAGGATGATTTTCTCCATCTTTTGTTTTCACAACCAAATCATCAACATAGCATTCAACTAGGTTGTGGAGAAGATCACGAAAAATGATTGTCATGGCCCTCTGATAAGTGGCCCCAGCATTTTTCAACCCAAATGGCATTACTGTGTAGTAGTATACGCCTTGTGGTGTCCGAAAGGCTGTTAAGTCCTCATCTCCAGGGTCCATTTTGATTTGGTTGTACCCCGAGAAACCATCCATAAAGGAAAGAGCTCCAAACCCTGTAGTGGCATCCACGAGGAGCTCAGTGATTGGTAGTGGGAAATCATCCTTGGGACATGCATTATTTAAGTCCCTGAAATCCACACATATCCGAAGTTGACCATTCTTCTTCCAAACTAGTACGATGTTAGCCAACCAAGTGGGGTATTGAACTTCACGAATGAAGTTAGCCTTTATGAGCTTGTCAACCTCAGCATTTATTTGAATTGTCAGTTCAGGATGAAAGCGTCATTGAGGTTGCTTTATCGGCTTTACTCCTTCAGAAACGGCTAACTTATGGACATCGACACTTGGATCTAAGCCTGGCATATCTTGATATCCCTAAGCAAATACATCCTTATATTCCCGAAGGAGTTGTTCATACTGTACCACCTCTTCATTATTTAACATGGTACTCACAGAAATTGGCTTGGGTTCATCAGTTGTGCCCAAATTTATCTCTCGAAGCTCATCAATTGTTGCTTGACCACCCTCTTCCATTTCTGGTGGTGCTGGTTGGATAATCTCGACAAAATCCTCAAAGGATCCTTGTTTTATAGCAACTGAGTCACCATCTAATCTCTTAGATGAATAAGTGTGAACTTGGACTTCATCACACCCTTTACAATTTAGCATATCGATCCTATGATGCTCGGGAACTTTTTGACAAGGAAATTCAAAGTTTTGAGTATCTTCCTCGTTCGCCACGAACGCTACATTAACTTGCTCCACCTGCTCAATTTGGCTAACATCATTTTGTCCCCGAACCCAGACGAAGCTTCTAGGCTATTGCTTTTTCTTGTTCAGCTTCCCCTTTTTCTACTTTCTGACTCAGACATTCTTTTGCTTGGGTTCATTGATTTTACCAAGTCTTTGAAAAACTGAGATTCGGGGTTGGACTTGCTCATTTTGGGAAAACATCTCTTGTTCTCGGGGTGTAAAGACCATATCATTTGTGGTATGAGCCTTGAGAATCCCCCCATCATTGGATATTTGAAGATTTCCGAAGGTATTATCTTGCAATGATGCCTTTAGGACTCCACTTTCAAATGAAATATTCAATTTTTGGTTTTCCTTGGCAAGTCCTCTCTTATTCTTCTTGCTCCACTTTGATGATGATGGGCCTCCTGGAGATGAACCGCTTGAAGAGCATGCTCCTATTAGAGGCTTTGAAAGGTTTTCCCTTAACACCACTCTCTTGTTGCCGAGTGATGTTCTTATGACTAGATTTTCTTTGGGTACCGACTGATCAATTCTTCGGAGGGGAAAAGTATAACTCGTGACAAGAGAGTTCACAATTTCCTTCACTGGAGTCAGGGCCTTTTGGTCGTCCTTTCTTTTGTCTTTATGTGTGTATTTGAACACCTTTGATCGTGGAAACTGACCTTTCTTGGCTTCACTAGCGTAACTATTGACAACCCGAGTGACCTTTTGGGGCAAAGTGAGGGCCTTGGGTTTTTCTTGATTGTCCTTTTCTTAGGCTAAAAGAACTTGGGAGGTTCCAGAATCCACTGATTTGTAAAACTTGGCATCAGCATAATTAACATCTTCCCCATGAAAAGGATTGGCGTCCCCTCGGATTGTTTTCTCATTGCCATGTTCGTCAGTGTATTTCAAACACTGGTGAAGAGTGGAGGCGATAGCCCTACTAGTATGAAGCCATGGCCGCCCGAGTAAGGTGTTGTAGGAAGTACCAGCATCTATTACATGAAAAAGAGCATCTGTGTAGAGATCATCTAGCTCAACTTTCAAAGCAATAGTGCCTAAGGCTTTCTGCCCTACCTGATTAAACCCTTGTATTGAGAGCAAAGTTGGGGACAACTGATTTGGTGTTATCACTATTGCCCTTAATACCCTTAATGGAAGAAGGTTGACTGCAGAACCACAGTCAAGTAGGATCCGATTTATTCTTTTATCCCCAATCCTACCGGTGACGTATAGACGCCTGTTGTGATTTGCAGACCCCAACTGGAGGTCTTCATCAGAGAATGTTACGCAAGCCATGCATGCAGCACATTGGTTTAAAGGATATGATAACACCTCATCCACTTCAATAGGATCAACTTGATCTCTGTAGTCATCGGGGTCCATTAACGCTTGTATAAGTGCCCTTCTTAGCTCTCTGGACATTTGTAAGGCGTTATAGACATTTAGGCGCGCTGGGATTCGCTTGAGATGAGAAATGACATCATAAAGAACATTTTCCTTATGGGACCCTTGACGAACTTGAAAAGGGGTTGTGGCAGGAAGATCCTTCTTGGAGTCTTTAGTTGCTTGTCTGTTCTCAGCAGTTCCCTGGCTATTTGAGCTCGAGGGAATTACTTGCTCACCACCCTTTTCTTTGGTGTCATTCGATATTAGTGGTATCTCTGGTGTCGTTTCTTTTTTCTCCTCTTTCCCTGCTGGTTTCGGTGGTTGGAGTTGACGACCAGATCGAAGAGTTATTTGATCCACTTCTTGAGCGATGTTTGCGGGAATGGCATTCGCTTCCTCACATTCATCAGCCCATGAGACCATGCAACATTGGGCTACTTCCCCTTTTTCAGGGTCATCATCCGAGGAGTCACCGCCGAAAAAACCTTTGGGGATATAATCATTTAAAGTCAACGGGGTCTTAACTGGTGGCACGTACTCCTCTTCAGAAGATAAGTCTGGCTTCTTTCTGACCCTTGACTTCTTTTTCTTGTTTTTCTTGTTTTTATTTTGAGGCGGTTTCTGTCCTCTTATTTTAACTCCTGGGGACTGAGAAGCACAAACTATTTCCTGCTAAAATGATCGCCTGTTGGAGTAGGTTTGCCACCCAAAACTATCATCATGCTCATCTTCTGATGTTGCCCATGCCTCTAGACTTGGGTCCAAGTAAAAATCATATAAGGTCGGTGCTCCTGGTGAGGGTGCAGGCATATCTGGATACGCCCATACTATTGCTACATCATCATCAACAATGAACTTGATGGGGACCGTATGAGGTGGTAATGACACCGTTGGGATCCCTTAATTAGTGTCTGAGGATGATGGGTGAGATTCATCCCTGTGTTCCACCGTTGAGGTTGCATTTGACGATGCGGTGGGTCCTTTGGCTGGAGCCCTTTCAATCTCAATTTCTCCCCTTCTAATCATATCTTCGATTATATCTTTGAAGACATAACAATCTTTTATGGGGTGACTAATGATCCTATGGTATGAGCAATACTTAGGATCATTTGTCATATTGACCTTGGCAGGTCGTTTTGGCTCTGGAAGAGAAAGGGCTTTTGCAGCCATTAACTCATCAAATATCCCTTGAACATCATCATCATCGAAGGGATACTTCTTTTCGTTCCTTTCCTGGAGTGTGAGTCGTCAAGCTCCCTCTTTTTATTTGTCTTTTCCGTTGTTGAAATTTCCGCCATTGATTGGCTTTGGGCTTGCTCTGACAAACGTAGCCATTGACTCTCCTTTCTTGTTTGGCCTTTTGATTTCTGCCCTCTTGGGTTGTATAGCTTTTTGACGAGCCAGTTGTCTTTCTACATTTCTCGCCTTAGATACGAGAGCATCAAAATTTTGAGGCTCAGCAGTACCAACATATGTAGCGAATTGAGGGTCTAAATTGTTTGCACACATTTGAACTGCTGATTGCTCGCTTAGCTTTTCTGGGCATTACAAGCTTAAGCTTCTCCACCTCATGATGAAATCATTAACACTTTCGTTTGGCCTTTGGTGAGTATCGGCGAGGTCTATTATAGAAACTCTTTGCTTTGAACTCACGAACTGGGCTAGGAATGCCCTTTAGAGGTCATCCCAAGTGTGTAATGACCCAGGCTGAAGTTGGGTATACCATGTAAACGCGGCTCCTTTGAGGGACTGCACGAACTGCCTGATCAACAACGTGTCATTTAAGGCAGTTTCACCGCACGATGAGTAAAAATGGGCCAAATGTTCATGCGGTGACCCATTTATTCCATCAAACTTTTCAAAATTTGGCTTTTGGTAACCCTTGGGGAAAGGAACCGAGTCATAGTGACTTGGGTATGGGCTCCTATACCCCAACACTGGAGGATTCATGGCTGCTTGATGCTCTCTGATTCCTTGAGCTACTAACTCCTTGATATCTTGCGGAGTGATAACTGTGCTGTTACTGCTAACCTCATTAGTCATTTCATGCTCCCTATTTTCAAGGCACATAGTGAGGTTAGCTATTTCAGCCTTTTTTTCTACAACTTTCCTTTGCAACTCTTGCATCTGCTCCTCGAGACTCGGCGTGCTGGTAACCAAGACCGGCATGTTTTCAACCTGATCATCCTTGCTGATTTGCTCCTGTAGGATTATGGTGGATGCCGCTTCTTCTTGGGAAAAGGTAGGCCTTGTAACTTCATCTTGTCTTTTCAGTTGGTCCCTGTATTGCTGAAAGGTATTGGTTGAAGATTGTAAGGCCACCTCAGCATATGATAATGCTTTGGCCCTTGACCTTGTGATCGGGCCGCTGTATGCCTGTGACCTGATCCCTTCAAAGGTTAAATCACTTCAATTTTGTGGCCTTGGAGGTAAAATCCTCCTACCTGTTGTAAGGCTTTGAAGAGGAGTAGTGGTTGTGACCTGCAGAAGTCTCGGCACCATAGAAGAGGTACTTGAGGTTGAAGGTTTAACAAATTTAACCTTCGCAGTTTTAGGTATTGTTTCTTCCTCTGAATAGGAGGTTATCATGACTTCGGCTACGGGAATATCAACAGGGATAGTCCCGATAAGAATCTGCCTTGTAGGGCGAACTTAAGGAGCCTTCTTGACCCTTGAGGTTCCTTCCCCAAATGGCTTATTCGGGGTCTTCGAGGTTGGGGGTTTTTTGCTTGTCTTTGCCCCATTCCTGGTGGATGTAGGAGCCCAAGTGTGGATTGAGCCTGAGGAAGGAACTTGATTTTGCCTCAGGGGTAGATTAGCGACCCGAGCTTGCCTTGGGGCTGAAGTAGGGACCCAAACTTGCTTTTGGGTCTGATGAGGGACTCGAGCTTGCCTTGGTTGGATCGTCGCTCGGGTTGTTGGTGTTTCCCTTATGTAGGTTCCCCTCAGATTTGGCATTTGGCTGGGGCATGGAGTCAGCACCAGGTTGAATGGCCTAGCCATTAAGGGGCACACCGTAGAGGATAGCCTTTGTTGAAAAGCCCTCCTCAAGGTCGTCTTGGCTAGCTCCAAGGCCGGTGATGGAGCTAGCTTAGGTGCAGTCGACTTGGCACGATGCTTGTCGCTTCTACGCTTGTTGCATTTTAGGTTCTTCACCGCTTTTTTTGTAAGCGGTTTGTCGGCCTTAGGGGCGGGCCTGCTTGCCCTTTCAAGGCCCCTGAGAGGTTCCATTGAGTTTGACAATGGAAACTCAGCCAGGATAGATCGTGGCCCAACAGTGAAGACCACGTGCACATTCTTCCTAGCCTGGAACATTCCACGTTTGATCACAAAAGTGACGGGAAGCTCATTGAAGTTAACGGTGACTTGAGGTGCCATTGTTTTTGAACTTTACACAAAAACAAACACAACAAAAGAGAAGAAAATAAATATCAGTCAATAATATACAAATCGGAGATGAAAAGGAAAATAGGGTCCCACCAGGCGTGCCAAAAATTATGTTGGGCAAAAATTAAATAAAAATAAATAATATGCGCAACACAACTTTCCGACGTATAAAAAATATATATATATACATCGGTTTATTTTGAGTATGACCCTATTCAAGAGGATAAACCTCCTTAATTACGTCTCCCGTCTCGGAGACCACCTTTTGATTCCGATTCGTTCTATTTTATTATTTTCTTTGTTTGTTTGTTTTATTTTGTATTAATAAGACTTTATACAATTTGGATCGACATGTACATTGTATGCCGGGTCACCTGTTATCCAAACTTAATTGCATCAGATAGTGTCCGTATAGGCACCTTCTAGGAAGGGTACTACATGTACACATTCTTCATGTGCAGGTTAGGATACGGGCGATTTAATTTAATTTGGAATTTAGGTTGCACTCACTTATTTATCATGAGTTGCCTACGTACCTCTTTTATAGAGGATCAAACCAGTCGTAGTTCTTTGATTTTATTTTATTTAATTTATATTTTTTTTATCTTGGTTAAGTTATTTATGTTAGGATAATTTTTGATTTAATTTTGGTACTTGGACTTTAAAAAAAAATGGCTAAGTTATATTTTTAGCTACTTCATGATTTTTTTTATTTGCCGACTTAACCTTTAATGGGGCCGGTCAATTAATTTTGTTTAACTTAATGATCGCACCCGAAATTTATTTACGGGTTTCCTATGTACTCTTAGTGGGATCAAATCGACGTAGTTCTTGGCCCGAATTTTATTAGGTTTACGTCTCGAAAAGGGGAGAATTTAGTAGGCTTGGTTGTACGTTTGGCTCGGGTACTGTCCATTTTGCCATACATATTATATTTTTTTAACAAGGCTTTGACTTTTTGAAAAACTCTCTATTTAATTTGTTTTGGTTACGTAATGTGTAATGAAAAGTTACAGAATTGTAACTTTAACCTTTTAAAGAGAGAGAAAACAAAAAAAGGGCTTATTTTGGTCTATTTCATGGACTTGAAAATTTGAGGGGGGGTCGGTTTGAGCCCGTTTGAGGACTTCTATTTAGACTGAACTCGACAAAATTTTATATCGAGCTTCCTACATATCCTTAGTGGAATCAAGTCATCGTAGTTCTAATCCTTTATATATATATATTGTATATTTTGCTTAAGTAGATGAATTAAAAAAAAATTACATACATCCACTCATAATTTATGAGAATAAGGCCCTTTCATTTGACGTAAAGTCATCTAAATAACTTGGATAAGCTTGTATTCATTTTCAGCGTTGCCAAATTGGACAATACTGACCCATTCACTGTCAACTTTTAATTTATTTATGTTTGGCTTCTCGCTCTTTTTATTTTGTTCGACTAACCAAAAACTAAAAGCAATCCAACATCTTTGTCTCCATACTGGAGTTCTTTATATCAAATTAGTTGAATATTCTATCCCTCTCTTCTTTTCTTTGCTCATGCACGCAGGGAAATTTTGTTTTGCTTTTTATAATCCCTTTACATTTACAGAAATAGCAATTCTAGTTTCGATGCTATTGTACACAGCTCAACTTTGCCACTCATTGTAATCTAAGCACAACCTCTTTATCCTCCTCCCTCATTTGGACTTATTTATTCGATGAACTTTCTTTATTCCTCACGGTATTTCTGTGGCAATGACAGACGTTCATCTCGAGGCCGAAACATAGCACTATGAAAACTACACAAAACATAACAATCTGAAAACTAATAGCTTTCATACTTTGTTTCCTCTATTTTTTAGGGGGCCCGGCAGGACTTGGGATCCGTCAGGATCCAATTTTATGAATCCGGCGGGATCCGGGATTCAGCAAAATCCATAAGCTTTATGAGTCTGGCAAGACCTGAGATTTGACAAAATCCTTTGATTTATGGGTTCGTCAGAACCCAAGATCCAGCAGGATTGGATTTTTTGTTGAGAGTTCAGCAAGGCAAGGGCTTTGCACATCATTTGATGCTTTCGTGACCTAGCTTGATCTTTTTGATTGTCTGACGAGTTAATTTTCTTGTACTTGAACATAGAAGAATAGGTTTGATAGAGATGTGAATGTATAAAAAAACGAGGATGAGCTTCAGTTCCTAATCTTCTTACCCTGGAATGAGAAAAGATGATTATGTTGGCTCTAAGTTTGTTCCACCTCTTTCACGATTTGCAACTTTGATCCTTGTTTTGTTTTTTTTGGTACTTTGTTTTTCTCAATCTCTGATTTTGCTTTCTGTCTTCTTCTGTTCTTTACAGTGCTCAACCTCTTCTTCCTTTTTTTTTTGATTTTGTACCTAGCCGCTCTCGCACACCCCATCCTCTGTTTTATACCACTAATCAGACAGTTGCAGCCATTCACCCATGTCAACACCAAAACATAGGATATGTGGTGTTAGTGGGTGGTTAACATATTAACTGATAAACTTGCCAAGGAAGTCAATGATGGAACCCACTAGAGTACTTGTCAATAATAGGTATGTTAATTTTGGAATCGTGGGTTGTATTTGCATCAAATATTCACGGCCCAATTGATTAAATGATTTTTTTTAATTATATATTTTTTCTTAAAAAAAAAAATCTTTGTTCTACATCATATGTTGATCAAGCCAACAATCTGTTAAAAGCCACCTGCGACATGGCACTTGCCTCTCTTCTTTTTTTGATAGGTTCGTATTGAATTTATATGTACTAATTTTGACAAACTTAAATATACCAAAATTTCAAGTTCAACAAACACTGTAAACCTAACATAAAATATCATATGTAATAAAAGTTCACATAAAATATAAATGCACAAATTATAGTTATATTATATAATAAATATAAAACTTTAACTAAAATAGTTTCGCTTTTATATAGAGCACTAAATTTTCAAAAACATTTATAAATGTCATAAATCATTTAGAAAAATTCACAAAAAGTATGAACAATTTTAAAACATTTTAAATCATAAAATAATTTAGCAAACTTTATATATGAAGTTTGAAAAGAATTCATATGCACAAGAACTTAATGATATTCTATAAGAATTTACACAAGCTAAGAAATATTTATTCAAGATATTCTAATTTATATTCTACGTAGACTTTTTATTGTTTATTATTACATTTATTATTTAGTTTTCAAGATTGATGATGTTTTCATATTTTTTCAAAATGGAATCAGAATCTCTGTGGGTAATGATACTTGTAAAGGTAAGACCCCTTAAATCTGGATCTTTCCAAAACCCGTGCAAGCGGGACATATACTGAAAGCAGTTGTTGTTGTTGTTATTTCATATTTTCTCAAAATCTTTACTTTGTTTTGGTTGTATGAAAGGGCAATTATGTCAATATGAGCGAGAAAGGGACCCATAAAATTATTTCAAGAAAAGGCAAGGTACATCTAAATTATTTTCAAAAGGCGTTGGTCCTCGAAATAGTTACTCCATAAGGTACAGTACCACTACGTAATTTTTTTGCCAAATATGTGATAGTATTGCGATTGTGCAAGAGGTGCCCCACTGTCAAGCATAAGAAGGGAAACAAAGGTGCTATGACAATTAAGCTTGGTTTAGAAATAGCGCATGAATGACTCAAATGGTTTTCTAATATGAAACTCTTCTATTAATGCAGTTTCTATTCTTTGTATGAGGTAATTGTTTGTATTACAACTTGCCTAATGAGAGTGCTTTTGTATGGGAAGCCTTTGAAAAGGTTTTTCCTCTTATCAGATATCCAGTAGGGAGATCCTCTTTGTGGCCTATATGTTCCAACTTTCCCACTTAATAAAGAAGCCACCTTTAATAAACAATGGAATTCGATTGCAGTCTCAAGAAATGGGTTGAGATATCGAGTCCGCTTTTTACGAATGAAAAGTTGCCTAGGAAGGTATTGAGCGAAAAAATCAACCAAGTGAAGTTATGCATCTTCTCCTCTGCCAACACTGAGTCCTCTCTAGCGAACATGATTTACAATATCCTAGGCATGTAAGCTACTTATGAATTGGGTCAATACCTTAGGGCGTCCAAAATTATTGAGTGAGTTACTAGAGTCCAGTTCCAAGATGTTATTGATACAGTTGACAAGCCCCTAGCCGGCTGGAAAGCGAGATGCCCTTCTCTTGCTAAGCGAGCCACATTGGGCTAGTCCACGACTGTGGAAATTCAATCATATAAAAGGCAGATTACCCCTCTCCCAAGTTTGGTATGTGATGAACTTGATACTAAGACGCATAGATTCGTTAGGAGGGTATGCCATCTAAGAGAAAGCCTATTTATTCAATTGGGAAACGACAACTACTTCAAAAGGAGCTACCAAATTGGGACTAAGGCTAGCAAATTGGGATTGAAGTCAATGCGGTAACTTAATGTTGCATCCTTGGCTAAATTGTTCTAATGGTCCCTGAATTAGAAGAGCTCCTTCTGGTGTAGGGCTTTCTTTAATAAATACTGTAGAGGTCATTGTGATTGACAGGCTATGCAACCTAAGCTCAATGCCTCAAATGCTTGGAAGGAATTCATGGAAAACATTGAAACACCCTACAAGGGTCACTAGTGGACTTGAATACGTACCTACTTTTGGCCACAATGTTGGGCAGGCGATGTACACCTAATTCAACATGTGGTAAGATCAGTTCCACTTCATGTTCATTCGTACTTGATCAATGATTACTAAAAAATAGGGAGGGTGTTGAGAATAGACGAATTTTCTTACGTCTTACTTGAGAATGATTTGAGAGCCTTATTCTCTTTTAAAGTAGGTTGGGATGAGAATATCAGTGACCGTCACCTCTTAAAAAGGGGGATAACGGGTAATTCACCTTGAAATCTTCTCTTCGTATTATCACGGATGAGAGAGACAAACAAATTAACCCCATTTGGAAGTCGGGTTGAAAGATTAAAATTCCATACAGAGTCAAAATATTTTTTGTGGCGGGCCATGCATGATAAGATCATGTGTAGCGTCCATTGTACAAAGAAGGGGCTCACTAGAAACCCTTGGTGTTTGTCATAAGAAGCTGGGTTGGTAAATACTGAGCATATACTAAGGTCTTATCCCATTGTGCTATTTAGGGATCATTATGCCAAGAGGCTTAAAGGCAAAGGTTTTAATGCCTATTTTAGGGATTAGGTTTGGTACAATATTAGGATATAGGGATTTATAAGGATTAGCCATTAAAATATCCTACTATTTTGTCGTACCTTTAGAATTGGGGGAATATGAAATCATTTGAGTGGACCATGCGGCAGATGATAAATTGGGATTTTTGCATAATAGGTTGAAAGAGATCCTTGTCGCACTTAGAATTGACGAGTTCCAAAAAAACCTGATGACATTCTATATGTTTAAATTTTTTGTTAAATGGGAGGCATGACAGAGTGCTGGGTGTTGATCAACTCAGATGGCGTCGCTAAGTGCAATCGTATCCCTGCTACGTATAAAGCGTCTTCCAAGGTCATTGGGGAGAGTGGCTTAGCGGTTATGTAGAAAATAGGGGATGCTGCACTTTGCCGGGGCTATATATTCCAAAAGATCATGGTTTTCACAAGGTATGGGTTCATGTACGTTGATTCGATCATTCTTATTGGGCATAATTGTCAGCTATAGTACTTGAGGATTAGATCCACATAGATGGAGTTGAATCTAGGCAATTTTAACTAAAATCTAACCTATGTTAACTAAAGCTAAACGCAATAAATAAGTAAAGAAAAAGCATTCAAATAACAATAATTGAATCTAGTCTAATCATGCATATGCGAATGTAATAACTAATAATAAATAAATTACCAGAATAATTTAGAAAGCAATAAATTGTAATCACTAATGAACGGGAAGAGAAAAGCAAAACAGTTACCAGGAACATATCGAGTTGAAAGCAGAAACTGAAAGAAAATTGAACTAAATAATCAAACCGTAACTTGAATTACATCTAAGGCAATGAACCCAAGGATTTGAAATAGAAAACTAAACTAAATTAATCTGCTCCTAAAATCTAAACTAAAACCTAAGCTAACATGATAAAGAATTGATTGATGATTTGGGGTACCTATGACCTCCCGTTATAGTGGTGAGAGCATTCCTTGTCTTTTCAAATTCTAGTTGGAGTAGGTTTCTTGTTCTCCACTCTTGATCAATATTAGGAAATCACCATGATAAAGAAATTGCCTTTATTAGTTGATTTCCAATTTTCACTTTGCTAAACTTTAAAATATGTTCCAATTAGTCTTACACACCAAGTTAATGACCTTAAAATTTTACCAAATCATTATTCCTACATAAACATGCAAAAACCAAACAAATTTCAAAAATAATCTCAATGATGATAAAAAACTATGTAATTAGAAGTATCTGTTTGGTCACTTTGGTAACTGAACAAATACATCCACACCCATATTTTGCTCATCCCCGAGTAAAATAAAAGAAAAATCTGCCTAAGACACGTAACTCACTTTCATGGGAATCACAGATACGCTTAGCACATGCAATAAGTCATTTAAGCCCCTAGGTTCCTCCTAGTGAGCGAGTGTGGTCTTCTGAGAGTTTGCAGAAGATATACCTACAAAATCCTTGAAGAAGAAAACAAGAAAAGAAAAAAATAAAATCTTTTTAAAATTTCAAATATACTCAAATATACACAAAGGAAAAATTGTACACACTTGAACAACAAATCACCCATGCAGCCTAAGCATCAAATTATATATATCCAAAATGTATAGATCAAGGCTCTCAATCCCCAAGGATGACACCCATACACCTATTTTTAACCCACAATATATCAAAATAGTGAATCCATTCTAGTACTCAGTGTGCAATTGTACCATCACCTTAGGAGTTAGGTCATCTACAGTTTGACTCAATCCCACTTAACCACTTTATTGGCTCACTGATTTGGAATGCAAGCTTTCCTAGTAGCAGTGTGGCCCGAAAGGGTAGCACTTAATGGCGCGCACCTCAACGAGATACTTCCCATTCCTAATTCTGTGACTTTCTTTATTTTGATTTGTTTGATTTTTGGAATTTTCCTTTTTTCGCTCTTTTTTTTGGGGAAACAATAGCAACAACAAAGGAAATAATAAGTGTGAGAATCAACCAAGGAAGCCTAAGACCGTAAGACAACTTAGATATCTAAAGTAAGGAGTGGACTCAAAATTATAATAGAATGATGGGTTTAGAACTGGGATATAGAATGACACACTTTGGGCTATGGTCTATCATGCATCGTATACTTATATACAACCTAATAATAAGTCATAAGGGGTCAAAGTCAATCAAGATAGTACAACTCCCTAAAATCACACAAAAGTAGAAAATGCTTTGTGGTTTTTTCTAATTTTTTTTTCTTTTTTTCTTTTTCAAAAATTTTGAAGCACTTTATGCCGAGGTGGAAGACTACCCAATGGTAGCTACAAATGGTGACTTTTTCATACTAGAATTTAGGAAAAATGAGCACAACTGGACGAAGAAGAGCATATTCTGGGAGTTGCCTTAATGGTAACACCAATTGCTCCGCCATAATTTGGATGTGATGCACATTAAAAAGAACTTCTTCAAAAACATTATTAACATTATTATGGATGTCCATGAGAAAACAAAGGACAATGCCAAATCAAGAATGGATGTTGCAGAAGTAGGTGATCGACTAGAATTACTTTTACATCCAGTCTCAAGTGGTAAGCTAGTTAAACCAAAAGCGAAGTTCATACTTCTTGTGGATAAACGAAGAGAGTTGTGTGAATGGGTAAAGGGGCTTCAACTGCCTGATGGATATTGCTCTAATTTGAGGAATATCGTGGACCCTAATGAGGCAAAGTTCAACAACATGAAAAGTCATGATTGTCATGTATTCATGGAGACTCTTTTAGCCATTGCATTTGGTGCGCTTCTAGATGATGTCTTGAAACCTCTTATTGAGATAAGCCAGTTCCTCAAAAACTTATGCTCAACAACATTGCGAGAGGACATGCTTGAGAAAATGCATCGCAACATTGTCATCACTTTGTGTAAGTTGGAGACCACTTTCACTTTGTGCATTTGGTAGAAGAGGCTCAACTTGATGGTCCAGTACAATACCGATGGATGTATCCATTTAAGAGGTAAAGTAGACTGTAATCGATGAAACCTTATCTCAATTCTTATATGTGGAATCACTTAGAAGTGAATGCGATTGTGAATTTGTTACGTTCTTCGGCCGATTGAAGAAAAAGATAAAGCAACAAGCGTGTCCTGAAGGTTCAATAATAGAAACATACCTAGAAGCTGAGAGGACATTCTTCGCCTCCTATTACTTCGGCTCTAATGTGCCCTCCATGCATACTAGATGTAGGAGAAATGAGGATGGCGATGACCATATTAATCATTTTCCAACTCTATCTGTGCTTGAACCGTAAAGGACCACTATTGGTAGGGAAAGATCAAGGTATCTCACAGATGCCGAATATGTTGCTGCCTGTCTTCACAAGTTGTTAAATTGTGATGAAGTTAAACCTTATATAGGGTGAGTGGTATCTTAACTTCCAATTGAGTTTATCATTCGGAGTGCAAGTATATTAATAGGCTTCATAAAATGTGACAGAATTTTCACAGAACAAGTTAGAGCTACACGTCCCAATGCTAGCGACGCTGATGTTGACACCATCATCGAAACTCATTTTGTAGATTGGTTTAGTCAGAATGTAAGTATTACAACTCATTTGTTCATAATTTTAACATAATAGTTAATTAGATGCATTGTATTAACTTAAACCACATGTTATGTCACCTTAGATGCATTACATTTAGCTATTTGAGATCGATAAACATTGGTACTTGATACAATTGGTTGCGAAGCCAAATCGGTATGTGTCGACATGGACGACATATAGAGTAAATGGATTTAAATTCCACACAGAAGCTCACAGCGTCGAGAAGAGAACATATAATTGCAGTGTTGGTGTTTGTGTTACGGGGGAAGGCGATATTGAAAATGATTATTATGGTGTACTGAAGGATATTGTCCAAATTTAGTATGTAGGCGAACCACTTAAACAATGTGTGTTATTCAGTTGTGAATGGTTCGATCTCACATTGAATCGTGGGACACGATCTCATAAACTAAGAAAACTTATTGAGGTCCACCGTACAAGGAGGTACCGAAAGTACAACCCATTTATCTTCCCAAACACCGCATCACAAGTATACTTCATGCCACATGCAGATCGCTCAAGGGATAGGGCCAATTGGCTTGTTGTCATACCAACCAAACCAAGGATGAGAGTGGATAAGCAGTACACTCTACCTACTGCCTACCAACAAACGGACATGACGACAATCATTGAACCTATGAATGACACCATCCCTACATCATTAGTGGGTGAAAATGCACCACCGGAAGAGGTTGATGATGAAATGGGGTTTTCATTCATTCAGAGTAGTGACGAGATAGAGGAGGTACAGAATGATGAGGGTGATGAAGAGGGCGAGTGGGATGACGTTAATGAAACAAATGAAGTAGAAGAAAATTTGCATTTGTATGATGATGATAACAATGACGATGACAATGATGATGATGATGCAAATGATTGAGTGCTTATGAATTCTTATGTATTTGAGTACTTTGCATGTCAAACTATTGGTTGTGACTTTACTTTTATTGTATGAATGAATTTTGTAAAATATGTGTTAACTACGTACCTATTATGATGTCTGAGTAGATGGTTGATATGTGCAATTATTATATATTTGTACTTGCATTTGTTGTCACCTATTTCAAGTATGGATTCCAGTTCTCGTCGAGGTAAATCCTCCACTCGAGGTAGAGGACGAGGCTGTAGGAGTTCTACCATAGATCCGATCGCAATAGATATTGATCCATCTTCCCCCTAGGTACCTCATATCCCACTTTAGCCAGGGGCCACAATGGATGCTTACATACCAGGTATTTCAGGACCAATGTCTCCCCCATTTGGGGCTTTCCATCATTAGACTTCATGTATTCCCAACCAAAGCACCATGTACGGTCAATTTGCCTACAACATTCCTCTAAACCCCCATTTTGTGAACAGTGTGCAGCCTACTCCCCAGCCCATTGACCCTAACACAAACTAGTCCCAAGCCAACATTGCAACTGGTGAAAGTGAAGCACAATCCAGTCATTGGAGCAC
The DNA here is from genome assembly GCA_017589665.1 of Selenicereus undatus. Lineage (NCBI taxonomy): Eukaryota > Viridiplantae > Streptophyta > Magnoliopsida > Caryophyllales > Cactaceae > Selenicereus > Selenicereus undatus. The sequence continues at coordinate 32,345,046 of JACYFF010010365.1, read as the reverse complement.
TCGAGCAAAGACTTGGATTGAGCCAGATGCTAACAAGTAAGACTTCAATTGTTATATGTTATGAACTACTACATGAATTTTGCATCACAAGTAATCAATTTGATGTGTTATGTTCAATTAGGTTTCTCCCCAATGATGGTGTTGTTAGTAGAATTTCGCTCATATTTCAAAGCAAATATGATGGAGTTTGGCCTACTTGGGGTCAAGTGTCCAAACCAGTATGAGATTTATGATTTGGAGAGTTCAAGGTAACTATAGTGACTACATATTAACAGTTTGTGTAAACGTGACAAATTACTATTGTATTATTTGATGTGTTTGTTGTTTTCATAATTGTCGAAGTGGTTTACTTGGGATCCGGTACATGATGACCGTATAAGATGGAATTTTGAAAACCGAGGCAGTGCATGCTTAGGAGACTTCCTTGGCAAAGCAAGGAAGCATAACAAGAAGCCTGTTTGGCTCGGTGATGCTCAATGGGGGGGACTCCAACAACATTGGTCTAATGAACATTATAAGAAATTGCGTGAACTGGCCTAGAAGAACCAATTGGGTACTCCAGGAAGTGGTGGCTCATCTCTCTACACCTATAACTCGATCCCTATGCATGAGCATAGGCGGCATCTGGTAAATGAATTTTCTATGTATTTCTTTAACTTCAATACTTTAGTTTGGCTTGTGGTTGACATCATTCTTTCTGGCACGTACATAGAGCGAACAACTTGGGACGGAGCCCACGATTCTTGAATTATTCAGCCGCACTCACAAACTTCATGGAAAAGAATATGCCCTTTGGGTTGACAAGAAATCACAACAAATATATGTAAGCAGTTAGCTATTCTCAATCTTTATTGGTAGTTCAACATGAACTTGTATACTTTACTTTCATTAATTGTAATATACATGATTTCTTGCGCATGTTACGGTATTGTAGGAATCCTTTGAATGTGATTTCCAAAATGTTATCAACTCTCAAGGGCTTGAGGATGGCACTTCTCAATATCCAAACCAGCCACTTCCAAACCCAAATGAGTTGTGGGTGAAGACATACAAGAACAAGAATGGCCATATTTATGGCATTGGCGATGAGGCTGTCAACATTAGGAAATCCGGTTACTTCAGTCCCATTTAAAGAGTCAGTATAGTTTTCATATTAAAGTTTCAATGAACATGGTTATACGATGAATTTACTTAATTGCAATACTAATGCGTACTTCACTTAAATGCCTATCAGCGAGTACCGATTATACGTCATCGCAACAAGAGCTCAATGACTTAATGGGTGTAGTAACCAACTTGGGGGTGAGCTAACTTCACAAGCTGAAAGTTACTGGTTGCTTATGGAGAAATGTAAGCAATTGGAGGAATCCAACAAATTGCTCACCCAAAGCAACCAACAACTGAACCAACAAATAATGAGTATCGATCAATGCCTCGAAGCTTTCTTCCAAATGCAACAAGCTTCTGACTCGGGATCTCAGCCACCACTTACTCATCATTCGCAACATAATGAGGACGAGGATGAGGATGAGGATGAGGATGAGGATGATCCTCACCTTGGTGATTGAGTTGGTTGTAGTTTTTCCTCAGCTGGTGGCTCTCCTGCGTGGTTCTTCATGGAGTACATATCTTCCTGCTTGCTTCCCCTACCATTGGTGCCTATTTCATTCTCCTCCCCTTGGTGCTTATTTTACTCCCCTCCCATTTGGCACTTGTTTCTCCCTCTTCTGCAAACATAACGTTACTTTTAATTACTAGCAACTTCTGGTTTGATTGGATTTATAGTTTGTGATATGTAGAGACGTTATTTAGGACTTGTGCTTTGTGAATTCAAAACCCTTGGTTGGAAGTGTTGCTTTGGATGTGATATTCCACCTTTATGTGGCTTGAAATTGTTAAGAACGCTTCGAATGAAGTCATATTCGAAGTCATTGGATGTTGATTGAGTGCAAATTTCTTGTAAATTTCTTGCAGGAATTGAAATGTATGTACTAAGGGATACGATAAAAAACAAGCGTTGTTATTTTTAAAAAATTAGAAACTTAGCGATGGATTGGCGATGAAACAGAAGATTTTATTTATTTATTTTGGGCAGAAGGTGGCGATGGAATGGAGAATCCGTCGCCACCAGCGACGAAAAATCTGTCTCTATTTTCGTCGGTGGGGCCGACGGATTTTTCATTACGTCGCTCCCTGCCCCGCCCATTCCCCCCCCCCCCCCCAAAAGTATGTCGCTTATTCCGTCGTTCATTGCTACGAAATTTCGAAATTTCGTCGCCAGGTCCTCAGTGACGAGCGAAAATCCGACATCCGTATTCTGTCGCCAATTCCGTCGCTGATATGAAAATTCCGTCGCTGATAAGCCTTATTCTGTCACTGATTCCATCTTTATTTGGTCTTTTTTTGTAGTGAATTTTTGGTAGGATGTATGATATTGCAATGACCCATTCGATTAAGCTCTGAATCACACTAAGGAGGGCACCATTTTCTTTGTTACAGTGCCGGCTGTTAAAAGTAGGTTAGCCTGTTTAGGGCTGGATCTTCGTACTAGTCCATAATGATCAAATAGTTTGAATTATTCCTCTGATTGGATTGTTAGTCACATGCATAAGGGCCACATTGGGGAATGGAAGTGGGAGGAGAACATAGAGTCAAATTTTTCCTCATAAAATGATCTAGCATGAAAAGAACTGGATTGGGAAAGGATATCCTAGAAGCACAAGTAATCTTTTCGAACTGATAGGTATCCCTAGCCAGCCACTCAAGCAAGATCATAGCTCATCAAAAGTTTTAGAAAGAAACTTGAAATCCTTTAAAAGAGTGTGAGTCTCACCAAACCCCCTCATAAATCACACTGAAAAAATTTTCACTTCCTTACACCGTGCCAACATTGAGCAATAAAATTATTCCAGCGGTCAAAATACCTCCAGAACAATTCATGTTCATGTTAGGGAAAAGTTGAAAATGGCCATTTTTTAATCAATTTTTGTTTTTAATTTTTGTGGGTTTTCAATTTACTTCGAAGAGAAAATAGGGAAAAAAGATTATAATCTAGTAACAAAAATTATTCAACTAATCTATTGATAGAACTAAAGGAAATAATCATGATAAAGAAATCAAAAAGAAAAATAGTAACCTAAATCCAAACCGTCAATCCCGTTAACAACTCAAAAAACTTGTGCGATTCAAAAAAGAGTAAAATTTTAACCGCAAGTGTAAGGTTGTCAACCGTAGTACTTGAGGGCCGAATCCACATGAACAAAGTTGAATCTAGGCCGCTATGACTAAAAACTAACCTATGTTCACTAAACTTAAAGAAATAAACAAGCAAAACGAACTGATTCAAATAGTGGCAATTGAATCTAATCTAAACACCATTGCATCTGCGAATTGAATAACTACCAATAAATAAATCATTAGAATAATTCAGAAACAGCAAATTTTAATCACTAAGGAAAGGGGAGAGAAAAGGAAAGCAGGTACTAGGGACATATTGTACTGAATGCAGAAACTGAAAGAAAATTGAACTGGATAATCAAACCTTAACTTGAATTACATCTAAAGCAGTTGAACCAAAGGTTTTGATAGAGATAATTAAACTAAACTAATCTACTCCTAAAATCAAGACTAAAACCTAAGCTAAGATGATGAAGAATTGATTGATCAATTCTCGTATCCAAGATCTCCTTTTATAGTGGCGATAGTCTTCTTTCACATTCCAAATTCTAGTTGAAGTAGGTTTCTTGTTCTCTACTCTTGATCAATATCAGGAAAGTCACTATGATAAGGAAATCACTTTGAACCCAATTGACTTTCAATTTTCACTTGGTTAGAACTTTCAAAAAAGCGTTTCAATCAGTCTTGCATATGAAGTTAATAAACTCAATATTTCATCAAATCATTATTTCTGTATAAACACACAAAAATCAAATAAATTTCAACGGTAATCTCAATTATGATGAAAAAAACTAAGCAATTAGAAGTATCTCTTTAGTCACTTTTGGTGATTGAACAATTCTCTAGAGCACTTTTGTTTGGTGAGAAAATGCAATAATCTTAATGAAAATTCTAGTTGGGGGGTGCTCATATCCCCTTTCATCGAGAGTCTAACAAGGTTATAGATAAATTAGCAAATGCACAGGTAAACTTACCATCTACTTTTAGCTTTGTTTGTTCCTGTCCCTTGGGTGTCTAGCAAGGTTTACTGATATTGTAGGGGTCTCACAGCCTTGATTATCCTCTACTTAATAAATTTCTTCAAGGTCATGACCCCTCTTCTATACCTAAAAAAAGGTAATGAATTCTTTACTCTATCAATCTACTAAGCTCATCAATGTACCCGCACAATAAGGTAAGATTTTTGAAAAGTCGATCGAAATATAATCCTAGGCATTTTCTTGTAAAGAAAATGACAATTAGGTATTTCATAATTTGATAATCAATTATCATATTGCAATCATTCATGATCCTCCTCTTAATAACGTTTTCATATCATCTTTATCCCCAAATTTAAAATGAGCCACATTTTCAAAGGAGCCAACACCTTTGGCTAGCAATATGAAGTCAATACTATCCACAAAAACCATCAACACAGAATTTAGGCATCACATCAACAACATGACCCGTGAGAGAAGTACTCCGAGTCTCCAACTGATCTTTGACATCATGCTTAAAAATAGACATAATAGATAGCCCACTTCGACAATATGAAGTTCAAGTTTTTTGTCGGGGTCACAATTATTCTTGAGATCCCCATCTTTGGAACAATCTTCCTATTCAAAGCCTTACAAAATTGCTCTCCAAAATATTCGGTATGAGAAGCTTCTCGATAATTTTAGAAATTAGAGGATGAAGATCCTCCTTAGCGTCACCTTCTTTCTCACTTCATCTATGTTCGATACTGAAGGTTCAATCCTAATATGTCAGTCACGCCTTTTAAACAAAACATAAAATTTTGAATTCAAGAAGTATTTGTTTATTACATGTTCATATGCTCTTACACGTATCATATAT